>CAMTDV010000015.1:102197644-102900613 GCA_947069175.1 Scalesia atractyloides
CCGGTCTTGAATTTGATCAGAACTTATGGACCATTAGGTCCTGGATTCGATTCTCACAAGGGGTTTTTTTCCAGATTTATTGGGTTTTCCTCCGGGATTGGTGTATATGCATTATTGCCTAATAGAGATGATATGATTATGTGGTTCCGTTGGTGACACATACTCCAGTGATCTGTTAGTGATTTAAATTTTACGGTTAAAAAAGATCAAAACAAAGAGAATATTGATACTTCAAATCTACAAATCAAACTATATATCTACACATCAAGTTTTATCGAATTTAATGTTGTCACTAATATTAGTATTGAACACATAAGTTAAGGGATTCATGGGTCCATATATATATATATATATATATACACACATTCTTAAAGGAAAAAAATAAAATAAACTGATGTGTGTCAAACATAAACTCGAATTACGAAATGAAAATATAGAACCACTGGAACTAAATTACAAAATCTTAGACTATTTCTTTGCCAAATGGTGCCAATATTGAAAATAAATAAAATATCATAATTTATATGCACGTTGTCACAATATATCTAGAATATGTGACTAAAAAAGAGTAATGATGTTATAATACTCTTTTTTTACTCAATGAAATGCATCGTTTTATTATAATTTTATATTAATAATATCAATATCAATATCGTTTACTAAGATGTTACAAACTTAATCAAAATAACCCGTGCAAATATGTTTTTTTAACACAATAGACAAATTGCACATCATCTGTGAACATAAGAGATAATGTAATCATAAAAGAATTAAACGATTTAAATATCATCAACACGTTTAATATTATTTACTGTTGAATAGTATCATAACACTACACTTTAACGTATGCATACGAGGTAATTCAAAAAAGAAAAAAAACCCAGCGAGCACCTAATAGATACAACAGATAATATAGAGTGACATGGTCCTGACAAGTTGGTCTAGTGGTTAGTCACTTTAATTCTCTTATTAAGGTCTCAAATTCAACACTCACTAGCATCACTTTGAAGGACATTGATGGTGACAATGAAATTTAGAACTAGCCTTCCCTGACGGTTTCCCAAAGAACTGGTAGCTTAAGGATACATTTGCTTAGTTGAAGGCATTTCATGATATTTATTTAGTGATTTAGTTAGCTGTTAAAAATTAAATGATATGATAGATCCAATGTTATATGATAGATCCAATGTTACATTGATGATTGTTAAAAGGGTACTATACAAATTCTTTTTTAACATCCTACTAATAAATATTCTTGATTTTAACTACTTGAAATAAGATAATCTATATTCATATTTTTAAAATCAACTTGAGTTATTATTAAAAGGAAAATAAGAGTGGTTATAGCCCATAGGAACCTTCGTATGGCTCAGCATCTCATTCACAAGGACAAGTCACTATCCAACAGTGTACATAGTTGTAGTATTAAATGAGATACTTATTATCCCCATTACTTGGCTTTTGTAAACATGCCCATCATATGTTTTTAATTAACTGTATCAACTTGTTTTTAAGGTCAATTTATTAATATACATCGATGCTTTTACTTTTGTTATATAATTATTAATACACGAAAATCTCATGTATTTTTTGTTTATAAAGGAGTTGAGAAACTATTTTATATAGGTTTAAGTAATAAAAATGTTTCTAGTTTAAAGGTTAGAATCAAATACAAAATTTCCTAAAAATAAGAAGTCGTAAGAAGGGTATCAAATGGACTCTGATTGATCTCATTCAAGCAACATTGAAACTGTCTCATCGTACTCTACGTTGTGAGATTTTAGGTTTTTATTTTTAGATGTTTAGCCTGTAGATTTTAGACTTTTTGTTTAAATTATTGTATGATTTTATTTATCGTTGTGTCTTTTCCATATTTGCGTCATTGTATCTTTTGTGTGACTCATTGTGTCTTTTTTCTTTGACACTGTGTTATATTTTTCGGTATTGTGTTATATTTTACGATCAATTATATCTTTATACACTTCTATTTTTAGGAGCCTTTGTAAAATAAGTTTACTCTCTAGTCTAAATAGCAACTTATTTTTTTTAATTTATTTTATTGACTAATAAACTGGAGACCCATTCCTACAGTTAACAAAGTATACCCTAAATATTGACATGTTGGATATTATATATTTGAACAATAACTTATTATTTTGTCAAAATGCAAAGTTGAATTGTATTCTAATAGATTAATATGCATTTGTTTGCAATATTATTTAATAGCAACAAAAAGTGCGTTGTTGTTTTAATTAATACGAGAAATAGACACAAAAGTTGGGTAAGGATTGAACTACTTGATATCTAGCTCATTACTTCTCTACGCCTTAACAAGTTCACATTGATAATAAAACAAACTAAAGTGATACACCGCATCATATAGTGTTTGGATTCACATATGTATTGTGAGTAAAATAGATACTTTTGTTTTCTGTAATGGCAAATTTAGATCACTGATGGAGATGGTTGAAAAAATCCTGACTAGTCTCCGATTAGTCGCCAATCAATCACTAATCGGAGGTTCGCCGATTAATCGTCAGGTGGTCAATGACGGTCCTATTCTGGCCAGACGCCAGCCAAATTTCGACCAAACCTTATAATTTCTTCCAATTACTTATAAAAACGGGTCAATAAGGTTAAAACGTGTCTACTTAAGCTACATACAACACTATGTGTGTGTATATATAACAAAAATTACATATAAAACTCTCAATCCGATTAGTCCCTAGTCGGTACCCCACCGCCCGACTAGCGCCTAACTATTCTTACAACGCTGCTGACGGACCACTGGAGTATCGTTGTGTCACTAGCAGAACCACACGGTCCATATCTATCTCCACTAGGCAATAATGTCTATACACCAATTAAGGAGAAAACCTAATAAATCTAGGAAAAACCCTTTTGTGGAAATCGAACCCAAAACCTAGTGGTTCTAAGCCTTATCCCAGATGCCACTAAGCAGATATACAGCTAAAAATTCACGTATCGCCGTACGAGCGACATTGTTTCCATCGACATCTCAACGATCAAGTACTCGGTAACACAATTAGAAAAGCTTGCTAAAATGACTCGTATTGGGCATTTTGGGCCTACAAGAAGGTTTGGCATTTATTTATGATATAGTGATCACATATGATACAGTGATGTGTGATCTATATTAAAATTTGGCCCTACAATTTTCTGATCTTCTGCAATTAAGCAGCCCATGCAGGACCATCACCGGCCCGCATTTAAATGTGAAAACTTTTTGACTTATTATTTAAGAGAATTGAATGTAATTTACTAATTTGCATAGTTACATCTACATGTAAAATGTTAATCATATAATCAAAGTTAAAATGGGTTCAAGATAATTCGAAAAAGTTATAGATAAAGTTTGGTTTATTTATGATATTTAGTTACCGAGTCTGGATAAGTATTGATATTTTATCTATGGGATATATTTATTGAGTTTGGGTTTAGTAGAGTAGGGTTTGTATTCAGAAGGGGTTAGCGGCGTAGCTTGTTGTCCCGTCTACCTGCCATTAGTCAGTAATGTCTATGTTTTATTATGAGATATGTATATCATCAAATACATATTTTTTCAAAAGAAAAAAAAGTTTAATAGTTATTTAATTAGTGTTTGAGGTATGGGTTTAGTTTAGTATAAATAGATGATTAATGTTATTTTAGTTGGTGTCCTTTTGGTTTATAATAAAAGAGTTGAGCGGTGTTCATTTGTATGTTGTGTTTTTCAATTAAAGTTAAACAAAAGAACACGAACAAACCTCCATTCGTGTGTATTCACTTCTTTTAATGTGAAGTACTTCAATAAATTATTATAACTTTGATATATCAAATTAAAAAAAATACGTGCATTAGCGCCTATGACCTTTAAAGTAAGGTCATAGGTTCAAGTCTTGCCTGGAGCAAAATTGCTCTAGGTTGATCCATAAGTTTTACCACAATGGGCTTTCGAGCAGTAGGTTTCCTCTGAAATGATGTCGAGCGCGGGTCACTAGTGTCGTCTGCGTTTGCAGGGTTGGGTGACATTTTGCCATTGGGTTTACTCGGGTGATCGGGTTTTTGTTGATGATTGAAAAAACAAGTGATTAAGAGGCTTTTAAGCAAGTGCTTTTAAAAACAAAATATGATTAAATTAAACAATAAATTCTAGAATGGTTATACAAAATGAAGTTACAATAATACATAATAACTTTAGATAGTGACTATAACAACCATATAATATGATATCTCTTCATTAAAAAGTGGTTATTGAGACTTAAAACCGTTAAAATCATATACGGAAAAGTATAAGTAACCAAGACAAAAAGTTCAAATACAAATGCTCTTATCATACAAAATGTATGAATAGGGTGAAAATGTAAAAAAACGCGGTGATATTTTTGTAATTATTTACTCGTAGAGTAATTATCAAAATTACTTTCAAATGATCTTGTAGGGTAATTTGATCTTGTAAAGTAATTTTGTAAAATGTTCTTGTAGCGTAATTGATATTGTAGAGCAATTTTGTAGAGTATCATAATTACTCTACAAATAATCTTGTATGGTAATTTTGATATTGTAAGGTAATTTTGTAGAGTATCATAATTACTCTACAAATGATTTTGTAGAGCAATTTTGAATTGTATGTTGTTTGATAAACTTGTAGAGTAATTTTTTGTAGATTAATTTTGATGCAAAGTAATTTTGATACACTTGTAGAGTAATTTTGATAATTACCCTACGAGTAAATAATTACAAAAATATCACCGTGTTTTTTTGGCTTTTTATGCCTTTCGTAAGTTTTGTACGATAAAACACTTTGTACGTAAACTTAACCCAACCAACCAAAGTACCAAATCAAATCATATACGGATGCCTTCCAAAAAAAAAAAAAATCATATACGGATAACTAATCAAAGTACCAAACCCATTACACAACGTCTTGTTCAAAACATTTTTAAGCCCAATTAAAAGTTGGCCCACTTAACGGATTATCCAATTTATTTTCTAGACTTGTTATTCAACTTCGGCTTTATTATACTTCAAAGTTCAAATAATTAAAAAGATTATATATTTTGATTTCTTTAATGTAATATATTTTGATTTCTTTAACCCCTGCCCCCGGGGTTTGTCTTCGGAAGATTAGGATTTGCAATTCAGAAGAGGGTGGCAGCGCAACTTGTTGCCCGTCTATCTTCTGTTTTGATATAATTTGGCAAGTTTTTTTTTATTAGTTTCAAAATTTTAATAAAAAAAGGTACAAAAAAATTTCTTTAATATAATAAACTAGACGATAAATAATTAGTAAAAACCGAGTTTTATTTTTATTTCTAATTTTTTTTCAATGTAACAGAGCCTCATTGCTTGGTAAAATCAAGGTTTTAATACGTTTTAAAAAAAAATTAAAGTTAAAAGAAAGAAACATGAGACAAATGTAAATGATATTCCATTATACCACTCATCACCATTTTAGTGATAAAGCAAGGAACGTTTTATACGTAAACTATTGAGATGCGATGTCTAGGACCAACCCAACCATTAAAATTTAGTCTTAGCCACCTTAATTGTGGTAGAAAACAAGTAGAAACTGTGGGAATCCAAAAAAGTTGCCACATCATTACACGGAGACATCTAGTCAGGCGGTGGGGTGGAGACTAACGATAAATCAAGATTAGTTGAAATTAATTGGGATTAATCGGTGATTAACCGGCACCTAATCGAGTTTTTTACAACCATTCAGACACCTACGCCATTACCTATATATATTCATTACCTATATATTACTTTGCAAAAAAAAAAAAACTCCTCTCATGCAAAACTATTCAATTTTGTTTGACTTTTTGATATTTTTTACTCTTTAATTTTTATTTACTTTTAACCCTTTTGGTTTATATCTTTTACACTTTTAACCCAATAGTTATTATCTTTTACATAACATTCATAGTTTTCATCTCTTACACTTTTAAACCCATAGTTTTCATCTTTTACATATTTGTTACAAACATTTTCTATTTTTAACCCCAACACTTTTCCACTTTCAACTTTGGTCCCTATACTTTACATCTTTTACAAATTTGTCGTTTTACGTTTCGTTTAAATTTTGCGAGATAACACGTTGCAACGTGCGCGTGTGATTTAACATTTTTACGTTTATTTTTAAGGTTTAACATGTGACATTCTGTACTTTCAGGTTAACGTCGTTAACCCTCTCCTTTGATCTTTACGATTTACACTCATAAACACAGTTACATTACGTGCAATTATAATTAACATACAAGTTAAAACACACGATATAGTTCGTACATTTATATATGTAGTTAACATGATTAACTTTCTATGCGAACGATAAAATTTGGACACACGAGACATGTATCTGGTCATAACGCAAAGTTATTTGGAATAAATTTTGATACAAGATAACTCATGTAACTTCCTACGCAAGTTTCAAGGTTTTGAAACTAGAGGGACTTGTCCTACATGTGCACTAAAGCAATTTAGATTAACTTCTTGTCCAAGTTTAAAGAGCTTGAAACACGAGGGACCGTTGTGTAAAGTTTATGTTTAAACAAAAATATAAACAACTCAACCCTAGGCCGCCCAACACCCCACATTCATCTCTCTCTCCCTTTACTCTCTTTCTAGGTTATCAAGAAAACAAACAAGAAGTCTCATCTTTTTCGGGTTCTTGATCTTCATCTCCATCGCTCTAGGTAATCCCTCAAACACATACACAACTCGTTTTATTTGGCTGCGTTTTTGTGCTTCTTGATAACATGAGTTCTTGATTCTTGAATATTAGGGTTGAGAATTATGAAGATATCGTTTATTTATAAGTTTTTTTGTGTTTACGTGATCGGATAGATGCTTGAGTTTGTAATAGTATATGGGTCAAAAAAACATGATAATACGGTTATGATCACGTTTTGGTTAAGGGCTGGGCATAAACAACTTTCTGTCCGAGATCTGCAACCGTCCTGCAACGGCTATAACGAAGTCGTAACTTCATGAAAACAGTTTGGTTCTGAAGTCTAAATCGTAGTGTTTTGAAATACACTTCAAACCTTACTGGTTTCATAATTTTTCGAGGAGCTTAAGTCGGTCAAAAGGTTTTTACGATGCGTTTTCCTGCTTCATTTGCAGCTTATTACGAGAGTCATAACTTGGTATAGGATTGGAATTAATACTTAAAATTTTCACAGTAGATAGTCATAGGAGGTTAGAAAATTCTCCAACTGGAATTTCATAAAAAAGGATTAACAAGGATTTTTAAAAAATTACATCATAAACTGCCGACAGAATGTGAAGAATCAGACATATGTGTACTATATGATTTTAGTGTTTTTCTGTAAACTATTAGCGTTTGAGAAAATTACACAAGGTCTACCCAACTTAAGGACAAGTCTCATAATTTAATTGGAATTTTTATAATACGTTTACTATTTTAAATAAATTCATGGAAAAACAACTCTAAAACTTATATGAAACTACGTAAGTTGAAACATGATACTTGTGTTTGTTATTGGTTGTGTTAGTAGATATAAAGTTTCTACGCATGATTAAAACTTAAGTAAGCATGATATATAATATGAGAGGTACACCTACTCATAATCACACGACCGGATAACTAAGTGTCAACATGGGGCATATTATGTGGTAGTTACGTGTATAATTTAAGTGTGCACAATTTAACTAAAACGACAACCATACCAGGACGTGGTTGATCACTGCTACGACAAATCATTTAATATTCTAGCCGAGCAAACTAAGGTGGTTCACAACTCTTTACTAAAAGCATGCGTCCCTGGTTTGGGACAACACACTTACTTCCCTGGTTCGGGAAACACATACGATACCCCTGGTTTGGGGCTACACGCACATCCCTGGATTGAGATCACACATACTCTACTATCCTTGGATGTGGGAATAGTACACTTAACTAAATTCAGACTCTATCTGGAGGTCCCTACACATTTTACTGATTAGCATGCCGGTTTGGCAGGCGGGGAATTAGTTGATAGCGCTATTAGATTCGACAAACCTCACATCGTGCTCAGAGCCGGGCGTGAACTATTGACCTTTTCATTGCATCAACGCGGATAGATATTGATGAGGGCACAAAAACTATATGTCAGCATTCAATGCACACAGTTTAGTTGTCTTGATGAGGGTTAGCTACCCGAGTCATGGTTTATAACGCTTTTGCATGTGAACTTACCTTACCTTAACTAAAATTCTAAATTCACCAACTTTATGTTGACACACTATTGCATGCTTTGCATGTCGTTAGATACAGCGGCACATAGGCTTGCAATTTGAGGAGTGTCGTAGGTCATCAAAATTTACATTTTACTTATGCTATGAACTTGTGGTTTTTTATTTTTATTCTGGATTTTTAAACTTTGCTTCCACTGTTAACTTAAGCTTTTTTTTTTTGTATTTTTGAACTTTGATTACTAATCGTGTTGTTTGTGATGATTTTATAACTTTAATAATTGGTTCAACATGATTAGTGGCCGGATCCTGCTCAGTTGCACGCCTCGCAGTAAAACCCCGTATGTGGAATTTGAGGGTGTGACATAACAGCTCCGTCGAGGTCCTAAGCCGACGTAGTTATTTTTTTCTATGTTTTACTTTTCAGTCTGTTTTGCGCGAGTTAACACGTCGTAACGTGTGTGCTTGTATCATCATTTTAATGTTTACTTTTTGAACTTTGATTACTAATCGTGTTTTTGTGGTGATTTTATAACTTTAATAATTGGTTCAACATGATTAGTGGCTGGATCCTGCTCAGTTGCACGCCTCGCGGTAAAACCCTGTATATGGAATTTGAGGGTGTGACATAACAGCTCCTGTCGAGGTCCTAAGCCGACGTAGTTATTTTTTTCTATGTTTTACTTTTCAGTCTGTTTTGCGCGAGTTAACACGTCGTAACGTGTGTGCTTGTATAATGATTTTAATGTTTACTTTTTGAACTTTGATTACTAATCGTGTTGTTTGTGATGATTTTATAACTTTAATAATTGGTTCAACATGATTAGTGGCTGGATCCTACTCAAGTTGCACGCCTCGCGGTAAAACCCCGTTTGTGGAATTTGAGGGTGTGACATAACAGCTCCGTCAAACTCGCGGTCCTAAGCCGACGTAGTTATTTTTTTCTATGTTTTACTTTTCAATCTGTTTTGCGCGAGTTAACACGTCGTAACGTGTGTGCTTGTATCATCATTTTAATGTTTACTTTTTGTCCGCCTTAACGATCCCGCCGCAAAATGCGAGTCCTAGTAAGGGTGTTAAAAAATTCGTATACGAAACCAAATCCGAAATATCCGAAAATCCGTATCCGAAATATCCAAAATTTCGAATATCTGAAAATTTGGATATCCGAAAGCCGGATAATCCGAATTTTCGGATTCGGATGTGGATTTCTCAAAGTTTCTGATAGTAGGATTATCCGATATCCGAAAATTAATATATTTTTTTAAATACATATAATATATGAGCACTATGTTTAGTTTGAAATATAGTAAAAAATAGTAAATAATCGGATTCGGATATGGATTTATAAAAGTGAGCTGTTTTTAACATCGAAAATTTGGAAAATCGAATACAGGTTTAGTTTTAATCTATCAGAAATTTTGGATACGGGTTCGAATATTAATATTCAATAGATATCCGCAAACCGGATAATCCGATTTTAAACACCCCTAGGTGCTAGATACTACTTATAACTTATATTACACGTGTGCATAAGATAATAAGTAATAAGAATCAAATAATACTCAAGTACAAATAATGTTTTAGATAATATGTAAAAAACACATTTCAAAATATTAATTATAACATCGACAATTTTATCAGAAAGCTGCTAAGGTCGGTGATGCCCTCAAATGTGGTGTATTTGGTCACTCAGACGATGTTCATGTTACGACCCCAATAATATGTAGCCTCTTCGGCCCAACAATATCACGAAGGTAGATCCATCTAGAGATGGGCAAAATCGGTATTATTAGTACCCGGACCCGGTTCCAAACCGGATCCGGTTCCTCATGCAACCCAGCGAACCCGGTTCCTCTGATAACCGGTTCCGGTTCGTACCCGGGTATAAGCATATAAATGTGGAACTTGTGTACCTGGTTCCGGTTAGTGTCTACCCGGTTCCAGTTAGTGTGGAACGGTTCCAGTTCGTACCCGTTATTGTACTTATGCAAAGAAAAAGCTGCAAACACTATTTAAAACCGGTTCCCTCGGTCCTGTAGCCTGAAAAGCTGCTTTTATACTATTAAAAACCGGTTCCCTCGGGTCTTGATATTATATTCGTTTTTTTTTGTATTTAATCACCATTCACTTCTTCCATTCTTGATATTATCCAATATACTTCTTCCATTCTAATCACCATTCGGTTTTTTGTGTTTTGAAAATCAATGGCATGCAACGAAGAAATCGTGACTATTTTGGAGACCAAAAGAAACCCAGAGATTTGGAAGCACTTTGATTTGTGCTTGATGTCGGATAGCCATGAATGGCTCGATGCAAGGGTTGTGGGAAGTTTATGAAAGCGTCGGCCAATTTGACGCTAAAGAAACACACCAACCGCCATTGCCGTTGACAAAGGCGAAAAACAAGGAAAATGGTGAAGCTTACGGGACCGGGTCTTCTAAAGCTTAGGTTGTGTTATGATTATAATGTTTAGTGTTTTATTTGGTTTATGTGGTTTGTTTTAATGTTTTGTAACCGGTTTGTGTCACCGGTTACTTGTTTGTGTTTGTGTTAATCAAGACTTTTATGTTTATGTTTTAGTTTGTTCTAGTGAAGAGTAAAGACTTCTTAAAAATTTCACATTAAAACTAATATAACCGATTACATAATGATGGTAAAAAAAATAAAAATTACACGAAACATAACAGAACCGGTTACTGTTAATCGAAACCGGTTAACAGTTTACCAGAACCGTTTTCAGTTAAACATAACTGGTTTATTTCTTCGACCGTTTTGACGTGGCGGGTGCGACACTTTCACTAGCGGCACGTTTAGTTGCGGGCACTTCGGTGCAATCGTTATCCGAATCGTTACTCTCTACTTCGGTTGAATCATCCTCCTCTTCATCAATAATGACGTGCTCCAAATCGACCTCGTCTTCTAGACTTGATGTATGTTGTACACGATCAACGGCGTCCAAAGGATCTTTAAGGCATATTGCCATCTCTAACGACTCCGGTGTTAGTCTTGTTCTTCGAACGGACAATACCCTACCACTAAGAGAAAATACACTTTCCGAAGCTACCGTGGAAGCTTGGACCGTTAGTAAATCATGTGTCATGGTGGCTAAAATCGGGAAATCCGATTCTTTAGATTTCCACCATGACAAAATATCAAACTTTTTGTATTCCTCGGCCGTCATAGAATGTGAATAATTAGTTTCTTTGTATCGTCCGAGTTCACTTGATGGTTCACTACCTCTTAGTTGTTTAGTCGTTTCTTCTCTAACGACATTCAACATGGTAATGATTGGGTCTCCAATCGTTTCATCGTTAGAGGCCGATGACCGAGATTCAAATATTTTAGTATGTTGATTATCACCATATTTTTTAAATAATGATTATAAAGTTTATTCAAATTAGATTTGAGTGACTCTTTAACTTTAACTTTTAATGTTGGATTCACCTCATGCATATCCAACTTGTCGTAAATCTCGTCAATTATACCTTCAACACCCGACACGTTTAAAATTGGATTTAAAGCGGCGGCACATAGAAAAACGGTTGGTAATTCCAAAAAATATTTTTTAAATTTTTCAATCATTGGTTTTATCATAATTCTCAACATGTCACTTGAATTTTCATGATCTTTAAAAATGGTGGTTATCAAAAATAATTCGGATAGAACTTGGAACTAGTTGGATATAAACACCCGAAATCACCTTTGTTGTGGTTTTGAAAACTTCTAAAAATGTACTTAGTGTTCTAATATTTGCCCAAGCCGATTCGGGAAATGGGTCGACTTGGTAATCATCGCTTAAAGTTGTATGAAATGATTTTAAAGTGCCCATTTGTCTTAAAGCCATTTCAAACATATGACAAGTTGAATTCCAACAAGTTGGTATATCCCAATTAGGTCCAATAATTTTTTGGTTAACATCTTTACAAAGTTTTTTATAATCTTGATATCTTTCTTTTCCACTTTTGAAAACATCGTGTAGCATAACTCTAAAAGCTTTTATAAAATCCGAAACAAATCTATCTTTTAACCCGTCTTGCACAACTAAATTAATAGTATGTGCAACACAAAGGGTGTGAAAAAATTCACCATCAAGAATCGGTTTATACTTCAACTTATTTTTCAATCGCCGTTGTGTTGTTTGAAGCATTGTCAAATGATATTGAAAAAAATTTATCTTGTAAAGAATATTTTAGAGTAAATTGCACAAAACGTCCTTTATGTTTTCTCAAACTTGTAGGTTCCAGCCTTAATGTTTAAAACTTGCCAAAAACAACCTTTACGTTTATTTTTGTTGCCGGTTCAGTCCTTTATTACTAACCAAGTTAATTATCTCAGTTTATTTCCCTCACATGCCTAACATGTGAGGGTATATTCGTCATTTTGTTTCCTCTTCTTATAAAACCCTCAAAAAACACATCACCTCCTCCACCGACACCACCTCCTCTGCCACCACCTCCACCTTCGACAAACACGATTCAAGTTCGATGATGAATATATGTTAATTTTCTCTCTCTATTTCTCTTATCTCAAATTTTCTCGATCGCCAGAAAACAGATGTTTGAGAAACATGGTTCGTCTACCACCAGTAGAGGCGACCTTAGTGGCGGCGAGCTTCAACCGCCCATCAATCACCATTGTCGATTGACCACCGATCTTCATCCCTGTCTAAAATTCGATCGCATCCAAATCTGAAATCAGACATAATCAAACTATCGATGAACCACATCCACATCTGATCTCTATTATAGTTGGAAAAACATGATTTGTCCCTCGCCAAAGTTACGTTGGTGGCGGTGACCAGAGAAAATTGTTAACGGTGGAGATGTGGAGAATGGTAGAAGATGGAAGGATTGTGAATTCCACTAAAGGATTTGGTTGGAATTTTCCTTAAATAGTAAATGCCCTAACTTTTGAAATAAATAGAAGATGATGGTGGCGGAGTTATTTAGGGATGTATCAGGTGGCGGTGGTGGTGGTGGCAGTTGAAGATGATGGTGGCGGAGTTATTTGGGGGTTTTGTCGAAGGTGGAGGTGGTGGCAGAGGAGGTGGTGTCGAGGTGGAGGTGGTGGCAGAGGAGGTGGTGTCGGTGGAGGAGGTGATGTGTTTTTTGAGGGTTTTATAAGAAGAGGAAACAAAATGACGAATATACCCTCACATGTTAGGCATGTGAGGGAAATAAACTGAGATAATTAACTTGGTTAGTAATAAAGGACTGAACCGGCAACAAAAATAAACGTAAAGGTTGTTTTTGGCAAGTTTTAAACATTAAGGCTGGAACCTGCAAGTTTGAGAAAACATAAAGGACGTTTTGTGCAATTTACTCAATATTTTATTATTGTGTTGTTTATAATTTTATAAATATTTTCTCCCGTATGAGGAGAAGGAAACTCGTCAAAAGCAATCGTACGCTTCATCATTTGCCACGTATTGGGATCAACCCAATGGGCGGTGACACAAATGTACGATTCGGGTAAACCATGTGGAGCCGACCACACATCACTTGTCAAGTTAACACTAGTTTTTAAAATTTTAAAACATACAATTAAATCTTTTCTTGCGTTTTCCCATAACTTCAAACAATGACGTTTTAAAGTACGACGACTTACGTGTTTGTAGTGTGGTTGAAGTGTCTCTCTAATAAGATTGGTAAGATCGGGGTCGTCAAAGTGTCCAAACGGAAAGGCTTTTTTATCACCAACTTCGCCATCCTATCACGAGCTACACTATCTTCATAACGGAATATCGTACCATCCTTTGAGAGATGCTTTTGACCCGCTGACGACTCTTTTAATGCATCACAAAATTTATTTACATGCTTAACCCGCGTCGAATTAGAGTCCTTGCCTAACAAGTAACCACAATGTTTACATCGTGCCTTTTGTGACCCGTCACTCAACTCAACCAAGTCCCAATTGCACCACACCTCCGTTTTACGATTGTGTGATAATGTTCCAACAACAAAAGGAACGGATTGATCACCATTGTTGACGGAGGCGGACGTTGAAGTTTTGGAATTTTTGGTTGCCATTATAGAATAATAAGAATAATGATTGTAGAATAATAAGAAACAAGAAGAAGATGATGGTTTTGGTGTGATAATCTTGAAAAATAGTAGGTATTTATATACATAACCGGTTCCAACGGTAAAGAGGAATCGGTTCTAACGGTAACATGGGCATTAAATGATGTTCTGTACCGTTGGAATCGATTTCAACGATCATATTTTTGGAACCGGTACAACTTACCGGAGGAACCGGGTACAGTATACACACAGGAACCGGGTACAGGTATAAAACAGGAACCGGGTCCGGGTAGTAACCGAGTCCGGTAGGAACCGGTTACGGGTATATTTTTTATATAAATAATGGAACCGGGTAGTACCTGTCGGGTATTTTAGACCCGGAACCGGGTACGCCTATTGTCGGGTTGGAACCGAAACCGGTCCCGGGTAGGTTCCACCGGGTCGGGTTTGGAACCGGTTATTATGCCCATCTCTAGGTCCATCAATGATCAACCAAGGCCCAAGTTAAGTTGAAGTCTAAAATAGTTGTTTCCATTTCCAATGCCTTTGAGGCTCTAAATGATGCAAATGACAATGATGATTATGTGGATGCTTATTATGATGGTGCAACTAAACTTTGGGATTATGAAAAAGATGAAGCTGGAAGGTATTTTGTTGCATGGGTTCCTCTCAAATATGACGTTCTCGATAAATGGTCTTAGGCCCAAAGACATTACTATTTTGGTTTCGGTAAGGCAGTGAAAGCGGCTTATGAGGTGAAAAACCTGAAGTTGTACTTGAAGAAGACTCGGACGATGTAGCTTCAGATACGAATACAACTCGCTTCATGACGAAGGATGTAACTTAATTTATTTTTGTTATATCATTTGTTTAGTATGTTATTTTTGGTTTGTTTCTACTTCGTACCCTCCCCCCCCCTCTTAGGTAAAACGCGTGGAGGGGGGATGCACTATTAATAAATTTTGCTTTGGTTACCATCCCCTTTCCCAAAAAAAAGCAGCGTATAGTCCCTTCAAAATTTATAAAAAAGTTTATGCTACATGTTTGAAGACTACATTTGCGGTTGAACATGGTTTCATATTGGTGATCACATTGTGATGTTCGTCACAAGGAAGGCCCATTGTTGATCGAGGATTAACATGATCATACACAAGGGATTTTGATAAGTATCAAGCTTGGCAGCAAGAATAGAAGGAAGATGAGAAGATCAGAGTTAAATTGGAAGTGTCCTATGAACTTTAGATCATGCTACTTTTGAGCATTTACCCGTCCGGATCTCAAATGTTGGAAAATATTCCCGTTTGCGAAATATCGTTCAAAAGCTAACAAGTATAGAGAGAAAAGATGTCAGAGTACCTATTATAACATCTTGATTGTTTAAGTTGCACAAAACATCATTTTTGAAATTTTGTATCCTGCAGTATGTAGGCTTTGAACTATTATTTACAATCTCATATTATTCTGGATATAATATGGGACAATGTACATTTATATTTCAATCACCGAGACGACCATCTGATGCAACAATGTATTGTGTTTCGGTTTGAGCTGACCATATGGCTTCCAATTAGGGAAATGTTTGTTTATTTGACTGTTACTATATGCTTATAAGACTGCCTTTATGGTTGAACATGATTTCATATTGGTAACTCATATTTTAGATATGGTTTGCATTTTAAATACAATATTAGCTATTATATAAATAGGGGGTTGTGTGTGTATACATGTTTAAATATTTGTTTATCTATAATGCTCTTGATGACGATAAATCTATTTTATATTTTTAATGGAGAGTGATCAAAGTGTATTTAAGAGTAGAATGTCTAAGATGTGAAGAAAAACATGCATAAATAAAAGTAATATATATTCTAACATATACCAATAAAAATATAATTTAAACTAACAATTAAGAAAATCTAGTTTTCTATAAATTAGTAGTAGACAACTCTTATTATTTCAAATATAGAAGGAAATGTTAAACTGAGTATAAGGACACTCTATTATCATAATAAATATGGAAGGAAATGTCAGATGAAGTAAAGGTGACAAATTCTTGTTAATATGCCTGGATTATTAATTTGCATTCAATATATATTACATCTTATTTAACCTCACTTCAACACCACTTCAACACTCACTCGCTTCTTCATTGTTCAAAGTGCTCGAGATTCTGTTCTTCATTTTTCTATGACTAGATTGCACTCCACATGGTAAGTATCTTAATTCTCTTAATTAATACACATGATTAGTGAATTTAAGATCTTTTGCCTAAGTAATTCTTTCATCGATGTATGTATATATATATATATATGTGTGTGTGTGTGTCTACATCCTACATACTACAAACGCATGTATTTGGTTAAAGGGGACGGCACCCCGGTTAAATTTTATTGATAACAAAAAAGATATAGAATCCTAAAGAGCTTAGATTAGGTTCGTTCGAAGACATAAAACTCTAGAAATTCACCACCCCAAGGGCTAAGGGCCTAACAAATGGGCTTAACCCCCCTCCCCCCCCCCCCCCCCCCCCCCCCCCCCCCCCCCCCCCCCCCCCCCCCCGCATTTTGAGATTTTAAGTGTCTAACTTAGACCGTTTGTCGATAGTTGAGTTGTTTGTATGCTACGACCTTCCCAATCCCCTCCCCCCAAGCATTGGGAGATTTTAAGTAGTCTAACTCGGACTGGTCGATAGTTTCGTAGCACCCCCCCCCCCCCCCCAAAACTATACAAACCCACTTAGCTATCCTACCAAAAAAACATAACTGTGCAAACAAAAACAAAACAAATCTCTCACCAAGACAAAACTAGACATATCAAGCAAAAATTAATAAAACAACAACACATCAACCCATAATTACCAAAATACCCCATAACTTCCACCAATGCCAAAACCCAAGACCTCTCCAGCCCATCCATTTAACTATTTCCAGCATACTCACCATCCAACCCATTATCATTTTTATTTTTATTTTATTTATATTTATATATTAAAAACATGAATAGTAATCTAATATTTATATATTGCTGTTTTTTTAATATTATTATTATATTATTATAATTAATTTTAAACATATTTTTTATATATTATATCGTTTAACTTGCATTGTTTTATAAACTAACATCATTTACCCTTTTTAATTATTCTAATAATATAGTGTAATGCTTAATAAAACTTCGAATACACGTTACGACATGCTTATTTTTATATACCTTTCGATAAAAGCTTTGCTCCAAACTGAATGAGTCTCTTATATTTGATTTTTTTTGTTCTTTGTCGTGACAATCCGTGTAATATTCGAAAAATAAATCCATTATATATTGCTGACCAAAATGAATAAATTTTGATGTATTCTGAATTGGTAATCTAATATATGGTTAGACCAATTGTAATAAGTTAAATGTGTGTATGTATAAATAAAGATTTATGTATGTGTATAGTATGTTAATTAATTAAAATGATATTATATGATATTTATAGGTCATACAAATTTCAACGATTATTTGCATTGGGCCATTACTTGATATCAATATATTTAAATTATTCAGAGATATTCATTGATTTAAAGAAAAAGAAGAATTATAATCGTTATATATGTTTATATGTGATATATATGTAAACTTTGGGAAAATTATCAAAATTATTTAAAGAAAAAGAAGAATAATTATCTATCTCGTTTGATTTATTAGATATCTGATTGCTGATCTAGTTGTAAGTAAACCGAACCATTTTTCCGATACGATTTAGTTAAGTAAACTGTGGTTTCGTTTTGATGACTCCGGTGACTATGCACCTGATATGTTGAAGGGTTTTGTTACTTTGATTTAAAGTCCAGCAGGGTTCGTATCTTTAACAAAATGATTTTATGTTTTAACCTTTTAACAGTTTGACTTTTGGTCGTCAAAACTGAAAGAAGAAAAGAAGCCCAGCTTTTGATAGTACTTGATATCTAAGAGGTTAACTTTGATAGTATTATTATGAGATAGATAAATTTATTTTAATGAATTTTCACAAGTTATGTAACTACGTAAGTGAATATGTAAATAATAAATTGGTGTGGTATAATAAAAGAATGCATTCAAATGTATATATCCAATATTGGTAATTGAAGTTGGTGTTATTTATATTGTCATTAGTCTACTGGAAGTCTGTTGACTAAAATTCATAGTTCTAAACTTTAAAATGAGTACACAACTATGAACCCATAATTATATTAATTATTGAGTCGTAAAGGTCTATGTCACCGGAAATCAAAGAGCCAACGGGCTAGATAAACAACTTTGTGCTTCATTAAATGTGATCCGAAAATATTTGAAAATATAGGTTTGCTTACTTGTAGGGAGGATTTGCTTTGTTTGCTAATAAGGTACGGATTCGTTTTCTTTTCATTATAGTATACATTTATTTTTCGTTACTCGTTGGTACGGATTCTGTTTCTTTTACATCTTAGTATTTTATTCAGGTCGTTACTTTGTAGTACGGATGTTTTGTTAGTTTTTCGCTTTCGTATTGTTATATGATTGGTATTTGTTGTAACATGCAATAGACCTTAGATTTTGTGCTGTTATTGCATGTTCCCCTATGATACGTTTATTTCTGATATGGCTTTGTACTCTGTCACCCGAGCAATTATATGTTTAGACTTGTCGTTGGGGCGTCAACGACATGGCACTCATCGTGACGGTGCGTAACTAAAGTTCACGGCGTCTCTAGTTTGTGCTTGTGTAGCACCTGGCCCCTAGAGGCGAATAGATCGATCTTAGCTCTGACTCCTGACTCCTGTTGAGATGGAATAATGTGTGTGCGCCTACATGCACCATCTCGGCGCATGGACTATGGCCATCATGCCTCTGTTTAGGCTCGTGGCTGCTTCTATATTATGTGACTAATTTATTGTTATGTGTAGTTACGTATGTCTTGTATCGGATATGCTCTGAATTATATGTTTTATGCATCTGATTATGTTCAGTATGTGTTACCTGTTCAGTATAAGTTTTGGGATTCAAGTTACATAAGTATCTGTTTCAGTGCCAGAATTTCAGTATCTGTTTTCAACATTTGTCCTAGTGTCCGCCTCATTATCTGTTTTTAGAATTGTTTTATTTCAAGTATCATTTCTCATGTTTTCAAAATCAGCTTATCTAAATTATTTTATTTATTAAATATATTTTAAAATTAGAAATATAGTTGTTTTGTTTAAATAATGATTTACTACGAAATTCGAGTTATCATTAGATTTTGGATTTACATCTAAATGTTTATTCATAATATAGTAATTTTGATAATTTTCTTGTTTTAAAGGAAGTTGGATTTTTAAACAATATTATACTATATGTAAAGTTTAGTTTTAGTTTTACATGTGGTTTCAATGTCAGCTTCAGTTCAGTTTCCGTTATGTGGGGTTTCGTTCTCCTGTGTTCGTTTGTTACATGTACTATTGATTTCTCCGTTACTGAGCAACTATTTGGTTGAGCCGTATTTTTCTTTTTGTGTTTGTCGTAATTGTTTAACAGGTAATATGGGAAACGTGGGGAAATAAGTGAGGAGTGCCTTGAAGATCAAGTTTTGTTTCCTTTCGGTAATGTAATGAAAATGTAATTAGGATATTTTGTTTTCAACATTGTGGATTGGTTTTAGTTTTGATATCTGTATGAGTGACACGTCAGCCCAAGCCAGGTTGTGGTGTTACAATCCGAACTGATACTGTCTGAACAACTTCAAAAGCAGTAAACAAGTATCTTTTTTATGTCTTGAGCTATAGCGAGTGTCAATGCAAACACAACTAATAATGTCGAAACAACATTGGTATTTCTACTTTTAAAGTTGCGAATGGATATTCAATTTTTTATTTTAATTAATGTAAAATATGTGTCGATAATTTTTTGGGCCATATCATCACTTTATATTTTGGGGTTTATTTTTCGGTCACTGATACAAAGTACCAATCAAAAGTACCCTGAACTTCTGTTTTAATTAAAACCTCTATCTTTCTGTCACTTTACACTTTCAACCAAACTTTACTAACATCAACACACATTGATTGACTCACTCTGTTGACTTTATTGTTGTTGACTATCGTTGACCCTTTGAACAGCCTAACTTTCATCTTGACATAATAGGCCCCTGAACTTCTATTTTAGTTAAAGCCTCTATCTTTGTCACTTTAAACTTTCAACCAAAACTTTACAAACATCAACACACATTGCTTGACTCATTCTATTGACTTTATTGGTGTTGACTATCGTTCATCATTTGAATAACCTAACTTTCTTCTTGACATAAATGGACCCTGAACTTCTATTTTAGTTAAAACCTCTATCTTTCTGTCACTTTACACTTTCAACTCAAACTTTACAAACATCAACACACATTGGTTTACTCATTGTTGACTTTATTGTTGACCATTTTAACAACCAAACTTTCATCTTGACATATCTCGACCCTGAACTTTTGTTTTAGTTAAAACCTCTATCTTTATGTCACTATACACTTTCAACCCAAACTTTACAAACATCATTACACATTGATTGACTCACTTTATTTACTATATTGTTGTTGACTATTGGAGACCATTTGATTTTTCTATCTTAATAATCAACATATTCTGATTTGCATGCCACATTGGTATTTTACTTGTTTTTAAAGGCCTGCAAACTTTATATATTAATGAAACTGAGCAAACTTTATTATTATTAAACTGAGAAGCATACATCAAACTACATGCCACCCCTTGCATTATTTCTATTGTATATAACTTATTTTTGTGATTCAAATACAAGAAACGTGAAATGAAAGTTGTGTTTTAATTGCAGGATGAATTGAAAAGATGTGAGATACAAGATGAACAACCTTGCAAACATCGAGTGCTTGTCGTAGCCAATCGCCTTCCTGTATTAGCAGTAGGGAAGGGTGATGCATGGCAACTTAAAGTAGGGCTGTTCAAGATCGATTATCCGGTTTACGGATATCAGAAAACCAGATATCCGAAAATTTCGGAAATTGAGTATTAATATCCGAACCCGTATCCGAAATTTCGGATACGGTTCGGATATCCAAACAGATATCCGAATTCATAAAAAATTAAAAAAAGTTCGTTTCGTGCATTGATTAAAACAAAACATATATTCGATTTTTCAAATTTTTAACGTTAAAAACAACAAACTTTTATAAATCCACTCCGAAATCCGCTTAGTTACTATTTTTTTACTATATTTCAAACTAAACATAGTGTTCATATACCATATATAATTAAAAGAAACTCTATTAGTTTTCAGATATCAAATAATCTGAAAATTTTAGAAATCCACATCCGAATCCGAAAATTTGGATATTTCGGATATGGATTTTAGGATTTTCGGATTCGGTTTCGAATCCCATTTTTTTGAACACCCCTAACTTAAAGTGATTGTCGGCGGCTTAGTCAGCCCCCTTGCAGGTACGTTCTCTCTTTTTTATAATATTTTGCAATGGTACTTGAATGTTATAAAAGTATTGAAGGAAAGAGTTTAAACTAATAGGCTGAGATTTCTTGAAGGGACAACGGAGATTGAAACAAGATGGATCGGATGGGCTGGTGTGAATGTTCCCGATGATACAGAACGCAAATCTCTTACATAATCTTTGGCACAAAAGGTTTGTTCAATGCATCATCTTTAGTTTTTATAGCTTACAATTACAAAAAAAAAGTTCCTTTTTTATAGTCATGTGTTGATCACTTGATTTGCAGAGATGTGTGCTGGTCTTTCTTGATGAAGACCTTGTCCGTTTATATTATAACGGCTACTGCAACAACATAATGTGGCCACTTTTTCATAGTCGGGGACTTCCTCAAGACGATGGGCTTGATGCTTATGTTAATTTCCAATCACATTTTGATGCATACATAAAGGCGAATCAGATGTTTGCAGATGTGATTGTAGAAAATTATCAAGAAAGCGATGTTGTTTGGTGCCACGACTACCATCTGATGTTTCTTCCGAGATTATTAAAAGAAAAGAGACCAAATATGAGAGTTGGTTGGTTTCTACACATTCTGATTCCGTCCTCTGAGATGTATAGGACAATGTCATCTCGATCATAGCTGCTAACAACCGTTCTTGCAGCCGATTAAGTCGGGTAATTACCCCATGTTTTATATACAAATAATACATATATATATATATATGTGGCTTTTATAACTCAAGAGTTTTTATTTTGCTTAGTTTTCATACTTACGATTACGCGAGGAATTTTGTGAGCGCGGACACACATATTCTCGGGATTGAGGGGACCTTTGTAGGAGTGCAGATCAAGAGAGAGTTACTCGTATAACTGCGGTATAACTGCTTATAAATATATAAATTTTTATTATTGAACTTACTTAATACTTGTGGTTATCGTCATTTATAATTCTTTAAACCTCAGTGTCCTATTAGGATAGATTCTCAGAGAGTTGTACAAATTGTTCAACTCTTAGAAGTCCAGAATCGTATAAAAGAACTTGAGGGGAGATTTGGCGGTAAAAAAAGGTGAGTTAATAGAACCCTCTTTTGCATGTGATTTAATAAAAAGGTTGCAGAAACTAAAGCTTTTAATTTTGCAGGTAATTCTAGGAGTTGACCGGCTTGACGTGATTAAGGGAATACCTAAAAAGTTGCTGGCATTTGAAAAGTTTCTTAAAGACAATCAAATTGGCGTGATAAAGTTGCACTATTGCAGATTGTTGTGCCAACAAGAACATAAGTTAGTTAACGGTGTGTTGTGTTTTCTCTATTCCTAATGAACATTTTGAGTTCTTGACAGATAGAAAGCTTGCATGTCAAGTTCATGAAATTGTTGGGCAGATCAATGGAAGATTTGGGACGTCTACATCGTTGCCGGTTCATCATTTGGTGTGTCTCTTTGATCCATCTTCTCTTTTTCATGTTTTCTTTATGAAATGGCACACTTTCTTGTGCATTTTTGCAGGATCAATCGCTTGACTTTCTTACGCTATGTGCGCTATACGCCGTGGCAACTTAAAGTAGGGGTGCAAGATCAGATTATCCAGTTTTCGGATATCAGAAAACCAGATATCCGAAAATTTCGGATATTGGATATTAATACCCGAAACCGTATCCGAAATTTCGGATACGGATTCGGATATCCAAACGGATATCCAAAATTCATAAAAAATTCAAAAAAAATCGTTTCGTGCATTGATTAAAAGTATACATATATTCGATTTTTCAAATTTTCAACGTTAAAAACGGCGAACTTTTATAAATCTACATCCGAATCCGATTATTTACTATTTTTTTACTATATTTTAAACTAAACATAGTGTTCATATACTACATATAATTAAAAAAACTCCATTAGTTTTCGGATATCAGATAATCAAACTTTAGAATTCCCATTCGAATCCGAAAATTTTAGAATTCCACATTCGAATCCGAAAATTCGGATATTTCGAATACGGATTTTCGGATATTTCGGATTCGGTTTCGGATCCGGATTTTCTTGAACACCCCTAACTTAAAGTGACTGCCGGCGGCTTAGTGAGCGCCCTTGCATGTACGTTTCTTCAAGGGATAACAAGGATTGAAACAAGATGGATAAGATGGGCTGGTGTGAATGTTCCCGATGATACAGAACGCAAATCTCTTACATAATCTTTGGCACAGAAGGTTTGTTCAATACATCACCTTTAGTTTTTATAGCTTACAATTACAAAAAAAGTTCTTTTTATAGTCATGTGTTGATCACTTGATTTGCAGAGATTTTGAGATGTATAGGACAATGTCATCTCGATCACAGCTGCTAACAGCCGTTCTTGCAGCTGATTAAGTCGGGTAATTACCCCATGTTTTATATATACTGATGTGTGGTGATCAGGAAGAGAGAGAGAGATGAGAGAGGAAGAGAGAACAACAGACTACAGTTTAACCATTGATATCTATTATCTCTTCAATACCGGTATTTAACAACCATTAACAACTAACCAACTCAACTAACAACTACTCAACAGACCTTCTACTTACTGGATATTACAAAACTAACTCTGACTCTATCACTTATTAAGCTATTTACAGAATTAACCCTTCAACTATTCAACACGTATCATCACTTTCCCCTTTTTTAAGAATTTTGTCCCAAAATTCCAAAATCAAACTCAGGGAACCTTAACATGATTTCTTTCAAATCTTCCCAAGATGCTTATGCAAGTGGCAAATTCTTCCACTTAATCATAACTTCCATACCCATCCTATTCCTTTTCATCATAATCCTCCGCTCTACTACTGCTTCAGGAGAAAACTTGAATCTTGGTTGCGAAGGAATAGGAATTACAATGCTATGAGAACCCTTAGCTAACTTCAACAAAGAAACATGGAAAGGAGGGTGTACTGAGCAATCCTTTGGCAAGTCAAGACGGTAAGCCACCTTCCTTATACGTTCCACAATCATAAAAGGCCCAAAATACTTAGGGCCGAGCTTATTTTGTTTTGAATGTCTCAAAGAATTCTGGCCAAATGGGTGCAACTTCAGGTACACATATTCTCCCACTTTAGATTCCCTTTCAGTACGGTTTTTGTCAGCTAATTGCTTCATTCTGTTTTGTGCCCTTTGCAAAGACTTCTTTAATTCTTGTAGAACAAGTTCCCTGTCACAAAACATCTGATCCACAGTTTCTAATGAACAATTTTAGGTATATAAGGCACAAATAAGGGTGGAGGATATCCGTATAGGGCTTGAAAGGGGTCATTTTTAAAGATGAGTGGAAATTAGTGTTGTACCACCACTCAGTTAAAGATAACCACTTTAACCAATTCTTACTTGAGCTAAGGGTCATACACCTCAAATAGGATTCAATGCATCTGTTCACAACCTCTGTCTGACCATCATGTTGGGCTAATTGGTGTGGAGGCCCGATCAAGGGAGGGTGGCCGGCCCTAGCCTTGGGTTGGCCCACGCATTTTTTATTGGCAGTTAAATTAGGGTTTTAATTTAGCCGGCCCTAGTTATCTCTATGTGGGCTTGGACCTAACTTGGGGAACAAGTTTCCTAACCCTAGATTAGTCTCTATATATTGATATCATTGTACTTGTAATTCCTGGAGCACCTGAATAATAAAGAGACCCTAGTTGCAGCACAGTGGACGTAGGTCAGCTGACCAAACCACTTTAAATCTTCGATGTCATTTATTGCTTTCGTGTGTGTGTGTTTAGTTTCGTGTGTGTTCAATCCTAGCGATCCTAACAACTGGTATCAGAGCTTTGGCTCTTGATCGGGATCACACGAGAACACCAGAACCGCCACCTTCAGTTCTTTCGTCGTCAGTCACCCAGTCAACCGCCGCGCCGCCACCCAGCTTTGCTAGGGTTCCGCCGCCGCCGTTAGGGTTTTCGCCGCCGTCACAGAAGAAGGTTTAGGTTTCGTTTTTTTCGAAAGCTTTAACAACCAGTCCCGAATCAGCCGAAATCAGAGATCAATTTTGCAAAAGAACAGTTTTGCTGAATCAAAGAGACCGACTACAAAAACCTAGAACCTGAGTCAACCGCGTTTGTCAGGTTTTATCGTTTCAGTTAAAGTTTCATTTTGATTATCAAGTTCGTTATTCCGATGCTGTTAAATAGATTGATTTGTTGCGTTTATCTCTGTTTATCCATAACTAGTGTTTCGTTTAGTCATTGCCATGGCTGTAGACGGAAAGGTTATAATAGAGAAGTTTGATGGGAATAAGTTTGGTTGGTGGAAGATGCAGATTGAGGCACTACTTTGTCAGAAAGACTTAGATGTGGTGCTTGAGGGTGAGAAGCCAAAAGATATGCCACAAGCAGATTGGGTGAAGTTGGATAAGAAAGCCAGAGCAGTGATAACGTTTTCTCTGTCAGAGAATGTTGCCTATAACATCCAGAAGGGGACCTTAGCTAAAGGTATGATGGAACAATTATCTAACATGTATGAGAAGCCTTCTGCAGCAAATAAGGTTTATCTTATTCGAGAGCTTGTGAATACCAGGATGAAGGAGGGTGATGAACAAATCACATCAATAACCTAAACTCAATCTTGTCTCGCTTAGTGTCTGTCGATATTAAGTTTGATGATGAGGTTCAAGCCCTACTGTTATTATCCTCATTGCCTGATAGTTGGTCCAGAACGGTAACTGCTGTTACTAGCACTTCGGAATCGAGTAAATTCACATTTGCGAAGATACGTGATCTTATTTTGGGAGAGGATGCTCGACGTCGTGGTTCAGGTGAGTCTTCGAGTTCTTTGTTGAGTACAGAGGCCAGGGGAAGAAAGAATCAGCGTGAAAGTCGTCAGAGCAAGGGAGGAGTGTGTCTAAGGTTCGGAAGGATGTGGTATGTTGGAATTGCAATGAAGTAGGACACTTTAGGAATCAGTGTTCGAAACGGAAGAAAGAAATAAACTCTGCAGGAGACTACAGTGATGATGATGATGGGTGCGTTAGTCTGTAGTGTGGAGAGCAGTGTGGATTCCTGGGTCATGGATTCTGGTGCTTCATTTCACGCTACCCACAGCAGTGAAGCACTGCAAAATCTGAAAGAAGGTGACTTTGGAAAGGTAAAACTGGCGAATGATGAGGTACTTGATGTTACGGGCATGGGTGACATTGTTTTGAAGACTTCAGTTGGTTCGTGGACTTTAAGAGATGTCAGGGTTATTCCAGGTCTGAAGAGGTTGTTGATTTCGGTTGGCCAGTTGGATGATCAGGGACATGAAGTTAAGTTCGGGAATGGACAGTGGAAGGTTGTCAAAGGGAATATGATCATGGCTCGTGGAAAGAAAAGAGGCTCATTATACATGGTCAGTATACCATCAGAAGGAAGTGACATTCCAGTTCCGGAGAAAAACAAAGTCGAGTTCACAGAATCTCAGGGACAGAAGAGGGTTTCCTTTGCAAGAGAGAAACCTAGAGTCATAGGGAAGATTCGGGATGAACGTGTTTGGAAGGTCAAACCAGTCGGGGGACATTGTCACAATGGGAGCGCAAGGCGTGTTTCAGTTACAGTTTCAGAGCGATAGTGGGTTAAAAAGACCAGAATTCCAAATGGAAAAGTCTCTCCAGAGAATCTCTTGCTAGTATTGGAGATTGTGTGTTCTCAGGATTTCTCAGGATTCGGCAGTTCGTTTAAGTGGGAGCCGGCAGGGACAGAGAACGAGTCACAGGTTGTGACTGATGAGTTGAGGCTCAGTGGGAGCTTCAACGTGCCTTCAGGTTAATTGTTGAGAAGGCTGCTACAACTAGGTGGTAAAGGAAGATTACAAGATGTACAAATTTTGAAGACTATTGGGTGTTGTTCGAGCCTCCAAATGGGAGATTGTTGGGCTAATTGGTGTGGAGGCCCGATCAAGGGAGGGTGGCCGGCCCTAGCCTTGGGTTGGCCCACACGTTTTTTATTTGACAGTTAAATTAGGGTTTTAATTTAGCTGGCCCTAGTTATCTCTATGTGGGCTTGGGCCTAACTTGGGGAACAAGTTTCCTAACCCTAGATTAGTCTCTATATATTGATATCATTGTACTTGTAATTCCTGGAGCACCTGAATAATAAAGAAACCCTAGTTGCAGCACAATGGACGTAGGTCAGCTGACCAAACCACTTTAAATCTTCGTGTCATTTATTGCTTTCGTGTGTGTGTGTTCAGTTTCGTGTGTGTTCAATCCTAGCGATCCTAACCATCAGATTGTGGGTGATATGATGTAGATAATGCCAAATTGATGCCCTGCAACTTAGTGAATTCCTTCCAAAAACTGCTGAGAAACACAGGATCTTTGTCAGAAACAATAGTCTGTGGCCACCCATGTAACTTGAAAATATGATCTAAAAACAAATGAGCTACAGTTTCAACTGAATAGGGGTGCCCCAAAGGAATGAAATGCCCATACTTAGTCAATCTGTCAACCACTACCAAAATCGTATCTTTTCCTTGAACCCTTGGAAACCCTCCAACAAAATCCATAGATACATCAGAAAAAATATATTTAGGAATAGGGAGTGGTTGTAGTAAACCTGGATATGCTACATTTTCACTTTTAACTCTTTGACATATATCACATCTTCTAATAGTATGCCTTACTTGTTTATGCATACCCCTCCATTTAAACATACTTGAAATCCTTTGAATAGTAGCATGAACCCCTGAATGACCTCCTATTGGTGAACTGTGACATAGGTCAATAATTTCCTGTTGTAAAGCCTCAGATTTACCCACAACAATCCTATCACTCTTTGTAAGAATAGTCCCATTCCACTTGTACTTAGGAACTAATTCTCCCTTTAACAATTTTTGCAACTTTTGTTGAATAGAAATCTTGTTGCCAAGATAATTTGATTTTATCCATGAGTGAAGTATCTAAGTGAGATATTGATATAGTACTAAGAGCAGAACCTTGCATCCTAGATAATGCATCAGCAACCTTATTTTTAACCCCTTTTTATACACTATCTCATAATCAAAACCCATAAGTTTAGATAACCAAACATGTTGCAATGGGGTAGTGAGTTTTTGTTCCATCAAATACTTCAAACTCTTCTGATTTGTTCTGATAATGAAATGATTGGCTATAAGATAGTGATGCCAATGTTTGACTGCAAACAAGATAGCCAAAATTTCCTTCTCATAAACAGAAAGAACTTGCTGTTTAGGAGAAAGGGCCCTGCTTATAAAAGCCAAAGGATGCCCTTCTTGCATCAAAACAACCCCGATACCCAATCCAGAAGCATCAGTTTCCAATACAAAAGGTTTATAAAAATCAGGTAGGGATAAAACAGGAGGTGTACATAGAGCTTCTTTCAACTTACAGAATGCTGTAGTAGCTTCATCATTCCATTTGAAACCATCCTTCCTTAAAAGATTTGTAAGAGGCTTTGCTAGAATGCCATAGGATCTTATAAACCTTCTGTAATAACTAGATAATCCCAAAAACCCCCATTAACTGTTTGATTGTGGTAGGAACAAGCCATTTCTTTATAGCTTCAATTTTCTTTGGGTCAGTAGCCACCCCCTCTTTAGTGATAATATGGCCTAAGTATTCCACTGAAATCCCACAAAAAGAACAATTTGACATCTTTGCATACAGCTGATTTTCTTTTAATACCTCTAATACTTCCCTCAAATGAATTAAATGTTGTTCCATGGTCCTACTATACACTAAGATATCATCAAAGAAGACTAGAACTGATTTCCTAAGGAAAGGTTTGAAAGTGTGGTTCATAAGGGACTGAAAAGTGGCAGGGGCATTTGTCAAGCCAAAAGGCATGACTAAAAACTCGAAATGCCCCTCATGTGTTCTAAAAGCTGTCTTGTGGACATCATTAGGGAACATTTTGATCTGGTGGTATCCAGATCTCAGATCCAGCTTTGTAAAGATTGCAGCCCCCTAGCTCATCTAACAAATATTCTATTAAAGGAATAAGATAGCTATTTTTGATTGTTGCATCATTTAGCTTCCTATAGTCAATACACATCCTCCATGTACTATCTTTCTTCTTAACTAAGACCACAGGAGCAGCAAAAGGACTTGAACTGCCCCTAATAACCCTAGTATCCAAAAGCTCCCTTGTCATCTTTTCTATCACATCTTTTTGAGCTAATTGATATCTATAGGGCTTTTGGTTAATTGTGACAGATTCATCCTTAAGGATAATCTTATGATCAAAAGCCCTTTGAGGAGGTAAAGTTGTGGAAGTTTCAAAAACTACCTCATATTCTTGTAATAAAGAATCCAATTGATCATTACTTACAGTATTAGAAACCATAGTTGTATGCTGGAACTGATCAGTATCATCCACCTTTAAACTGCACAAATGACTTTGCATTAACTGGCCCTTTTCTGATAACAAATGTTGCATTACCTCCATTGAACAAAGAGATAATTTGTTATTATGACTACCCTTTAACTGATAAGTCTTGTTCCCAACCCTGAATTGCATAGTCAAATCCTTGAAATTCCACACAATGTCACCTAATGGCAAAAGCCATTGTATACCCAATACCATATCATAAGAAGCCAATGAAATAAGATGAGAAAGGAAGAGAGAACAACAAAATACAGTTTAACCATCGATATCTATTATCTCTTCAATACCGGTATTTAATAACCATTAACAACTAACCAACTCAACTAACAACTACTCAACAGACCTTCTACTTACTGGATATTACAAAACTAACCCTGACCCTATCACTTATTAAGCTATTTACAGAATTAACCCTTCAACTATTCAACACGTATCATATACATATATATATTGTGGCTTTTATAACTCAAGAGTTTTTATTTTGCTTAGTTTTCATACTTACAATTACTCGAGGAATTTTGTGAGCGCGGACACACATATTCTCGGGATTGAGGGGACCTTTGTAGGAGTGCATGATCAAGAGAGAGTTACTCGTATAACTGTGGTATAATTGCTTATAAATATCATATTTTTATTATTAAACTTACTTAATTACTTGTGGTTATCGTCATTTATAATTCCTTAAACCTCAGTGTCCTATTAGGATAGATTCTCAGAGATTTGTACAAATTGTTCAACTCTTAGAAGTCCAGAATCGTATAAAAGAACTTGAGGGGAGATTTGGCGGTAAAAAAATGAGTTAATAGAACCCTCTTTTGCATGTGATTTAATAAAAAGGTTGCAGAAACTAAAGCTTTTAATTTTGTAGGTAATTCCAGGAGTTGACCGGCTTGACGAGATTAGGGGAATACCTGAAAAGTTGCTGGCATTTGAAAAGTTTCTTGATGTAACACCTCGTAAAACCCGTCCTGTAAAATTTCGACACGTGTCCCGCTGATCCTCGTATGCCACGTGTTAAACGAGAAGGACCAATCATGTCGTTAAGTCATTTGGATAACCTTTTAACGGTATTTGACAAGTCGAAGGGTTAAAAGCGTCAACATGTTTAATTATACCTCTGAGTGACCTTTTAAGCGAACCCGGAGTTTAGCAATGATCGGTTATGCTCCCATTAATACCTAAACCTAACTTGAAGGGCCAGTTGTGCTTAATATGAAAGATATTTGAGATATAAGAGTTGAGGGACTGAATTGGCAATTGTTGAAACTCTGTTTGCTGACCGGAGGGCGAGTCGCGGCCCGCGACAGGCTGGCCCATCTTTCTCGCGGCCCGCGAGAGAGTGCCGGTAACAGCTGGTCATGTTCAGTCGTGGCACCCTGCATGTTTAGCATGAATCCACGATTTTGCCACCCTTTTTCAGTGTTTGCCACCTGTAAAAACACTTGGGATCATCTGGGATCAGTTCCTAACACCTGTAATGATCCTATGCACCTTGTTCAAGTATAAATAGGGGCCTTGTGTGCCTTGAATCCTTGCCCATTCTCTCAAATCATATCTTCTCCTCCTCTGGAAGTTCCTGGACTTATAGGAGCTTCCAATCAGTTATATTCTCGTACTAGGACCTTGTGTAAGTGTTCCTAGCCCTCCTTGTTCAGTTTTACTAGGCTTTGAGCCAAAGTCAAAGCGTTGACGTAAAAACGCTTTGACTTTCGGCTAAGACCATTACAGTCCAGTCAACGTCCGTAACGAATGTGGCTACGTGATTGTAATTAGGTAGCCGTTAATCCCTCAAGAGGGCACCTCCTGATTACCATGTTTGCTTGGTCAATTGACGGGTCAAAGTTATATTAACAAAAAAGTCAAACGGGTCAATTTGAAATAAATTCATATCTAGCAATGTAGGTGCTATAAAATCAGTTTCAACACTTTAATAACTTGGTAATAAGTATTAGAACATGTCTAAACATGTTCAGCCCGTCAAGTCCAGGTTTAAGGATGATTCACAACCGAAAGTCGCAAAAGCTGACTTTTGCTTTGACTTTCAGTTCTGACCCGAATTAGCAACTTTAGTTACTGATTCTAAGTTGCATTGTGACCATGTTTAGTTGTAGTATAACCCTCTGGAGTTATATTACATGGTTACATAGTAATCCGAGCTTTTATGCAAGTATCCGTTAATTATGCCAAACTTTGACTAAAATGCCCTTTTGTTTAAAAACAAGGTTTTAAATACAAATGAGCATACAAATGAATTATGTACTGATATATATACATGACTAACTTATTTTGATGTCAATAATCTGGTCATAACCTGAGTTTTGCTTAATTATCGCAAGTCATGCTTTCATGCTTTTTCAACACATAAAATGATTTAAACACAAATTTGACACCAAAACTCGTTAGCTACTGATGTAATATCATAAGTAGGATTACTTGGGATGTTAAATCAGATTGTAGACTGAGTTATACACAAGTCTTTGTATAATGCTGATAAATGACGATATTACCCTTATGATGCATAAAATGGTTGAAAAGATACTTTTCATGACCAAACCTACTATTATAATATATATTAAATAACTTATATTGGTCATATAAACCTGATCATAACATCAGTTTCCTTAAACATCGATTAAATCGTCATTTAGCGACCTTATCGCCATTTAGAGCATCGTATGGTTTAAAACCACATCTAAACACCAAGACTTGATACCTATCGATTTCAAAACTTAATTTATATAAATTACAGTAAGTACATTAACTAAACTCGGATTCCCAAGTAAATTATCAAGCTATGTGTGAAATGACCAAAATGCCCTTACGGGGCATAGTTTGGTCTTAAACTCTAAACCACACACATACTCGATACCATACCGATATAACATCATAAATAAACTATTTTTACAGTAAGATTATGACCATTACATCAGTTTGCTCATAATTTCTTTTACAAGTCATAAAATGACCAAAACGCCCTTTTGAGGCGTAACTTGATTTTAAAACCATAACGGGCATACATGTTGATATCCTACTGATATTACAACATTTTTAAAGTATAATGGCATATGGAACTTGTATAAGACTCATCCGGTTACCCGGTTTCGCTTATATGCGTACGGTTCGGCCTACGTAACTAGTTTACGTAATTTAATCGTAACGGGTTTAACCTTATCATTTTATTTTCAAAATCCAGAATGTAACATGTTTACCCATATTAAACAAGTCTCCATACTTGTCGGGTTTAAACTACATTCTATTCCGGTCATCGCTTAATCTCGCTTTAGTACCGTTATTATTTTTAAGCTACCCGGTTCGAGTCTACAAAGTAGATAGGACCCGTTAGCATCTAATTGGTTATAAACACCATCATTTCCAGACTAATAGCCTCCCGGTAGATTGCCATCTAAGCTTACTTTTTGAATAGTCGGCTGAGTTATTTATCTATTTGAAGAATTTGCTCAGGTAAATACTTTTAACTCATTTTCCCTATACGGGCTTGGGATACGGTATAATAATACCGCTTGGTCGGGTATGGGATCATGTTATCGGATTGTGATTTACTAAATCCTTATAACCCGTTTTATTCTGTATTGTTTGATAACTTAAACATTGGGGGTTAATTCGACCATGTCTGGGATATCCTTGGTTCATTAAAGTTACTAATGGCCACGACCTTAAGCGCGGAGTGTAGGCATACACCCGACAGACGCTAATGCTAATAAAATATTAAATCCCGTTGGTGGATTGTTTAAAGTGGCGTGTCGGTGAATCGGGTTATTCGATTTCTGCACCGGACCCCATATGTATTGACAAACATGTAAAACTGTAAACAAGATCATTTGAACTATCCAAGTTATTTATAAAATGTGCCAAGTGCACCAAAAATCATTTTTAATAAATGTTTTCAAAATGAGTCGGTTATTAGTATTTACCAGTGAAAACTGACGTATTTTCAAAAGATCAAGTTACAGGTGGCAACACACAATAGATTGGGATCTGCGCTATAGTGACGATAGAGGATCTTGCAAGTCCCTAGGTTGCTTAAGTCTGTTGAACAAATACTTTGTACATATTTATTCGATCCGCCTGTAGATCTTTTCATTACAAGCCTTGTAATTTATTTTTGAACTTTGGACACTCGGTTTGTAATAGTAATTTAAATCCAAGACTTCACATGTGTTGTGTTTGTTTGGTTATGATGTTATCAACTACGTCACGTTATTCCCCAACCGGGCCCACCGGGTTACACGTGGAAATCGGGGTGTGATACTTAAACACAATCAAATTGGTGTGATAAAGTTTCTCTAGTGCAGATTGTTGTGCCAACAAGAACAGAAGTTAGTTAATGATGTGTTGTGTTTTCTCTCTTCCTAATGAACATTTTGAGTTCTTGACAGATAGAAAGCTTGCATGTCAAGTTCATGAAATGGTTGGGCAAATCAATACAATGGTGCTGGTTCATCATTTGGTGTCTCTCTTTGATCCATCTTCTTTTTTTCATGTTTTCTTTATGAAATGGCTCACTTTCTTTTGCATTTTTGCAGGATCAATCGCTTGACTTCCATACGCTATGTGCACTATACGCCGTGGCAACATAAAGTAGGGATGTTCAAGATCGGATTATCCGGTTTTCGGATATCAGAAAACCAAATATCCAAAAATTTAGATATTGACTATTAATACCCGAACCCGTATTCGAAATTTCAAATACGGATTCAGATATCCGAATTTATAAAAAAATAAAAAAATTGTTTCGTGCATTGATTAAAAATACACATGTAATGGACGGAATGAGTCTCCTAATCTACGAATTTGTGGCATACCAAGCTTCAAAGAAAGGTGTTTTAGTTCTGAGTGAGGTACGCATACATATTTTAGCACTCACACATTGTTTTATCGTAATATAACCAATTTCCATGTTAGGTTTACATAGTTTATCGTAATATAACCGAATCTGTGGAAAATCATAGAAGTGGCTTCTTCGATTTTGTATGCTCTCGATATGCCTTCATAAGAGAGGAAAAAAGGCAAAATAATGACTACATGCATGCCATTACTCATACATGTAAAAAATGGGCAGAAACTTTTCTTAGGTTTATGTTCTTTAATTCGTGTTTACTTCTTTATATTTTCTGTTTCTGAAACTTGTTTTTTTATATAGTGAACTTGATGATACAGTTGCGGAAGCTCAGCCGAGAACTAAACAGATTCCACCTCAGCTTCAAACTGAACTTGCAGTTGACCGCTGTCGGTGTTCCAGTAACCGTTTGATCGTATTGGTATTCTATCCTTCTTTTAATCATACTCAGCTAGGTTTAAAGAAGGGGTAAATGGGTAATTTTACTTACGGTGAATGCTGATGGAATGGCTGATCAATCTAAAGAAATGGAACTCAATCTACACCCTGAGCTAGAAGAGCCTTTAAAAAGGCTTTATGATGATCCAACGTCAACGATTGTTACTATAAGTGGGAGCCAACGCAACGTACTCGGAAAGGTAATAGGATTTTTATTTGCAAATGCATTTAAATTTCTTATTTTTTTGTTGCAATCTGAATTTTGTTGACTCAATGATTCTGCATAAGTTTGAAGATAATAATGAACGTATGGCTTGTAGCCGAACATGGTGTGTTCATAAGAACAGCTGACAAGAATTGGTCAAAAGACTTGATGAATAATCTACATACAGATTGGATCGAGAGCGTGAAGGTGTGTGCATGCGTGTTTAGGTTTTTTCTTCTATTATAAGTATGTGGGTTAGTAACTGGTCAAACGGGTCATGTGACCCATTATTTTTCTTGAAACTTGATGCAGGTTGCAACATGATTTCTAGTATCTCACTATGGGAACTCCACAGTCTTATTGTGTGCTTTATGAGACATCAATCGTTTAGAGTTATAAGTATTTAGGTTTGTACCCAACTGCATTTCCTTATTTGTAATGTTTTGTAACCTCAGGTTATTAACTTTTCATGTCCGTTTGATTAAGATTTCGAATTTGGAAGACATCAAGCAAAGGACTTGTTGAATCATTTAAGGACTGGACCCATATCAAATGCTTCAGACGTTGTTCAAGGCGAGCGGTCCGTCGAGTCAATGGTGTCTCAAAGGTTTGACCTTTTTTCTCACCCTTTTTAGATTATGCTTTTTAGCATGAACTACGCATTGATATTTGACCACTTTTTGTGAATTCTATTTAGGGTGTAGGCATACATTGCATTTAGGTCAAGTTATACGTGATAAAGATATGAAGGCTCCAATCGACCATGTGCTATGTGTCGGTCATTTCCTTCCAAAGGTAATGTCATGAGAACTTTAATGTTGAATTAGGGACACCTTGGTCTTTTTGCCTCAAAGATTTTAACAAACTATAAACACGATCATCTCATAGATGATTATATATTTTTTTGTAAATATCCCATCGGTTTTTAGCTTCCTTTACCCAAAATATATCTATAAATAAGGTTCTTATACCATTTTTATCACAACCCCCGACCACACCATGGATGGGAGCCGGAACAGTCAAGTGGTACCGGTGGTTATTTTAAAAATATCACCGTGGAAATATCAGGACCGTGAATTAGAAAAAAATATCAGAGTTTAGAAACACAGGAATTTTATTTATAACAAATGAGAATAAAACCCATGTTTTACAAAGGTAGCTTTAATAGGGTATAAACTCCAATATATAAAAAATCTTTCTTAATTTAATTGATAAAATAAGCCACTTCTTTAAGCCTTTTGGTGCCATATCACAACACTTATTCAGATCTACTGTAATCACCTGAAACTTTTTTAAAAATATTTTATCAGCAGGAAATACTAGTGAGATCATTCATTTGCATAACAAGGCACATTCTTATATTTACAGCATTAAGGGTTTTTACATTTGTATACATCTTTCAATTACTCAAATAAGTACTTGTCACACGCCCATTTCGGTGACTGTAGTCATATAACTATTGGTTAACCCATTGTCCAATAGCAAAGATTATCAAGTTGTCTATACAAAACCCACATACCGGCAATAATTTTAGAATAGAAAACTTAATCACTGTAAATATAACTGGAAAGCTTTTAGGGTTTTGAAAACATTTAAGTATCATATAATGTGAAGAGAAGAGAGGGTTGTGAGAAAAATAAATGATCCACTTTATAAATTTATAGTTCTGATTTAACTGGCCTCCTGATTCTAAGCCTCTTGATTAAAAGTAAGTTTATAGTTCCAAATCTTCTAATAATTAAGCATCTACTTTATCAGTGAATTTATAGTTTTAAGACTTCTGATTCTAATCCCTAATTTCACAGACTGTAATCTGTATTCGTGTATAAACCAAACTCAAACTTTAACGATAATCACGAGATCAAAACCTAAACGAGTTAACAATGTATAGCCTTATCCAAGCAGCACTTTGGCATCCGTTGTTTAGTTTTATGATCAATCAGTCGATGGTGCAAATGAATATGTCCAAGACCTGGACCTTATATAGCCTAGTTTGACCTCTCCCGTGCGTTTCGGGAGGAGACATTGAAGAAACCTAGATTAACTAGACCGGAATCTAAGTAGATCTATGGAATGGGCTCTGCATAAAAGGGTTAACCCTTCGTTTGGTTTCACGATGAAGAAGAATGAAACAATACTCCGGCTGATCCTGCAAAACAGAACACCGTTAGCTCGCCACGGGGAAAGGGGGTTCTCTCCGTGACCACCCTCCGGCGTGAGAATAAGTACAGGTAGTCGGAAGTAAAGTATTGTAAGGGAGAGAGTAGTTGAGAGTGAATACCTTTCCTTGAACTCCAAGTTACTTATTTCTAGCCGGTGTTTGACGCCAAAAGGAGAGATTGTTAACTTTAACAGAATCTTCTGCTATTCCGTTAATGTTTGTGGCAATCCGTTAGTGCACACGGATCGTGAGCTCATCAGCGGTTAGGGAGGTGCCACGTGTCAACATGATATCACTATATTTTATAAATGTGAGCATGCCATCACCGTGATCTTCCTCAGCCATCCAGATGCTGCCATGTGGCAATTGGTTATAACCGAAAAGATGCTTGCACGATCGGGTGTTAGTGGCTTCTAGAAGATTTCACAGCTGTTACCCATCTGTTGTTCGCCACGTGTACATTCTGTTACAACATAAAAGATTTCCTTTGCTTCTACACCAAGTCAATGATTTTGCTAAGGGAAAGTTTCTCAGGATTAACTGTTTCCTTGCGCGAGAAGTGTAAGTTAGTTAACTGATCTTCTTTCTTCTCCTTGCTGCTTAGCGCAACGTTTGGTGGATACTTGCTTTGATATAAATATCCGTGCAAGGTTTGTGCATGAAGCATTATCAAACGAGATTGTTCAAGGTTTACTTTGAACTTTGCGCGAGCCCGCGCAAGGTAGTTAAATGAAACATTTATCGAAAGAGAATGTTCAAGGTTAACTTTGAACCTTGCGCGAGCCCGCGCAAGGTAGTTAAATGAAGCATTTATCCAAAGAGAATGTTCAGGCATTTAACTTTGAACCTTGCACGAGCCCGCGCAAGGTAGTTATATGATCCTTTCCTCTCTTAGATATTTGGCGTAGAGTTCTAATAAATCTCATTTTGGCAAAGAAGTTTGCGCGAAGTCTCCTTAGTAGTTATTAATGGGTATGGTTTCCTTGATTGGCGCAAGGTTTTTGGGACCATACCCCTTCAGACTTGGTGTCTCCCGCGTGGCATCTGAGAGGTCAGACTGGCCTAGGCCTGCCTTCTCACCAGCCTAGGTTTGCCACGTATCACCTCGTCATGACACGTGTCCTCCACAGTTTTTTGTCCAATCGCATGTTTTTCTCGATTTTCATGCCAATACTTATCGCGTATGCTAGGGTGTTGATCTTAAACGGTCGGTTTTTATTTATGAGTTTAGTAAGGATATTTTTGTGAGGGTCGGTTCATTAGCCGCCAAGTTTTCTTAACCACTAAGTTTTCTAATATATTTTTACAAGTTTCGTCGTGCGCACTTGCAGGTTCTGATTAGGGGTTATTTGGGATATTTTTCAGGGTTGTTACATCCTCCCCACCTTGTTTTAAATCTCGTCCTCGAGATTCACTGAAACAAGTATGGGTATTTCCATTTTATCTTTGATTCCAATCCCCAAGTATATTTGGGTCCATGTTTTGAAATCACACTTCATTTTGACCAGAACTAATCTCTTATGCTTTGAGATTCTTATTTTCTTTTTATCTTGGACCTATAATGAACTTTACCCATATATCTTGAAGAGGCATGATTAATGATTCATCAGTTTAGCACTTCCTTAAGTTGTCAGTCATTTCTTCTTGCAACTTTAGCTGCTAAGCTACTGGTCCAATTTATTTAATTATTTCGAACCTTATACTTGATTTTCCTTTCTTGTCGAATTGGACTAATCCTTTCTACGGAGAGACTTTTAGTAGCATTCTTTCTCTGACTTTAAATTCTAATGGTTTGCCAATCTCATGGTCTGATAGTTGTCTTTTTTTCCTATTTCTGCCCAACATAATGGATAGTACTGTTATCCATAAAGTGCTTCAAATGGGGCAACATTAATACTAGTATAATAACTTTTTGTTTATTAGAGAATTCTTGATAGTCTTACTTCCACCAATATCTATCACACATGCACTTAGCATGTCTTCCTATGTTTGTATTGTTCTTTCATCTTGCTCATAATAAGTTGTACTTAGATTCAATCGAGTTTCCCTGGCTTTTTAAAAACTTTCCCAGAAATGAGAAGTGAATTAACTGTCTCGATCAGATACAATGGATATTAGGACTCTATGTAACAAGACTATTTGTCCATGTACAGCTTAGCTGAAAGCTTCCTTCACTGGTAGGAAACCTAAAGGTTTCTAATGCTCAGATTGTGTCTTTATCTGTTCTTGGTTTTGGGTAATTTGATAACAACATCCATTTATTATCAACCGATATTTCTAATCGTTGAAGTAAACCTAAAGGTTTCTAATGCTCAGTTTCAACTTGCGAATAAGTTAAACATTTCGAAACTTGCCATGTCCTTTTTCATTCCTATCTATCAATAATTCTTCTTCAAACATTGATACATCCTATCACTTCCAGGATACATCATATACTTAGATTTATAAGTTCCTTTGAGAATTCTTTTTCTTAGGGTTCCTTAATTAAGTACCCAATTTCTCTTTTTGTGGAATCTCCAGATACCACATCATGCCTTTTAATCCTTTAGTCCTATGATACTTTTTCAGTTCTTGGGTACTTCTTAATTGCTCCATTAAATCTATTTACAGATTTAATTTGAGAGTACGTGCTCGTTTTGGCTTCTTATGATGCTTACGACTTAAAGCGTCTGCTATTATATTAGCTTTGCCCTCGTGATATTGAATTTCACAATAATTGTAGTCACTTAAAATTTCCATCCAACATCTTTCCCTCATATTTAGTTCCTTTTCCTAAAAATATGTATTAAACTTTTATGGTCTGTAAATATAGTGAGTTTACTACCATATAGGTAATGTCTTTGTATTTTTAGGGCAAAAATTATCTCTCCTAATTTTAAATCATGCATCACAGTAACTATGAAATCTTCGGTTCCTTATGTCAAATTAGTTAATGAAATTGCTATTCGGGAAATTTTTTTTGGATAGGACGTTGATAATATCTTGCTAATCCTAGGAAACTTCTTACTTCTCGTGAGGGACTAAGGGATTTCCCATTTTTGGATAGCTTTAATTTTTGCACCCTTTCATGGTTAATCGAATGACCTTGAGTGTACTTCTAGTAGCTAAGATTCATACTTAAGGGAATCTAGTATAATGCTTTTCTTTTCACAACAGTGTTAGAAGCAAATGAAGATGTTTGGCATGATCTTCATCATTTTTGGGATAAATGAGTATATCATCTATAAAAATGATTACGAATTTATCCAAGTACGGTCGACATATCCTATTCATCATGTCCATAAATGCAGCTGGGGCATTTGTTAGACCCAAGGACATGACTGTAAACTCGTAATGATCTTCAAAAGCAATTTTAGGAATATCCTTTTCCTGTATTATCAGTTGATGGTATCCTAAGCGTAGGTTGAATAATCAGGCTGTAACATCCGTCAAAAAACCGGATTTACCAAACCCGCTCCGTTTATTAACCGAACAATCAGTTAAAAATTTCGTTGCGTATTTAATGCTCAAATTAATTTTAAACGATACATAATTAATAAGTATATTGGAATATATAATTTATATTTGAAAATTCATTAAAAATAATGAAATAAAAATATATTGCTGCTGCCAGGTTTCGAACCCGGGTCAGCCAGGAAATCCACAAGTCTTAACATTCACTCATCCAACCACTCCGCCACTTTGGGTTTTTGTTAAGATACCGAAACAATTAATTGAAATAATGAATCTCGGAAATCAAATCCAGTCAAGTCGCGCCCAATTTTGCAGTCGTCGGAAATCCCGACGATTACGTCGATAATTGACGGTTTCTTCCAATTTAACCGAAGAATTAACCTTGACGACGGTTATAACTGACGTCTGAACCCGCGACACCAGTCGTAACCGCCGGAGAACGGCTGACTTTGAATCAAGACTGAAATCCGACCCCATGCGTCTCGATTCTTCCCTATAAATCCACCCACAACTCACTGGTAGCCCTTTCGCTCAAAATCGCACAAATTCTCGACGTAATTTCACTCGCCGGAAAATATCTGCAAGTCGCCGGAAAACCGAGACTCACATCCACACGGTAATTCCCTCGACTTTTTCTGTTTCAATCCATTGTTAGTCTGTTACTAACACAAATCCACCATCCAGAATCAATCCCAGACGACGTTGTCGGAATTCCTGCCTTCGCCGGAAAACTTCTGAAACTTTCAGAATCACGCTGAGAGCCGGTAGGAACATTCAAACTTCTGTTAATCTTTGTTTAAGTACCTCAATTTCATAACTAACCGAACAGAACTGTTAATTAATTCCAACAGCCGAAGTTCACTATCAGAGCCGACGGACCTCTGCCGGAGTTCTGTGAAAGACACGGATCGGTACTTCCTTTCCCCCAAACTCTCTCCATTCATTTCCTTTCAATTACTTATAATGTTTGAAAATTAAATTAGGCATAAATCAGTCAAAACAGTCGGACTTTGTTTTTCTGGGTAAAATTTTAACGAAGAAGACGAAGGCGGGTTATAATATAAGATTAATTAAAATCAGTTTTATTAACGGGTTAGACACACAGTCCAGCAGTGGACTGTGTGCAAACAAATACACCTACGTCGCGAGTTCGATTCTTGTTCCAGCCTTACTCTCTTGATATAAAAAAATGCCTTTTTAACCGAACCGGGTTAACTCTCAAATTATGTTAAGTATAATAAAAACCGGATTATTAACCAGGTTAGACACACAGTCCAGCGGTGGACTGTGTGCACGGTAACCCACAGGTCCCGGGTTCGAGACCTGTGGTCAGCACCGGTTCGATGCATTTAAAATCCTTTTTAAAAATTAATAATTTATGGAAAAATCTAAATAGTATATAAGTATAATTAAAAACAGAATTATTTCGGGTTAGACACGTAGCTCAGTTGGTAGAGCTGCGTACACGCGAACGGGAGGTCTCGGGTTCGAGTCCTGCCCGGCGCACACAATTACACAATAAAAACCGGTCAACAAGTCAACGGTCAAACAAGTCAATGGTCAACAGTCAAAAATCAACATTTTTTTATTTCTTTTATTTATTTATTTAAATTAAAAATACTTAAAAATAACATTTTTAAAGTTAGAAAATAGCCTTAAACTCATAAAAATATATCCAATAATCCTACTAAAATTGATTAACAAAATCCGCTTATTTACCGAACCATTATGTTATTATCTAGGTTAGTTTCACTCGTGGTTAAATCCAACTTCGTGTGTATTCAACATCATCAACCGAACGCACCCAATGTGAGTGAATCTTACAACTCCCCTTTTTAATTACACGTTTTGGGGTGTGTCATGTGTCACTAAAATTAACTCGTTTATTTAAACTTGTGCCATACCATATTGTGATCTAAACTTAGAATGTATATATTGTTTGTGGTTATGTATTTCATATTGTCAAGTTGTATGCAAATAATTCATTAGGCCCATCAGTTCGTAGAACAACGCGTGCCTCAAAACTCATTCATTAGGCCCATCAGTTCCTCGTGGGAGACGAGTTGAGCAACGCGTGCCTCAAAACAATCTATTATTGTATGTGTGTGCATTATTTAATATTAAGTGATTTGTGAATAAGTTTACATCTATATTTACTCATATGTGGTTGTGCACTTTATTTTATAATCAATCCAATAAACTTGTTCAAATGTTTTTCATAGGATTCACTCGCCAACTTTTGTTGATCCAAAAACCATTTTTACACATGATACAGGTGAACAGGATGAAGCAAGGAAAACATAGGAAATGCCTTAGAAGAAAATAATGAAGTCTAGAATGATGTGTAGGACATGATGTAATTATGATTGTATGTTTCCCTTTAAATTGTAATAATAAATATGAAACGTTATAATAAATGTCATGAGCTTTGATGATAACCCAATCATGCCCCGATCACCTTTTCCGCTGCGGGTCGTGGTGTGACAGATTGGTATCAGAGCCATGACTATAGGGATATAGGATAGGTTATTAGACCCTTAGAGCCTATACTATAGTTGACTAGATTTTAATTGTTTATTTGGTTACATGCAAACTTATGATATTTATTTGTTTCATATTTGTTTATACTTACAGTCAAACATACATACTTACATACACATTCATCATACATATTTCAATGTTCACATATTCAAATCATCTTCATACTTTCGTTATTCAAAGATTTTGTCGCATTTTTCATTTTTCAAATCTCATCAAAGTGAGTTCTGCGACGGGCATGTAGTAACTGTAAGGGTACAAGTACCGGTAGTCGGAACGTCCTGTCTAGGTTGGCATTCGTATAAATCCAATATAACGGACCAGTTTGCCTACCTGGGGACTAACGATGAGAGTATGAAGGACCTATTAGGCCAAAGCATGCCACACCAAACGTCGTTCGAACTAACCCCACTTTGAGGTGTCACCGTGTCCACACCTGGACACATTCCGAATATCATACGTTACATATTTCTCGAGTTTCTCCGGGTTTTAGTGTACGTAACCAGGCTAACACATGTGAACCATATGAAAAACCCGGTATTCATGGGGGCCCACATGATTATGAAGGTGAAGTATGGCGGCATGCAATGCCCAATTACGAGCAAAGCCCAAGACATCCTATGGATGTAGTAGATTTATTATGTTATATTTATTTTATGAATGTTCATTCCTAAATACGACCCATGATCCCAAAAACATCCAACTCATACTCTTGATATGTATTCCTTGTAGATGTCTTCTAGCCTCGCCCGTAGGAAGATGAGAGCAGGAAAAGCCCGCGAGCGCATGGCTGCCCTAATCGCTCAACAAATGACTGTCGTAATACCCAACATTGTAGTTCAAATCCAACAAGCCCTTACCGCTAATCCCGTCAACCAAGAAGATAAAAACATTCACAATCCTCCCCCAATTACCACCAAATGCACCTACAAGCATTTCAAATCCTGCGACCCTCCAAAATACGAAGGGACTGAAGGTGTCACCGCTCTCCTCCATTGGTTTGAAGAAATAGAGAACACTTTTCTAAATTGCGATTGCCCCGATGATCGCAAAGTGCGATATGCTACTGGTCGTTTATTTGGAATAGCACTTACTTGGTGGAATACAGAGAAGGCCAAACGAGGTGTTGAAGATGCTATGACTTTAACATGGGATGAATTGAAGGAAATCATGACCAGACGGTTTTGCCCAAGGAGCGAAATCAAGAAATTAGAGGATGAGTTTTATTCGTTGAAGCAAAATGAAGGAGACCACACCACATACAACAAAATATTCCTCGAGTTAAATCAAATGGTTCCCAATTTGTTCACTCCCCTCTACCGTTTGATCGAGAACTACCTTCGAGGTCTTCCGTCAAAGATTCAGGACTCTGTAATAAGTACCACGCCTGCAACTTTGGAAGCAGCAATGGAGTTAGCTACAGAGCTCACCGAGAACCGCATCCGGAATAAAGACTTCAAGGAGGAGAAGAAGAAGAAGGATAAAGCATCAACTGAAACTTCAAACTCCACCCAAACCGAATCCCCTTCTCAACCCATTTTTAAGAGAAAACGAGATGGGCAACTTTTCGCTGTCACCCAACGTAATCAACCAATTTCACAAGCCATACCCATCCAAGCTATCCCAATCACTCAAGTAGCACCCAACTCAACTTACCCAAATAAGAAACCATACCTTGGACCTCACCCTCGATGTAACACCTGTTTTTATCACCATCCATCTACCTTACCTTGCCGACTATGTGCGAATTGTGGACGCTATGGTCATTTGAGCAAGGCTTGCCGCACCTCTCAAAACCAAATCTCACCCCCTACCCAAAACATGATCCAAACATATCAACAACCCCAATACCCCATGTTACCTTATGTTCGAGCTTGTTTTAATTGTGGCGACCCTACCCACTTTAGAAACACGTGCCCTCGATTGGTTAACATCATAAACGCTCAAGCTCAATCAATCCCAGTTAACCAAGCAAATCAAGAAAACCCAATCACTAGGCCACCAGCAAGAGGAAGAGTTTTCAACATCAACGCAAATCCTGTTGAAGATAATGACGGCCCAAACGAAACCACCCAACTAGTCCCCTTCACCGAAAATCAAGATTCAACTCCAACAGCTTAGTTTTTATGTTTTTCTTTATGATATCTCAAGCTTTGGTTGATTGTGTTTGTTTATGTTTTAAAGTCACATAGAACCAATCATAACTTGCGGATAAAGCCAATGAAAATTTGACAAGAATATGGTGGATACGCCGCTGGTACTTCCTATATATAAGTATTCTTGCCAAAGGATCAGAGGCATTATCAGGCAGTTATGAGAAGTTCCATGTAGAATTTAGTATTGTCTTGATTGAAGTTTGTTTTGTACTCAGTGATTTAGCATTTATAGCATCTCATCATTTAAAGAAATTGGATTGTGTTCCATTTCTACATAGACTAACCTCTTCATCATAACAAACGAGAGAGGTATTGTCATCATTCAAACATGTATACTATCAGAATTAAGACTCAAGTTTTGGTTGTTGTGTTTGTTTTAGAGTCACATAGAACTAATAATAACTTGCGGATAAAGTCAACGAAAATTTGACAAGAATATGGTGGATACGCCGCTGTTACTTCCTATATATAAGTATTCTTGTCAAAGGATCAGAGGCATTATCAGGCGGTTATGAGAAGTTCCATGTAGGATTTAGTAATGTTTTGGTCGAAGTTTGTTCATCATACATTTCAACGTATTTCAATTTCATCATTTAAAGAAGTTGAGCTATGTCTCACTTCCACAAGGACTAACCTCTCCATCATAACAAACGAGAGAGGTACTGTCACCATTCAAACATGTATACTATCAGAATTAAGACTCAAGCTTTGGTTGATTGTGTTTATTTATGTATTAGAGTCACATAGAACTAATCATAACTTGCGGATAAAACCAATGAAAATTTAACAAGAATATGGTGGATACGCCGCTGGTACTTCCTATATATAAGTATTCTTGCCAAAGGATCAGAGGCATTGTCAGGCGGTTATGAGAAGTTCCATGTAGGATTTAGTAATTTCTTGGTTGAAGTTCGCTTTATACTCACTGATCTAGCATTTATATCATCTCATCATTTAAAGAAATGGGATTATGTCACCAATCAAACATGTATACTATCAGAATTAGGACTCAGACATTGGTTGTGGTGTTTATTTATGTTCTAGAGTCACATCATAGAACCAATCATAACTTACTGATAAAACCAATGAAAATTTGACAAGAATATGGTGGATACGCCGCTGGTACTTCCTATATATAAGTATTCTTGCCAAAGGATCAGAGGCATTGTCAGGCGGTTATGAGAAGTTCCATGTAGGTTGTAGTATTAGAAGTTTTGTTTTAGGATATAACCTTATCTTTACAAACATATCAAAACTCTTGCGCATGAAATCATACTTAGTGAATCAACTCCGCTTATCAATATTTTTACCGTAGGCAACAAAAAGCGATTCCTGTAGCAGGGTACTCAACCCTTACAAGGAACGTTACCGCCTCAAACAAAATTTAAACCCTTACTCCCTTCTAAGTATGTAACTGTCAAATTAAACACCATCCTTTTTAGACAAATATGTCACTACTTAAATTTCGGGACGAAATTTCTAAAAAGTAGGGGATACTGTAACATCCGTAAAAAAACCGGATTTACCAAACCCGCTCCGTTTATTAACCGAACAATCAGTTAAAAATTTCGTTGCGTATTTACTGCTCAAATTAATTTTAAACGATACATAATTAATAAGTATATTGGAATATATAATTTATATTTGAAAATTCATTAAAAATAATGAAATAAAAATATATTGCTGCTGCCGGGTTTCGAACCCGGGTCAGCCAGGAAATCCACAAGTCTTAACATTCACTCATCCAACCACTCCGCCACTTTGGGTTTTTGTTAAGATACCGAAACAATTAATTGAAATAATGAATCTCGGAAATCAAATCCAGTCAAGTCGCGCCCAATTTTGCAGTCGTCGGAAATCCCGACGATTACGTCGATAATTGACGGTTTCTTCCAATTTAACCGAAGAATTAACCTTGACGACGGTTATAACCGACGTTTCTTCCAAGGAAAAGTCAACTGAAAGTCAACGGGTCAGATTATAAATAATTGCATAACTAACAATGTGAAGGTCATAAAATCCGTTTTGACACTCCGACAATTTAGTAAATTTTATTAAAACATGTCTTAACCCATGCGGCCCGACAAGACCAAGTTTTGAATCGGTTTACGACCGAAAGTCGCGGTATTTGACTCACGCTTTGACTTTCGATTCTGACCCGATTTAGGAACTTATGAAACTGAAATAATGTTGTAATGTGACCATGAATAAGTTTAGAATGATCCTCTGTTATCATAAGACATGGTCACATACAAATTCGAGTGATTATGCAAGTTTCCATAATATATGCCAATTTTTTGCAAAATAGTCCCTATAATTCGAAAATGATATTTTAACACCAAATAAGCATGATTACGAGCTAGGAACTGATGTAATAAGTTATTAAACTTTTAGGGGCCAACTTTCTGAATTGAACATAAAAGGTGGTTAATTAACGGGAATTACGCAAATTGTGATTTATTAGCCTTTTTCATACAAGATGATTTTAAACATAACTTTGGCCTAAAAACCACAAACCTACTGATGTGTTATCATGTTAGGAACTATTTGGGGTATGAATTCTGAATAAGGACTGAGTTTACACTTAGGTTCGGGTAATAAGCCTTAAATGACGAAATTACCCTTTTGGCACATAAAATGGAATTTAAAGCGTTTAATAAACCAAACCTTTTACACACTAATATATTATGACAAATAACATATGTTGTTCATACCAAAACAGATTATAACTTCGGTTTTACTTAAATTACCGTTTAAATCGTCATTTAGCGACTTAATCGCCGTTTCGGCACACAATATGGTTTAAAACCATATTGGAGCATTAAGACTTGATACCTACTGATTTCAAAACACATTTTCAACTAATCAACAATAGGTACATGTCTCAAACTCAGATTCCCAAATAAGTATCGAATTATATGTGAAATGACCAAATTACCCTTTCGGGACATAGTTTGGTCTTAAACCATAAACCACACATATAATTGATATCCTACTGATATAACATCATAAAATAAGTATTTTTACAGAGTGTTTATATTAATAACATCAGTTACATATAAGCCCGTTTATTACATTTTAAAAATGACGAAAATGCCCTTAAAGGCATAATTCACTTTCGAAACCATAACGGGCTATCATATCAATAACCTAATGTTATAATAACATATTTTAAACATAATGGCATATGGAACTTGTATAGGACTCACCCGGTTACCCGGTTTCGCTTATATGCGTACGGTTAAGCCTACGTGACTAGTTTACATAATTTTACCGAAACGGGTTTAATCATATCAAAATATCCTCATATTCCATAATGTAAAATGGTAACCCATATTATACAAGTCCTAGTACTTGTCGGGTCCAAAATATATTATTTTCCGGTCACCGCTTAGTCTAGTGTTTCGTACCTTTATTTTAAGTTAGCCGGTCTAAGTCATTGACTAAATAAAGGCCCGCTAGCTAACTAATCGGTTAATAATACCATCTATTTCAGACTAGAGACTTCCGGTAGATTGTCGCCAAGCTAATTTATTTTGATTACGGCTGCGCTTTGCTTATTTTCTTATTTATTAGAAGATTTTGCAAACCAGGTAATTACTTTAACTTATTTTCCCTTATACGAGCTTGGGATACGGTATAATAATACCGCATGGTTGGATATGGGATCAAATACCAATGAGTCGGGAATTCAAATAATCCATTTTAATTCGTATTGCTTAATATTAAACATTTGGGGGTTAAAACGACCGTGTCCTGGATATCCACGGCTCATTTAATTGCAAATGGCCACGACCTAAGCACGAGGTGTAGGCATACACCCGTCAGATGCTAAAATAAAATATTACCCAATAGGGGTGCACCTATTAAAGGTGTTAAAGTGGTGTGTCGATTAATCATGATCCTGGCATAGTTTTCGGGCTCTAAATGTATTGTTAGCATGTAAAACTGATAACATGAAATTATGTATCCCAAGTTATTTATAAAAAAAAGTACCATTGTGTACACTAAATGTTTTCAAAATGTTTTCAAAATGAGTCGGTTAAATGTATTTACCAGTGAAAACTGACGTATTTTCAAAAGACTAAGCGCAGGTGACAAGTATACGTAATTAGGCTGGAAGTGCTCGGCGAAACTTAAGAGGAATTGCAACCCTTTACTTAGAAGGCCTTAGTCTGTCAAGTTTCATTTTGTATTCACATTTCGATCCGCCTGTGGATCTAGTTACAGCGTTGTATTTATTATTTTAGAACTTTGAACATTCAAATGTTTGTAATAGTAACTATCCAGACTTCCGCTGTGTATTATTGTATTGTTTGGTAATGATGATATCAACTTACGTCCTGATATTCCCCAACCGGGCCCACCGGGTTACACGTGGAAATTAGGGGTGTGATAGGTTGGTATCAGAGGCAGGTTTCGAGTGAATTAAACAGTAGCCTTTTGTGTTTAATCTTGGGAGTACATAATAACACACATCTCTTAGACTTTCGAGTCTAGACTTTGACCTAGGTTTAATCGTTTCCATCTTATTATTCTAGCTTTGTATTTTTTTAACTTGTTTTTGAAGCGGGAACATACCGTCTAAATTCAGACGTGGAGGAAAAGGCAAAGGACCCATGAGGGGTGGACCCTCAATGACTTGACCATCTTTCACCGGACCATCCTTTAGACCACCATACCTACCCTTCTTAGCTGGAGCAGCCAACTTACCTGAATACGACCCTTATGAAGGATCCGGGGATTCTTCATCACCCTTTGAACCTTACCGACATTCGATCTCACATGAATACTCCCCACTTCATTCACATTCTCAGCATTCCTACCATTCACACCATTCCCATCAATCTCACCATTCGCATTCTCATTCCCAACAAGAATACTTCAACTCCTATTTCAATAACCCAGTCAACCAACCCTCACCCGAAACCCCTCCAGTTGACTAACCGACCCATATGGAGGAAGATTCCGACTCGGAGGAATTTCCACAAACCGGATCGTACGGTCACCCTATCGAGCTGTCTAGTGGCTCGAACTCCTTGACAGGATCTCCGTTCCGAGGTCCTGATGATTATGAGCAACGATGGGCGCAATATGTGTTTGTAAACACGCCCTCATCACCATCCCCCATCACGACATCCTCAAGCACTCCCCATCACCATCCCCCATCACCACATCCTCAAGCCGAGGATGTAGAAATGCAACAGGTTCACCAACCTCAGCCACCACCGGAATTATCATCACAACCACGCCGAAAGCGTGGGGCACGTATGTCAGTACGTGCTGGTCAAAGGTCTGGTTCGCTACCACCTTTACCACCTTCATACCCAGTTATCCCGAGGACCCGCAAATGGGTGGGCCCTCAAACACATCGCTAGTGGCGGAACCCCCGCCGCAACCAGCTGTTGAGCCTCTGCCTCAACCACCTCTACCACCGCCGGATTTTGCCAACCCAATACCTGCATATACAGGACCATCAGGGTTTCACGCTGTTGACCCTCATGGCTTGTATAACTACATCCATCATGGAATGGAGCAGGACCCTTATTATGATGCAGTCATTCATAATAACCTTTATCATTCCTCTTACCCTTCCTACCCACCTCCTTATACCTCTATCGGGTATCCACCTTATGGATATCCGTATCCAGTTGCGCCTCAGCCGCAACCGCCTCCACCTCAGCCGCAACCCCAACCACAAGTACCACTCGAGGCCATTAATGAGGCCTTGGATCAAGTAAGGGAAATGTGACAACAGGTCAAGAAATCAGAGAAGAACACAACGAAATTTATCAAGAAGCTGTACAAGGCCGTTAAAGGAAGGAAGGATGACTAGTTTTGTATTTTCATATATGTAATTTAAATTCCAAAAGTCCCTGCGTGGACAATGTTATTTCCTTTTCAGTCCCTGCGAGGACATTACTATTCTGTTAGGTTCCTGCGTGAACCATTTTGTTATTTCCAAGTCCTATATATTGGGCAATTATGTAATGTCCTTTTTAGTAAGATTTCCTTATTTATGTATTTTATTTAATCAATCATCATGATTTTTAATCAAATTTTATTGATCTGCTATATTATCCCAAGATCTATTAGCCAATGACTATGATCAACTAGGAATTGGCAAATGAAAATTTCAGAAGTAACCTTCTGTCTAGCAAAGTTGAACAATGTTCAACTTCCAAATTTATCATTTCTCTATAGTAACTCTCAATGAGGAGTTACCCTTAAATTCTTGTGACAATCATTGCCACATTAGTCAAATGGGTAAACGAAAATGTTCGTACCATGTCGCCTAAGTGATCCAGTGAGATCCTGGTTAAATTATTCAAACACTCAATAGTAGTGTAAAGCCAATGTGCAAAATACAGTACTGACACTTAATGCACTAACGGATAAATTCTGGACAATGTCAAATCTATAAATGCCTATGATGGTCCTTAGAGACCTAGGTTATACATGAATACACCACATTTAAATATTTAAATTCTATATGGTCATAGAACCATGTCATAAATAAGGGTACGCCATAGCAACTAACCGAATCCATCTTGATCTATCGAAGTAAGCTACAAAAATGGCAGATTCAAATGAAGTAAACAGCAAGCGCAATGACGATGATGCCAATGAGAACATTCTTATTAGTAAGAATGATTTAAGAGAACTTATTGTCGCGGAAGTCGGCAAGGCTTTAAAGGATAAATCCGAACGAAAACCGGAGTCGAGTGCTTCTCGGTCCAAGCCTGTTTCCAAACCCAAATCTCAGCCAGGCCCCTCGTAGTCGAAGAAAAGTGAGGTACACTCCTCGAATGTGAGGAGCATAGCAAAGAGTGATGAACATCCTAAGAAACCGAATGTCGATGTAGACGGTTGTTCCTACAAGTACTTCGTGTCTTGTAGACCCCGTGATTTCAATGGGGAAAAAGGAGCTGTTGAGTGCTTGAGATGGTTAGATGAGATGGAGACGGTGGTAGATATCAGCGGCTGCGCTGATAAAAATGTGGTTAAGTATGTATCACAATCGTTCAAGGACGATGCCCTTATCTGGTGGAAAGCCCTAGTCCCGTCTACGGGAAAGGTTCATCTCTACAACTTAAGTTGGTCCAAGTTTGTAGATCTTGTGAAGGATACCTACTGCCCACCTCATGAGGTGGAGAAAATTGAGTCAGATTTCCTAAATCTGACAATGAAAAACATGGATTGCCAGAAGTTTGTCACCGACTACAACTCTCTCTCCAGGCTAGTGCCTTATCTAGTTACCCCGGAGCCCAAACGTATCGCACGTTTCATCAATGGGATAGCTCCTGAAATCAGGAGTATGGTTAAAGCGGTGCAGCCTGGCACCTACAAGTCTGTTGTGGAGTTATCCCTCTCCCTCACACAGGATTATGTGAGGCAATTGTCAGTTAAGACTGACACTGATGGAAAGAGGAAACGGGAGGATAATAACTCCAAAAGGTTTAACAAGAAGGGTAAGCATGGGTTCAACAAGGACAGTCAGAAATCAGGTGACAAACCCACGTGCAAAATGTGTGGAAAGCAACATTTTGGGCAGTGTCGCCTAGACCAGAAGCCGAAGCAGTGCAACATCTGCAAGAAAACCGGGCATCGGTCTCATGAGTGCCGCAATATTAAGGACACTACTTGCTTTGGATGTGGTGAGAAAGGCCACATCAAAACAAGTTGCCCAAAGGCAAATAGCGAGGGTAAACCCAAAACATCAGAGGCAAAGAAGGCCACTGCTAGAGCCTTCCAAATGAATGCCAAGAGCAATAAAGGATAAAAATGTCATAACGGGTACGTTCCTTATCAACGACGCTTTTGCTAGAGTTCTTTTCGATTCGGGCGCCGATAAATCGTTTGTAGATCATAAATTTAGTGAACTATTAAACTTACCCGTAAGAACTCTAGACATAACCTATGAAATAGAGCTCGCTGATGGAACTATAGAAACCGCTTCTTCCATTCTTGACGGATGCTTCATATCCGTCAAGAATCATTCTATCCATGTCTCTCTTTGCCCATGAAACTAGCAGGATTCGATGTAGTCTTAGGCATGGATTGGTTATCGCATAACCAAGCATGCATTGCCTGCGATAAGAAACTCATCGAGATCAAATCCCCGCCTGGTAAAATCCTCACCATTCATGGAGACAAACATTTTGGATTGCCTGATAAGGCAGTTTTACTTAAGGCATCTAGATGTATGACGAAGGGATGTGTCATCTACATGGCACAAGTCACCGTTGATGAACCCAAACCAAGGATTGAGGATATCCCTATCATCTCTAAATACCCGGACATGTTCCCAGAAGAATTACCGGCCTACCTCCTGATAGGCAGGTAGAGTTTCGAATTGACATCATACCTGGAGCAGCTCCCATAGCTAAAGCTCCGTATCGTTAGCGCCTACCGAGATGAAAGAACTGAGAACCCAACTGGACGAACTATTAGAGAAAGGTTTTATTCAACCTAGCTCTTCGCCTTGGGGAGTTCCTATCCTTTTTGTCAAAAAGAAAGACGGATCAATGCGGATGTGCATTGATTACCATGAGCTCAATAAGATAACAATAAAAAATCGTTATCCTTTGCCCAGGATCGACGACTTGTTTGATCAATTACAAGGTGCAAGCTGCTTCTCGAAAATAGATTTAAGATCGGGATATCACCAGCTTAAGGTTAGAAACGAAGATGTTCCAAAAACTGCTTTCAGAACAAGATACGGACATTACGAGTTCCTAGTGATGCCTTTCGGACTCACTAATGCACCTGCAGCATTCATGGATCTCATGAATAGAGTCTGCAAGCTATACTTAGATAAGTTTGTCATTGTCTTCATAGACGACATACTCATCTACTCTCGTAATCAATCTGATCACGAGAAACATTTGAGGTGCATTCTTGAAATTTTGCATCAAGAAAAGTTGTATGCAAATTTTTCCAAATGCAAATTCTGGCTATGTGAGGTTCAGTTCCTTAGTCACATAGTAACTGAACATGGTATCCAAGTAGATCCAGCAATGATAGAAGCAATAATGAATTGGGAGGCGCCAAAGACACCTTCCGAGATACGTAGTTTCTTAGGACCGGTTGGTTATTATCGAAGGTTCATTGAGAACTTCTCACGAATAGCTGCTCCTTTGACAATCCTAACTCGTAAGTACGCTAATTTCAACTGGGGCCCAAAACAGCAATGCCCCGGTGTTAATCCTGCCAGAAGGTGTGGAGGACTTCGTAGTTTATTGTGATGCATCGCACACAGGCATGGGATGTGTGCTTATGCGGAGAGGCAAAGTGATTGCCTATGCATCACGACAACTAAAAGTGCATGAGAGAAACTACACCACCCATGATTTAGAATTGGGTGCGGTAGTATTCGCACTTAAACTTTGGAGGCACTATTTATATGGAACAAAGTGTATCATCTGCACTGACCATAAAAGTCTGCAACACTTGTTCAATCAAAAGGATTTGAACATGAGGCAACGTCGTTGGATGGAAACACTCAACGACTATGATTGCGAGATTCGATATCATCCAGGAAAGGCGAACGTAGTCGCTGATGCGCTTAGTCACAAGGAAAGAATCAAACCTTTAAGGATTAATGCCAAGAGCATTGAACTGAAGAACAACTTGAATGAAAAGCTGTTAAATGCACAAAAACAAGCAATGTCTAACGACAACATTGCCAAGGAAGGATTAGGTGCAACCATCGATCTGTTAGCATCTGGAAAGGATGAAATGTTTAGGATGAATGATCGAATCTGGGTTCCGATCTTTGGAGGACTTAGAGATGTAATCCTCCAAGAAGCACATAATTCTAAATATTCGGTTCACCCAGGAAGCGACAAGATGTATCAAGACCTTAAACCCAGCTATTGGTGGATGGGTATGAAGAAAGATATAGCCAATCATGTAGCAAAATGCTTAACGTGTTCTCAAATTAAGGCAGAACACTAGAAACCGTCAGAACTTTTACAACAACTTGAAATCCCAGTATGGAAATGGGAAATGGTAACTATGGACTTTATCACTAAGTTACCTAAGACCAAGCGTGGCAATGACACAATATGGGTTATTGTGGATAGATTAACCAAATCCGTGCACTTCTTGCCAATTAAAGAAACATATGATTCCGATAAGTTAGCAAAGCTTTATGTCGATGAGATTGTGTCCTTACACGGTATGCCAGTATCCATTGTATCTGATAGAGATACAAGATACACATCTCATTTTCGGAAAAGCTTCCAACAATCTCTAGGCACGAGATTAAACTTCAGTACGGCTTACCATCCGCAGACGGACGGACAAAGTGAACGTACCATTCAAAACTTGGAGGACATGCTTCGAGCTTGTGTGATCGATTTAGGTGGAAGTTGGGATGATCACTTGCCCTAATCGAATTCTCTTACAATAATAGTTATCACACAAGTAGTAAGGCCGCTCCTTTTGAAGCCTTATATGGAAGAAAATGTAGAACGCCTGTATGTTGGGCCGAAGTTGGAAAAGCCCAACTATCTGGACTTGAAATCGTCCTCGAAACCACGGAAAAGATTGTGCAAATCCGTGATCGACTTAAGGCAGCTCGAGATAGACAAAAGAGCTATGCCGACAAAAGGCGTAAACCTTTACAGTTCCAAGTTGGGGACAAAGTTATGTTGAAAGTATCACCTTAGAAAGGTGTAATGCGTTTTGGGAAGAAGGGTAAGTTAAGCCCGAGGTAAATTGGACCATTCGAAATAATCGAATGTGTCGGACCCGTAGCTTACATGCTTAAGCTACCGGAAAAGCTCAGTGGAATCCATGATGTTTTCCACGTCAGCAATTTGAATAAATGCCTCGTGGATGAGTCGCTAGCAATGCCTCACGAGGATATACAAATCGATGAAAACTTGCGTTTCATAGAAACACTGTCACACCCCGACCCGCAGCGGATAAGGTGATCGGGGCATGATTGGGTTATCATCAAAGCTCATGACATTTATTAAACGTTTCATATTCATTAATACAAATTAAATGGAAATTTACAATGATTGCTACAACATGATCTAACTACAATCTAAACTTCTTTGTTCTCTTCTAAGGCATATCCTATGTTTTCCTTGCTTCAACCTGTTCACCTGTATCATGTGTAAAAAGGTTTTTTTGGATCAACATAATGTTGGCGAGTGAATCCTATGGAAAACATTTGAACAATTTATTTAAATTGATTATGAAATATGTGCACAACCAAACATGAATAAAATTAGATGTAACTTGATCAACAATCATAATATGTTAAATGAAACACTCATGAATAATAATGGAACAATTAAAGGCACGCGATGCTCAACTCGTCTCTCACGAGGAACTGAGGGGCCTGATGAATGAATTGCATAAACATGATAATATGAATGACACAACTACAAACAATGTAAACTCAATGAAAACACACATGAACAATAATGAATTTGAATTGAAGCACGCGATGTTCTACACGTTTCCCACGAGGAACTGATGGGCTTAATGTATGAGTTTCATGTAATTTGACAATCGGAATATAAGTAAATCACAACAATAAATCAATCTAAGTTTAAGTCATGATGTGGTATGGCACAAGTTTAAATAAACAAATTAATTATTTCATAACACATGACACACCCCAAAACGTGTAATTTAAAAAGGGGAATTGTAAGATTCACTCACAGTGGGTGCGTTCGGTTGATGACGTTGAATGCACGCGAAGTGGTTTTTAACCACGAGTGAGATTTAACCTAGATAAATCGCATTATGGTTTGGTAAGTAAACGAATTTTATTAAACTATTTTAGTAGGATTGTTGGGTGTATTTTTGTGAGTTTGAGGCTATTTTCTAATCTTAAAAATGTTATTTTTAAGTATTTATAATTGATTTTTAATTAAAATAATTAAATAAAAATGATAAAAAAATATTTTATTTTTGCTACAGTTGACTTTGACCAGTTGACTTTGACCTGACCGTTGACCGGTTCAATGGCAGATTATTGTGCGCTGAGTGAGGCTCGAACCCGAGACCTCCCGTACGCGTGCACGCAGCTCTACCAACTGAGCTACGTGTCTAACCCGTTATATATCCGATTTTAATTATATATATACATTAATTAGAATTAACAGAAAATCATTTTTATTTTAAAAACAGTTTAAGCGGTTCGGCGGTGCGCTCCACAGGTCTCGAACCCGGGACCTGTGGTTTCATCCAACACACAGTCCACCGCTGGACTGTGTGTTCAACATGTTATAACATTCGATTTTTATTATACTTAAATACTAATTATTTATTTCCTTTTCTGCCTTAATTAAAAAGAGGAGATAATTGTCCGAATCGGTGCTGAAGACCGGACTCGAACTCGTGACCAGCGATATAAACAAACACACAGTCCACCGCTGGACTGTGTGTCTAACTTGGTTATTATTCCGGTTATTAATTTACTTAACATATATCTAAAGCGATCCGGTTCAGTTAAACAAAAACTTGATTTTTTATTAAGGCAGCGTGTGTGAACCGGGATTCGAACTTGCGACGTTAGCGTTTTATGTGCACACAGTCCACCGCTGGACTGTGTGTCTAACCCGATTAATATCCTGATTTTAATTAAACTTATCAGATACGGAAGTGCGTCGTCTTCTTCGTCAATGTTGAACCAGAAATCGGGTCTGACTGGTTCGAGTTTTTATTCAAATTTCATTAGTGTTTTAGGTTAATTACTGGTAAGATAGAAGTAAAAAGAAAAGAAAATAAGCGTGAGGTATACCGACTCGCTTTCCTCTGTTTTCCGGCAGAACTCCGGCGACAGAAAAACAACTCCGGCGTCTGGTGCCTTGCAGCAGCAAGTCTCCGGAAAGCTTGGAAAGAGTAAGGGTAACTTCGGTAAAGGTTTAGGGGATTCAGTGAAGCTCAGGGATTAAAACTCGGTTTTCCGGCGAAAAACAGGAAAGTTCCGGCGAGTGGAATTATGCCGAGAAAAGGTGTGATTTTTTAGCGAAAGTGTTTGTCGTGGGTTGAGGGTGAATTTATAGGGAATAATCGAAATGTATTTGATCTGATTTACGACTGGGTTCATCAGTTTAAGTTTTTCGGCGGTTATCATTTTTGGTCGCGGAATTCAAACATCGGTTATAACCGATATGTGATTAAAGGTTTACGTTATAACGTAAATCGTAGTTAAGACTCGCGAGTTTACCGGAATTCCGACGACTGAATCGTTTGGGCGCCGGTTTTGAATTCGTAAAGACACTTTATCAATTAAATGATTCTATTAGATAACAAACAAAGCAGTTGGCGCAGTGGTTTGTGTGTGAGGCGATAAGTTGCTTGCTGATTCGGTACAGACCCGGGTTCGAAACCCGGCAGATGTATTTCATTTTTATTTTGGGTTTTTTGACAATTTTCCAAAAACTAAATATATATTCGCGTATAATAATTGATTACGGATCGTTTAAAAATGTTTTGGACATTTAATTCGCAACGAAAATTTTTGACTGACTGTTCGGTTGCTAAACGGAGCGGGTTTGGTAAATCCGTTTTTGACGGATGTTACAAACACCAATTGCGATCGAAGATCGGCAAGTTAAGAAACTTCGTAGGAAGCACGTGCCTATTGTGAAGGTCAAATGGGATGCCCGTCGAGGACCCGAATATACTTGGGAGGTCGAGTCCACTATGCGACAAAAGTACCCCTATCTTTTTGAATAAATCTTGAGGTCGAGATTTCTTTTAAGGGGTGAGGATGTAACACCCTATGTTTTCATGTCCTATAAGATTCTGATGCGTGTCCCGTTGATCCCCGTATGCCGTGTGCTAGACGAGAGGGACAAAAATCCCCAACATGTTATTTTATAACCTCTGAGTGGTGAATATTAAAGTCGAGGGGTTAAACGTGTCAACATGCTTAATCTATGCCTCTGAGTGACCTTTTAACGAACCCGGAGCCTAATGATGTTCGGTTATACTCCCGAGAGTGCTAAACAGGTGCCATATTGAATAAAACATGCTTTTATGTCAAAATATGGAAGTTTGGGAAGTCCAGGGACCAAAATTGAAAATCTTGAGAAATGGTCACCCCCGCGTGTCGCGCGGGAACATGTGGTTCCCTCGCGTGGCGTGACGGCATGCGTTTCGCAGAATTCTGCATGCCAGCTGTTGTCTAAGTTTCTGCCACCTTGTGCGCGTTTTGCCACATTCCTCTGGGTCTTGACACGTCCCAAACCACATGGCAACTCCTCCCAACCTTCCTCAACACCTGGCTTCACCTCCTTGCTCCTCTTTCACTATATAAGGACACTTGATCTTGTCCTAAAACTTGCTCATTTGCTACTTTCCAACTCTTGCTTTCCTCTGGAGGTTTCTGGTCTACAAGGTGCTTCCAAATCGGTAGGAACTCGTGCATAGGACCTCTAGTAAGTGTCCTAACTCATTGATTTCAGTTTCATTAAGATTATGGCTTGAGTCAAAGCGTTGACGTAAAAACGCTTTGACTTTGACTTAAAACCACATCCGCTCAGTCTATTATCGCAACAAATGTGGTCACGTGACCGTAATTATGTAGATTTTAATCCCTCAAAATAATGTCTACTGATTACCACGTTTGCTTGGTCAATTGTCGGGTAAAGGAAAAGTCAACTGAAAGTCAACGGGTCAGATTATAAATAATTGCATAACTAACAATGTGAAGGTCATAAAATCCGTTTTGACACTCCAACAATTTAGTAATATTATTAAAACATGTCTTAACCCATGCGGCCCGACAAGACCAAGTTTTGAATCGGTTTACGACCGAAAGTCGCGGTATTTGACTCACGCTTTGACTTTCGATTCTGACCCGATTTAGGAACTTATGAAACTGAAATAATGTTGTAATGTGACCATGAATAAGTTTAGAATGATCCTCTGTTATCATAAGACATGGTCACATACAAATTCGAGTGATTATGCAAGTTTCCATAATATATGCCAATTTTTTGCAAAATAGTCCCTATAATTCGAAAATGATATTTTAACACCAAATAAGCATGATTATGAGCTAGGAACTGATGTAATAAGTTATTAAACTTTTAGGGGCCAACTTTCTGAATTGAACATAAAAGGTGGTTAATTAACGGGAATTACGCAAATTGTGATTTATTAGCCTTTTTCATACAAGATGATTTTAAACATAACATTGGCCTAAAAACCACAAACCTACTGATGTGTTATCATGTTAGGAAATATTTGGGGTATGAATTCTGAATAAGGACTGAGTTTACACTTAGGTTCGGGTTATAAGCCTTAACTGACGAAATTACCCTTTTGGCACATAAAATGGAATTTAAAGCGTTTAATAAACCAAACCTTTTACACACTAATATATTATGACAAATAACATATGTTGTTCATACCAAAACAGATTATAACTTCGGTTTTACTTAAATTACCGTTTAAATCGTCATTTAGCGACTTAATAGCCGTTTCGGCACACAATATGGTTTAAAACCATATTGGAGCATTAAGGCTTGTCGGGTCCAAAATACATATCAAAATATCCTCATATTCCAGAATGTAAAATGGTAACCCATATTATACAAGTCCTAGTACTTGTCGGGTCCAAAATACATTCTTTTTCGGTCACCGCTTAATCTAGCATTTCGTACCGTTATTCTTATTTTAAGTTAGCCGGTCTAAGTCAATGAGTAAATAAAGGCCTGCTAGCTAAATAATCGGTTAATAATACCATCTATTCCAGACTAGAGACTTCCGGTAGATTGTCGCCAAGCTAATTTATTTTGATTATGGCTGCCCTTTGCTTATTTTCTTATTTATTAGAAGATTTTGCAAACCATGTAAATACTTTAACTTATTTTCCCTTATACGGGCTTGGGATACGGTATAATAATACCGCATGGTTGGATATGGGATCAAAGACCCAATGAGTCGGGAATTCAAATAATCCATTTTAATTCGTATTGCTTAATATTAAACATTTGGGGGTTAAAACGATCGTGTCCTGAATATCCACGGCTCATTTAATTGCAAATGGCCACGACCTAAGCACGGGGTGTAGGCATACACCCGTCAGATGCTAAAATAAAATATTACCCAATAGGGGTGCACCTATTAAAGGTGTTAAAGTGGTGTGTCGATTAATCATGATCCCGGCATAGTTTTCGGGCTCTAAATGTATAGTTAGCATGTAAAACTAATAACATGAAATTATTTATCCCAAGTTATTTATAAAACAAAGTACCATTGTGTACACTAAACGTTTTCAAAATGTTTTCAAAATAAGTCGGTTAAATGTATCTACCAGTGAAAACTGACGTATTTTCAAAAGACTAAGCGCAGGTGACAAGTATACATAATTAGGCTGGAAGTGCTCGGCGAAGCTTAAGAGGAATTGCAACCCTTTGCTTAGAAGGACTTAGTCTGTCAAGTTTCATTTTGTATTCACATTTCGATCCGCCTATGGATCTAGTTACAAGCGTTGTATTTATTATTTTAGAACTTTGAACATTCAAACGTTTGTAAAAGTAACTATCCAGACTTCCGCTGTGTATTATTGTATTGTTTGGTAATGATGATATCAACTTACGTCACGATATTCCCCAACCGGGGCCACCGGGTTACACGTGGAAATTAGAGGTGTGACATTTGATATGGTTAAACCCGTTTCGGTTAAATAACGTAAACTAGTTACGTAGGCCTAACCGTACGCATATAAGCGAAACCGGGTAACCAAGTGAGTCCTATACAAGTTCCATATGCCATTGTGTTTAAAATATCAGTAAGATAACTATAATTCAGCCCGTAATGTTTTTAACGTGAACTATGCCTTAAAAGGGCCATTTCATCATTTTACAATGTTATAAATGAGCTTATATGTAAACTGATGTTATGGTTATAAACATTCTGTAAAAACACTTATTTTATGATGTTATATTAGTAGGATATCAATTATATGTGTGGTTTATAGTTTAAGACTAAACTATGTCCCGAAAGGGCATTTTGGTCATTTCACATATAATTGATAACTTATTTGGGAATCTGAGTTTGGGGCATGTACCTACTGTTAATAATCTGAAAATATGTTTCGAAATCAGTATGTATCAAGCCTTGATGCTCTGGTTTTAAACCATATTATGCGCTGAAACGGCGATTAAGTCGCTAAATGACGATTTTAATGGTATTTAAGTAAAACTGTTGTTGACCAAATTTGTATAGCCAAAATATGTTAATATATATATATATATATATATATATATATATATATATATATATATATATATATATTATATATCAGTAAGTATATGGTTTAGTTCCATTATAATGCTTAAAACCCATTTAAAGTGCCGAATGGGCAATGTCGTCGTTTAAGGACATAATATGCAAACTTAAGCTTAAACTCAGTTTGCAGTCTGTATAAATATCCCAAATAATCCTAATAATGATGTTACATCAGTAGGTAATGAGTTTTGATGTCAAAACTATGTTTAAAACCCATTTATACGCCAAAAGGGCGATATGGCACTTTAAACGCGTTTGTGTGTTAAATAATCAAACTTGGTTTATGACCAGATTATTAACTTCAAATAAGTTTGTTATCTTAACAAACCAGCTTACAACTCATTTATATGCTTGTTAATAGTTTAAACCTTATTTTTATACATTAGGGCCTTTTTGCAAAAAATGGCATATTTAACTGATACTTGTGTAAAAGCTCAGATTACTACATGGCCATGTCCTATAACTCCATCGGGTTATATTATACTAGAACATGGTCATATTGGAACTTAGATATAGAAGCTAAAGTTGCTAAATTGGGTCAGAACTGAAAGTCAAGCAAAAGTCAAACTTCATGACTTTAGGTTGCGAACCGACCTTAGACCTGGAATTGACGAGCCGAACATGTTCCCACATGTTCTTATAATCATTACCAAGTTATTATAGTGTCAAAACAGATTTTATAACACCTACATTACTAGTTATGAATTTATTTCAAAACTGACCTGTTTGACTTTCTATTAACTTAACTTTGACCCGTCAATTGACCAAGCAAACGTGGTAATCAGGAGGTGCCTTCTTCAGGGATTAACACCTACCTTATTTATGATCATGTAGCCATGTTCGTTATGAACATTGGCTGGGCGATAATGGTCTTAGCTCAAGGTCAAAGCGTTTTTACGTCAATGCTTTGACTTTGGCTTAAAACTTAGCAAAACTGAAAAGGAGGCTAAGAACACTTACACAAGGTCCTTAGCACGAAATATGACTGATTAGGAAGTCCCTTATGGTCAGGAACCTCCAGAGAGCAAGATAGAGATGCAAATGAGAATGAGCAAGGAATTGAGGTAGGAAGGCTTGCTATTTATACTTGAACATGGAGATCAAGAGCATGCCAAGTGTCCCCATGCTTCTCCAGGAGTTGAGTAGTGTCAAATGAGGTGGAAAGAAGAGAGGAAGGGTGGCAATTCGCGAGCCAGGTGTCCAGAACAGCAGGCTGTTGAGCCAGCTGCACAAACTGCCAGCGACATCCTTAAGGACCGTAAGGGTGATCGCTTACAGTCCTTAAGGACCTGGCGCACCCACAATATTTAAATTTGTTACGGACCGTAACCATATAGGCTTGCGGTCTGTAACCACCTTCCAGAAATGAGAATTTTGGCATTTTACAGCTTTGGTCCTTCGACTTTTTCGGATGCTCGTTCAGAGGTTATTAAAATAACATAACGACATTTTTAGTCCCTCTCAGCTACACGTGGCAACCAAGAATTAACAGGACACGTGTCCTAATTTTATTAGGCGAAAATTTTCGAGGTGTTACAATTTACATCATTAAATCGTAAAATACACTAGTGTATTTTTATCATCAAATCCTGACCATTGATTTACACTTGTGTATTGATAATCAATGGTTAGGATTAGTTCACTAGTGTTCACAATAAAGGGGGTTGTTCACAAATGAACTATCCTCTTCTCTCTCTCTCTCTATATATATATATATATATATATAATATAGTTATCTTGAGAACGCTAAATATTCTGAGAACCGTGAGAACGAATGAAAAAACCAATGAAAGCACTTTTTTTTTTAAATACAAACCTCATTGTAATTAATATACAACATTAAATAGAATTTACAACATCAAATAGTTCATTTCTTCTCTGAAAATCACTCTTATTAGATTTATTAGATTTTTTACACATGTGTAAATGGTAAACTTACATATGTGTAAATTATCTTTATTTACGAATTCACGTGAATTTAAATGCGTAAATTTAATTTATAACATTGTATTCGAATAAAGTGTAAAGAATAATTTTGAATTTGAATTGTTTTTTTATCAAATTCTCACGGTTCTCACAATATTTAGCGTTCTATATATATATATATATATATATATATATATATAATATAGGGTAGGGTTTAAATGAGAATGCTAAATATCGCGAGAAACGTTAGAACAAATGAAAAAAACCACGAAAACTTGGTTAAAAACAATTCAAATTCAAAATTTCTTTTTACATTATTATTCGAATACAATGTTAGAAATTTAATTTACATGTTTAAATTTATGTGAATTCGTAAATAATTTTTTTTACATGTGTAAGTTTGTCATTTACACATGTGTAAATTTGTTATATTTACACATGTGTAAAAAATCTAATAAGAGTGATTTTGAGGGTAGATGTTGTAAATTCTTATTTTGATGTTGTATTTTAATTACATTGAGGTTTGTATTAAAAAAAATGGTTTTGATTGGTTTTTTCATTCGTTCTCACGGTTCTCGCAATATCTAGTATTCTCAAGATAACCCTATATATATATATGTGTGTGTGTGTACCCTAGCTATTGCTTGTATCTAATTTCTCTTTTCTATAGCAATTAATTTGCATAACCAACGTCGCAAACCTATATAGAGTCAAGATGTACACAAGGAGGCTTGATCTGGTCTACAATGATCCAGGATCCAATCCCAAGCATGATCCAAGGAAGGTTCGTCCACCAGCGAACCGTCGTACTAGACTAATGCGGTTATAGATAAACTTCTGGATGTTAGTATATCATGCATGAAATTAAATAAAGCTATCTGAAATACTTTTAAAACAAGATATCATTCTGAAATACTTCGCTTAATACAAGCACACATAAAAGTAAGGCGCTATACATTGATATATCAACACAAGGGAAAATATATGTTAATTATACACAAAGGTTGCAAGGTTAAGTTTCAAAACGAAGCATTAGATGATATCCATATCCCAAGTAACACAATCAGTGGCGAAGCTTGAGATTTCCGCCCGGGGGGCCGGAAGTTACAGGACCTAAAATTATACCTAAAAAATTATAAAATCGGGGGTCGAAACGTATATACCTAAAATTTTCTATACGAAACATACATACATAACACTACTAAACGAAAAGTGTTAATCTCATACAATTTACATTATCTTAAGAATACAACAAAACCACATGGTTCATTAGGTGACAACTGAAAAGATATCTTGATCTTGATCACGAGCACAATCCAGTTAGAGAAATGTTTATTTTGGGTGAGATCTATTTACAGGAATGTTAATTTTTATTTTGTTACCTTTTGTTTTAAGTTTTAAACTGAAAGTGTACATTACAACTATATGAAGCTAATGAACAATTGCAACCAAGTTTAAATATTGTGCAACTATTACAAAAGATTACTCGAACTAAGCTAGAGTCTGAACGAATTATATTATTAAATAAAGTTAAATGTCATTTTAGTCCCTGTGGTTTGAGCTATTTTGTCAGTTTAGTTCAAATGTTTGATTTTTCGTTTGTGGATCCAAATAGTTTCAAAGATTGTTATTTTAGTCCACTGGGTTAACTCCATTCATTTTTTTCTGTTAAGTAGAAGTTTCAAGTACGGTTTTAAGCAATGTATCATGTGTGAAACTGGTCTTAGAAGTTTCAAGTTAGGTTTAGAATTGGAACTGAAATGTCATGTGTGTTTGGTAGTTTTAATCAAAATAATGTAGTTTTACTATGTTTTCTATACAAGTTTAGATATATGGTGTCACCTACACTGAGTCCATTTTTTCATTATAGGGGACTTCCTCAAGGAGATTGTCTAGAGGCTATTCATAATTTCCAAACATTTCGATGCACACAAAAAGGCGGATCAAATGTTTGGATATGCAATTGAAGAATATTATTAAGGAGATGTTTGGTGTCATGATCCATCTTTTATCGTCTTGATTAGAGCTGCTAAGACTATGTGCAATGGGCTAACGCCATGTGCCACGTCAGCCCAAAAGGGCGAACACCGCCATGGTGGGGGTTTACAGGGTGTGACGGGTGGAGGTGTGGGGCGAGCAATGGGCATCAGGCGAGATAAAGAGTCGTCAGGCTCGTGTTCCAATCCAAAGAGGCGTTGGTTTTTTGAAAACTATATATAATCCAATTAACACAATATATTCATCCTTCTCAAATTTTACATACATTCTTCATCAATCTTTTTTTACAATCATAATCCTTACAACCCACTAAAACCAATAAAACAACCTACACAACTTATCTAATACATATTTTTTTCTATCCTTGCTATGTTTATCGACCCCAACTTGAAATCTTCAATCGGGTCAATAGCAGGAGATTCACCGGGTCAATTCATGGTGAAATTGTTTAAAAATCTTCAATCGACATTATGCAAGTTATGCTTACGAGAAGTGGAAAGGATTGATCTCTTATTTGAGACATGTTCGTTTGCTAAATGTGTGTGAATTGATCAGGAATGTAGTGGGTGCAAACATGTTGAAGCCTAGGAGGTATTTTCCCTTGGCCCTTATTTATTCTATGGTGTGGTTCATTTGATAAGCAGGAAGAGTTGTGTGAACGATGTCTATTACTAGTGGGCAACTTTCAGACAGGAAATTTTAAATATTTGTATACATTTCGACTTTCGACCCATTGGTCATTATTTCATTTTATAATAGCCATTTATTTCTCTACATTTTTTGTATGATGATGACTGAAAGGCGACTTGAAGCAAGTACATTGTGGCCAAGGCAGGATATGCAGAAAAGATAGCAAGCGCGTGGGCAACCGTTGCAAACGAAACAAGCGGATATGCAAAAAGTTCTTAGGTCTTGCAAACAATGTTATAGGTTAATTCTACTGGTGACATCGGATTATGCACACTCCTTCAGTCCAAACAGTTACACACATGTTATTTTGGCTTAGCACACAATATCAATACTCATTATTGTAATCTGCATTTGACTATTTTGGCCTTCTAACTAGCAGCTTATATATTCAAACCCAAACAAGATGATACAGTTTGGATAAGCAATCCTGGACAAAATGCAGAAACAAAAAAGCAACACAACATGAATAATCCTAACGATATTCTTCATTGCGTATAGAGCCTAACAATATCGGGTAAAAATACCTGAGCAACTTAACAATTTCCTGTCTAACAAACTAAAATTACAATCAAATTCAAGGTTTGCTTACAAGAAAGTAAGCAATGAAATAGGGTTCAAACTTCACCTCGATCATCAAGGGTGTATCACACTGGATTCATGTACACTTGTTCAGGTAAACAGTTTTACGTGTCTTATTTTTGTTGTCACAGGCCCTTGATAGATCATGATGAACACACGACGAGCAAAATGTGTTCGACTCTTTTATTATATAATAAACCGAAAAAAAAACCAAAACCACACCATACACAATACACAATACCCAAACATCTCTATATATACTAGTACATTACTTGCATCCTACTCCTACAAATACTCTTTAACAATTAATAAACATATCCATATCCATTCCATTTATTTGGCCTTCAAACTAGCAGTTTAAACATTCATTCCCAAACAACCTGATAAAGTTATAACAAGCAATCCTGAACAATATGCAGAAAAAAAAGCAACACAACATAAACAATCCTAACAAAATTCTTCATTGCAGTACAAATAATCCTAACGAAGTTCATCATTCCAGTACAGATTCTAACAATTTCTGGTAATAATATCTGAGCAACTTAACAATATCATATCTAACAAACTAAAACTACAATCAAACTTAACGTTTGCTTAACCAGTAAGCAACAGATTAACCAGAAATCAAACTTCACCTCAATTATCAAACGCGTGCAACCGGCGGAGCTGTGGCGGTAGATGAACCGGATCCACCGAGGAACGAAAGCAATCCGCCATTACTCTGCTCCTGATCATCAAAAAACAGCTCTTCCGGAACTCTAAACGCTCCATGAACACAAACAATCGCTAATCCAACTAAAACAGCAGAAATCATAACCGATCCGATTTCCGTAAGGAAAACAGCGACGATAGTGAAGACGATTAGAATCAGTAGCGTTTCGCGGTCGGATAACGTACGGCCGGCGATGACAAGCGGCTGATCGGACGGCAGGAAGACGTAGAGGAAGACCCACGCGCCGAGGAGAGAGAGGAGGATTATGAGAGAGAGAAAGGATGAGAGAGGAGAGAGAAAGCGAGAATAACGGCGAGTAAGATGTGTAGTTGATTCGGAAATAGAGGAAGTTTTTGCGGATGCGTGAGACGGCGTCGGTTAGGGTTTCAGGACGGGAGAAGGCGGAGCGGTCGACGAGCTCCGTCCATGGGCGGCGTTGGGAGAAGGAGTGGCGGAGAGAGGAGGAGAGGCGGGAGATGAAGGAGCGGAGAGCGGGGGTGGCGATTGACGGTGAGGTGATGGATTGGTTGTTGGTGAGTGGTAGTGATGGCGGTGGTGATGACATCGTGTTATGGTGGTTCAGTGGTTAGTTGAGAAATTAGTTGACGCCGGAGAGATTATCGTGCGCCGTGAGTGGTTAAGACGAATGTCGAATATTGGACCTGCAAAGTTTCTTTTTTCTACCCTCCAACTTCTATATAGTATCAGAGATTGGCCCTTGGTGTTTTAGTGTTTGTACGTTTTGTTTAGAGGTGTCAACCAACACAGAGGCTCGAGAGCTACGAGTGATTAACTCGATTAAAAGCTCGAACGAGTCGAGCCTGAGCTCAAGTCTGAAATAGAGCTCCTTTAGTTATCAAGTCCGAGCTCGAGCCTAATATACAAAGCTCGTTTAGGCTCGCGAATCTAAACGAGCTCAAACAAAGCTTTTGTTTTTTTATATATAATATAATAATAATGATGATTTATAATATTGAAGAGCCGAGCTCGAGCCAATCTTTAGCTCATTTAAGTGATATTAAAGCGAGTTCGAGCTGATATTTTAGTTCGTTGAGGTTGTTCTCAAATAGCTCGAGCTTTGAGTTTTACTTGCGAGCTGAGCTCGAGCCTAGTCGTGCTCGGGCTCGGCCCGGCTCGTTTACACCCCTAGTTATGTCTATGAGTTTGTAAATTAAATGTGTATCGTGTATGTTTGTCGCTAATTTTATTCCAACCAAAAACAACCTAGCAACAAGCTAGAAATACCTCAGATTACACCAAGAAAACATACGAAGATGCGAAGAAAAAACACTAAAAACACACCAAGCAAAAACCATAAACGTCACACCTAACCTAAAAAAACCGAGAAAGTACCCTAAGGGATCATTGAAGATAAGTAGGAGCAAACGTGAACTTCGGGGAAGAGGACTTGGATCCGGAACCAAACCAACCAAACCAACCTTCAACCTCGTGGGGTTTGAATATTTGTTATGTTTCGAAGGGGCCACTATTCTTACAATTTGCATTCTCACCATTTGTGCCAAGAACCTCTAAACCCTTTTTGATACTAGGGGTGTTCATGAGCCGAACCGAACCAACGGGGGTATGCTCGTGCTCGTTCGTTGAACGACGCTCGGTTCGGTCAGATTTAGGAAATCAAGCGGAAATCTTATGCTCGTGCTCGGTTCGGTTTAGAACCGAGCCGCTCGGTTGGGTTCGCTTTTGCTAGTTTTATTTAGCATTCCTACACAGCCATTCATTAACCAAAATTCACCAACTTATATGTCTCACACACACTTAACAATTTAATAAAATACAAACATAAAAAAGTCCCACAAAAATAAACACAAAATGTCATCCAAATGTTTAATGTTTAAGAACATCTAAAATGCTACGAGAGAAGTTCAGAAGGAGCGACGAGGGAAATAGGGAATTAGGGATCTAGGGAAATTAGGTTTACTAAAGTCTAAAACAATAGCGGGAATATCAGATTTCAACTTTTTTAATACCTTTTAATATATTTATTATATATAAATAATAATAATAAAAATAAATTCGATCGAAACCGGGATGAGCGACGAGCGAGCGTACCTATGCTCGTGCTCGGTTCGTTTTTAAACCGAACTGAGCTGCTCGGCTCGGTTTTAACCGAGCAAGGAATCGAACGAGCAAATTTCCGAGTTTTTTCGAACGATTATCGAACGATCTTTGAGCAGCCGAGCAGTTTGGACAGCCCTATTTGTTACTGGTCTTGGTTTGTAGCCTCATAATGGTTAGGTTTATAGAGTAATAAAGAACATATGACAGTTTGCAAACTAAAAGCCCTTACAAACCCATCTCGTTATTTGACACAATAATAACACTTATAAACCTTCCCATAATTTTTCCTTAAACAACTCATTTCATCTCAAAAACCTACATCATTTACTTTTATATATATTCAATAACCATTTTATTTATTAGAATATCTATTTTTTATAAATAAATATAAATATAGTTGAGAGTAAAATAATAAATTTAAATATATTTAAATAATATGTACTGTATATAAATCTTTGATTAAAATTTACAATGAGTTACACATTGGAACCCACTTCAACATGTTGACTTGTTGATGAGTTTCGGGTGGGTTGAATCATTAAATCCGAACACAACCTGTAAATATAGTGTCAAAATTATCAACTCTAATTCATATATATTTAAAATCTTGCAACCCAAATGAATAATTGCTTAACACAAATATTGTAATGATCCAAAAGGTTGACGGGTTATAATCAAGTTATAAACGCATTAAACATTGTAAATATTTGTGAAAAAGAAAATTAACATAATCAAATACTGTAGTTATAGTTTAATATATTTATTTCTGTAAACTTTAGTAAGCTAATATATTTATAGATTTACAACCCTTTTACAGGTTTATATATAACTATAAGTTTTACAAATAAAATATATATTTTATTGTAGATAAAATCAATAAAAATAAAATTAAACAACCAAACTAAATGCCCCCCCCCCCCGGCGCGTGCGTTTTAGGTTTTTCTAAGTTTTTCCACATTAACCTTAACCTCCAAAATCACCAAAGGACCCACGTTACAATGGCTGTCCTTAGCTCTCATCCGCCCATGAGTGTTTCATTGATGTAATTGACATTTAATTACAAATGGTCTAGTGTCTTTGAAAAATGAAAAGCTACATTCAATGTACAAGAAAATAAGTTAAATTCAATTTAAAATAAGATTTAACATAAATATAACGTTTTTATTGGAATTCATCCACGACTTATGCTGAGATGTCTTGTCGAGCACAACTCACTTTGCATTAATCAAGAAGTAAGGTGGAACAAACTTCCAATAAAGTTCAACGATTTGCTCATAAAGAGCTTACAAGTTAGGCATCGTTCCGAACCTGGCTAAAACCTCTGGCATCAAACTATGTAGCATAGTATGCTTTTCTATGCAATTTATAGTAGGTAGGTGTATATTAGAGTCGTAATAACGTTAGAATATGTTCAGTTTTAAGTGTTGAATGCTTTGGAAACAATCATATTGTAATCAACACGCCTTAGTAATTCCACCATAGGTGTATATTAGAGTCGTAACAACCTTAGAATATATTCACTTTTGAGCGTTGAATGCTTTAGAAACAATCATATGATAATCAACACGCTTCATTAATTTCACCATGTGGAAATGTTTCTATTTGTCATAAAATACATGTTTGATAGTCCACCTTTAAAACCAAACAAGTATGCCACATTCAAACACAATTTCTTGCACGCCTACCATTTCATTCCTTATTTTCAGTAGATTATATTCGACTTTACTGAATTTGGAATCAGAATAACATATATACAACCACTCTTAACTTCTCGCAAAGTAAAATTCCATAAACTCATAAATTCAATGCAAATAAGTTTTCCAACCAAGGACCACTTGAATTATTGTTCACCCTAAAGTGGATGCTTCAAAACTAGTTTTTAGATACATTCACATCTTGAACAAGCAAGCAAAAGCCAAGAATCATGTTCTTAAAGCATTTTATGCCATGACTTTATCATTATTATTCACATACCCACTCTTCATTGTGTATTTAACCAAAACACTACAACGACCTTGTTAGCTATCATTAACCCAAATATGGTAACATTATTTAAGTGTCAAACTCAGAATAATATTATTATTGTAACTCGCACGGCGATAATACTTACGTTGATTCCATTGTTTTAATTTATTATATGTGGTGTTCTAGTCGTTGTAGTAAAGTTAAAGTTTCTTGGACTGAGTGGTTGAAAAGTCTGTTCCTTTGCATGTAATTGTTTGGTTCTTCACCCCGTGTTAGTTATTTGCTATCCGGGTGTGTGTTTATATATTAAGTTTGCCTTTCTAAAAAAATTAATAATAATACTTATAATAAAACTCAGAATTCGTAAATCTTAGTCTCAGGAAAAAGGTTCATCATATTCTCATCTTTTTTTATCAGATTGTTGGTTTTTTTTAAGTATTAGTGTCATATACTTATCCAACAAATCTACAAATACTTAACAAGTTTATATAGATAACATACATAAAAATCACCTTTTAAAGTTGTTTTTATTCTATAAGCGCAAAAACAAGCTAGGTCAAATGAAGATTTGTAATGTAATAATATATAGTTGTGATCATACAAGTTTTTTCCTGATAATAAATATTTTCCTATTGGAATCATATCCCAGTAAAAAGTTAATCTAGTTAATATACATTTTTAGTTCTAAAATAAATATAATTGCATATATTTATCTTTTGATGTTTTTCGAAATTATAAATTTTTCAATAAGCTTTTAATATAGATGGTTTATTTGTTGATAATTAACAATATATAGAGTTTTAACAACAAATCGAATTCATTTTCTAGCTAGTTCTGATCAATAGGTATTTTACTTATCTCATCATTACTACAAATTCTTATTAATCTATACATTCAATCAAATATTATAATTTTAGACAAATAAAATATATTTTTACATACACTATTTTTTCTTAGAGTTTCTTTTGTTTTATTCCTTTTTATTTGTCTTTTAACGACTAAAAGTAACTTGAATAAGGTATATTTAAAGTGTACGTTTGTAATTTCACTCTTGCATGACAAAAAAGAATAAACAAAATAAAATTTACATCATAAACGAATATCTAATTACTTAAAAGAAAGATAATTTATCTTCCATAGTAATTGACATTGTGTTGTGTTATCCAAACCCCCCACCCCCACCCTTCTATAATCTATATATCATACCGACATCCTTCTCATATTTGATTTCTCTACACAAACACACTTGTATATAAACATGTGTTAGTGTTTCCTTAAAGATCAAGTGTAGATTGTGGTGTATGTTCTTGTAAGTTTTAACACCCTTTAGCCCTATAAGTCTCTCAAAATGGCTACTTCTTCATTTCCTGATATTTGGGGTTGGATTCACAACCTACCACCACAATCCCAATGGCCAACAAACACAACATCTATATGCATTTGTTCTTCACCAACTTCATCTCAACCTTCTCTTCAACTCTCCATCACATGCAAAACCCTAACTCGCCCTTCTTCGATCTCCTTCGCCATTTTTGCAAATTACAACCAACCCATCTCCCTTTGGACCTCTAAACCACTCAAATCCACCTCTAACAACACCTTACTTCATGAACAACTTACCATCTCCAAACTCTTAATCAATATCATCAAAGATATTCTTAACTATAGCCCTATAAAACTCTCCAATGCTTTCCTCAATCTCCCACAACCGAGTTCAATCCCTGACCTCAAAGACATAGTTAATTTCTTGTTTCTTGCGCTTGCTTTCGTTATATCAATATACGAAGCCCCTCAAGATATCAGGCGTGATTGTATAAACACTATCAAATATCATTTTGCCTGTTCGTGGGCAAGAACAACGTCTAAAAGGTTAATGAGGTTAATAGGGTCAAACGCTGAAGAACAATGGATGAGATCCATGAATCTCGCTATCACAAACTGGATGGTCGAGCTACAATCAATGAATCCTGGGCTCAAAGCCCCATCGCCGATGTACTCTTTGGCGATATCCGGATTAGGGTTATGGAAAATTCAATTGTATTGTCCGGTTATTGCTATGGAGATTGAAAAGTGTAATAGTAACGGACAAGATGATCAAAAACTAGGGTTTTCGTTGAATTATCATCAACTTGAAGGGGTGATACAATTGAATTATCATGTGACCGTTCGAGAGAGGTGGATTGATGTCTTGGTTAGCATCGATAACGTGAGGTACGAAAAGTTCATATCTATATCGAGAATTTACGAATTTTAAAAGGAATACTTTAACTACTTTAGTGAATGTTCTGTTTGCTTTTTATTAGGCATACACTTTTTATTCAACACTATAAGCTAACTAGGGTTATATTATAATTTGATGAGACCTTATAATTACTTCAACACAATACGTGGTGAAACACGTAGCTAAATTGTCGGTGTGTGAAGTAATTGTTAATTATGTGGTGTATAAATTATTAGATAAATGAGTTGTAATGTCAAAATGAGTAGTTTTTAACGTGACAAAAATGTGTTAGCATTAATTAACTCGCTACATATTTTGTTAGTTTTCGTAACAATCATATTTTTTTAACAGCCAACAAATCAATGTCGAGTACTTTCGGGGCACCCACTGGACAAACGGAGTACTCCGAGAGTAACCCGAGTCGTCCATCACCACTTCCCGGAAAACCCGGTAACCCACCCGCCCGTAGGCACAACGGCGAAATTACCGGTAAAACTCGTTTGGCTCAAGGATCGAACACGGGTTTCCCTGGGTCTCCTATCATTGTCCACCAGTGCCTCACTCCTTTTTTGCACCAAGTGGGAATTGAACTTGAGTCTCCTATCATGTCGCAATTTTTTTAATAACGCATTTTTAATTAGTATTACAAACTTGGGTAAAGTTATCTTACAGAATTTTCTACGTCTAAGAAAAGTACAAAGACACAATAAAATATAATTAAATGTCGAGCAAAATATAACACAATATCGAGAAATATAACACAGGAAAAAATGCACAATAAGTCGTATAAGCAACACAATGACACAAATATAGAAAATACACTATGCTAAATAAAAAAGATACAATGATATAAACAAAAATTTTAAAATCTACAAGCTATAAATCCAAAAGTGAAAACCTAAAATCTCATATCGTAAAGTTCGATATGTCGATTCCTATGCTAATTGAATGAGGTCAATCTGTCCTTTTGATACTTTCTTATGACTTTTTAATTTTTAAAGACTTTATATTTGATTATAACCATTGCAAACTTTACTAACATTAAAATACAATAAGTTTTAGCGATGAACCATTTTATAAGACGTTTTAAATTGCCACATTAGGCTTTATAAGTGATATACAAAAGTAAAATCTAAATATAATATAAATATTTTAATTATTCAATTCGTATATGTAATTATGGGATCAAGATATATAGTTCACAAAAACATATGTTATATATATATATATATATATATATATATATATATATAGGGTAAGAATCCTAAGAGAAGTCCGCCCTATTTGAAAAACTTGAGAACCATTCTAGACCACACATTTCTCTAAGCTTTTCGTAATATACACATATGTATAGTTTAAAATTGACTATATATATATATATGTATATTGGATTATACACATATGTATATAGTCAATTTTAACTATACGTATGTGTATATTACGAAAAGCTTAGAAAAAATGTGTGGTCCAGAATGCTTCTCAAGTTTCTCAATTAGCATAGTGCTTCTCACATGATCCTAACCCTATATAGGGGATGGGTTAAAATGAGAACCACCTCCAGTTGCGAGAACCGTGAGAACCACTTTTTAACCATTGGATCTTAAATGATGGATGAATAAGATTAAAATTAATTAAAAGTAATATTAAATCATTTTGTCTTATTATGTTTTTTATATTTTAATGCTTAAAGGGTAGTTCGGTAAATTTCTTTTTTTTGTCTTATTTTATTTATTGTTTTTATTACTTTTTGGTTTTATTATATTTATTGTTTTTATTAAAATCAGAATTTTTTTTATTAAAAAACATTTTGAAATCGGTTTTTTTTAACAAAAAACGATGTTTTTCAAGATTTTTTTTTATAAAAAAATATTTTACGAGCCATTTTTTTACGCGCCCGATTTTTTTACGCCCCGTTTTTACGCATCGTTTTTTTACGCCCCGTTTTTACGCGCGGGTTTAAACTTTTTTTACACGCCGGTATATAAACTTTTTTTACGCGCGGTTTTAAACTTTTTTACGCGCCGTTTTAAAAATTTTTTTTACGCGCCGGTTCAAAAAACTTTTTTTACGCGCCGGTTATAAACTTTTTTTACGCCCCGGTTTAAAAGTTTTTTTATGCGCGAGTTTAAAATTTTTTTACACGTCGATATAGAAACTTTTTTTACGCGCGGTTTTAAACTTTTTTACACGCCGGTTTAAAACTTTTTTACGAGCCGGTTTACACTTTTTTACACGCTGGTTTAAACCTTTTTTTACGCGCGGGTTTAAACTTTTTTACACGTCGGTATAGAAACTTTTTTACGCGCCGATTTAAAATTTTTTTCGGGCGGTTTTAAACTTTTTACGCGCGGTTTTACGCGTGCATTTTAAACTTTATTTATGCGCAGGATATAAACTTTTTTTACGCGCCGGTTTTAAAACTTTTTTACGCCGGTTTTTACGCGTGCATTTTAAAAATTTTTACACCGGTTTTTACGTCTCGTTTTTTACGCCCCGTTGTTACGCCCGTTTTTAAACTTTTTTTTACAAAAAGTTTTTCATAATTTTTTTTTACAAAATAATAAAAAGATGAGAGAGAAATTGAAGAGAGAAAATTGAAGAGAGAAAATTAAAAAGACTTTAAAAGTGACTTTAACGAGGAGAGAGAGATGATTTGATGGTTTTGATTAAATGACTATAATACCCTTTTGGTTGTCATTATCTTATTGGTGGAGAGTGGTTCTCGTAACTCGGCTTGGTTCTCTCTTGAACCGATCCCTATATATATATATATATATATATATATATATATATATATATATATAATAAAAAAACATAAAGTTCAATAACTGCATATTATTGGTGTCATTGACCTTAATAATTTTAGATTGCTTAAAGCAAAGGACACTATATGAATTAGGTTTGTGTTGAAGACAACGTATTGTCATATGACCCGCTCATTGCTGCATATTTTTTGAAAATAGACCATGCATGATTCTCTCTAAAAGCAACCCATGATGCTTTTATACCTTATCAAAAATAAAAACATGTATTATTCGGAAAATTATGTTAAAAGGAACAAATTTATTTCAATGATGATTACTAGAAAATGATTTTACAAATTTACTTCAATAATTATTAGAAAATGATTATGATAAAATTTATACATATTGTGCTGTTACAATAATAATTTAAATTGTAGATTAGATGATTTATGAACTTACATCTCATTATCATATTTGAAACAACTTATTTTTTTTATATAAATTCTTTTATGACTTTTATACAAGATATTAAAAAGCAATCAGGCAAAGTAAGATTTTAAATAAATGATTAGAAATACCATTTGGGGATGCTCAGCTATATAATAACTAAGTTGATCTAAATGAAGCTCTAATATAGGGTTGTTTAAAAGGCTTGCGACTCACAGCTCGGCTCGTAGCTTGCTAGAAAAAGACTAGCCAAAAAACTCAATTTGAACAACCTGAGTCAAGCTGGTTCATTTTGTCATCGAGCCGAGCTCGAGCCTAGTTAGGCTCGGCTCGTTGGCTCGTTGTCACGCCCGTTTACTTCAAACTTGTACTTGAGTCAAGTTGAGCTGCCTCGTTTAATATCAACACTGATGATTAGAGTCCACTACTAGTTTGTAAATATGTGGTCAAACCGTTAAAATGGCACCTGGTATATGTTCAATTTATATAGGAAGTCAATAGTATAAAAGTATTCACTAATTGTTTGTATACGGTGCATAAAAACAATTAAAGTTTGGAAGGTTTTCTGAAGTGATGTTGTAAAGAAAACACCATGATCTTACAACCTTACCAAAGATAACATGTACATAAATCCCATATAACACAATTTACAGATTAATACAAACATACATATACATATCGCTAAAAACAACATAATTATTTGTCTTTAACACATACCAAATGTAGTAGCCAAAAGAAATTTTTGATAGTTGTGTGATTAAATTATTGTTTTATATATTATAGTAACAATTTATACAAAGTTTCATTATTCTATAATTGATCTTGTATTCTAACGTCTTTTTTCCACACATAAACTACAACATATTATTTATTATAAACATTTAAAAGTGGCTATTTTCAAATGTAAGGTTTATTTTTTGAACGGTTAAAAATCTTGTTAGAACAAACGTTCGACTTACAAGAAACTAGTGAACGACAATAACGATGCTAAAAACCACTTCATTTTCAGGTGTGATGTTATGCGACTTGTGAACGACACTCTCTTGAAAGAACGAGGAGCAGGAATCGACGAAAAACACTTCCCCTCACGTATTTCCCTACATCTCACCCCAACAATCCAAACCAACGTCATAAGCGTATCCGTAAGCCGATCATCCGAAAACCCAACACGAGAAATAGGCGTAGAGCGATCCATCGAAGGCTCATTCGAGCCACCAAATCCTCACATAGGCATATCCGTTACCGCAGGTGAAACCGTCACCACCAACCTCAAACCATGGAAATTCGAACAATCGGTCCACGGTAACAGCGGCACATTTAATTGGTTCCTTCACGACAGCATTAACGGGCGCGAGGTTATTTCGTCAAAACCTTCTAAATGCGCGTTGTTAAAGCCGAAAGCGTGGTTTAGGAACCGGTATTCTAGCGCGTATAGACCGTTTACGAGGCAGGGAGGGGTTGTTTTCGCGCGCGATGAGTATGGAGAAAGTGTGTTGTGGAAGGTGGGAAGTGATGCGATTGGGCAAACGATGGAGTGGGAAGTCAAAGGGTGGATTTGGTTGACTTATTGGCCGAATAAATATAAGACGTTTTATACCGAAACTAGAAGGTTGGAGTTTCGGGAGACACTTCGTCTTACTCTTGCTTGAATTGATGTGAAAAATGGGAGTTATGAAATAGATTTGTATATCCCTTGTGTTATTTTCTCAATGTATTATGCGTAAATGAAAACAGTTTAAGACTGAATACCGTCATATTTTTAATATGCCATCAAACGTTTAATTTTGTTAATATATATATGATTTTTGATTCTCAAGTTTGAGATGTGTAAGGTGATGGGTCATTAGATGATCCCTAACTACTCACCCTACTTATTATTCCTAACACTATGAGGTTTTGTGGTGTGGTTATGACCCAAATGATCACCACCATCATTCAAGCCAGCGTCATGTCACCCCATCTTCATCGTCAATCTAATACATCACCTATACGGCGTGGACGATGACCTCTAATTAGTTGAAAGAGGGGGTGGTGTATCACGTAGACCACGTCCCACGTGGCAAACCATGACCCAAACCACCATCTCCATACCCCATAGCCTGAGTGAGATTTATCATGTACCTTTTGTTTGTTTCTTGTTATTTAGCTTAGAAAGATTATAGGTGAGTTAGTTTAAGTGCATTGCAGTAATGATAGATGAAGATCAAAAAGAGGTCATAATTTTGTATGCTTGAATTTCTAACAAAATTAAACTTTGGATTGTGGATTTATTTATATAAGTATAAAGTTCCAAATGATTTAAGGAATATTGTATTTTTCCTAGAGGTGCACAAACCGGGTATTTTGAATAACCGGTTCCAGTTATGAGAACCGGTTTCGGTTTCTCGTTTTAATGGTTGGAACCAGTTATTGCTATAACCGGTCCGGTTCTGGTTCCGGTTATTTGACCAAAAAACTATATCTTATGTGCCTGGTTCCGGTAGGGTTCGGTTCCGGTTCTTAAAAAACGGGTATTAAAATACCCTATTTTCGGTTTTTTAATACCCTCTTTCCGGGTTTTTAGTTCTATATTTTCGTATGTTTTAATACTCTATTGTGTTTTTATTACCCCATTTTCTCGTATTTTTTGTTTATGATTATTAAATATGCATTGTACAGTGTAAGAAAATTAAAATAAATGCACTAACATAAATTTAAAAGAAAGATATTAGAATCATGCATCAAGTATAGCCGGTATAATCGGTTTCGTTTCTGGTTCTTGTCCGGTTTCGGGTATTAATCGGGTATGATCGGTTCCGGTTTCGGTTCCAGGTATTGAGATCAAAATGCATACCCTATCTATACCCTACGGGTAGGTTTGGTTCCGGTTTCGGTATAGAATACCCGGTTATTAAAAAAACCGGTTCCGGGTACGGTTATTTTGTGCACCTCTAATTTTTCCAAAGAATATATGTAAATTAAATGATTTCTAAATATTTAATCTAAGTGATTGCCAAACAATATATAGTTGATCAGATTTTGGCTGGACAGTTGGGCCCGAGACAAGCCTCTATACTTGTTATATCCAAACAATGTAAATTTCACTAGTTAATGATTCCACATATATATTGACCGAAGAAACGATGAAAGAAAGCACGAGCCGCGGCTGGATAAAGTTGAACCGCAGTTGGGGTCAATTGAAGGCATGAAAGCCAAACTTAGGGAGGAAACAGTAAGTTGAGGCAAGTCAAGGCGGGTTGAGGCAAGACAAGGTGGGCTAATGTGGGAGCCGCTGCTGTAAGCCCTTGAGCCGCGACTAAAGTTATGTGGTTGAGTTGTTGACTGCTAGTCATGGATGCTGCGAGAGTGTATGTGGTCATGTTCTTGAGTCAGGATCGCTGATTTTGCAATTGACTAAATTTTTTAGCCGATGTCCAAGTTAGATTAGGATAGAGTTTATTTATTGTTTATCTCCTAAGTCCTAATGTTTAAGTGAGTCTGTTTCGACTTAATTGTTTAGCATGATAGAGAAGTAGTATAAATACCCATGTTGGGGTCAAGGTTATCCTTGTAATCGTTTCTTCAGTTACTCATTAATAAAACAAAAGTCATACGCCAATGAGGTAGTGGTGGAGTGGTTGGAGAAATACTTGATGTTCCTTGTGACCCAAGTTCGACTCTCACTCTCCCCATTATTTTCTGCGGCATCCGGGTGAAGTGCGAATATGGGTGGCGCCGGTTCATCTTGGATGGGAGGCGAGGTTTTACCGATTATTCCACTGTCATGCCTTCAGGCGGGTGGAGGTCGTGTCACACCCCAACCGATGGCGGAAACATCGGAGTGAGACGAAAACATGATTGCAAGAGACTTCATAACGCTATTTCGTGACAATATTTAATTAAACAGAATTTCATTTCATAATAAATCATCAAGTACAACATAATTCAGAAAATACAACAAGTTTGAGTAACAATAACATAACAAAATTGATACATATTAATAAACCTAACGTCTATGTGTGTATCTAGCGTCATCGCTACTTCTTTTCATAGCATCATCTTCTCATCCTGTAACATGTTTAAAATACGAGTTCAATGCAAAAGCAAAGGCGAGTATACAGGTTTGAGTATAGTATAAGTATAAGCATAGGTTTAAACAAATCCACATGGCAACAAGAATACATACAAGCATACACTAGGCATGTGATATTTCTAGTCAACTCTCTGTTTACGCAACTAGTATAAATAATTCAACATGACCAACGTTCAAAGGCGGTGCGTTACTCCTATAGCGCTACACATGTCAAATGGAGGCTCAAAATAAGCTAATGCTATAGTATCACATACGTTCAATCCCTAGTATAAGATCACATAAGTATCAAGCGTTCATGTATAATGGATTGTTATGTGCAAGTAATAAAGCATAAGTTTAGTGTTATTTTGATACTAAACATGTTACACCCCAAAAGTGGTTAAACGTAAAGGGGGATTCGAGTATACTCACGGTTTGTTTTTGAGTCTATTCTACACTTGAACAATTCTGTGAAGATGTTGGTCCGTGGGAGGAAACGCGAGTTATCCTACAAGAGGAAGGAGGCGTATGAGTGGCGAGTTAACGGTGGATTTGGAGTATTCGGGTAAATGTAAGAATGAATGTATGGAAAAGTATTATAACATAAAAATAGTCACTAGACATAGCACCTTGTCAACGACACTATAGCAAATCCATAAGGATTGAATATGTTTTCATAGGTTCAAGACCTATTAAAATCGTGACAAGGAACTACATACAATAGCGACGAAACTTAATAACTTAACGAATGATTCACTTAGTCATTTATCAAGGGTTTCGGTTTCTAAGTTTATTATTTAGTTCATATACATAATTAGTCCTGTAGTCATGTAAGAGGTGGGATGATAATTCATCCACTTTGGTACCTCTTGAATCAAGTAAGTCAAGTAGGAGGTGGGAGGATTAACCATCCACTTAGGAACCTCTAGGTTTGTTCACCACTACACAGTCACCATAGGTGACAAGGAGGGTTCAAGAACATAATGTACAAAATGTAAATATGGTGTCATCTAGATACCAAGTAGCCAAGTGTAAGTCAACCCGAAGAACACACGAGGACAATGGTCAACGGCTATGTGGGGTTGTGACACTTTAGGTCTAGCAAACTAGCTTGGGATCTTGATGAAAAACATCAAGTGATGTGGGTCTCAAAAGGTTTAGGATAGCCCAAGCTAACCAAGGTGGACACACATGAACAAGTCTTAACCTTGCATCACTTGTGAGCTAAAAGCTCTATAAAAACAGAAAGTTTGGAGTGTTTAACACTCCTATTTACATGTATAACAACCTAAGTTAGTCTCCTTAATCACAAGATTGATTAGAAGCTCAAGAACACTAGAAAGGTTTGAAGTATAAAACAGGGAATTTCTTGCACTTCAACCAAGGAGTTCCATCTAGGTTTTCCATGGAATAACCTAAGGAAACAATCCTAAAGGTGTCCCAAGTGTTAAGGAAGAAGAAACAATGAGAAAGGTGAAGTAGAAGTGAGCTAGAACTCACTTTGAGAGCTTTGAACTTTCTGCTCAATTTCTGAGTTTACCAACTGATTTCAAGTGTTTAGAGAGTGAGATTAGAGTGTTTGTAAAGTGGAGGAAGTGTGGGAATGGGTTGGGTTTTATAGGAGGTGATTAGGGTTAGTAGGTGGGTGATTAATGCAAGAAGTACAATCCTTGTGCACCAAAATTGACCAATCCATGAGCTTAAACAACATTCTGCCGAAACAGACAACTGGCGGGCCTCGAGAAGGGAAGGGGGACACGCTGGCGGCCTGCGAGAAGCTGGGATAAGTTTCATTTTTGTCAATTTAGCCCCCTGGGGTTTATATTTAGGGGTTTGGTGTGTTTTTAAGCATAAAAAGTGTCATTTTCAGGGGTTTTAAGTCAGTTTATCGCAAGAATAAGTATGAGCAAGTATAATTGTATATATGTATCATGTATAAGTATCGTAATGTATGTATGTCATGTATTTGCAAGTTTTTCACACGTTTTATGAATATCACAAATACGTTGCATGCTTGAATGTATGAGTATAAAATGTTTATGATTAAGTATAACATGAATAAAATATAAATTTTCATTATGATTCAAGTCTCGGGTTACAATGGTTTACAATGAAGAGTGATTACAAGATACAACGTTTCCCAAAATAGAAATACAACGTGAGCTTGCTATAAATAGAAAGCATCGAAACACGAGGCGTTACAGGTCGGGTTTCCGCGCATCTGGGAGAGCCAAGGGGCTGACGGCGGTCGAGTAATCGACATTGGCCACAACACCCGATGTCACGATGGTTGGCACGTTGTTTCTTGCCGTTAAAAAAAAAGTCATACAAGTGGTGCTACGTCTTGAGTTGGGTTAAATTCTGTTTATTTGAAATGTGTCTGAAGTCAATGATCAGATGGTACTAATATCGGCTTGGCCCAATAAATTTGACCCATCTCTACCAGGCCTACTATAGTTGGCTAGTTATCCACTTATCCTATCCATTATAAAAGCTTTTTATTATTTTAAATGTCAAAGCCGTTAAATAAAAATCTGATACATTAAAAGACATGAAATATGTTTGAACCACATGTATTATTGCAAAAACAAAATAAAAGGTTGCTTGTTATCCACTAAAATTTAATCAAGTGGCTTTTAAAGTGTGTAAAAGCTTCTAACGTGAATATTCTTTTTATACAACAGTTCAATTTTATATTTATAATCCATAATTTAATAAGATTATGTTTTACATTAAAAAAAACTATACGATATCAACTTAGACAAAAAGTTCAATTATACAGAAACAAATATTTGTTATATTCACATATTAAAAATAGATTTAGTGAGAATATATACAGTAAATATTCACCCATCATATCATCTTTTGTTCAAATATTTCAATTTCGCTGTTTATACTATAAATAAATATACTTTTAAACTATTTAATTTTATATAATTGATTTTTCTTTAATAACTCGCTTGTTAAATTTATAAAAAATAAATCGAATGTGCCATGGTGAATTTTTTTCTCTCAACATTTGAGTATAAACTTTGTTGAACACGGAGTTGTATTTAACATATAGTGTATATTTTTTGGTATCATACTATACCAATGCTAGTAGCGTACAAGTATCGTGACGAACCCATGCGAGCCGCAACTGACCAAACAGTATCAATACCACTAATGATGTTATCGAAACCGATACCAGTGTAACTTATATATTTTTCAATCGATATAAACACATTTTGATATCTTTTGATACCGACCAAATTCCTGCCACATCACACACAAGGATTCTCACTTGTTACTACAAAAATCATACTGGTGGATTTTTATACAAAATAATAAAATATGCTAATTATTACATGATAACAAAAAACACAATATCAGATATGCGAATAAGCGTTACGTTGCGATACAGACGCCACATAATTTTGACGTGTAACCACACCACTCATATATTCCACATCAGAAATCCCAAATAATAAAAATAAATAAAAAAACGTATGGACCAGTCCATTTCCACTTTGCTTCACATTAACTATTTCCATTTTTTATTTTTTTTATTTTATTTTCTTCTGAACCCCAAATTCATCACAGTATTCCCACGGGCCGGAAATGGAGGCCCATACTCTCCGACGGTTTCACTCTCTCAACAACAATGCACACATCGACACTCACCACCACACACTCCCTTCTGTGCGTGTCATCCACGCGCTTTCTTCACCGGAAAGTTCTCATGTGCTCCGTGTGGTTCTGTCTAGCAAACGTCGTTGCCACGTCAGCATCAGCACCGTTCACCGGAGGAATCACCGCCACGTCAGCATCAGCGACGTTCACCGGAGGAATTCGGAGTGTAGCAACGGACGTTGCCACGTCAGCATCAGTGCAGTTCACCGGAGTATACCGGAGGAGGAGAGTAGCAGCGCACGTCGCCACGTCAGCATCAGCGGTGTGAACCGGAGGATACCGGAGGAGGAAGAGTGTGATGACGCAGGTTATGCTCGGCGGAGAAGACGAGATGTGCTGGCGATGCCGTTGGTTGCGATCGGAGCTAGTGTGCTTCGATCGGCAGTAGCTAGGGCGGAGGAGGCGACGGAGACCAATACTGCAGTTGCGCCGGTGAAGGAGGTGAAGGCGGAGGCAGTTACGGCGGAGAAGGTGGAGGTGAAGAAGGAGGAGGTGATAACATCGAGGATTTATGATGCGACGGTGATCGGAGAGCCTATGGCGGTGGGGAAGGATAAAGGAAAGGTGTGGGAGAAGCTGATGAATGGGAGGATAGTGTATTTAGGTGAAGCAGAACAGGTTCCGACTCGAGATGATAAGGAGTTGGAGGTTGAGATTGTGAGGAGTTTGGCGAAGAAGTGTGCTGAGGCGAATCGTAGGATTACGTTGGCGTTGGAAGCGTTTCCGGCCGATTTGCAAGAACAGTTGAATCAGTTTATTGATAAAAGGTTTGGTTCTTTGTTGTTTATTCTTATTTACTAGTGTTATTGTAGTATATTGAGTAGGTGTTATGAAAATATGATCTATAATGCAAATCTAAGCATCCACCTTAAGTAGTATATTGATTAGGTGTTTGACAGGAAATAGTCTTTAACATTTTGACATCTGATGAGCTGCAAAGAGCACACGCTAGGGCTGCAAACGAGCGTGTTAGTTTGTCAAGAAATATATGCGTTCGCGAACTGTTCATGAACAATTACCAAACGAGATTTTATGTCTATGTTCGTTTGAAAAGGAAATGAACTTGTTCGTGTTCGCTTGTGTTTGTTTGTTAATTTTAGGCAACGAACAAAAACGAACGTTGATGAACACAAATGAGAATAAGCTAATGTTCATGAACACAAATAAGCGTTCATGAACAGGATATATAATACGCTGACATTTATTAAATATTTTATTTGTCGGAATTTTGAAGTATTTAAATAAAATATAAAAACTAAAAACATTAATGAACTATCAAACACAAACGAACAAGTTACCGAACGTTCACAAACATAAATGAATGAACGCGGCCTCTGTTCATGCTCGTTCATTTAACTAAACGAACAATATTTCTTGTTTATGTTCGGTTGTTTAGTAAACGAACGAACACAAACGAACTTCCCGCTGAACGGTTCACGAACTGTTCGCCGAACGTTTGGTTCATTTGCAGCCCTAGCACACGCCATATATTGTTATATGTATCCTGTTAAACTGTTCTTTTCGACTAATGTTCATCATTGAAATCAATCATGGATGGCAGAATTGATGGGAGACCTTGAAGCCATTTGTCTCATATTGGCCAGCTCAGAGATGGCAGGAATATGAGCCTCTTCTAAACTACTGTCGTGATAATGGAGTCCGGCTTGTTGCATGCGGTACACCAGTTAAGGTACTCTTTTAGTCTTTTACCTTGTAAGAACCAATATGTATATTGGATAGAGATGGCAATTTTGATCCATTTACTTCTGAACAGGTCGATTCAGGTTGTTTATCATCTCTAATGGCATAATGGATCAATTAGTAAAACTGTAAAAGCTAACGAGTTCACTAAAAAGATAGGCAGTTAATATCGCTGATATTGGTTATCAGTCCCCTAGTGAGATATCGTGCTATTATCGGTCAGAATATTGGTACCGTAATTATTAGCAATATTGACCGATATATCACGGATTTTCCAGATTTCTTCTTAGTTCCACCATACGTCTATCTTCTTATTGCTGCTATTAGTTTTATAAGTCTAAATTGTCAATTCTTAGTGTTTTAAGTAATCAGTTCCTACTTGCTACAATTGTTAGTGTTTTGGAAGTTGCAAAAGGTTAATTTGTTAATGGTAGGTGAGTATACTGATGTTGGTGTTAAATTGCTATTTATAAAATTCAGCATGATATTAAGATTACCGATATCCCACCGCGATAACCTATATCTCAAATATCAGTCGTTGACCGATATCCTATGTTTTACCGCATTAACCGCATAGCTAAAAAGGAAACGTGTCAACTGGTTCGAATGGGTGGAAAGTTTCCCATTGTGTATTCTTAAAGCATACAACATACTAAATCATTTTATTTCAAAATCACGATTGTTATTGCATTAATAATACCTTGTAACTATATGTAAAACACAAATTACTGATTGTCATGATATCCCTCTAGGTCATCAGGACTGTTCAAGCTGACGGTATTCGTGGGCTTTCAAAGGCAGAACGTAAAGCTTACGCTCCTCCAGCTGGTTCCGGATTTATATCCGGCTTTACATCTATCTCACGTAGACCATCAAAAGAATACAACTTCCCAAACCAATCTATTCCATTTGGTCCAAGCTCTTATCTATCTGCACAAACCAGAGTTATCGAGGAGTACACCATGTCTCAGATAATTTTACAGGCTGTCACAAACGCTGAACCTACCGGACTGCTGGTGGTGGTGACGGGTGCGAGCCATGTTGCTTACGGGTCAAGAGGGACCGGTGTACCTGCAAGAATTGCAAAGAAGATGCAAAAGAAAAATCAAACTGTTATATTGCTTGATCCTGAACGGCAGTACATAAGACGCGAGGGTGAAGTTCCTGTTGCTGATTTTTTATGGTATTCTGCTGCCAGACCATGTACCAGGAATTGCTTTGATCGTGCTGAAATTGCTCGAGTTATGAATGCTGCTGGCAGAAAACGAGATGCTTTGCCACAGGTTGGTCAACCCGTTTTTCAGTTATAAATTAGATTCTTCTTTTTGCTTTTGTTTATCTTACTATATCTACCAAAATCTTTTTATATATAAATAATCAGATAAGTAGTGCACTAGATTTGATTGCAAAAATAACATTGACTTTTTTCGACTCGTTTGAGACTAAAAATAACCCAAATGGCCTACAATTGTTACTAGGGGTGTGCATGGTTCGATTGGGTTCGGTTTTATGGTAAAACCAAAACCATGACCAAAATGTAATTTTTTCTGTTATTGAAAACCGTTTGGTTTCGTTATTTCGGTTTTAGCAACGGTTTGGTTCGGTTTTTGGAACAAATTTACGTAAGATTCAAAAATAAAAAGAATAATCCAAGATTTGATGATCTTTTTTAGATGTTTACATTTAAGTATTATGTTTAACCTTTTTAATTAATATTGTTTACATAAACCTAACTTCTAATCGATTTTTATGCTTCTCCAAAGTTTTTATTAAGACATTTTCTTTTATAATACTTTGAAAATCATTTAATTTTATGTTAAATTTTGTTATTTCTTGTAGGCAATGGATTAAATCATTTCAAAGATAAGTAAACATGTTAATGTTTTTATATAGCTCAACATTAAAAAATAAATATATTGAAAACATTAAAAAAATGATTTTTCTGGTTATTTGGTTCGGGTTTTTTTTCGGTTTTCATGAAATGCAAATTCAGTTGGTTTTTTTTTTTGGTTTTTTGTGCGATTTGATTTTTCTCTGTTCGGTCAAATCGGTTTTTTTTTGGTTTCGGTTCGTTTTTTTTTTCGGTTTTCTGCTCACCCCTTAACAACATTGTGTTTTACATTTACCAGGATATCCAAAAAGGACTGGATCTTGGTCTCGTATCTCCGGAAGTACTGCAGAACTTCTTTGATCTAGAACAGTACCCTCTTCTATCAGAACTTACTCATAATTTTCAGGTAATCGTTTGTGTATAACTAAATCCGTCATTCTTATAAGAACATTATCTCATTCTCCGTAAATTACAGGGTTTTCGAGAAAGACTACTAGCAGATCCCAAATTTTTAAACCGATTAGCTATAGAGGAATCAATATCAATAACCACTACCCTCATAGCACAATACCAAAAACGTAAAGGAAAATTCTTCGAAGAAATTGATTACGTCATGACAGATACCATTAGAGGAATAGTAGTCGATTTCTTCACAGTTTGGCTTCCAGCCCCTACATTATCATTTCTTTCATTTGCCGATGATGCTAACAGGCCCGATAGCATAGATGCGCTAACGGGCCTTTTGGGGTCCATACCGGATAACGCGTTTCAAAAAGCACTTACCGGGAAGGACTGGGATGTGGGCCATAGAGTTGCTTCGGTAGTTGTTGGTGGTGTAAAACTTGCCGGTGTTGGATTTATTTCCAGTATTGGAGCTGTAGCTGCATCAAATGTGTTGTACACTGCACGCAAGTTTCTTAATCCCACTCTTGTAAATACGCAACAAGTTAAAAGATCACCGATTATGAAAACTGCGGTTGTTTATAGTAGCTTTCTTGGGACATCAGCTAATCTCCGGTATCAGGTACTGCAAATTATATATTTTTTTAGAGTAAAATGGTATTTTCGTCCCTGAGGTTTGGCCAGTTTTGTGACTTTCGTCTAAAGGTTTGTTTTTTCACATCTAGATCCAAAAGGTTAGAAATCTTGCCTTTTTTCTCCGGCTCGTTAACTCCATCCATTTTTCTCTGTTAAGTATTTTTTGCTAACTTAAAGGGCAATTTGGTCTTTTTCACTTTATGTAAAAAGACTGAATACCCATGAAAAGAACTGAATTGCCCTTCAAGTTAACAAAAAAAGATGGAAATACCCCCGACTTAACAGAGAAAAATGGATGGAGTTAACGAGCCAGATGAAAATGGCAAGATTTCAAACCTTTTGGATCCAGATGCTGAAAAACAAATCTTTGGACGAAAGTTGCAAAGCTGCCAAATCTCACGGACGAAAATGGCAATTTAATTTATTTTTTAAAGTGTTTGCGGGTCAACTCAACCTGGCCGGCTAGCCTGTTTTGACCCCTACGAAAATTGAGCTGTTTCAACCCAACCCCTATTTTGACCCATTACCTAACCTGTCATATCTTGTCACATGTACTCTCAACTGTTTATGTTTCAGTGAGTTTGGTATTAACTTAACTGCAACTCAATACTGTAGATTATTGCTGGACTGGTGGAGCATCGCCTTTCAGATATGTTTGCTGATCAAACATTATTTGTAAATATGATATCGTTTGTGGCGCGGACAATCAATTCCTACTGGGGAACTCAGGTTATAATAAATTCAATTTGTGATCCATGTTAAATTATCTTTATGGGGCAATGGGACACAGTTGGTTTGGATTGGTACACAAGGCCGACTACTCCCCGAGTAGTCGCTACAAGGTAGGCTGCCGAGGCGACTTTCTTCGACTCCGCCTAATTGCTCAGAGTCGGTCAAACGTGGTCAACCTTGGCCAGAATTGAATCTAGTAGGTCAACTCGAGCCTAGTTTGACTTAAATAATAATATGACATAATATCTATGCCTATCATATTAAAGAATGAATATCATTTTCACGTATTTTGTTATAAATATTAGTAATTTAATGTTATTTGACATATAGTTAATCTCCAAAAAGTAATTTCTTTATAATTTAACATGTCCGAGTACTCTCCGTGTACTCTCTGCCTAGACCGAGTACTCCCAACTTCCCGGTCGACCGACTAGGGAGCGCCTAGCGACTTTTGCAACCATGGGTACACATAGTTTTTATCTGACCCGTTCATAAGAAACGAGATGAAATAGTGAAGCTGAGTTTTCTATGTTTGTTTTCCACTCACATATCTTAATTTCTATGTGTATTATCTTTCTGCAGCAATGGATCGATCTTGCAAGGTTTACGGGTCTACAGGCTCAAAAAAGCGAGCCACCGACAAACCAAAAAATAGAATCTGCAAATCCTGCTACAGTAGGTTGCAACACTACAGAAGAAGCCAGTGTTGATGAAATTGAAAATCAACAATCAATGAGATGATGTCAAGCCATAGCTGCTGAAGGCATTTCCCGTAAGGAACGGCTCTCCGTTTTCAATTTTTTTATTACTATACTACTATATGCTCGTTGTTGTATTTACGATATAAGTTTGAGCATATTATACACATCACAAGATGAAGATAGATAGAGGCTAAATTTCAGCAGACTTTGAATAAATATTGGCTTTAGTCTGCAGGTGAAGGGCACAAATTTTGATTGAATACAATATCTTTTTGAACAAATGGAGGCTAATCTTCATAGGCTGTTACATATCTATCTAAATACAACACTTCTCATTTAGAGGTCACTTTAACCACTTTTTCAACCCATTTCAACTTGATTTGGATTATGTTATATCTCTAATATGTGAAATTGATCAACCAAGTCGAAAGTAATTTGAAGTGTCAAAAGTCGTTCAAAGTGTATGTTTAACGCGTAATAAAGCACTACTTAAAGCACTTTATTAAAAAAGAAAATACTACCGTAACAATGTAATGTGATCATATTTGACACGCTATCACCATGAGAGCTAGAGGATGGTGGTTTAAGGGGTGGGAGATGGTATGCCATACACTTAATATATGATTGTAGGCAGGTGAAGATCGACATTACCACAACATCCTTATAACAGAATAAATAGTGGTATACGGTGAAACCATGTTACCATTTGATAGGATATGACTAGATCTCACCACTGATAGAAATGATCTCTGAGGTAAAATAGTCGTTGACATAATTATCTTAGATAAAAGAGTCGTTGACATAATTATCTTAGATAAAAGAGTCGTTGACATAATTATCTTAGATAAAAGAGTCGTTGACATAGCTAATAAAGGTTAATGTGGCATATCTCAAAAAAACTTTGATGTCTGGTGAGAAGGTACGCTCTAATTTAATGCACACATTTACTATAACGTTCAATAATCTCTTAATAGAGTCGCACTTATTCTTACGTCGGATTCAAGTCTAAAAAAGAAACCCATTTTCTTATGTGTCGAGTCAAGACTAACGAATGGTATATTGCGGAACTTCGATCAATAATCATTACTCATCTTTCTATCTATTTACCGTCGTTACAAACGTTGTACTTGTTTAATAAACGTTGACACGATTCCTAATCAATGTTTCTTAAATCTTGAGGCTCTCACGCACAATATCAAATTTCTTAATCTCTATTTTGAATTGCTCACAAATAGAAAAAAATATTAGATAGTAAAATTTAAAACTAGAGGTGTGTACAGTTCGGTTTTGGGGCAAAACCGAAACTGAAATGTCAGTTTTCGGGGTTTTTGAAAACTGTTCGGTTTCGGTTTTTTCGGTATGGTTCGGTTTTTCGGTTATTTAAGTTTCTGGAACAAAATTATGTAAGATTTAAAAAATAAAAAGGTATAATTTGAAATTTAAGAATATTTCTTATATGTTTACATTTAAGTTATTATATTTAACTTTTTTAATTACTACTGTTCTCATAAACCTAACATTCTCATCTATTTAACTTTTATATTAAATTTTGTTAATTGTAGGCAATAAATATATCATTTAAACCTAACATTCTTATCTATTTAACTTTTATATTAAATCTTGTTAATTATTGTAGGCAATAAATATATCATTTAAATTGTGAATAAACATGATAATGTTTTTATTATAAATACTTAACATTTAAGAATAAAATTAATAATTTCTAATAGCATGAGTTAACACTTAGACAACTTAAACTTAATAATTTCTACTAGTGTAACTTATTGGTTTGGTTCTGTTTTTCTTTCCGGTTATTGAAAATGGTTATCCAAAACTGCATCGAAATTTTCAGTTATTAAAAATCCGAAAACCAAATCATCAGTTTTGGTTTCTGTTAAATTATTTTAATTATCTGCTCACCTACTTAATAAGATACATTCTATGACTACATCAAAACCTATCTTATGGTGTGAGAATTCTATATAACCTACATTTACAAAGTTGATCAACAGTTGTAGGCTGCTAAGTGGCAGTCTGCAATTGGTCAATTCCATTTTTTAAAATAACTTCTTTCTTATTTTATCTTTTACCTTTTAACATTTAGTTCTGACATTTTCAACCTTCGTCTTCTTAAAAACTATATAACCACTTTTTTTAAGTCACTTTTTGTGTATTTTTAGCCTGCACCTTTCAGCATTTAGTATTGGCATTTACAACCCTTCGGCTTTTTAAAAACTATATAACCCATTTTTTAAGTAAGTTTTTGTTTATTTTAGATTTTGCCCTTCAACATTTAGTATTGTTATTTACAACCCTCCGGCTTTTAAAAACTATATAAGCATTTTTTCGTGCTTATATCTATGTACGTGTCCGTATAAATTCAAGTTAATTACCTTTTTTGTCATTTAGTAAGTTTTTTTTATTTCAGTCTTTACCCTTTAACATTTAGTATTGGCTGTTACAACCCTCAAACTGTCTATCACCTTTATAATCATTTTTATGTGTTTATACTTATGTACCTACTAGTATAAACTCAAGTTGATTATGTTTCTTTAAGTATGAGTAGGCTCGGATAATATGTTTCTTTGCTTTTTCTATGTTTAGTTGATCTGCGTTTTCGCATTAATTTTGTTTTAAAACAAGTCAGATCAAATATAATATGTTTATAAATTCAGCTTACTTTACGTTTCGGTCCCACCGCAATGCGTGATACCATTTCAACGTAAAAAAAACATAATTTTTTTTATGTACGTGTCGGTATAAGTTCAAGTTGGTGTTTGACGTAAATTTCTTTCACAAAAAAATTGACCCTTCAAGTTTTTACTGTAACATTTGTCGAAAAACGGGTTTTCGAAACCCGCTTCGTTTAATAACCAAACAACCAGTTTTAAATTTTTGTTGTTCATTTATGGCTTATTTTAATTTTAAACGATTCATAATTAATCAACGAATTTGAAGATATAAATTATAATGGTAAAAATATAAAAATAAATTAATTAAAAAGGAAAACCGGCTGCCGGGAGTCGAACCCGGGACAGCCGGATATTCCCCAAAGACTTAACTTTCACGCCATCAACCGCTCCGCCACTTTGATTTTCTGATAATATAATGAATCAATTAATTCAAATAATAAAGCGAGGAAGTCACCAGTCAAATTGCGCCCAAATAGCAGTCGTCGGAAATCCCGACGACTTCGCCGATAATTTACATTTCCGTTCAAGATAACCGAAGAATTAACTCTAACGACGGTTATAACCGACGTCTGAACCCGCGACATCAGTCGTAATCGCCGGAGAACGGCTGACTTCGAATTGAGACCGAATTCAGACCCCATACATCTCGATTCTACCCTATAAATTCACCCACAATTCACCGGAAACCTTTTCGCTCACAAATCGCACCGTTTCTCGACAAAAATTCAATCGCCGGAAAAAAAACTGTAAGTCGCCGAAAAACCGAGACTCACATCCACACGGTGATTCTTTCAACCCTTTCTGTTTCAATCATTCGAATAATCTGTCACTAACACAACTCCACCATCAGAAGCAATCCCAGTCAACGCTCGTCGAAATCCCCACCTTCGCCGGAAATTTTCTGATACTTCCGAAATCCCACTGAGAGCTGGTATGATCTTTCCAACTCCTATTAAACTTTAATTAAGTATCTCAACTTCGTAATAATCGAACAGAATTTGTTAATTGATGTCGACAGCCGGAGTACACTTTCAGAACCGACGGACTCTGCCGGAATTCTGTGAACAACGCTGATCGGTATATCTTTTTCCCCCAAACCCTTTCCATTCGTTACCTTTAAGTTACTTATAAAGTTTAAAAACCAGATAAGGTATAAACCAGACCAAACAGTCGGACCTTATTTTTCTGGGTAAAATCTAACGAAGAAGACGAAGTCGGTTGTATCATAAGATTAATTAAAATCGGTTTTATAAACGGGTTAGACACACAGTCCAGCGGTGGACTGTGTGCACACATAACACCTGCGACGCGAGTTCGAATCCTGTCCCAGCTTTACTCACTTGAAATAAAAATCTGCCTTTTTAACTGAACCGGGTTGACTCACAGTCCATGTTAAGTATAATAAAAACCGAGTTAATAACCAAGTGAGACACACAGTCCAGCGGTGGACTGTGTGTACGCTAACCCACAGGTCCCGGGTTCGAGACCTGTGGTCAGCACCGGTCCGATACGTTTAAAACCTTTTTAAAAATAAATAATTTTCGGATTAAATTAAATAGTATATAAGTATAATTAAAACAGAATTATTTCGGGTTAGACACGTAGCTCAGTTGGTAGAGCTGCGTGCACGCGTACGGGAGGTCACCGGTTCGAACCTCGCTCAGTGCAACAATATAACCGACCGAACCGGTCAACGGTCTCGGTCAACGGTCAAAGTCAACATTTTTTTTTATTTTTTTTATTTAATTTAAAAATCAATTAAAAATACTTAAAAATAACATTTTCAAAGTTAGAAAGTAGCCATAAACTCACAAAATTATACCCAAAAATCTTATTAAAATAGTTAATAAAATCCACATACTTACCGTACCTTTTCGTTATTTATTTTGTTAGTTATCTCTCGTCGATCAATCCCCTAAACTCGTGCGCATTCAACATCTTCAAACAAACGCACCCAATGTGAGTGAATCTCTACCAATTCCCCGTTTTAATCACATTTTGGGGTGTATCATGTGTCGTATTTATTTATTATAATTAAACATTTGTGCATCCATCATGTTCATGATCAAATGTGTATTCAATGTGTATCCATTGTTTGTGTGGTTGAAGTTTAGATTAATTTTATCATTTCAGTACATACATTTCATAGGCCGCCGCTCCCCATTACCTATGAGCGTGAGCTGTTCCCCATTACCTATGAGCGTGAACCAGGCGTTGCCAACATAAGATCGGCTCCGTTTGATTGAGCCTTGATCTCACATACATTTAGCATAGGCCGTCCGTTCCCCATTACCTATGAGCGTGAACGGGACGTTGCCAACATATACATTGTCATTCTTATTTCATGTTTAAGCAAGGTGGTTTGTGATCGTTATGTTTACATACATTTGTTCATATATGATTATTGCACAATTTTTCCTAAATAAATTACAATAATGAATTGATAACAAATGTTTTAAACAAGGTTCACTCGCCAACTTTTGTTGACCCAAAATTTCCCATTTTTACACATGATACAGGTGATCAAGTTGAAGCAAGAAACATATAGGGCGGCTTAGAAGAATAAACCAGTTTAGATTATGGATTTATTTTAGTTAATTTTCCTTTCCTTGTATTGTATGAATTTGACTTGGAACATTGAAATGTAATTTGTATTTAATAAATATGAAACATGTTAGTAAACATCATGAGCTTTGGTGATAACCCAATTATGCCCCGACTCTTATTCCGCTGCGGGTCGGGGTGTGACAGATTGGTATCAGAGCCATGACTATAGGGATATAGGATAGGTTATTAGACCCTTAGAGCCTATACTATAGTTGCTTAGAAATTTTAAATTTTTGTGTGTTACATGCGAAATTCATGATGTTTATATGCTTTATGTTTATTGTTACATTCAATGTTCTGCAAGCATGTTCATAAGTATATATTATCATATAATGCTTATCATGAATCATATTCTCATAACATATCATATCCATGAAAGCACACATCACATGATTTTCATGATTGCTTTTACAATGATTTTTGTATTTTCAAATCTCATCAAAGTGAGTTCTCATGACGGGCATGTAGTAACTGGAAGGGTACAAGTACCGGTAGTCGGAACGTCCTGTCTAGGCTTGGCATTCGTATAAATCCAAAATAAAGGACCAGTTTGCCTACCTGGGGACTAACGATGAGAGTACGAAGTACCTATTAGGCCAAAGCATGCTATACCAAACGTCGTGTGAGCTAACCCCACTTTGAGTTGTCATTGTGTCTACACCTGGACACATTCCGACCATACATCTCGTAAACATATTTTGTGGTTTTCATTCGGGTCATGCGAGTGTTAAATCGCCAATACTAATGTGAATCCTACCAAGCCAATAGTCATGGGGGCCCACATGACTATACAGGTGAAGGTATGGGGGACATTTGAGGCCCAACATGAGCTAACCCAAGACATCCTATGGATGTGGTTGCATTATTGATATTTATGTTAATTTCCTTTTTTTTTACACATGACCCCTAAACACTCCATAAACTCACCATCTTCCTATGTATATTCCTGTAGATGTCGGGTAGGCAGCTACGTGGAGGACGAAAGTCAGGAAGGTCAAACGAACGCTTGGCCACTCAAATAGCAAAACAAATGGCCGCAGTACTTCCTGATATTGTAGTTCAAGTTCAGCAAGCTCTCACTGCAAATCCTGTCAACCCACCAAATCAAGAGGATCAAATCATCGACAACCTTTCCTCCAAGAAGTGCTCCTACAAGCACTTCAAGTCTTGCGATCCCCCAAAGTTCGAAGGGACCGAAGGTGTCACCGCTCTCCTCCACTGGTTTGAGGAAATGGAAAACACTTTCCTAAATTGCGATTGCCCCGAGGATCGCAAGGTACGTTACGCAACCGGGAGATTATTTGGGGTAGCCCTGACCTGGTGGAACACCGAGAAGGGTAAAAGAGGAGTTGAAGACGTTATGGCCTTTACCTGGGAAGAATTAAGGGAAATGATGACAAAACGCTTCTGCCCAAGAAGCGAACTCAAGAAGTTGGAAGACGAATTCCACTCGCTGAAGCAAAAGGAAGGGGATCACACTTCCTACAACAAAAGATTTCTTGAGCTGAACCAGATGGTTCCTAACTTGTTCACCCCCGTGTACCGTTTGGTGGAACACTATATTCGAGGCCTTCCCTCGAAGATTCAGGACTCAGTCCTCAGCGTTCGCCTGCAACCCTCGAAGCCGCCATGGAATTAGCCACCGAACTTACCGAGAACCGCATCAGAAACGGTAAGTTCAAAGAGGAGAAAAAGAAAGCCCCCGTTGAGGGCCAAACTTCCAACCACCCCACCTCATCCTCAAAATTTTCAAACAAGAGGAAGCGAAATACCAGAAATTTTGCCGTCACTCAAACAAATTTCCCTATCCCTGCTGCACCCATCACACAAGTTACTCCTTCAACCGGACCATACAAAAGGCAATACTCTGGCCCTTACCCGAAGTGCACCCGTTGTCAATACCATCACTCCCCCGAATACCCCTGTCAATATTGCACCGGCTGTGGCCGTGCAGGTCACACCATCCAAGCCTGCCGCTCACTGCAACGAATGAACCGCAACCAGCCCACAACTCAAACCCACCATCAAATAATGGGTCAAACCCAACAACCCCTACCACCACCACCTACACAACATACAACCCAAACCTACTATCAACCCAACTACCCCATGATGCAACCCATGCGGGCTTGCTACAATTGTGGTGACCCAAACCACTTTAGAAACACGTGTCCACGCTTGGTGAACATCATACGTGCTCAAGCTCAAGCAAATCCGGTGAACCAAGCTAACCAAGCTCCTCCACCTGCTAGAGGAAGAGCATTTAACATCAACGCCAACCAAGCTAGGGCCGACAACAACGTGGTTAACGGTACGTTTCTCGTCAATGGTAGTTATGCATCCGTGTTATTTGATACTGGCGCGGATAAGAGTTTTGTGTCCTTAGAATTTGAACCCATCCTCAATCAAACTCGTGACGAACTTATGAAATCCATAACGGTAGAAGTTGCTGACGGAAAACCGGTCTCATTAAACTCCATTATCCGAAACTGCACCCTTACTCTAAACGATCACGATTTTTCTGTTGACCTCATTCCTATGAAGTTGGGAAGTTTTGACATAATAATCGGCATGGACTGGCTCAGCCAACATCAGGCTGAAGTAGTATGCCGTGAGAAGTTCATTCGCATTCCTCTTGCAGACGGTCAAACTCTACGAATCTTTGGAGAAACCCCTTCGAAAGGACTCAAGCTGATGTCCTGTCTTCAAGCCCGAAGATATCTCCGCAAGAATTATGTAGCATTTCTAACCCACGTTGTCAAGAAGGGAGGCAAAGAGAAGAAACTCGAAGATATACCCGTAGTGAAGGAATTCCCGCAAGTTTTTCCCGACGACATCGCCGGACTTCCTCCCAAGAGAGAAGTCGAATTCCGCATCGACCTTATACCTGGCGCTACACCCGTCGCGAAATCTCCTTATAGGTTAGCCCCATCCGAGATGCAAGAGCTGGCCAGTCAATTGCAAGAACTGACCGACAAGGGATTCATACGTCCTAGCTCATCGCCTTGGGGTGCATCTGTTCTGTTTGTAAAGAAGAAAGATGGGACCTTTCGCATGTGTATCGATTACAGGGAACTCAACAAATTAACGGTCAAAAATCGTTATCCTTTACCTCGCATCGATGATCTTCTAGACCAACTCCAGGGTGCCACTTGTTTTTCAAAGATCGACCTTCGTTCCGGCTATCACCAACTCAGAGTGCATGAAGAAGATGTCCCAAAGACAGCCTTCCGAACTCGATATGGTCACTATGAATTCATGGTTATGCCATTTGGTCTAACCAACGCTCCAGCCGTCTTCATGGACTTAATGAACAGAGTTTGCAAACCCTATCTTGATCGCTTTGTTATAGTCTTCATCGACGATATTCTCATTTACTCAAAGTCTAAGACTGATCATGAACGACACCTTCGACTCATCCTCACACTCTTGAAGACCGAAAAGCTTTACGCTAAATTCCCCAAATGCGAATTTTGGTTAAAAGAAGTACAGTTCCTTGGTCATGTCGTCAATGACAAGGGAATTCATGTCGACCCCGCAAAGATCAAAGCAGTACAAGAATGGCAAGCGCCACGTACCCCAACCGAAGTACGATCTTTCCTTGGTTTGGCTGGTTACTATCGTCGTTTCATATCGAATTTCTCTCGTATCGCTGTACCACTCACGGCTTTGACACATAAAGGAAAACCCTTCGCATGGGGACCTAAACAAGAAGAAGCCTTCCAAACCCTTAAGCAAAAGCTTTGTGATGCTCCTATCCTCACACTCCCCGAAGGTTGCGATGACTTTGTAGTGTATTGTGACGCATCAGGACAGGGATTAGGCTGTGTTTTAATGCAAAGGGGAAAAGTGATAGCCTATGCTTCTAGGCAGCTCAAAACTCATGAGAAGAACTACACTACTCACGACTTAGAACTCGGAGCCGTTGTGTTTGCTCTTAAGATATGGAGACATTACCTCTATGGTACCAAGTGTGAGATTTACACTGACCACAAGAGCCTCCAACATATCTTTAACCAAAAGGAGTTGAATATGAGGCAACAAAGATGGGTCGAACTTCTTAATGACTACGACTGTGAAATTCGGTATCATCCTGGCAAAGCAAATGTGGTGGCCGATGCACTCAGTCGAAAGGGTTATGCGAACTCCATTCGCCTTCTATGTTCGCAAATCATGACCAACATCAAAGACCAAATCCGAGAAGCTCAACATGTTTCCATAACAGAATACGACATACGCAATGAGTTATCTTGTGGAGCAAAACTTAAACTCGAAACGAAATCTGACGGCATTCTGTATTATCTAGATCGCATATGGATTCATGATCACAACAACCTTCGCGATACTCTTATGAAAGAGGCTCACAAGACACGATACTCTGTACATCCAGGAGCCGACAAGATGTATCAGGACCTTCGATACACCTACTGGTGGCCTGGCATGAAGAAGGATATTGGTGTTTTTGTTTCCAAGTGCCTTACCTGTTCAAAAGTGAAAGCTGAACACCAAAGACCCTCAGGACTTCTGGTCCAACCTGAAATACCCGTATGGAAGTGGGAAAATATAACCATGGACTTCATTACCGGGTTACCTCGCACTCCTGGTGGGTACGACACAATATGGGTAATCATTGATCGTCTTACAAAATCAGCTCACTTCATTCCGATTCGCGAAGACTTCAAAAATGAGAAACTAGCTCGCATCTACATCAGTGAAATCGTAAGCCGTCATGGTGTGCCGTTAAGCATTATATCAGATCGTGATGGTCGTTTCACTTCACGAACATGGCAAGCTGTACAAGCCACTTTGGGTACACGATTAGATCTCAGCACCGCTTATCATCCCCAAACTGATGGTCAATCTGAACGCACCATTCAAACTCTTGAAGACATGCTTCGGGCATGTGTCATAGACTTCAAAGGGAATTGGGACGCTCACTTACCATTAGTTGAATTTTCGTACAACAACAGCTTTCATTCAAGTATCGGCATGGCACCTTTCGAAGCATTATATGGTCGTAAGTGCCGATCACCAATATGTTGGCACGAAATTGGAGAAGCTCAAATCACCGGTCCAGAATTAATACAAGAAACAACTGACAAGATTCATCAAATCCGAAACAACCTTTTAGCGGCACAAAGTCGTCAAAAGAGCTATGCTGACAAGCGACGAAAGCTCTTGGAGTTTAACGTTGGCGATCAAGTACTTTTAAAAGTATCGCCGTGGAAGGGAGTAGTTCGTTTCGGCCAAAAAGGCAAGCTAGCACCACGTTACGTAGGTCCTTTCAAGATACTCGAAAGGGTAGGACCTGTAGCCTACAAGCTTGACCTACATGAGGAACTCAACAGAATTCACCCCACATTCCACGTATCGAACTTGAAGAAGTGCCTCGCCGATGAAAATCTCCATATTCCTCTAGAAGACATTCAAGTCGATGAATCTATGCATTTTATCGAAAGGCCAGTAGAAATTATGGACTTCGGGGGAAAACGTTTAAGAAGAAGTCGCATCCCAATTGTCAGGGTACGCTGGGAGTCGAAACGAGGACCTGAGTTTACTTGGGAACGTGAAGACTCAATGCGCGAGAAATACCCACACCTGTTTCCAGTAACTACTACTACTTAAATTTCGGGACGAAATTTCTAAAAGTAGGGGATACTGTAACATTTGTCGAAAAACGGGTTTTCGAAACCCGCTTCGTTTAATAACCAAACAACCAGTTTTAAATTTTTGTTGTTCATTTATGGCTTATTTTAATTTTAAACGATTCATAATTAATCAACGAATTTGAAGATATAAATTATAATGGTAAAAATATAAAAATAAATTAATTAAAAAGGAAAACCGGCTGCCGGGAGTCGAACCCGGGACAGCCGGATATTCCCCAAAGACTTAACTTTCACGCCATCAACCGCTCCGCCACTTTGATTTTCTGATAATATAATGAATCAATTAATTCAAATAATAAAGCGAGGAAGTCACCAGTCAAATTGCGCCCAAATAGCAGTCGTCGGAAATCCCGACGACTTCGCCGATAATTTACATTTCCGTTCAAGATAACCGAAGAATTAACTCTAACGACGGTTATAACCGACGTCTGAACCCGCGACATCAGTCGTAATCGCCGGAGAACGGCTGACTTCGAATTGAGACCGAATTCAGACCCCATACATCTCGATTCTACCCTATAAATTCACCCACAATTCACCGGAAACCTTTTCGCTCACAAATCGCACCGTTTCTTGACAAAAATTCAATCGCCGGAAAAAAAACTGTAAGTCGCCGGAAAACCGAGACTCACATCCACACGGTGATTCTTTCAACCCTTTCTGTTTCAATCATTCGAATAATCTGTCACTAACACAACTCCACCATCAGAAGCAATCCCAGTCAACGCTCGTCGAAATCCCCACCTTCGCCGGAAATTTTCTGATACTTCCGAAATCCCACTGAGAGCTGGTATGATCTTTCCAACTCCTATTAAACTTTAATTAAGTATCTCAACTTCGTAATAATCGAACAGAATTTGTTAATTGATGTCGACAGCCGGAGTACACTTTCAGAACCGACGGACTCTGCCGGAATTCTGTGAACAACGCTGATCGGTATATCTTTTCCCCCCAAACCCTTTCCATTCGTTACCTTTAAGTTACTTATAAAGTTTAAAAACCAGATAAGGCATAAACCAGACCAAACAGTCGGACCTTATTTTTCTGGGTAAAATCTAACGAAGAAGACGAAGTCGGTTGTATCATAAGATTAATTAAAATCGGTTTTATAAACGGGTTAGACACACAGTCCAGCGGTGGACTGTGTGCACACATAACACCTGCGACGCGAGTTCGAATCCTGTCCCAGCTTTACTCACTTGAAATAAAAATCTGCCTTTTTAACTGAACCGGGTTGACTCACAGTCCATGTTAAGTATAATAAAAACCGAGTTAATAACCAAGTGAGACACACAGTCCAGCGGTGGACTGTGTGTACGCTAACCCACAGGTCCCGGGTTCGAGACCTGTGGTCAGCACCGGTCCGATACGTTTAAAACCTTTTTAAAAATAAATAATTTTCGGATTAAATTAAATAGTATATAAGTATAATTAAAACAGAATTATTTCGGGTTAGACACGTAGCTCAGTTGGTAGAGCTGCGTGCACGCGTACGGGAGGTCACCGGTTCGAACCTCGCTCAGTGCAACAATATAACCGACCGAACCGGTCAACGGTCTCGGTCAACGGTCAAAGTCAACATTTTTTTTTATTTTTTTTATTTAATTTAAAAATCAATTAAAAATACTTAAAAATAACATTTTCAAAGTTAGAAAGTAGCCATAAACTCACAAAATTATACCCAAAAATCTTATTAAAATAGTTAATAAAATCCACATACTTACCGTACCTTTTCGTTATTTATTTTGTTAGTTATCTCTCGTCGATCAATCCCCTAAACTCGTGCGCATTCAACATCTTCAAACAAACGCACCCAATGTGAGTGAATCTCTACCAATTCCCCGTTTTAATCACATTTTGGGGTGTATCATGTGTCGTATTTATTTATTATAATTAAACATTTGTGCATCCATCATGTTCATGATCAAATGTGTATTCAATGTGTATCCATTGTTTGTGTGGTTGAAGTTTAGATTAATTTTATCATTTCAGTACATACATTTCATAGGCCGCCGCTCCCCATTACCTATGAGCGTGAGCTGTTCCCCATTACCTATGAGCGTGAACCAGGCGTTGCCAACATAAGATCGGCTCCGTTTGATTGAGCCTTGATCTCACATACATTTAGCATAGGCCGTCCGTTCCCCATTACCTATGAGCGTGAACGGGACGTTGCCAACATATACATTGTCATTCTTATTTCATGTTTAAGCAAGGTGGTTTGTGATCGTTATGTTTACATACATTTGTTCATATACGATTATTGCACAATTTTTCCTAAATAAATTACAATAATGAATTGATAACAAATGTTTTAAACAAGGTTCACTCGCCAACTTTTGTTGACCCAAAATTTCCCATTTTTACACATGATACAGGTGATCAAGTTGAAGCAAGAAACATATAGGGCGGCTTAGAAGAATAAACCAGTTTAGATTATGGATTTATTTTAGTTAATTTTCCTTTCCTTGTATTGTATGAATTTGACTTGGAACATTGAAATGTAATTTGGATTTAATAAATATGAAACATGTTAGTAAATATCATGAGCTTTGGTGATAACCCAATTATGCCCGACTCTTATTCCACTGCTGGTCGGGGTGTGACATTTACTGCACAAATCCGAGTTACTTTACATTTGGACCCGCCGCATCGCCCGGGAAAATTTACTCAACAATGGTAGGTTGCTGCATGGCAGCGTGCCATTGGTCAATATTTTTTTATAAAGTTTTGGCATAAATTTTGTTTTAAACACAAGTCGGATTAAATGAAATATGTTTTCATTAAACTTTATAAATTCAGCTTATTTTACGTTTCGGTCCGACCACAACGAGCGGTACCTTTTTAGCTTAAAAACATAATTTTATACTTTTTTTGTATGTGTCGGTATAAGTTTAGGTTGGTGTTCAACGGAAATTTCCTTTGCAAAAAAGTCGAGACATGTATAATACATTTTTGTGCTTAGTTTTATGTACATCTTTGGTTTATCTACATTTTGACGTAACATTTGTTCAGAAACGGTTCAAGTTTTATTGCACAAATCCGAGTTACTTTACATTTGGACCCGCCGCATCGCGCGAGGAAATTTACTAGTTAAATCTATGATTGAAAAAAACTAAATTATTAGTATAATAATAATATCTATACTATGTTAATAAGCATATCCGAAATACAGAAATGGTCATTTGCCACTTTTCAACATTTACAAGCCCTTAAAGCATATTTTACAACCATCTAAAACACAACAACATTTCAAGTATATTGAACCTGAAATTTGGGCGGCCAATCTTTTTAGTTAAAAATTTTGAATCCCCGCCCATCCCCACTTCCCCATACATCATCCTGTCTTTTGAATTCCCGCACAATCTTTCCCTAATCTTACTAAACCCTAATTCACTTCTTTCAGACACAAAAAAATCTCTCCCTCTCTCTAAATCCTTCTCTCATTCTTTCTCACCTGTCAAACAACCACCCACACCACCCACCACTTTACCACCATCAACCACCACCGTATCACTGCCAAACAACCTCCGCCATCCATCTCTAATCCACCACCCATTGTATCACCTTTTCAAAATCAGTTGTTGCTCTTAAGTTGTTAGAAGCCAGATCCGCGAAGTAGCAATTAGGGCAAACTTAATGTAGGACTTGGTATTCCTTTCATATCTGGGTTACAGTTAAGGCCACTTCGATATAAAGCTTACCATGTTTATCTATCTTGTTATGCTTTGAAGGTTGGCTCAGAATTGAGAAGATGCTAGGAAAAGACGATTAAGGTAGAAAGTCTATTCTTGCTTTCATACACCAGTTTGTTTTATGTTTTCACATCATTTTTAAATGGTTTGCTTAAATGAATTGCGATATTGATGCATGCATATGTTCAGCAGCCAGCGCCATCGAAACCATCTCCTCATCTGATAGAGCTGATGATCTTGGTAAGTTACGATTCTTCTTTTTCCACATATGATTTTGTTCGGCAATTCTTTTTTAAGTTAATTATATTTCTGATTACTATAAGAGTTTAAAGTGCTTTAAAGATATTTTTTTGGAATTTTTGCAGGTCTGTCAAAAGCTCACAAGATGTTGGGTGTATTAATTTTGGTGTTATTGGGTCGGGTTGCAGTGGGATTGGCTAAAGAGAACGATCTTGTATAGGCAAGTTGCCTTTTTGTTGTTATACCTAGAGCTTAAATATGGCAAGATGGTCTGGTTGGGTCCATGTTTTTTTGGTATATCTAAGTTCAAAATTTATTGGTTTGCCAATGATAAATCTTCATGTTGTTTTTCTCTTATCGATTACAAATGTGAAAGACGTGAGACGCAATGGTGTTCATGTATGATTTTTTTCTGGTTGGTTGCATGAGCTGTTTGAATTTGATATACAAATGTATATATGTGTGAATAAATGAAATGTCATTATAGGAAGGAGACGATTAAACGAAGGCACATAGTTTAAGTATATAATGTGCATATCGTTTTAAACTCTGAGAGTTCCCACTCTAACAGTGTGTTTACATGTGTTGTGGAGTCAAGCTGCAAGGTAATGCGATCCAAGGTGTAGAGGCCATATGATTGGTTTGTTGGTATGTCGTAGTTTGTAAACGCTTGTATTGGGGCAACGAGTTTGAACGGAATCATCAAAGAAAAGTATATTTTTTTTTAATTCCAGATTTCAGATTTCTTAACATTTTCTTAAAAGCTAATCAAGGGTTTATTTCGTCACAAGCTATGCCATACTCTTTGACTTTTATTGATTCTGTTTGAATATTATTGTTATAGAAACGATATAATTTTTTTGGTAAGCTGAAGGTGAACCAATTCGTATGATTAATACTTTGTTAATATGGATATATGGCTATTGGAATTAAGTATTTTTTAATTCATTAGATAAATATATTAAGAGACCAGTTTTGAATTATATACTAAGGCCATATTTATCTTTTCAATGTCCTACTTCTAACAACTATATGCCAATTCATCTTTTCAACAATTTCTTTTTCTTTTTTAATAAAAACAAAAATACATATCATGACATGCATACACTACAGGTGCCTATCTTGGTTTGATATCATAAAGAAAAACGGACTCGAGTTATAAGACCAATCTTGATTTCTATCTTAAATTTTTTTTATTCGAGTTATAAGAATACTTGATATGTATAAAGTTTTATAAAAACTTGTAAAGTTTTCTATATCAAAAGTATATTAAGATTATTAGTTTTCATTTTCAATAGTAATCAAGTTTTCTTGGAAGTGTTTCATTAATTAAAGTCAATCAAGCTCTTTTTTGTTTAAAAAACCACCGAACTTTCATTACCGATCCAATGTCTCAAGGGCTCACATAAGGTTTTAATCCAATCAAGTCGCTATGTTTTGAAGATTTTGAAACCTACAAGCCAAAAGTTAAAGAAAGAAAGTGACCGTGAAACCAAACCGAAGACCAGTTTTGGCGGTTTTACGATTTAAAACCGAACCGTGATCACCCATACAATATATCACGAAACGACTGATAAACTATCGGTAAACATGTATTCTATTATAAATCGCCTCAGCCGTCGCATCGCGCGGCTAGAAAGCTAGTCTTTAAAAATATCTATTTCAATTTAATATATTTCGGGTTACCAATCATCATTTGAAATTATGTATTTACAAATTTACCACCGTGGTGTCTATATATATATATATATAAAAGGCCATTGGTGGACCAAGAATTTTTTTTCTAATGGGTCCATTTTTTGGTGTTCAAAATTTTTTTAACAAAATGTTAAAATTTTCGGGTCGGTCCTCGTCCGGGTCGGGTTAGAGGGAGGTTTTGAATTAGATTAATTATTTTTAAAGGGCTATAAAAGGATTGAACCCATGACCTCTTGTTGGTAAAGAGTGGGGTTTACCACTACATCTGCTTTCTTTTTCTTTAAAATTACGATTTTACCCCAGCTAAATATTGCAATCTTGCTATCATTTTTTTGGGCAAACCTATGGTATTGTTTTATTTTACTTGGTTGACTCTATTTAGTTTTTATTTGTGCCAAACAGCTGTCTAGCACTCGCTAATTGGTCTTGACAAATTATTGTTTTGCCCCCAACTCTAAATTACACACTTGCCATCGTTTTAGTTATATTTTTTTTTATCATAACTATAAATAGTATTTTTCTTTACTTGGTTAACTAGATGTATCCTTTTTAAGATCGTGTTTTAAGTAGCATGTATAATTAATCGAAATAAAAACATGTATGTTATTAAACTAAGAAATATTCGCACCACAGGAGGCGCATAACTATTTGTTATTTGTTTACGCTGTAAAATTACGTAAAATAACTAAGAAATAGTGCCAGGCACTTCCCCATTGGACCAGCCGTTTATTATTTGTTTACGCTGTAAAATTACGGGTTTGCCCCCGGCATAGTGTCAGGCAGCTAGCATGGCACTCCCCCATTGGACCAAACGTTTATTATTTGTTTACGCTGTAAAATTACGGGTTTGCCCCCACTTTAAAATTACGATTTTGACCCATGCTCAAAATAAAATTACACTTTTGCCCAGCTCAAATAATTACCTTATGTTACATAAAAAATTCACAGACATTATTTCTAGACAATAATATATGTTAATTTTGTTGCAAATAATATATATTTTTTTAAAATTAATTTAACATATAAAAGAACATTTGACTAAAATCTTACAGATTTTTTGATCGTGGTTCTATGAAATTATTGTATAATGATAATAATATCTTTGTAATAATGAGTAAACTCATTTTACGAATTTAAGTTTTAATAATATTAAACCGGCCACGCACGCCGAAAGCACAATCGCACGTGACCAAACAGGATAAGAACTGTGACGTGTCTCCAGTTTTGGATAAGGATCTCTCTAGAACCCATCATGCTTTCTTCATCTCATAACAAAATTCCTTATTACCCTTCCTTTCATTCCCCTTCAAACCCTCCTGCTTGGAAAATACCGTAATTTCACACACACACACACAATATAACGCACACAGATTTTATTATCTTAAACGTCGATACTAAATAATTTAACCGGTGGCAGTTCAGTAATAACGTCAACATCCATGTCCTTTTACACATTTCTTCTAAAATATATATCAGTATCCACTATCCACTATCCAGTACTCACTTGTAAGATATTTTCTTCTGAAACGGTTACTGCAAAAAATCAATGAGAATGGACGTGATGGCGCGTGAGAACGGTTTACTATCATCATCTCTGAATCCGAACGCTCCGATGTTCGTGCCGGCGGCGTATCGCAACGTTGAGGACTTTTCCGATCAGTGGTGGACACTTGTGCACTCTTCTCCTTCGTTTCGTGATTACTGGCTCCGTGAATGCTTCTCGGAATCACTATTTGATGTTTCCGATGACTTCGATTCCTTCATGCCTGACGAGGATACGGTTTTCGACGGTAAAATCCGTGAAATCGAAGGTATACAGATCTAAAATTTGAAATTACAAGTTGATTAATCGATTAGTTTGTTAGTTAGTTAGATCTGGCTTTAAGTTTGTTATATTTGTTAAATCGAAGGTAAATAGATCGAAAATTTGAAATTACAAGTTGATTAATCGATTTTCTGCTAGGTAATTAGTTAGATCTGGATTTAATTTTGTTATTTTCGTTAAATTGAAGGTAAATAGATGGAAAATTCGAAATAATGAGTTAATTTATCGATTATATAGTTTGTTAGCTAGTTAGATCTGGATTTAAGTTTGTTATTCTGTTGTTTGTAGAAGAGAAGAAAGCTCGAAAGGATCTGATTCTGGCGAGATTGACGAACTGGCGTAAGGCGCGTACGGCGGAGTCGCCGAGGCTGTTCGAGAAGGCTCCGAAGATTGTGAACGTGAAAGTGAGTCCGAGACCGATTCATCAACCACGGTAGAGTTGAGTCTTAGACCGATTCTATCAACCGCGGTATAGCGAGTCAGGTTTTTAATTAACGTGTTTGTTAGATTTGAATGTATTTTTAGTTTGAAGTTACATGTACATTGAGGAAATTAGTGTCTGGAAAGGACTATTATCTTCTCTGCTTTGGTTGTAACCTGATTGTAAATATTAATAAAAGTCGCTTTATTCAAGATGTTTAGTTTTCGGTTTTCGTTTACGATCTGTTTTAACGGTTAGAATTGGGTGGATATCCTTGTGGCACAATGATACTCTAGTGGTCCGTTATTGATCTAAATTTGCCGTTGAAAAGGCACTAAACATTCTAGTATAAGAGTGTCATACTGGTAAGCGCTTTGGTCGTGTTTGTATCCGTGTCGTGTCAAGTTGCACTTTGGTCGTGTCGTATCCGTGTCGAGCAGTTAACACTTAACATTCTAGTGTACGAGTCGTGTTACCTTTTACATACATTCTAGTGTACGAGTCAATACACTACTAAAAAATCCAAAATTTTCTACGCCGTTTTTCGTAGGAAATGCATCAAAGTCGCGATTTCTGACAAAATTTTGACAAAATGTATACGTAGGAAAACCCCTCGTAGGAAACTGGTTTGTTACGCATTTTCTACGCAACTTACGACGCATTTCCGACCAAAATTTGGTGTCGAAAATTCCTACCCATTTTCTACACATTATTTTGATTATTATTAATAATAATATAATTACTTTTCGTTTTGTTACGCAATTCCTACACAATTTTGTGACGCATTTTTGACGGATTTCCGACTCTCCCCTTTCTGACGCATTTCTAACACTTATTTCCTACGCATTTCTGACGACGTTAAATAAATTTAATAAAAAAATATAGCTATTTGTTTTGTAGCTTCCTACGCATTTGTGACGGAACATTTAACAAGAAAAAAAATGAGTTAAATGCTTGGTTAGTCCCTGTGGTTTACGAAAATTGCAGACTTGATCCTAGTGGTTCACTAATTACACACTTGGTCCTAATAGTTATAACTTTTGCACTCGGGTGGTCCTTATCACTAACCAATGTAAAATTTTTTAGTTAAATATGTGCAAAATTACTAGATTGCCCCTAAGCAAATAAAAAAAAAGAAATGAACCCACCCCTTATCTTCTTCACCCTCCTCTCTCTCTCTCTCTAAAACCCTAAGACACCTCCACCTTCAACCCACCTCCACCTCCACGTCAGCCCACCACCACCACCGTCAATCGACCACCCCTACCTCCACCTCCACCAGGATTTTATTACAAGCATCTTCCCCAATTTGACTCACCAGCCACTGTCGAATCCACCCTCTCGACACCTACTCTCCACACCAACCTCGACCACCACCTCTCCATCGACCCCCTACACCGTCAACAACCGCCCACCCCGCCACCATTCACCTTAGTTCAACCACCGTTCACGACCCTCCACCACCCATTTTCCGACCACCGCCCTCCACCTACCATCTCCGCCGCCTCTATTCTCCACGTCCTCCTCCCTGTCGCACCTACCTCCGCCTTCAACCGCCATGCTACCCTTCACTGTCGCACCCACCTCAAACCACAATGACCCCCACCTCCACCTCCACGTCAGCCCACCATCACCACCGTCAATCGACCACCACTACCTCCACCTCCACCAGGATTTTATTACAGGCATCTTCCCCAATTTGACTAACCAGCCACTGTCAAATCCACCCTCTCGACACCTACTCTCCACACCAACCTTGACCACCACCTCCTCCATCGACCCCCTCCACCGTCAACAACCGCCCACCCCGCCACCATTCACCTTAGGTCAACCACCGTTCACGACCCTCCACCACCCATTTTCCGACCACCGCCCTCCACCTACCATCTCCGCCGCCTCTATTCTCCACGTCCTCCTCCCTGTTGCACCTACCTCCGCCTTCAACCGCCATGCTACCCTTCACTGTCGCACCCACCTCAAACCACAATGACCTCAGAACACCATCGGCAGTTTGATTTCTCCACCTTCAACCGCTACTCGACACCCACTTCCACCATCTGTCACCAAAACCGACGAGCCACCACTGCCCGTACCACCTCAGTTCTCGTGTCGATTTATAGATCACAGGTACGCTTCCGATTACACATTTCGTTTTGTAAGTTTTGTACGTCCGTTGGCTTGGGTCAGTCGAGTGGTGTGTCTTGGTGTTCGAGGGTGGAGGTGAGATGGTGGTGGTGGGTGTTCGGGGGTGGAGGTGAGATGGTGGTGGAGGTGAGACGGTGGCAGAGGTGATATGGTGGTGGTTGTTCTGCTTGTTTGAGAAGAGAGGTCTGTGAAGACATATAAGTTGGTGGGTTTTATTAATAAGCAAGGGTATTTTGGTCATTTAACATGGACTTAACTGGAAAACTTAATAGATGTAAGTGATAAAGACCACCCGAGTGCAAAAATTACAACCACCAGGACCAAGTATGTAATTAGTGAACTATTAGGACCAAGTCTGCAATTTTCACAAACCACAGAGACCAACCAAGCATTTAACTCAAAAAAAATTGTGTTTCAAGTTTTATATACTTAAAAATAAATCAAGAATAACAAATCAAACTTCTAAAATTTATAAAATTATTCAAACTCGTAATACGCCCCGCGCTTCGCGAAAGATCTCACATATAAGCTTCGTATCCGATTTTATTTGCAGCATTAAGTTAGCTTCGGGAGAGGTAGATAGTGAACATTTTGTACTTCAAACAATGCCACTATAGAAGGATAGGTCTGTCAAGCATTGATCAAGTGTATGTCCAAGTGTGATGTTATAATTCATACATAGCAAACAATGAAAGCAAATGCATTACTGATATTCCAACACAACTTTGAACACTAATCAAACATGGAGTCAAATTGCTTAAAAAATGAATGTAGTCTTGAATATCAACACAACTAGTACATGAGTTCTTAACTTTTTAAGAACACTGAATCAAGTAGTTTTAGACTAACTATAATATACTATCAGTTAAGAAATAAGATGATTTAATCCATTTCTGATGGTAAATCAACCTTGAACTTACATCGAGTTGAGTAGAACTTGATTCTTCCTCTAAACCTTGGCGATACAGTTAGTATTCTATGAGCGCTGGTTACTCCCAAAGGTGTTCGTTGCCCCTGTGCCATCATCGTCTTCACCGGATTCTCACTCTGCATACATCAAATATATAACCTTTCAATCTGTTACCTTTTGCTAATATTAGAAATGTAAACAAATAAAAGCCGCACACCTATTCGAACCCTAGCCGACGCTGCAACTTGCGCCAAGAACCCAATAACACAACCACTACCATCCTGCATGTGCGACGGTAGCGAGGCTGCCAGCCGGAGGCCATGGCAGGCTCCATCTCGAACTATCCAGTCTCCATATCTCTTTCGTCTAACCGCTATCTTCAAACCCTTCGCCACCGTTAGATAGCTCAGATCTGAGAAGAACCACCCCAGTCTGATCAGTTCGTCAGATGAAGTGATAGGCTCCGTCTATTTGACGTGTAGCACGGGTCGGATAAGTTACCGGAGCCTCGACGGATCCCTTCTCTTCGATGGTGTCTGCAGCAAGTAAAAAAATTTAACATCTTGATTACTACATGTTATGTTAGAAACATCTACTCCTCATTCTGTCTAATTCACAAATAGTTTTTTATTTCTAAACGATATTTATAAAAAAATAGTACTATGTGATATTTAAAATGTCAACCAACCAACAGTAGGCAATTGCTTAGCCTCAATATCTACTATGTCTACTTATGAAGGTAACTATTGTTACACTCATTTTCATCCTAATTTTAAAATGAATATAAAAGTTATAAAGTAATTTTAAAATGATGATTAAGATATATTATTAGTTTATTACTCATAGAAACGAAAAGATATTTTAGTCATGAAATAAAAGGTTTTACTCATAAAATTATTTTAGTTATTATAAATAACTAGTAAATGAACCGTACTATGCCGCGGGAACTTGATTGACATCATCATTATTATTGTTAATATTATTATACATATGTACGCATAAACACATATTAATACTTGAAACGGGTTGGAAAAATACTCAAAACGGGTCGAGCTTAAACGAGCCCGAGTCCAAAATTAAGTTTGCTTGTAGAGGAGTCCGAGCTTCACTTAACGAGGTCAAGCTGACTTAGGAACCTTAACGAGCCTTTTATTTAAAAATGATATCTAAATCCGCATATATGTTTTTGCCCACACGTTCAGATAGTGGGCGTTGAAAACTTATATACCAATCTTAAAAAAGATAAAATAGAACGTAAACAAACCGAACCGATATCAACTAGGGCTGTTCATGAGCCGAGCTAGGCCAAGCTCGGGTTCGAAACCGAGCTGAATGAATATTTGTTTTTTGTAATATATTATAATGTATAGAAAAATAAAATATATTATAAGTAAAATGGTCCAAGCTAAGACGAGCCGAGCTAACAAGCGAGCCAAACCGAGCTAATACGGCTCGTTACGAGCCGAGCTAACAAGCGAGCCAAATCGAGCTAATCTGGCTCGTTACGAGACGAGCTGAGCTAGACTCACTTTCTAGCCGAGCCGGCTCGGCTCACTTTCAAACCGAGCAATATCGAGCGAGCTTTTTCCGAGCGAGCTCCGAGCTTTTTGAACAGTCCTAATATCAACTAACAATAATGGTACTGTTATCATAGATTGAACGGTGGTTTTTAAGGATGAGCAATTGGATCATACGTACACATAGTGACATACGTTTAAAATGTAAGATACGAATAATGATGTGTTGTTTCCTACCCATTGGTGACAAATACTACCTTTGTCGTCAGAGCTTGCGACAAATTTGTGACGGAATTATTATATTTAAGCATTTTGTCATTAATGTGTAGGAAATTATTACAATTTTCCTACGGAATTTTGACGATAATTTTTTTCCGTTTATCTAAAGTATAAGGTCAATTTTTTTATCCATCTTTTTGTATAACTTAGTACTCACATACACGCACGTACCCACACCCACACATACACTATCTAAACACGTTTATTGGTTTAAGCTTGGGAACCCATCGTGGTGGTGTTTCAGTTTAGTAATTATTAGTCTTGGTGTGACTGCGAGACAATAGAATAGATCTGTTGAGTTTAACAGTCCCACTGTGTGACTGCGAGACAGTAGAATAGATATGTTGAGTTTAACAGTCCCACTCCTGGTCGGTCTTGACCATGTGGCAGTGCAATTGGGTCCTACTTGTGGACGATGGTTCATGACTTTTGGGAATTCTACATTGCAAGATAGACGATACTGTTTTGTGGGTTTAGACTTGTAATCGCATATGTGATATTTTTGCCAAAACATTGGTTTTTAAACGTCTTTTGTTCGTTATTTTGGACATATATACCTATATGCATACGTACACATAGTGACATACGTTTAAAATTTAAGATACGAATAATGATATTTATTGTTTCCTACACATTGGTGACAAATACTACCTTGTCGTAGGAAATGTGTCACAACTTGCGACAGATTTGTGACGAAATTATTAAATTTATGAATAAATAAGCATTTTGTCATTAATGTGTAGGAAACAACATGATTGTTTCCTACCCCTTTGTGACAAATCTAATGAAAATTACGCATTTTGTCACAGATGTGTAGGAAATACAATTATTTTTTTATTAATAAATTAAATTTACTATTAATTATAAATGTAATTGTGTATATCTTTGTATTTTATTTTAATAAAATTTTGAAAAACTAAATTGTTGTCGGAAATTTGTTGCAATTGTGACACAATTTTGACAGAAAGTTTAACTCAACTAAAAAATAAATATTTTGTCAGAAATGCGTAGGAAATAGAATTAAATTTTAATTACAAACTAATTTACTATTATTTATAAATATAAAATTGTACATCCTTGTGTTTATTTAATTTTAATAAAATTATGTAATATCACTTAGTTGTCGGAAATATGTCACAAGTTGTGACACAATTCCGACAGAACATTAATTAAATATTCCGTCACAAATATGTAGGAAATGATTTAATAATTAACGTTTTGTAGATTATTTTCGACCGATCTGTGAAACAACTGTCAATTAATTAGGGTTTTTTTATTTTCCGTCATTGTTGCGTCAAAAGTTTGACACAAAATTTTAGAAAAAAGAATTGTAGGAAATTTGTCACAAATGTGTTTGAATATGTGACAAAAATAATTGTGTAGGAAATTTCCGTAGGAAATAATGCACTTTTCTATCAACCGCGGTATAGCGAGTCAGGTTTTTAATTAACGTGTTTGTTAGATTTGAAGGTATTTTTAGTTTGAAGTTACATGTACATTGAGGAAATTAGTGTCTGGAAAGGACTATTATCTTCTCTGCTTTGGTTGTAACCTGATTGTAAATATTAATAAAAGTCGCTTTATTCAAGATGTTTAGTTTTCGGTTTTCGTTTACGATCTGTTTTAACGGTTAGAATTGGGTGGTTATCCTTGTGCACAATGATACTCTAGCGGTCCGTTAGTGATCTAAATTTGCCGTTGAAAAGGCACTAAACATTCTAGTATAAGAGTGTCATATTGGTAAGCGTTTGGTCGTGTTTGTATCCGTGTCATGTCAAGTTGCACTTTGGTCGTGTCGTATCCGTGTCGAGCAGTTAACACTTAACATTATAGTGTACGGTCGTGTTACCTTTTACATACATTCTAGTGTCGAGTCAATATAATATACACTGGTCGTGCTTGTTTAAATAGTTTAACATTCTTGTATACTTTGTATGTGTTAATATACAACTCTGCTATAATGCTTGTCGTGTTTGTTTAGGTAGGTTAACATTCTAGTATACTTTGTCAATGCACAAAATATAAAGTTGTGGGCAGTAGTGTATGATTCTACTATAATGTTGGTCCTATTTGTTTAGATAGGTTAGCATTCTAGTATAATGCTTTTGTCTGTTTAGACAGGTTAACATGTTGGTTATTTTAGTGTTATCAACGGATTTTAGGGTATTGGATCAACTTGTTGATCGAAGAAATAACGTCGGTGATTAATCGAGTTAGGTGACGCGAGAGTGCGGGCTCGTTTAACACGAATGTTATTTGGGCCTGTTAATTAATTATTAGTTTGTTTGATTAATCAAATAATAGTTTGGGCTTAACATATTTTATATTAATAATAATGTTTTGTTAAAAGCCTATAGTAAATTACTGTAATTAACAATTGTTATGTTAATAAATAAATACCCTTAAAGAAGCCCAATACTATTACTTTACCATTACGTTGGTTTTGGTGATGATGGGATAAAATCCATCATGTGTTCATTAAATAAAAGAGGCCACAGAAGAAAAGCAGTCATTTCGGAAGTTATTTTGGTTTTTCTTTTCGATCAGTACGTACGTAGACACAACAAGAACAACCGGTTACGACTTGAATGTGCGATCATTATTCAATATCACATAAGCATCAAATCCAATTCCAACAAGAGTGATCTCTGTCTAATCCGATAAATCATTGCGTGTAACCCGCAAATAGGTTTATCTGATAGTTCTCATACGATTCAGAGATTAATCTCAATTACAAAACTTGCAATTTCAATTCGGGTTCCAGGTTTGTTATTTCTTCGAAATTGACCAATTATACAACATAACATTCTAGTATAATACTTCATCAATGCACAAAGTTATAAGCTTGTGGGCAGTAGTGTACGTGGTATGCCAGAGTTTCTTTGGGCTATACAAGACCATGTGTAACGCGACTAGTCGGCTTTTTACAAAGAGGTCTGTAAAGGAGCCAAGCTGGTTTATACCAGTTTGGTTTTAGGAAGGCGGGCTTAGGGATAGCGGGTTCCGATAAGCTTAGGGATAGCGGTGTGAAGGATATCTTGTAATCTTAGTCTCAGCTTGATTTTAAAACTGCACTCAATTCCCATCCTAATACTCGTCGATTATTGGGTAGCAACTAGCAAGTTTATATAAAAAAATCTGTTGGGATTTTTACGTACATTTCTTTATCTTATCACTCTAATTTTTATGTAAGAGTACGATTTTAACAACAAATTGAAATGTGATAAATTGCATGTATATATCACCGCTATAACATGTTTAAAAATCTAATATGTAAATTATATGAAAGATAAGTTTATACTTCATAGTAAGATAGTATAAAGTATATATTAGTATATCATCACAATACTCATACATATTGTAAAGAAAAGGTTAGGGCTGGTATCACCTAAAACTAATACCATACTGTTCCCGAACCCGTAAACTTTCTTTTATCAATCCCATACTCGAATCCCGTTCTGAGTGTTTCGGGTTTCTTTTATCATTTGATTTACGTAAATTTATTAACCGATTTATTTAACCGCTAACCAACTGATCAACCAACTTAACTGCCATAGCTACTTTCCACTAACCACTTATTGATCTGGCAAACATCATAACTCTTGATTTAAAATCTATGTTTCTTCAACAATCTCACAATCTTTAATACAACATTGTCAAGACTGAGATCCTACTCCGGTTATCGTTTAAGTTTCTGCAAACATGGATCACATTCACAGGATCAATCTATTAACAATGACTACTTACACAGTTACATGAAATGTTCATAAGAAGTTCGAAATGACCTTTGGACCGACCCTATCCCCAAAACGATCTTATGTCGACGCAGCTAGTGTTTTGAGATCAGGATCGCGATTTTTATGACCTTGCGTTTATACGCTTAACTGAGGGACCATAAAAAGCACGACCAACAGATAGACGTGTAGGTGCATAAACCCAAGGTTTTCTTTTCAAAACTTGTTCCAAGTTGGAACCGGTTCTGGTTCTGGTCAACGAGTCAATAATGGGTACCGGTGGAACCGGTTTTTGGAGAGAAGAGTGATCGTTTTGCTTCAAAACTTTGTGTGAAGGTTTGCAATTATACTTGAGAAAACAAAATAAATTACCCAACAAATGTTAATAATCATTTCGGTCAGAACCCATTTGACACTTTGACCCGAACATGTTTTTGCCTTTACGTGTTAGCCACCTGACGCAACCTTTCACCATGCTTAAGATTTACGAAAATTAAAAGGAGAAAATCTCGAAAACATAAAAGCAAACAAGAGTACACTGTGTGATTCTAATCTCTGACCGTGCGCCTTATGTGAAAACAGAGACACACGACTAGGTAACAAAATTTTTACTGTTCCGGTTGTCTCGAGAACGCTCGGCTTAGTAAACCCATAGGGTATTTAGGCATGTGGTTTGGCTCAAATGCCTATTTATATAGATTTATGTCAGGCATGTATGAGTTCTCGTCACTCATCAAACACCAGCAAATGGAATTTTATACAACTTATCATAATTCATTTAATATTTGTTAGCTTCTGAATGATAGTTTGCGTAGGAGAATCTTGTCCTGTGCTCGGGATTTGGTTAAGCAACATCTCAAAAGTAGTGGAATCAGTCGAGAAACCTCGGCTAATCATCTCCTCTAGAAGAATCTCTGCTACTTGGAATACTTTTTGCTTCAAGAATTCCTGAACAATGACATTGTACGTCACACTATTTGGCAAACAACCATTCTCTTCCTTCTTTCTTAGCAAGTCTTTTGCTTCACCAAATAAGCCTTGTTGGCAAAGCACGCTTATCATCACTGTATATGTCCTAACATTCGGTTTCAATCCTTTTAAATAGAGTTCGTCAAACAGATCCATTGCCAAGTCATGCTTCCCACATTTGCTATAACCATCAATCAATATATTATACAACCCTACATCTTCCATAAATTCTTTGCTTTCCAGCAATCGAAAGAGAGCCAATGCATCATAACACTGGGAGGTTTTTCACATTCCATGCAATAAGATATGATAGGTGCATATATCCGGTGCCAGGCCCTTTGCTTGCATCTTGTTAGAGAGTTCTCTAGCTGCTGCAGGATTCCCTGATTCAAACAAACCTTGTAACATGCTATTGTAAGTAACAACATCCGGAATCAAACCCCTGTCTTGGATATTTTGAAAGAGATGCCTGGCATTATCAATTGGGAAATTTACGAAAATGGCCACCTCATGCGTCCTTGAAGCGGCGCATCACGGATTCAAATGCGCGGGATGAGTCTTCCAATAAAAAATGGACACGTGGCGGCAGACTCTTCCAAGGAGTCAGGTAGACTCTTCCAAGGGTCTGCCTGACTCCTTGGAGGAGTCTGCCGCCACGTGTCCATTTTTTATTGGAAGACGCATCCCGCGCATTTGAATCCGTGATGCGCTGCTCTAAGGACGCATGAGGTGGCTATTTTCGCAAAATCAAGTCTGGTCTTGGCCATTTTCGTAAATTCCCCTAATAACATTCTCTTACAGTATCCATTTATTAGGCTATTATAGGTGATGATGTCGGGCACAATATCCTGCTTCATCATATGATCTATAACATTCTCTGCTTCCTCTAATTCACCACGTAAACAGTATCCGTCACTTAGTGCACTATAAGTGATTACGTTTGGATGAAGACCTCTTCGTACCATTGCTTGTACAGCAAGCTCTGCATCTTTTACGCATCCTTTCTTGCAAAAAGAATCCACCAAGATAGTAAAGGTATGCACTCCTGGAGATACCCCTTTTCCCTCCATATCCATTAATATCTTTGCAGCTTCTGTCTCTCGACCAAAGTTACATAGACCCTGAATCAAAGAGTTGTAAGTGATAACGTCTGCACGGACACCCTTTTCGGTCATCTTGGCAAATGTATCCAGCGCATGATCGACCATTTTGTCTTTGCAAAGGCTGTCAATGACTGTGTTGTACTGTTGTACATATGGTTTACAAGAGCCTGCTTCCATAAACCGGAGCAGTTCAAGGGCCTTGCTAGTGTGACCTACTTTACACAGTCCGTTAATAACGGTTCCATACATAAACTGATCAGGCTCACAAACTTTCTCTCTAAGCAGTTTCTTAAACAACTCAACAGCCCCAAACACCCGATCAGCAAGAACAAGCCCATTAACGAGAGTGCTATAGGTGGCCAAATCGGGTGAATAACCTTGCTTGAAAATGGTTGCTAGTAAGGCAATACCATAAGCAACTTGATTCAACCGGCAATGACAGTTGATAGAGATGTTCATTGTATAGATATTAGCAGGAATACCCATCAACTTCGTTTGCTTTAAAAGTACAAGGGCAGTGGAGTATTGCTTCTTCTTTACAATAATAGTAATCAGCCTAGTAAATTGGAAGATGGAAGTTGGAGGTTGTCTTTGAAGCATTTCATCAAACAGTTGGAGGGCATATCGACCTTGGTGGGTCCGGAAGCATTTTTAAGTTGCAGAATTCTTTGGTTGAAATGATAAGTAGTGAATAACGAAGGCGAAGTGTTGTGCAGTTCATCTAGCGACCGATCTCTAATTGAAGATGAAGATCAAGATGAGTGCAACTGCTTCTAAAGACTTAATAATAAAACATCTTTTTGAGATCATCTATGAAAACATTTTGCTTTCTCAAAAGATAAAATAAGAAAATAGAATGCATTTTATATTATTATCTTAAATATTTCGAAATAGAAATCTTTTATTTTTGCTTGTTGTACACTTAATAGTAAAGTTATATGTGTTTTGTTTATATCAGGGTGTTTAGAATTTGATTCGGATTCAAAAAATTCAAAATTCGACTTGATTCGAATTCGATTATCAAGGTTTGAATTCGGGTTGATTCGTATTCGAGTCTAGTAATCGAATACGAATTTATGATTTTCAATTCGATTCGAAATTCGAATTCAATTTGTAGAGAATTTTTAATATACACACACAAACATATAAGTTCTAAATTTGGGCAAATTATGAATTAAATCCATAAAAGATAAGTTTATAATTCACAACATTACCAAACCTAATGACAAATATCCCATACTACTTAAATTTAAATTTTTACCTTACTTAAATCGCTAAAAATAATCAATCTATCTTCTAAATTTTGGTACTTTGACATATTGATAGTTAATTAATTTTGCAGATTGTTATAATTTATGTTAAATATGATTAGTTCGTAGCAGTTTTAAAAAATAAAAGTAAAATATTTTAATGTTTATGGTGAATTTGAATTAAATCAAATTTATTTGAACTCGAGTTTAATATACAAATCGAATTAAATAAGAATTCAACTAATAAAAATAAAAATTTGAAAATTTAATTTGACTAATTTGAAAATTTATTATTTGATTCGATAACACTTCTAGTTTGTGAAGATTCTATGCTTCTTTAGTATACGTGTCAATGTACCAACGCACGAAGCAATAATGATTTAGGCTAGTGTAAGTGATAAGCCAGAGTATCTATGGGCCCAGTTGATATCCGTAGGTTAGGCCCAGTTCATATATGTATAGATGGACTACACGAATAAAAAATAAGTATTAAAAGGTTTTTAAATTAAAAATAGAGTTAAATGTCATTTTAGTTGTTGTGGTTTTGGTTATTTTGTCAGTTTATTTTAAAGGTTTCAGTTTTCGTCTGTGGGTCCAAAAAAGGTTTCATCATTGTCATTTTAGTCCACTGGGTTAACTTCATTCATTTTTTCTGTTAACGAAAAGGGTCATTCGGTCATTTTATATGGCCGAATTGCCCTTCTAGTTAACAAAATTAAATATAAAATGACCGAATTGCTCTTCTCGTTAACAGAAAAATGGATGAAGTTAACCCATTGGACTAAAACGGCAACGGTGAAACCTTTTTGGACTCACATGTGAAAAATGAAACCTTTGGACTAAACATTTTTGGACATACAGACGAAAATAAACATTTTTTTGGTGTAAAGAAGGTATTGGGTTTGTTCAAATATATGTAAAATAGGAATTTCTTTTTTAATATTTCAGACCGTGACAACGGTTAAATATCTCAAAATCATCAAAAAAGGCCTGTGACGACTGTTGTGTGCCTCACGTTCACCACGCGTGGTGAACTGGTGATGGTGGGGGACGGTAAATGTATTATATTTTCTTAAAAGTATATCGTATAGATAGAAAAGAAAAACCTAGGGGTGTTCACGGTCCGGTTTGGACGGTTTTTAGGTCAAACCGTGACCAAACCGTTAGTAACGGTTTATAAAAATCGAAAAACGAGACCGAACCGTTGAAATTTAAAACCGAACGAAACCGAACCACTACTAACGGTTTGGTTTCACGCTTTACATTTCATAGTTGGTTGAACTAACAGCTAGAACTAATAATCCAAGTGTACCATTAATTGCTTCTTTGTCTTATTATACATCTAACAATATGTCACATATAAGAACAAATCTCAATTTAGTGTTGGGATTTAATGTTAAATTGTTAATGCATTTGACTACAGAAGCATAACATCAACATTATTTACATAACAAAACAATAAAACTGTATACTGTTTAGTCTCTTTTGAATTATATATATTACCAATACGAATGTTACGGTCCGGTCCGGTTTTATACGGTTTAAAAGTGTTGAAAACGCAAACCAAACCGCTCACTACAGATTAGAATTTTTGAAACCGACCAACCGAAATTCAATAAAAGAAACCGACTGTGAAACCAAACCGATGACCGGTTTGGACGGTTTCACGGTTTTAAACCGAACCATGAACACCCCTAGAAAAACCTATCTCAAATACTTGAGGAAAAGCGAAATATATCACATAATCAATACACACACGAGTGGGTGTAAACGAGTTGAGTCGAGCCCGAGCTCTTGTAGGTTCGGGCTTAACTTGTTTTAACTTAAGAGCACTAGAGCTCGTAGGTAGTTTTCCAAGCGTATTATTAATTATCTAATTATCATAATTATCATTATCAATACAATAAAATTGAACGATTTGAACAGTACTTTTAATATAAAAAAATGAATAGTGCCAGACAGCTGGCCTGGCACTCCTCCATTGGACCAGCTGTTTATTATTTGTTTACGCTGTAAAATTACGGGTTTGCCCCCGGCATAGTGCCAGGCAGCTGGCATGGCACTCTCCCATTGGACCAAACGTTTATTATTTGTTTACGCTGTAAAATTACGGGTTTGCCCCCACTTTAAAATTACGATTTTGCTCCCTGCTCAAAATATAAATTACGCTTTTGGCCCCAGCAAAAAATTACGATTTTTCCCACGACTCGAAAAAAAGGAATAGTGCCAGACAGCTGGCCTGGCACTCCCCCATTGGACCAGCCGTTTACTCTTTGTTTACGCTGTAAAATTACGGGTTTGCCCCCGGAATACCGCCAGGCAATTGGCATGACACTCCCCCATTGGACCAACCGTTTATTATTTGTTTACGATGTAAAATTACGGGTTTGCCCCCATTTTAAATTACGATTTTGCCCCCTGCTCAAAATAAAAATAACGCTTTTGGCCCCAGCCAAAAATTACGATTTTGCCCACGACTTGAAATTACAATTTCGCCCTCAGCTCAAAAGTTACGTTTTCACCCCTGTTCAAATGAAAAAAAAAATATGTTCTCGCCCCCACCTTAAAATTACGATTTTCCCCGTTAAAAAAATTATGATTTCGGCCTCAGTTAAAAATTACGTTTTTGCCATTGTTCAAAATAAAATTACGTTTTTAGCTCCAACTCAAAATCGCGATTATGCCCTCGGTTCAAAATAAAAATATGGTTTTGCCTCCCGCCTAAACTTACGGTTATGCCTTTAGTTTAAATTTATATTATTGTGTTGCCCTTAGTTCAAAAGTACGAATTCGCCCTTGCGCTGATTTACATTTTTGCCCCTGGTTTCAATTTTCAGTATTGGCATCACTTTAGCTTTTGGCGAATTACAATTTTACACCAGTGAAAAAATATAACTTTCCATTAGTTAAAAATAACAGTATTGCCATTGTTTTAGTTTTTTTAGCAAAACTATAAAAGTGTTATGTTTTTATTGGTTTACTCGATTTAATTGTTTTCGTGTCAAGGAGCTGCCTAACACTCGCTCATTATTCGACCACCGCCCTGCAACGCGGGCGGGACATCTAACTAGTTATATATATAATAATAGTTATTACGTAAATATATAAATAAAAATATAATATAAAAGCTTGTTTAAGCTGAGCTGACTCAGATTCAATATGTAACACTCATGTTTAAACTCGTTTCTTAAATGAGTCTCAATAAGAACTCGAACTCATTTAAGGCTAGAACCAATATCAAATAGCTCACCCATTTCATTTCATTACTTTACAATTGATATAATCACAAAGTTGGTAGTATTTTTCTACCGCCTCACTTAAAATTCAAACTAATGTTGTGTGTGTGATGAACTGCACAAGATTACGCCTTCGTTATTACTCTACTTATCATTTCAATCAAAGAATTCTGCATCTCAAAAATGCTTCCGGACCCACCAAGGTCGATGATGCCCTCCAACTGTTTGATGAAATGCTTCAAAGACAACCTCCACCTTCAATCACCCAATTTACTAAGCTGATCACTCTTATTGTAAATATGAAACATTATTCCACTGCCCTTTCACTTATTAACAAAATACACATGATGGGTATTCCTACTGATCTTTATGCAATCAACATAGCTATCAACTGTCATTGCCGGTTGAATCAAGTTGCTTATGGTTTTGCCTTACTCGCCACCATCTTCAAGCAAGGTCATCCACCCGATTCGACCACCTATAACACTCTCATAAATGGGCTTGTTCTAGCCGATCGGGTCTTTGAAGCTGTTGAGTTATTCAAGAAACTACTTAGAGAGAAAATTTGTGAGCCTGATCAGTTTATGTATGGAACCGTTATTAATGGGCTCTGTAAAGTAGGTCACACTAGCAAGGCCCTTGAATTGCTCACGTTTATGGAATCAGTCTCTTGTAAACCAAGTGTGCATCATTACAGTACAATCATTGATAGCCTCTGTAAAGATCGAATGGTTGATAATGCGTTAGAACTGTTTACCAAAATGACTGAAAAGGGTGTCCGTGCAAACGTTATCACTTACAATTCTTTGATTCAGGGTCTATGTAACTTTGGTCAAGAGACAGAAGCTGCAAAAATGTTGATAGATATGGAGGAGGAAGGGGTATCTCCAGGTGCGTATACGTTTAATATCTTGGTGGATTCTTTTTGCAAGAAAGGATCCGTAAAAGATGCGGAGCTTGCTGTACAAGCAATGGTACGAAGAGGACTACATCCAGATGTAATCACTTATAATGCACTAGTTGATGGATATTGTTTACGTGGTGAAATAGATGAAGCGGAGAATGTTATAGATCGGATGATCGAGCAGGATGTTGTGCCCGACATCATCACGTATAGCAGCTTGATAAATGGATACTGTAAGAAGAAGCAAATAGATAAGGCCAGGCATATCTTTCAAGAAATCCAAGACAAGGGTTTGATTCCGGACATTATTACTTACAATAGCATGTTACAAGGTTTGTTTGAATCAGGGAATCCTGCAACTGCTAGAGAACTCTTTAACAAGATGCAAGCAAAGGGCCATGCTCCCGATATATGCACCTATCGTATCTTATTCCATGGTATGTGCAACAACTTCGAGTGTTCTGATGCATTGGCTCTCTTCCGTTCGTTGGGAAGCCACGAATTGATGAAAGATGTACGGTTGTATACTATATTGATTGACGGTTGTAGCAAATGTGGGAAGCCTAACTTGGCTTTGGATCTGTTTGATGAACTTTTATTGAGAGGTTTGAAACCGACTGTTAGGACCTATAATGTGATGGCACGTGTATATTGTGGAGAAGGGTTATTCGTTAAATGTAAAGAAATGGTTAGAGAGATGGAAGAGAATGGTTGTTTGCCGGATAGCGTCACGTACAATGTCATTGTTCAAGAGCTGTTGAAGCAAAACGAGTGTGAAGAGGCTGCGGTTTTTCTGGAAGAAATGATTAACCGAGGTTTCTTTCCTGATTCTACTACTTTTTCGATGGTGCTACACCTAATCCCGAATGTAGGACAAGAGTCTCGTATGCGAACTATCATTCAAAAGCTTACAAGTGTAGAAAGAAAAGATTGACAGTATACCTAACTATACATCTTGGGTTCATTTCCTGAACTTCTTGATGTCCAGTTTGGGGGTTATCTGAATGAAGCCTATAAACGCAAGGTTATCAAAATCGCGATCCTGAAGGTTATCAAAATCGCGATCCTGATCTCAAAAGCCTAGCTGCGTCAATATAAGATCGTTTACAGGAGAAAATTGGTTTCGGTTCGGTTTTTGTCTGGAGAGGTGAATCCGGTGTGGAACTGCCGGTTCATGTGATTTCAGTTCCGACCGACTCAGGTTCGGTTCTTAATTAAATGGGTTCCCTACGAGGAAATGCGTTGGAAACGGGTTTCCAACGAGGCGTTTTGCTACATCACGTGTTTGTCAAAATTGCGTTGGAAAGCCCGTTGTATGACGCATTTCCTACGAAAATTGGTGCAAGAAATTTCAGATTTTCTAGTAGTGTAAAAACCGGTCCGGTTAACGGATTTTATGTTCATCTCTAAGAGCAACACTGGTAAAACTTGCAAATAAAATTTTATATAATGATTAGAAATATGATTTAGGCAGTTTAGATTATAACAAGTTAAACTATGTTTTATAACCGATCATAGGCAGTTTAGATTATAACAAGTTAAACTATGTTTTATAACCGATCATAATCCATATTCAAAATTCGGATAATAACACTTCTAGTTTTTATTTTCGTTGGTAAAGACAATCCGACTCTAACAGACAAAAAGAAACTTCACCTTCCCTAATGACACATAAATAACAAACAGTAATTAAAAAAACTAAAAGAAGTTCACACATATGGACTGATTATCCGTGACATGGTTTTGTGATCTGTCGGGTTCCAGGTTCTTATTGGTCCGATTTTTATATTTTTATATATAGAAGTTTCGTCCTTAAAAAAAAAAATGAAAGTGATTAAAAAAGTAGTATGATTGGGGGACGGTGTAACATCATGTGTTTAAGACCTACATTGCATTATTCCTGGCTAAAATATCGGTTTTCATTTGGATTCAGATTCAAGCTGAAGGGCAATTACGTCTTTTCCTCAGAAGCCGTGTTCCTACGTTATACGTTGCCGTATGTTGTTGTTCACTCACTTTAACCTACATTAAAGTTACACAAATAATGAAATAATTTAAGGAAAAGTGTTACTTTCTGCACTTTCTTATCAATCAGCTTTCCAACAAATCACAACCCTACACGTGGCCAACACTGTCTATAATAATTGATACCTTTCTTCTAACGCTCCTCTTCAGTTTGTTGCAAAACTTTGCATTCATCAAAATCCAAAACCTATAAAATATCTAGGAGGGTGAGGGTAAAATTGTAATTTGCAACTATGGGTAATGCTTTGAGGTTTTTGTATGGTGAGTGTTGTTCAAAACCAACTACTGGTGGTGATGGTGCTGGTGCTGGTGGTGGTAATTGGGTGAACCAACATGTTCATCATGGTGTGTCAACGTCTACGGATAACGCCGGTGTGTCCGCGCTGGCTCGGGATATTCGCCAGTTTGAATTGACCTCCCAGGTACCATCAAATTGAGTTGTTTACGAAACGGGTGTGTGACACGGCCCGAAAGCTGACACTAACCTAACACGAAATTCGTGGGTTTAGGTTTGATCTAAATGGGTTCGGGTCAGTTTTAGGATGAACCCACGAACCTGTTTTAGCTAAACGGGTCAGGTTCGGGTCAACCCGGTCGGTTGGCGGGTTGACCCGTTTAACCCATTTTTGTTATAATTATATTTTTTACAATGTCAAAATTAATTTGGGTGTGTATTTCATGCCATGATTTTATAACTTAAAAAGAGAAATTGGTTATGAGATTTTATAGTAATTGTATTATATACATTTGTGTTTTTATATACATATGTGTTTTTTTAGTAAATTTTAGTTTTACTAAATTAATTTGCGGAAAAAAATTAAAATTTTTTTGGGTTGAACGGGTCGTGTTCGGTCAACCAGTGAATATTCGGGTCGTGTTCGCGTTTATATGTATGACACAATTTTTGGGTTCGTGTCGTGTTTGGGTTTGTCTAAAATTTTCGGGTTCGGGTCGGGTTGAACCCGCCAACCCGCGAACATGACCCGATTAGCATTTAGCACCCCTAGTTTACAACATGATTTGTAGTTGTAATATATAATTGTGGATTGTGATTGTAGGTTCCTGAAGGTTTGAGTAAGCATGTGGTTTCATCTAAGAAAGCTCAGTCTAATTGGTATAGTTTCTTACACCTCACATTTCCGACATTTGACTACATGGGCGGAACTAGAGGGGGTCAAGAGGGTCACCTCGGTCACAGGAATTTGTTGGATCATTATATGTAAATTTTGGGATTTTTATAGAGAAAAATGGGCCCTCTGGTTGATGGCCCCTTGGTAGAGAAGTTCTAGTTCCGTCATTGTTTCATGCTTGCTTTTTTATATATATAATTTTTACTTTTTATGAACTCAAGGTATACCAAACTTGCTGAGGCATGGGCACAAACAAAACCTCCTCCAAAGTCACCCCAAGAGGTTTCAAAGCTTGTCATTAGCACCTTAAAGAATCACAAAAAGGCCGATGTTGAGGTTGGTCATCTCTCGCTCGCTTCTATGTGCGTGTAAATTAGATGAGACGATTTCAGCCCATCTAGGGTGTCAAACATGTTGGGTTGACGGGTTGGAATTGATGAACCGCACACGCTCTTATATATTTGTTCGTGTCAGCCACATCAACCCAACCTGAACACACTTAATGTTATGTAACTAGAAAACGCCATGTGTAACTCGTTTATCTAATCCAGTTGTCGGGCTGTAATCAAGTTGTAAACGGGTTAAATAGATTGTAAGATGATTGAGGGTTGTAAGTGGGTTGACGAGTTAAACTTATAAATTATATATATTTTAAATATTGTATCTAATTTAAAAAGGTTAACGGCTGACTTGTATAAATCTATTTAAGCCCGAAGATGACAATTTTATTAAACAGGTTTAGATAGGTCAACCCAGAGTTAGACATGAAAATAATCTGACTTTGGGTTAGATAGTCAACCCAAACACGACTGGTTCGTAACTCGTCAACCCAAAATCTATTTATTTTCATGCCTAATTTTTGTCGTGTGAAAATATATATAAAACAAAAAAGATTAGTTATTTACTAAGCTAATTAACCAACGTGAATACGGCTATCATAAACATTTACTTGTATTGACCCGTTACCCAACCTCTTCCACCTATTGATACTCTAATCTATAAATGTATTAAAGAATGCAGCAGAAAACTCTAAATAATATACCTTTGATGATCTTTGTGCAGGGGTTGTTATCATTTTACGGTCTCCCTCTATCTCAACCCGTGGCTGAAGTCACGACAGGCTCAGCTCCACCAGTTGCCAATGGAGCCAAGTATGAACTAAACACACTTCCTGTAAGAAATTCTAACTTAAACCTTCAATTTCCTATACCATTTTATCATATTATATTCTAAACATGATGTGAAATTAAATTGAACAAAACAAAGGTGGATGAAAAGGCGGTAGCAGACGGGGATACAGTGACAGTTTACGTTAGTACCTTAACTCCCAGAGAAGCAGCGTGTGTTCCACAAGCCGTACAAGTGGCAGCAGTCGAACGGGCCAAAGCACGGGCCCAAAGGAATTACACCAAGGCAGATGCACTCCATAAGCAAATTACTGATGCGGGCTATCGGTAATCCACCATTTTGTTGCCATTAATCATCTAACTTGCATAGTTAGTTAGTTACAAATGTTAAATAATGCAGGATGCTAAATATACATAGTGAGGAAATACTAGCTCGAAAGTATCGAATTAGACTACGGTAAGATACTTGGTAATGATATGGAGGGTTTTTTTTTTTTTTTTTGTGATGAATAACGATTGTGTGTGTCGTTAAACATGGAACAGGGGAATAGATGCACCTGAAAGCTCAATGCCTTATGGGAAGGAGGCAAAAGAGGAACTAATTAGATTGGTTGTGGGGAAGTCTTTGAAAGTTTTGATCTTTGATGAAGACCGTTATGGCCGTTGTGTTGGTGATATCTATTGCAATGGCGTCTTTGTCCAGGTAGATCTCAAATATAATTAAAAGTATTATATTATTTTACTAAGCTTCTATTTAATAAAATAATTTAAGAGGTTATATGATATTAACAATACGCTTTGAGCGTTTCGTTTTTAGGCTAATTTTTATTTTACTCGTTTGACTTTTCAAGAGACGTTAAAATATTAGGGGCACTACACGAACCCAAAACTCATGTCAGACATAAAACCCGAACAAGACTTGCATGTTCACAGGTTGACACGAAACAAGTTGTTTAACTTGAACTTTTTTTATTTTATTTTATTTGCATATTAATAATCTAAAATTACAAATTTGCAACATAAATAAAACAAAAATAAATGTATGAAACAATTACTTTTAAACCATAAAATCTGATACAAACCCGATTCCTATACGAATGGGTATTAGGGTCAAAGTTATTAATGGGTCAAAGAAGTTATTGAAAAGGAAAACTGATGGGTAAATGGAAGCTGAAGGCCAGTTAATTTAATGCTATTATTGATTATTTATATCTTTGTTCTAGTTTTTGGGATTATCTAATTGGGTATCTATACCTTTGTTCTTGGAGATTAACCCATCTCGAATCGGGTCTTCTATCTTGTAGTATTTCAGTTTACAACAATAAAATCTATCAGTTAGTTTTGTTTGATTTTGGGTTCTATCAAAATCTCATGCTCAGTTTTTCAACATTTAAATATGGTAGAAAATACCCAACCAACTTAAAGTTATGACACCAAATACATGTTTTCAAATATAAAAATGTAAAGGTTAGCCTGTGAACCTCGCTGAACTGAAGCCGACCCATTTAGCTAAAGATGTTTGTGGGCTCGACCTGGCTCACCCTGATCCATTTAGACTAAACAGTAAACACTATCCCATCGTGTCGTGTAAGAGACTCTCACCCCTAGGAAACATAATACGGTTGCAAACATGAAATGTGAAGTCATTTTTTTGTGTGGGTATTGTATAGGAACGGATGTTGAAGAAAGGACTTGTATGGCACTATGGTGCTTACGACAAACGACCAGAGCTAGAAAAGGTGATATAACCTCTCTGTTTTCTGTTATTTGATCGAGCGATTTGAAAACGGCTAACTTGTTTGTAACAACAGTGGGAAAAAGATGCAAGAGATAAGCGAATCGGGTTGTGGGCTTCAGCAAATCCTGAAAAACCATGGGAATGGAGGAAGAATCGTCGTGAACAAAGATAGTTATTAGTCAACCATAAAACTCTCAGTTGAAAATAAGTGTAATCATTTTTTTTTTGAGAAAACAAAGAGGTGTAAAAGTGTATCCATATGTTTATACATTCTAAATTGTTTTATATAAAAATAGTTAAATATTGTACTTTTTGTAACTGAATTATTAGTAGTTGGGTATCAGGTATGTAACTACTAACATAACTCCTGAAAATCAAAATGCAACATTTTTTGTAATGAAGCATCAAAGCTATTATATACATTGTTATACTAATGTGTTGTATTATTTTTATAAAATTCTAAATGAAATTAAAAAAATGGAATGAGTACTAATGTGAAAAATAGCTTAAAACTTGTACTAAAGTTGAAAATAATCTTTTACGGCTGAAAGTGTTAAAAAGTGGTTATAAACCATTGACATCAATCAAACAGCCCAAGCCATTGAGTTAATACTTATAAACCAATGGAACTGCCCAAGCCAAAGCAAGTAGGCCGGTTTGAGATCCGAACGGTACGGTTTTGACTGTTTAATGGTATGGCAGTTAGAGATGGGCATAATCGGGTTTTATTATTACCTGGAACCGGTTCCAACCCGGACCCGGTTCTGCTTGGATGTCATTGGAACCGGGTATGGTGTGGAACCGGGTCCAGTTCCTACCCGGGTTCACACCCAAGAATATGGAACCGTGTAGAACCGGGTACGGGTATTATGGAACCAGGTATGGTGCGGAACCGGTTCCTGACAGTCAAAACCTGACTTTTTACTGTTCAGAACCGGTTCCTGATAGTCAAAACCTGACTTTTACTGTTCAGAACCGGTTCCTGACAGTCAAAACCTGACTTTTACTGTTCAGAACCGGTTCCTGACAGTCAAACCTGCTATTCACTGTTCAGAACCGGTTCCTGATAAAATGTTACCGTTGGAACCGGTTCCTGATAAATGTTACCGTTGGAACCGGTTCCTGATTACAGAATCGGTTTTTCTATATAAACCCCTTTACACTTTACACTTTACAGAATCGGTTTTTCTATATAAACTTAACACTTTAACAAGAGATAACGATGGCTTGCAACGATGAAGTCGTGGTTGTTTTGGAAACCAAAAGAAACCCCGCTATTTGGAAGCACTTTGACTTGTGCTTGATGTCGGATAGCCATGAAATGGCTAGATGCAAGGGTGCGGGAAGTTCATGAAGGGGTCGGCCAACTCGACGCTCAAGAAACACACCGACCGCCATTGTCCGGTGACAAAGGCGAAAAACAATGAAAAGGGTGAAGCATCCGGGACCGGGTCATCGAAAGTTTAGTTTGTTTTATGTATTGTAAACCCATTTGTGTTTTATGATTAGTATGTTTAGTGTTTTATATGTTTTGTTTAACGTTTCTTGTTTAGGTGATTTGTGTAACCGGGTACTTGTTTCTAGCAAAGACTTATAAAAAAAACTCACATTAAAAATATATTGACGCCGGGTCTGGAAGGTTACCGTAGGAACCGGGTATGATAAGAACCGGTTACGGGTACAACCCGGGTACGGGTTGGAACCGGTTCCGGAACTTATTTTTTTCCAAAAATGTGGAACCGGGTAGGAACCATCGGGTATTTTGAACCCGGAACCGGTTCTACTATATGTCGGGTAGGAACCGGAACCGGTCCCAGGTAGGTTCCACCGGGTCGGGTTTGGAACCGGTTATTATGCCCATCTCTAATGGCAGTGTCCGGTCGAACTTGGAAACCGAATGTGTAGCCAGAAGCAGTAGTTTACCCTTTATTATTTTTATGCATTAATGTATTTTTTAATTATATGTAGTTATGTATATGTATTATAATCATAAAGCATCTGATACAAACCTACTAATTCAAATCGGGATGGGCTGAATTTTAGTAGAGTCAAAGTCAAAAGGCTGAATTTAGGGGCTGAAGTTTAGGAAGTAACTCTTTTATTTTTCATTTAAGTATTTCATTTCATGTTCTAGTTTGCTATGTCTTGTTTATTTGGATTATCTGGTGTTTTTGTATTGGAGATTAGCCCCTCTCGAACCGGGCCAACTATCTTAATATTTCAATAAATCAGCCTCTTGTTTTCGAGTATCTTCAGCATCTTTATCATTTTGAAAGATATAATACAAATAGGGATTTTGAAGAAAATAAGAACAATCTTATCAAACCGCCAAACGGGCCGGTTCACCCAGCCCTACCGGTTTGGTTTGTTGTTCCTTAAAACCGTTGTTAGCTGTTCGGCCTAGAACCTTTGTCAAAACCAGCCAAACTGGACCGTGAATACCCCTAATTAGTATTACGGGTCATTCAGTTTAGACATGATAAAAAAGTCAAAACAAGAAGGCTGATCATAAAATTGTTAATGTGATTTAAAACCCTGTATTATTACAATTATATGTATGTTTTCCTCAATAAAAAGATTTTGAAAACTTTTGCGTAGTCTGGATATAATTTAAGTACCAAATCCATTTGAATAATAATTTATTTAACCAGCAAATGATGGAAAAGCAATCTTACCAAATTATAATTTGCAGGTGACATAGATTCCCACTGCTTTTCTAGTCATTATCTGTAAAAACCAAGTAATATAAGTTAATGGATGCTTAATTGGTTTCCATATCATCAGTAACACAAGTTGTAGACCAAGGAAAGCATGCAGTGACGACAATTTACTGATATTGAAAGTAACAAAGACTATTAAGGTTTCAATAACTTGAATCATATAATCAAATTAGCAGTTACACAAAATTTGTCCGTACCATTCTGCCATCGATCATTGTTGGGTCTTGGTGAGTCCGCATCCAGAAATTAAGTCAAGCATATATGTTTCCACCACTGCTGGTCCTTTTCAAAACCAATGATTTCTTTATTCTGCATAATAAATCAATCTTTTTTTGCAGCTAGCTACTCCTTAACTGGCTTTTACAATACCAGAATATCAAAGTCAAAAATCAGTTTTGGCAAGCACTATGCAACTGTTTATCATGATATCAAATCACAATCTCACTTTTACAGCATATGCCAATACCCAAATTCTGATAGCTTTCAGTTAGCATGAAACCAACAACATAGTCAAGATTCCGCAATTCAGATTCAAGATCATTATTCTAGAGTCATAGGACAAAAAGATGCCTGAGTGGAGACTTCCAAAGAGGTCACCTATCCTAAAATTTTCCCCATCATCATCATCATCATACTCAGTAAATCCCACCAATAGCAAAGCTAAGGTAGAGTCTGAGGAGTAAGATGTAGACAGCCTTACCTCTACCCCGTAGGATAGAGAGGCTGCTTCCGGTGAGACCCCCGGTTCGATTGTAGTTTTGCATCAAGCCTTGGACATAAGGCACATAACACTTAGCAATTAGGAAAAAGACTGATTGGTTCATGTACCCCCTTGTCTTTCGGCTATCAACGACACTACATGATGCATGATTAACCGTCGTCGCTTTCAACGTTATTTTCACGAAATTAGTAAAATAACGTAAAATTAGTGCAATTTCACTTTTGCCCTCTAAGCGACTACACATATATACATTATATGTGCACACCGCAAGTGGGGCGTTAAAATTTTTCCCAGCCAAACACAAATAAGTGCAAAGTTCTCCACTCATCCACAAACAATGTACCCGAAACGCATTGAAAGACAATGTGGGATTTGCCTAAGATGTCAGTCCCACTAACTTTAGATGATTAATAGAACAACTTGCCAAGAACATGATCCCTACCAGAATCAAGATAAAAAGGAAAGTTTACAAGATAGATTTTGAGCAGCAAGATACACAGAAGTGAAGACAAAAGTGGCAAAAATGTATAAAAAAAAGATCCACTTAATATAGATAATCAACACTATTAGCAAAGATTAGAGAAGGAAGTTCACCATGCTTTGAAGGCTGAATAATATAAGGATGACGCCAGTAACTGATATTTAGCAGCTTTATGAAAATAAAAATAAAAATTAAGAGTGCTGCAGCTACTGAAAGAGAACTTAAAACGACTGAATCCGCTTTCAGGTTTCTTTAAAATGTATCAAAAGAATACAAAAAATGCTCAAACTTGTTGAAACTCGACATCATTAAAACGTTGTAAGAAACAAACGAAAGAAAACAAAGAACTTTACATGAAATGGAAAAATAGAAAAATCAAATACAGGGGAGATAGAGTTAGTCATTACTCCTTACAATTATATCATACAAATTAGATTTTTTTTGAATATTTTTCCTCAATTGTCTTCTTTATGTATAACAGATGGAACGGGCGGTTCTAGAGTTACATCGTTACTTCTCGAAAGAGAATTTTCTTCCACAACCTGATGTTGTTTCGAAAACCGGCTAGGACTAGGAGAGTTGGATTTATAGGGTGTCAATGAAGTGTTTTGAAGTGGAGATTTTGGACCGGATTCGAAACCAAATTCTTCTTCTTGTGGTACAGCCGATACAGGAATCTGATTACTTTCACCACCTGATTTTTTATAAAACTTATCTTCTTTAATGTCATACGAATTTCCCGTTCGGACCTCTTGAGCAAGCGAACACCAGCAACAGAAAAGCCACAACACGCAATCAGTAACAGCGGGTTTACCACAACATGAATCAGACGGAGGTAAATTAAATCTTTTTCTCATTTGAATTCTCCAAAACCCGCCGTAAAGCAAACCGAATAAACACAGAAATATCCCTGTAACCCCCAACGCTTCCCGTGCAGACTCGTTGTCGATATTAATAGCAGCCAGATTAAATATCCAAAAAGGCGCCAAACAAAACAGAAGAAACGTTGCGATATGAACGTACATGTTTCCAAACCCGAGTCTCTCCATATTCCATCCGAAAACACAAAAGCTACAAAATAACGAGAGATACGCTAACGAGATATCTTCCCAAAAGTCGAATATACCACCGCTCCATTTCGGGCTAGTTTCGCTTGCTCTTTCGTCTCGTGGGATGAATGAGAATCGCCTTTCGAACGATTTGACCCTTTGTTGACTGTTGCTAACGGTATCTTGTTTAAGTTGTGATTCTTCGTCGGAAGCTGTAACATAATCTTTACCGAGCGGGCTAACGACAGAATACACACCGGCAATTGCAGGTGCACCGATTGCTACAGAGATAGTTATCGCGACCCCGATTGCGGGTCTTTCTGATCTTTTGTAACCAACGTTTAAACCGCATAAAGCGTATTGTGCGAGACAATTAAGGTTAAGTAGCAAGATAACAACCAACATGTGTGCCCATTCGTGCGGTTTATACGTTCCGTCTTTACAGTATATTTTTCTTAACTTCGTAATGTCTTCTGATCTCCATCTTAACAAAAGTACAAGGTGATAAAGACGATGCGGGTGTTGGTATAAACACATGAGCGTAAACAGCGCGTTTAGGATTTGATTGTTGACTTCAAACCAAGCGTCTCTTTGACTTTTTCTCGGTAGAGCGTGGTTTAACATACCCGTCATTACAAGGAAGAGTATCGCACCGGAGACCGCAACGCATATAATCCAGATTAAGAGGACCATATTCATCGGGTTTCGTATCCACTCTTTCGCCATTGTTTGAAGCGACACCCATTCGATCTTCTTAGAGAAGACCCTCGATAAGCGATCACGGATCTTTTGACTTGTGCTGGAAGGTACCTTGCGTGAGAAGTCATCTTTTTGTTGGGCGATTCGTTGGAAATGTGCGGTTGGCGTACCTAAATTACCGAATGGAAGGAAACTCGAGGTTCTGTTTGTTAGACTACCGTCACTTGCGGTTTGAGAATCCACATCAGTTAGAAATCCCCTTCGAGAGGTTTCGATATGCAGATTAACGCGGGTTTTGATTTTACGTTCGTTAGATTTGTCATCGTCGACTCCAGAACTATCGTTTGTAGACATTGTATCTTGTAATGTAGCTTGATGACTATTTTTTTAAATGTTGATTGCTCTTTAGAGAGAATTAGGTTCCTACAGTAGCAAGAAGAGCAACGGTGGCAGTGCTGCAAATGCATAGACTGGGAAAATTAATAAATAACTAAACCATGAAATCGGTTACCGATAAAAGGGTTCATTATGCTAAAGAAACATACAAATTAGAATAAGTTCCTACAGATTCATGGACATCTTCATTACTTGCATCTGCAACATGCCTGCCAAAAAAACATATTTCGGTCAAAACATAGAGTAATGCCATTTTTGTACCTGAGGTTTGGCCAGTTTTGCGACTTTCGTCCAAAGGTTTGTTTTTTTGCATCTGGATCCAAAAGGTTTGAAATCTTGCCATTTCATCCGGCTTGTTAATTTCATCCATTTTTTCTGTTAAGTCAGGGGTATTTTCGTCTTTTTTGTTAATTTATAAGGCAATTCGGTCTTTTTCACTTTGTGTACAATACAAGCATTTAGCATTAATGTACATGTATTCAAAACCCTTTAAATTAACAAAAAGACGGAAATACCCCTGACTTAATGGATAAAAATAATAGAGTTAACGAGCCGGATGAAATGGCAAGATTTTAAACATTTTGGATCCAGATGCAAAAAACAAACCTTTGGATGAAAGTTGCAGAAGTGGCCAAACCTCAGGGACGAAAATGGCATTTTAATCCAAAACATATAAACCTAAACACCACAGTTGAAATGTATACGGAACATTTGTGTCTCCAAAACATGATGTTACGTAGCAGCGACTACTCGCTCCATTCACACGTATAGCATGATAACTAGTTTAAAACTCATAAAGTTTGCAGAGCATAGATTGATAATAGCAAAAGCTCAATCAATAGAACTTACAGTTAAGATAACTTAGACATCGAACTAGTAACAAATTTTACATGCTTTCAACAATAAGTACTAGTCTTGATAGGATATCTAATTCATGACGAACAGGAATTTTTTTAGTTTTACAAGTAATAATCGAAAGTACACCCCTCTCATAAAACAAATTGTGTAGACGCATCTACATTACACGCGATAAACAAACACACAAATCTACAACAGAGCTAACTTCAGTGCATCAAACATCACAATCATTAACTAAAATATACTAGTTATGATTAGATAAAATATATTAAGTATATAATGCTTATTGTAATTCTCTATTTCATAATTAGGAGGTATGTCACTAGATTAGCTTTCCTTCGAGTTATTCTCATCATACTCCTATGACAAACATAAATATTACACAAATCTACCTGAACTTTACAATTGAGCTACCTTCAATACATCAAACATGAAGATTATGATTTGTTAGGTAAATAACATTTATTGTAATCACTTTTATCAACACTACGAGTTATGATTAGGTTACGTTTCTTCGTAATTATCCTCACAAACAGATTAGGTTTTCGTTATTCCACAACGATACGGTTCTCAAACGTAATCTGAACCTAAGCTGTAATTATCAGGCCAAATTTGAGTAGTTACACAACGTCAACTCGTCAATTCATACACAAATAACAATCTAATCAACATACTCCTATAACAAACAATTCGATAAATAATACACAAATCTACCTGCAATTTACAATACCGCTAACTTCAATACATCAAACATAACTATTATTAGATAGAACTATTTTTATCACAACTATGAGTTACGATTAGATTATATTTCTTCGTAATAAACCTCACAAACTGACTAGGTTTTCGTTATTCCACAACGATAAACCTCAATACCTAGAAACAGCGGAGAATTATACGGTTCTCAAACTTAAGCTGAATCTAAACTGTAATTAACTAATTATCAGGTAAAATTTGAGTAGTTACACAACTTCAACTCGTCAATTCATACACAAATAACAATCTGATCAACATACTCCTACAACAAACAGGTCGATCAATAACACACAAATCTACCTGCAATTCACAATACAGCTAACTTCAATACATCACATCAAACATAACTATTATTAGATACAATATATTATTATGATTTGATAGGTAAATAACATTTACGTAACAATTTTTATCAACACTAGAGTTATGATTAGGTTACGTTTCTTCGTAAATATCATCACACACTGATTAGGCTTTCGTTAATTTACAACGATAAAACTCAATACCTAGAAACAATGGAGAATTAATTATACGATTTTCAAACTTAAGCTGAATCTAATCTGTAATTATTAGGTCAAATTTGAGTTGTTAAACAACTTCAACTCGTCAATTGATACACGAATAACAAGCAGATCAACAAAATCTCAAGATCTCAAACGTTCGAATCGTAAAACTTACAGTCAATCAACGTGTAACTGAAGATCTGGAAGAAGAGAAGAAGAAATGCGTACCTGTAGGCAGAATTATTGATGTGGAAGAATTATTGTCGGAATCTGGCAGGTGAATGATGATGAGAAGGTTCGTTATGTTATGTGTAGCACGCGAAAAAGGTTGAGAATAGCAGCTGAGTGTGAGTGGGTCGATTTCGTTATCGTTACTCGGTTCGTACGACGCCGTTTTGATTGTCTGGCCAAAGACAGCACACTACCAGAGGTGTTGCTTTAAACAGAAAAAAACCCAACTCCTTATGAGAACACACCATTGTTACTTAAAGTTATACCTGTAACGACTGTACAAAGAAGTTATTCCCTGTGGTTTGTAAAAATTGCAGACGTGGTTCACTAATTACACATTTGGCCCGGTGGTTGTAATTTTTGCACTCGGGTGGTCCTTATCACTAACATCTGTTAAGTTTTCCAGTTAAGTCCATGTTAAATGACCAAAATACCCTTGCTTATTACCAAGTTATATATATATTCAAGGTCTCTTCTCAAACAAGCAGCACAACCACCACCATATCACCTCCGCCGCCATCTCACCTCCACCTCCGAACACCCACCGCCACCGTCTCACCTCCGCCACTTCTCACCTCCACCCCGGAACACCAAAACACCCACCAACACCAAACTCACCACCACCAACGAACACCTCCACCACCGGGCAGGCTATCACCACCGTTGATAACCACCACACTAGCTCGTTGCCCTGCTGCTTCACACCGCCACAACCACTTCTTCCCAAATCACCGCCACACACAATGCATCAATTACACATAACACACGTCAATTTTTAAATAGCACAAACAATCAGGACAAAATTACACAAAAACAAATCATCAGAAATTAAACACGATGCAGTGACGTCGAAGGGGCGACGGAGGAGCCGGCGATGTCGGATCCGATGATGCACATATCGGTGGTGGAAGATGAGTTGCAGGTTCATTTTTCCGGTAGTAGGTTCCGGCAGTTCGATGTGCATCATCAGCTGGGAGGTAGAGAGAGAGGTTGAAGGGTGTACGGTGGAGGTTGAAGGAGGTGGCGATGGCGATGGCAGGTAGGTTTTGTGGTGATGGGCGGTGGTTTACGATGACGGCAGCAGTAGCAGCGGCTGGTGTGGTGTTCCGGCGACCCACGTCGTTTTTCCGGCGGGTTGGGTAGTTGAGGGCAGTGAGGGTGGTAGTCGTTGGTTGTTATTGGGTGGTAGGTTTTTTTAGGAGATAAGATGATGATGAAGAGGCCCCCTGTATTAAGTTTAGGAAAATAGGGAGATTAATTATCTGAAACAGTGAATGGGAGGAGAAGGTAGGAGACGGCGGTGAGGCGTGGTGGAGGCGGCGATGGTGGAGGCGGTGGTGGAGGTGGGAGACGGTGGTCTTGTGGTTTTAGAGAGAGAAAAAGGAAAGTGAGAGAGAGAGATCAGGTGAAGAAGAAGAAGGTGTTTATTTATTTTTTAATAGTAAGGGTAGTGTGGTAATTTTACATAGATTTAACTGAGAAAGTTAACATGGGTTAGTCATAAGGACCACCCGAGTGCAAAAATTGCAACCACTGGGACCAAGTGTGTAATTAGTGAACCATTGGGACCAAATATGCAATTTTCGTAAACCACAGGGACCAACCAAGCATTTAACTCTAACATATCATATGGATTATATAATTCTATACGGCCATAGTTGTAAAATTCCCCTGGTTGTAGAACTTATTAAGCGCTAGTCGGCTGGTGGGGTGGAGACTAGCGATTAATCAGATCGGACTTTTTATGTATAACTTCAAGTTTTATACATACACATATTTTTTACGTAATTTTTTTAAGTTGACAAGTTTTGACCGGAATCTGGCAGGTTTTGGTCGGAATCTGTAATTTTTTCTCATTTTTCTTGATTTTTCCTGATTTTTGGCCGACCGAATAGGCGATTTGGGCCGATTAGGGCAACTAGCGATTAATGGACTGATCAACGAAAAATTAATCAGTAGAGGGCCGACTAGCGATTAATCAGCGACCCGATTAATAGCGATTTTTACAACATTGAAAATTCCCGATTAGTCGCCGATTAATCACTAATCGGAGTTTCACCAATTAATGGTTGATTAATCACTAGGCAATCAATGACGGTCCTATTATGGCCAAACTTTGGCTAGATCCCCGACCAAATTTGACCAAATCATAGAAATTCCTGCCAATCACTTAAAAAATGGGCCAGTGAGGGGTTAAAACATATCTACTTTTAAAAACTACATATACAAATGTATGTGTATATATATAACTAATAATTACATATAATAATCACAATCCTATTAGTTTCGATTAATCCCTATTAGTCCTGATTAATCGCTAGTCGGTAACCTATCGACCGACTAGCGCCTAGCGATTCTTATAACACTGTTACGTCCTATAGAGTATAATACATGGGAGGCCTAATGGCTAATGCCTCTAAATTTCATAATTGACCCAAATACCCCATGTGGTATATCCTTTTCAACGGGAGTAGTTAATTTGATATATTTCATGTTATAAAAGTACAGAGAATTCCATATGATGCAAGATCAAATATAAATAGTATCTTAACAAGATAAATGGAAGCAAAATAATGATATAAATACAAAGTTTTGATATACAACAACACATGTTTGTTACATCAACACATTGTATATTACATATATGGGTATTGTTTGTTACTTAACAGTAATTAATATTCATATCAACACTTTACTTCTTATTGTTTTTAGGTTAAAAGGAATATATACCGGAACCTTCTCCTTTCATATATAATCTTACAAACTTGTGAAATATTATATATATATATATATATATATATATATATATATATATTTGCTTTATTGTACAACCTAAATACTTATTATATCACACTAAATAAACGTGTCAATTCAAATTGGAAATGAATGATGTATTCACATCTTTTACATTATCTCGGACACCATAACTTAATAAAAAATCACTATTCTTTTACATTATCTCCAACACCATAACTTAACAAAAAATCACTATTCTCTAAAATTTATCATTCCTTCTCTTTCTTTTTTATTGTTCCTTTCTCCTTTTTATGAGTGTGTGTATGAGAGATAATACATGGGAAATAGTGGCTTTCATATATCGGGATAGTATATGGTTTTAATATATATTTTAAGGGGTGACGACATAAACAGGAAGGGAGATGTAGTAATATTTTTGTAAAATTTTTAAAATTCTGAAAATGGGTGAGGGATGATGGATGGAACCTGACTGTTATGATAATTGAATATGTTTATTGTAAAATTATCTTAAGTACGTTTAAGTAGTTACAAAAATCATAATGAAGAGCTAACAAAACTGTTTAACTTCACCATCATGAAAAGAAACAATAATTTGGTTAGAAAATCCTCCCCCATATGCTCTCTATATATACATGTTTATTGTTACCATACCTAACAAAGATTGATTAAAATTTGACTAAAATAATGAGTCATTGCTGATAAACTTATTAGTAGGGGTGTTCAAAACCGTATATCCGAAAAATCGGATATCCGAATTTCGAATATCCGAAATTTTTGGATACCAGATTTCACTATCCGAATCCATATTCGGATATCCGAAAATTCGGATACGGATTTCTGATAGTGAATCGGATATCCGAAAATCCAACTTTTTATTTAATTTTTATTTTTTTTATTTTTTCATGTTCGGAACCGGATATTTCGGATAGTTCGAATATCCGAATATTAGTTTCGGATATTTTTCGGATACTTTTTGGATATTTTCGGATACTTCGGATATCCGAAAAAATAAAGATTAAATTTCGGATATTTCTGGTATCCGAAATATCCGAAAATTTTGAAAATCACTATCCGAATCCGAATTCGAAAAATTCGGATATCCGAATTTCGGATTCGGATATCGGATATTTCGGATCGGATTTTCGAATACGCATAGTTTTGAACACTCCTACTTACTGAATTTCCGCCGCAACGCGCGAGGTAATTACAATAGTTAATGAAAATCTGTGAGAAGTAAGGAGATTGGCTCAAGGGAATGCCAAGATGATGGAGGTGATTTGGTTTGAAATCCTCCCATATATGCTCTCTATATATACACAATTATTGTTACCATACCTAACAAAGATTGATTAAAATTTGACTAAAATAATTAGCCAATATTGATCAACTTATTACTAGGGGTGTTCAAAACCGGATATCCAAAAATTCGGATATCCGAAATTTTCTGATACCAGATTTCACTATCCGAATCCGTATTCGGATACGGATTTCGGATAGTGAATCAGATATCCGAAAATCTAAATCTTTATTTTTTTTATTATTTTTTCATATGCGGAACTGGATATTTCGGATAGTTTCGGATATCCTAATATTAGTTTCGGATATTTTTTGGATGCTTTTCGGATATTTTCAGATACTTCGGATATCCGAAAAAATAAAAATTAAATTTCGGATATTTCTGGTATCCAAAATATTCGAAAATTTTGAAAATCACTATCCGAATCCGAATTCGAATTCGGATATCGGATATCTCGGATCGGATTTTCGAATATGGATAGTTTGAACACTCCTACTTACCGAATTTCTGCCGCAACGTGCGAGGTAATTTCACTAGTTAATGAAAATTTGTGGGAAGTAAGGAGATTGGCAGGAGGGAATGCCAAGATGAAGGAGGTGATTTGGTTTGAAAATCCTCCCGCATATGCTTTCTATATATATACGATTATTGTTACCATACCTAACAAAGATTGATTAAAATTTGACTAAAATAATTAGTCAATGCTGATCAACTTATTGCTAGGAGTGTTCAAATTCGGATATCCGAAATTTTCGGATAACAGATTTCACCTATCCGAATCCGTATTCGAATATCCGTAAATTCGGATACGGATTTCGGATAGTGAATCGGTTATCCGAAAATCCAACTTTTTATTTAATTTTGATTTTTTTTATATTTTTCATATTCGGAACCGGATATTTTTGATAGTTTCGGATATCCGAATATTAGTTTCGGATATTTTTCAGATATTTTTTTGGATACTTTTCGGATATTTTCGGATACTTCTGATATTCGGATATCCGTAAAAAAATAAAATAAAATTTCGGGTATCTCAGATATCCGAAAAATCCGAAATTTTGAAAATCACAATCTGAATCCAAATTCGAAATATTCGGATATCGGATATTTCGAATACGGATAGTTTTGAACACTCTTACTTATTAGTCAATGCTAATCAACTTTTGTATAAAAACCAATAAATTTAGTTACAACCAACTTATAAATAATATTGATTATGATTATGATGTGACTAAATTAATTACTCAACCCAACAATGCTAATTAACTTTTTTTTCGTAAATATAAAATAAAACACCACGCCATTAAAAGAACACAAAAATAAAAGCCGTTAAGGCGTCACAAGTCTTTTATCTTAAACCTAGTGTTCAAATTCTCCTTCAACTAGCTCTTATTCCAAATCACTGGTTGGCACAAGATCATCAACGTATACCAACACGCCTGCTACTTTACTGCCCTGTGTTTTCACGAACGAACAGACTTGCATCAGACAAAGTGCTAACAAATCCACTATATTCCAAAAATTCTGCAATCTTTCCATACCAAGCTCTAGGTGATTGCTTTAATCCATATAAAACTTTCTTTCGCTTATATATGTAACCAGGCCTGATTCTATTTTCGAATCCAAGGGGTTGTTCCATATATATATACGGTATGATTGAGATCACCATATAGGAAAGCGTTGTTCACATCCATCTGCCAAAGATTCCACGACTTACTTGCAACTAGCTACCGATAGAAGGACTCGGACAGTTGTTAACTTTGCCACTGGACTAAACGTTTCATCGTAGTCCATACCATATTCCTGAGTAAACATGCGAGCCACCAATGCATGCTTTGTGTCTTTCAATAGACCATCTGCTCGTCTCTTAATTTTATAAATCCACTTGCTTGATACTAACTTAACACTGTCTGGACCTAGTACTAAATCCCAAAGCATTCAGCTCACTTTTAATAGCCTTAGCCCATTCAGTGTTGTTGCAAGCTTTTCATATGTTTATTTTAACGTTATCTTAAGTAACAAAGATTTTTTCTTTCCTTATACTCTTTAGTCGTTTGAGTAGTTACAAAAATCATAATAAGGAGCTAAAAGAACTGTTTTAACTTTATCATCATGAAAAAAAACGTAATTTAATAATCAAAATTAAGAAAATAGTTTCTCTTTCTTTCTTTAATTTTCTCTCTATTCAACATCGAAGCTCCAAAAATGGTTAAGAACAATTCATTCCTTACATTTAAGCTTCAATTTTGCTGGTGATTCTCATGTATTAATTCACATCAATAGTAAAAAAGCAACAATCAACCGTAGAAATGATACATATCAACACTTCGAAGACAACAGCCAAGAAAACCAAAGATGCAATTCATAATGAGTAGATCTTGAAGAACGGAAAAAGCAACACAACTAATTTTTCTTGAAAGACGAAACTCTAGAACGTCTCAAATGAAGTTCATAATTGCATATCAAGTGAATTTTGACAAAACTACGAGTAAATCAAGTGGATCAATCGAAGCCGGTGGTATGTTGTAAACGACGCTTGGTGAGACGTTGCAGAGAAAAGAAGTGCTGAGAGACCTTCGAGATGTGAATAGTAGTTCCTCTGAACCTCCAAGACGTGTTTGACCAGCTTTTGTACAATTTTCTGATCACCGAGATTGTTGCGTAGAAGATGAGTTTTTGAACAAGCCATACATGGATTATGGATATGGAAACTAAACCATTGATGGATTTAAACATAAAAGAATGAAAGGTTTGAATCCATAGACGGATTCAAACATGAAAGAATGAAAAAATTAAGAATGAAAGGTGAAATCCGTAGACGGATTCAAACATAAAAGAATGGAAGGATTGAAACTTTAGATTGAGTTAGAAATGAAAAAATCAAATTAATCAAGGATGTTAAATTACTAAAGATTGAAACTTTAGAGTTAAATTGTCAAGGATTAAATCTTTAAGGTTAAAAATGAAAATGTCATTCTAACTCCCAAGGCCAACAATGCAACCACCTTATGCATAAACATGGTGGTTATTTATAGTTTTGTAATCGGTAGTGATTGTGTAGTGAGCACATTATTAGCTATAGAGTATATGCTTGGTTATTCCATACTTTCATTTCTAAGAAGGGTACAAGTATCAAGAGTGTTGTTACTATTGAATTTGCTTGGAATAACCGAGCATACTCCGTAATTTTTGCCAAACCGATGAATACAAATAAAAATAGTTGATAACCCGTATCATATTAAAACATGATATGCAACATCAAGTATTAAAAATGTTGATTTCACTAAATTATATATAACACTAAAAGTATTGTTGGTATCTTTTAGCTATATCACAACTTTATTTTTCGAGTTATCTTTTTGTTTTTAATACAAGTATGGTAACGAACCAAATCAACATCGACCGAATTTCCTCCGCAACGCGCAGGGTAATTCTACTAGTTAATGAAAATTTGTGGGAAGTAAGGAGATTGGTAGGAGGGAAGGCCAAGATGATGGAGGTGATTTGGTTAGAAAATCCTCCCCATATGCTCTCTATATATACGATTATTGTTACCATACCTAACAAAGATGGATTAAAATTTGACTAAAATAATTAGTCAATACTGATCAATTTATACCATATCAGTGACGGACCCTGGAATTTTTTCCTAGGGGTTCGAATATTTTTAAAGATTTTAGGCCCTTAACTATATAAGAAAAATCGGTTCATAGCGGGTCGGATCGGGTCATGTAAGACAAAAGAACATCAAACTAAAATTTATATAATAATCAAAAACACATTCAAGGTCACTACAAACATATTCAAAATTGTGCCCTACATGTTTTCATTTTTTGAAATCTATCCCAAACATCATTTAGAGATACTGAACACTCCATAAATTCATTACATTCTTTATGGTTCCTATCACATATAAATCGCTCCATAAGTTCGTAAATCAACACTAAACACTTAAACAAAATATACAATCATATTCAACCATAGTCCATAATTTTTAGTTTATTATCAAATATTCAAGCCTTAGTATTAAATGTTGATTACTTGTAACAAATCATTTAAACAAACGAAGCTATAAATAAAACAAGAAAATCATTTAATTACAAGTCTAGAGCAACAAAATAAAACGAAGCTATAAATAAAACAAGAAAATCATTTAATTACAAGTCTAGAGCAACAAAATAAATCTAAAAACATAAAAAAATCAAACGCTTATACATCTATATTTCCTCCTAATCATCACATAAAACAAAAAAAATCAATAAAGAAACATAACAGTTCTATATCGGAATCCTAACGTAATATGGGTCGGTCTTGCCGGAAATTTGGTTTTTCCGGCAAAGAAAGTCGTCCGGTCGTGAGCAGTGGCGTCAAGTCGCTAGGAGTTTTTTTTGGCGGGATTTGGAATTGGAGTGGGTGGATGGGTTTGAGTTATTTATTCAGTTCAAATTTATTTGAGTTGGTTTTGAGCTTGGGTTAATAAAAATAGATTGTAGATTGGGCTTTAATTGGGTTAAGTAATTAAGTCAATAAATTGTTGAAGAATAATTATATAAATTGTGTTATATACATATATTAAATAATAATCAATGTTTAATTTTTTTTTATAAATTCATGATATTTTTTTCTAAGTGGGGGGGTTGAAAATTTTCAAGGGGTGCGAATGAAAATTTCCAAGGGGTGCGGTCGAAACTTTCGACGAAAAATAACACTAAAAAATATTTTTTCAAGGGGTACGCCCGCCCACCTACACCTTAGTGTGGGTACGCCCCTGTACCATACCTAACAAAGAATAATTAGTCAATGCTAATCAACTTTTGTATAAAAATCAATAAATTTAGTTACAACCAACTTATAAATAATATTGATTATGATTATGATGTGAGTAAATTAATTACTCAACTCAACAATGCTAATTAACTTTTTTTCATAAATATAAAATAAAACGCTACGCCATTAAAGAACACATAAATAAAAGCCATTAAGGCGTCCCAAGTCTTTTATCTTGAACATAGTGTTCAAATTCTCCTTCAACTAGCTCCTATTCCAAATCACTGGTTGGCACTAGATCATAAACGTATACCAACACGACTGCTACTTTACTGCCCTGTGTTTTCACGGACGAACAGACTTGCATCAGACAAAGTGCTAACAAATCCATGATATTGCAAAAATTCTGCAATCTTTCCATACCAAGCTCTAGGTGATTTCTTTAATCCATATAAAGCTTTCTTTAGCTTATATATGTAACCCGCCTGATCCTATCTTCATAATCCAGGTGTGATTGAGATCACCATATAGGAAAGCGTTGTTCACATCCATCTGCCAAAGATTCCACGACTTACTTGCAGCTAGCTACCGATATAAGGACTCGAGCAGTTGTTAATTTTGCCACTGGACTAAATGTTTCATGGTAGTCCATACCATATTCCTGAGTAAACCTGCGAGCCACCAATGCGTGCTTTGTGTCTTTCAATAGATCCATCTGCTCGTCTCTTAATTTTATTAACCCACTTGCTTGATACTAACTTAACACGGTCTGGACCTGGTACTAAATCCCAAAGCATTCAGCTCACTTTTAATAGCCTTAGCCCATTCAGTGTTGTTGCAAGCTTTTCATATGTTTATTTTAACGTTATCTTAAGTAAGAAAGATTTTTTTCTTTCCTTATACTCTTTAGTCGTTTGAGTAGTTACAAAAAAGCTAAAGAACTGTTTTAACTTTATCATCGTGAAAAAAACCGGTTCCTTACATTTAAGCTTCAATTTTACTGGTGGTTCACATGTGTTAATTCATATCAATAGTAAAAAGCACAATCAACCATAGAAATGATACACATGAACACTTCGAAGACAACACCAAAGAAAACCGAAGATGCAATTCATAATGAGTAGACCTTGAAGAACGGAGAAAGCAACGCAACTAATTTTTCTTGATAGACGAAACTTTAGAACGTCTCAAATGAAGTACATAATTGCATATCAAGTGAATTTTTGCAAAACTGGCGAGTAAATCAAGTGGATCATTCGAAGCCGGTGGTATGTTGTAAACGACGCTTGGTGAGACGTTGCAGAGAAAAGAAGTGTTGAGAGACCTTCGAGATGTGAATAGTAGTTCCTCTAAACCTCCAAGACGTGTTTGACCAACTTTTGTACAATTTTCTGATCACCGAGATTGTTGCGTAGAAGATGAGTTTTTGACTTTCTTTTTCCTCTTTTGGTTTATTTGGGTTGTGATGTCCAGGCTACTTTAATGAACCCATATTCACATTTCATGCAGTTTTACATTAGGAATTGACTAGATGAACAATAACCTGCCAAACATCCGATGCTAACAAAACGAGGTCCTAAATATCGACAATGTAACCTAGCGGGTTACTAAATTTATCTTCAAACACAACATATCAGATGCAATCAACCCTAAACCTAATTCAACAAGAGGCGATAAAAACGATCAGATGCAATAAATGTTTAGGATCTATGATCTACGTGGTTTGATTTTATGCGAAATATTTGATGGGTTGAAAAAGTGTCAAAGAGGGGAGATGACTCGGTTCCTCTAATGCATGTAAACAAATCATACAAGGGTAGAATGGTCATTAAGTAAAAAAGGTTTAAAATTGGGTATATATATATGATATTTTAAGAGTTTGTAAGGGTAAAAAAAGTTTTCAACTTGTCATTATATACACAGATAACAAAGTAATCACCCATGACCTAGTGGGCTAGTGATATGGTATTTGCCCTAATAGAAGTGGTGTGAGGTCAAATCTTTGAAAGTGCAAGGTTATCTAGTAATGTAGTATGTTGGCATAAAAAGATGCTAAAAAAACAAAGTAATTAACACCACCTACGAAGAACTTCAAGATCTTAAACATTCAGATCGAAAAACTTAAAGCAATCTCCCTCCCTTCCTCCTCTCTGTGTACATTAAAAGGCGCAAAAACGGAAGAGTCTCTTACAATCGTAAGAACCAAGCAAGATCTGAAAGTGCTTTTGAAAAGAAGAAAAAGAACGTGTACCTGTAGCAGAACACCTAGTTCGAAATCATCTTCCCTCCACTGATTGGGAATAATAGAAGGAGAAATCACATGAAGATGAGAAGGTTCGTTTTGCGAATACTAAACCGCCCTCCTTTTGACCATTTGTAATTCTTATAGGTGATGAGGATTAAGGAAGGAAAAATATAGACCATAGTTAAAGTTACTAATTTTAGGTAATGGTTACAAAATGGTAAAAAAGGTATTTCAGCCAATTCAATTCATCATTCTATGCAATGATGTGGGTGCACCACACAACTACTTCCATTAGAGTTTAACACATTGTGCCCAAATGTAAAAAAACTCAATAAAAACATACATCTTTGAGAATTTAACAATAAACTTCAATAAAACCAACAACCAAATAAGAAGACCTTGCTTTTCCATTACTTTGATCGGTCGTTCCACTCACTATATAGCAAGTCCTTTGGACATACTTGTATTTCCTGCACAGATAAATTCAAGCACACCCACAAGAATATTAGAACAAGAGTTTCAGTATCGGAGAAACGAATGGTTAAAAGGTTTGATAAAATGTGATCATTAAAAGAAATAGTAAAATGCCATTTTCGTCCCTGAGAGTTGGCTAGTTTTGCGACTTACATCCAAAGGTTTTCTTTCCGCATCTAGATCCAAAATATTTTTGAAATCTTGCCATTTTCATCCGGCTGGTTAACTCCATCCATTTTTCTATGTTAAGTCAAGGATATCTTCATCTTTTTTGTTAAGTTAAAGGGCAATTCAGTCTTTTTAACTTCATGGACAAGCATTTAGCATAATGTAATAAAGTGAAAAGTACCAAATTGCCCTACGTTAACAAAAAAGACGAAAACACCTCTGACTTAACTGAGAAAAATGGATGGAGTTAACGAGTCGGATAAAAATGGCAAGATTTCAAACCTTTTGGATCCAGAAACGAAAAAACAAACCTTTGTCACTTCTAAGAAATAAATTTTAGGGTAAAAAGCCATTTTCGTTCATGAGGTTTTGGCTACTTTTGCGACTTTCATCCAAAGGTTTGTTTTTTCGCATCTGAATCCAAAAGGTTTGAAATCTTGTCATTTTCATCCAACAACTCCATCCATTTTTAACGTCAAGTCAGGGGTATTTTCGTCTTTTTAAACATTTTTTTGTGATGATTAATGGGTTTGGGTGGGGACTTGGGAGCAACACAAGTGAATCTTTATTTCTTATAGTATTTTTTATTTTAATGAAAAAATGATTAAAAAGACATAAATGCCCCTCATTTAACGGAGAAAAACGAATGGAGTTAACAAGCTGGATGAAAATGACAAGATTTCAAACATTTTGGATCCAGGTACGGAAAAACAAACCTTTGGATGAAAGTTGACAAACCTCAGGGACGAAAACGGCATTTTACTCTAAACATTGTTAGCAAATAGCAAGCCTTACTTGTGCCTTCCAAGACGCGGTGGAAACGATTTTAGTCTTTCTTGTTTAGCAATAACAAGGTGAAGATGTCTACGCCTTTTTTCTTAATCCTCCTTGACTATTTCATTAACTATATTTGGTAAGCTATACATTAAATTTGAATCGAAACTAGTAGAGTGAGAGACTAACAGTAGCTATGATGGAAAACAAAAAATGTGTAAAAGCAAAAGGCTCAATTTACCTCTGAAGGTCTTCAAAGAAGTCCTTTAACTTTTTTGCTTCTGCTTCCATCTTCAACTTTTCTTTGTTTCTAGCCCGCTTATTTAGTTGTACTCGGGTTACCCTCTTTGTTATAAAAGGTCTGCATGGTTATAATTCTCAGCGTATGGATTAAAAGGATTCAAATTTAAAGTGTGGAAAGTTACATTATAGATATATCGCTTAAGTTGTAATTAGATAAACAATATGTCAAGAAATAACCTAAGTAAAACAAGCCTTAAATACATGTTTTTTCGAATTTGGTCATGAAATCCCAACTTTCTATCGTTAAAAACATGTTTTTTTATGTTTGCCTAAATGTAAAAAAAAAATCCAAAGTTTATGACATTATGCAAAGCATATTATGTTATCCATTATGTAACTTGCAGTCTAAAACACCACAAGTTAGGGTTTCAAGAAAAGTAAAACACATATCTTACTTTTTTTTATCTAATATTTCTTATTTTTTGTAATAAGAAGTGTCATCAAACACATATGCATGTTATTTCAAGACAAATACAGTACTCCAAACATAAAAAAAGAGATGAAACAAATCATGTAAAACATAAGTGCTACCAAATGAGACCTTAGATTGCGTTTGGTTTGCAGTCAAGAATCAATATGGGTATGAGTTTGATCGTATAATGCGATGGGATCATGTGAATATGTCTGTTTTACTTGAAGCTTGTTGCTTGATTTATACATTAGGTTTGGAAATCATTCCCAAAACTGATGTTCCTTACTTCATTTTACCTTTTGATTCCTCAAACAAATATTTTTATTTTTATTTTTGTATTGAACAAATAAAAACACAACTGCAGCTGAAACTCCACACTGCCCTCACTATCAAACCAGTCTGGTCAGATATTGAAACCAATCACACACAAATATAAAAACAGATGGACGTACCATCTTCTCAGTATCTGCATCACCGTTCAAATCAACCTCCTTGTCAATAACATCACCGTCACTCTCATTGTCTTCATCAAGGAAATACATCTGTAAAGTTTTCTAATCAGCAGCTATCCATTTGATGTAGACATCTAAATTTAAAGACACCGCCCCGTTTGTGGTGTGCATATATAATGTATATATGTGTGGGCGCTTGGGGGGCAAAAGTGAAAGTGCACAAATTTTAACGTTATTTTACTAATTTCGTTGAAATAACGTTAAAAGCGGGGGATGGTTAATCATGCATCATGTGGTGGCGTTGATAGCTGAAAGACAAGGGGGTACATGCACTAATCGCATTTGTCTCAATTGTTGAGTGTTACGTGCCTTATGTCCAAGGCTTATGCAAAACTACTATCGAGCCGGGGTCTCTCTGGAAACAGCCTCTCTATTCATACGGGGTAGAGGTAAGGCTGTCTACATCTTACCCTCCTCAGACCCTACCTTAGCTTTGCTATTGGTGGGATTTACCGAGTATGTAGAAAATTAAAGATGCTCACATCTTCCTCACCAACAACTTCTCCAAGAACAGTTAAAGGAACAGGTGCTGTGCAATTCTTTTGTATAAACTTTCTGCATTTCATCTGTAACGGCATGAGCCAATGAATCCTGCAGAAAAGAAAATTTTAAGAATTTAGTATTTAAACCGTAAGGCATGAAAATTTAAACATAACACTGAATGAATAAAGCATGTAGGTGACCTGATGACTTTCAGATGATGGACTGTATGAGCATCCAGGTGGCTCTACTTCCATAGCAGGAATGGTAATAGCCTTATTAGAGACCTATAAAATCACGGGTCAATTGCATATATCCTCTTATAAAATTCATTAATTGCATATTTACCAAACCCAAATATAAAATTGCATATCTTCTCTTACTTTTTAAATAAAATTGCAAATTTACCCATTTTAATTTATTTTATTAAAACTAAATTATAAAATGACTACTTTACCCCTATTTTAACTAAAAATTCCAAATGTTTATTGTTACCCAATTTTAGCATTTTTTTTTGTCATTTTTACGTGTTAATAATTGATTTTCCATGACTAGATGAATCACTTCATCAATAATTAAGTAAAATGAGAATCAATCAATTGTTACACTTGCCATGAAAAACACCTATTACAGTATCCATGAAAAGGAAAAATTTTATCAATTGACAAATTTTTAATAGATTTTGCAAATTCAAAATGCCCGTTACGAACATGATATGTTCTTTACTTTGGCTTGGAAGAAGCATACATCGTGTCTCTCTGCATGTTATTTTTCTATATATTAATTCATGTTATTTAGTTATTTTCTAGTTGTTTGTTAAGTGCATTTTAGTGGGTCAAATAAGAGGATAATGGGCAGTTACCATAGTCCACATTTCCTCCGTATTTTAGGTTCCAAGTTAGTGGTAGTTGGTTATTTTATTTTCTTTGTTTGTAAGGCTATTTATAGCCCATATGATCTTTGCTAGAGGATTATGAATGAAAAATATTAAAGAGAGTTATCTCAAGTCTAGTTTCTTACTTAATTTCTTTTGAGTTTGATCCACTCAACGGATTATTTATCCATCAACCGATTGGTTCATATCAGAACAACAGGTTCTTAAATTATTTTAATGGCCAACGTCAAAACATCCACTGACAATTGCAGCAACAATGACAAAATACCCATTGCGAATTCATATAATATACTATTTAAATTACAAAATAACATCGATCGCATGAACATTTCCGTATTTAAAGGGAGCCAAAACCCTTGACTTAATTGTACTCAGACGAAACTGAAAAGAATTATGTGCCATCTGAATCTCTTTTTATTTTTGCTATATTTTTTTAGTATTTGATGACGTTATTGTTGGAGATGTTGTCTTCAGCCCAACCCATTAAGGCTAGTCGAGAATTAGAGAGAAGGGAAAGGGTTCGGCCGGCTCTAACCCTAATGGGCTTTAAGTGTTTTAGGCCCAGTTGTTTAGTTACTTGTTCAGCAAGGGACTAACCCTAATTCTAACCTATAAATATATCTCTTGTACTTGTAAACATGACCACTCAATAAAATACAAACCCTAGTTGCCCCCGTGGACGTAGGTTACACGAACCACCGTAAATCTCGTGTCTACTTTTCTTATTGCTTTTGTTTATTGATCGTTGTGTGTGATCTAAATCCTAACAACTGGTATCAGAGCTCGGGCTCTTGATCAAGAACACACACCAGCCACCTACCACCTCCTACCTCCAGCCGCCGCCGCAAACCCTAATTAGGGTTTCGCCGCTGTCACCTAGCCGCCGCTAGGGTTTTCCGCCGCCGACACCCACCGACTTGCTGCAGTTTCGCAGCTTTACTATAGGGCAACCTGGGTACCGTCGCCGCCAACCAGATTAGGGTGTCCAGCCGCCTCGCTCAAACAGAAGGGTTTTCTGTACCGATTTTCGCTGCTGCGTTTTTTGGGTTTTCTGCACGTTTTTCGAGGTCAGATTTCAGGGTTGTTTTTCAGTTTATTCTCTCACGTTCTCTGGTTAGTTTCTGTTATTCAGCAAAGATGACTGATGACGGAAAAGTCAGAATTGAGAAGTTTGATGGAAAGAATTTTGGATGGTGGAAGATACAAATCAAGGATTTGCTGATACAGAAGGATCTGGATCCAGCCTTAGAGCCTCCTCCTTCACCTGTAACGGATAAGTGGACAACCATTGACAAGAAGGCTATGTCAACTATCAGGCTCACTCTTTCAATGAATGTTGGTTACAATATTTCTGAACAAACCTCAGCACGAGGAATCATAGAGGCTTTGTCGAATATGTATGAGAAGCCGTCTCCTGCCAACAAGGTGTTTCTGATACGGGAGTTAGTCAACACCCGCATGAAAGAGGGAAGTTCTGTTATTGAGCATATTAATTTATTTAATTCTCACTTGTCTCGTTTGAATTCAGTAAAATTCAAGATAGATGATGAATTGAAAGCATGCCTGCTCTTGTCCTCATTACCTGACAGCTGGTCAGGAACTATTACTGCAGTCACTGGGGCAGTTGAGACCCTCACTAAGTTCGTACTTGATATTGAATGAGGACTCAAGGAGGAGGAATTCTAGAGAGACAAGTTCGTTGCTCAGTACTGAAGGGAGAGGAGAAGTAATAATAGAGGTGGAAATAGAGGAAGGTCAAAGTCAAAACAAAGAAGCAAGTCAAGACCAACAAAACCAAGAAAAGACATACAGTGCTGGAACTGTGATGAGCATGGGCACTTTAGAAGTCAGTGTACTAAACCTCATAGAGATAAAAAGGAGGTGAATGCTACCACAGCCTCAGATTCAGAGGATGCCTATTTGTTGTGTCGAAAATACTGTTGAAGATTGGATTATGGATTCAGGAGCATCGTTTCATGCTACTTCTGGCACAAAGAAGATGAAGAATCTACGAACAGGTAACTTTGGTAAAGTTCGTTTGGCTAATAATCACAGTGTTGATATTACAGGGGTTGGAGACATTGACTTAAAAACACCATTGGGAACCATTTGGACCTTGAAGAATGTTGGGTCATTCCTGGTTTGAAGAGGATGTTGATATCCATTGGTCAGCTTGATGATCAGGGATATGATGTCCACTTTGGTAGAAGATAATGGAAAGTTGTGAAGGGCAGTATGGTCATTGCTAGAGGAAAGAAGAGGGGTACTTTATACATGGTTGAGGTACCAACCGATGGGGTTAATGCAGTATCTGATGGGCCGAGTCTATCAAAGTTATGGCGTCAACGACTCGGCCACATGAGTGAAAAAGGGATGAAGATGCTTGTTACCAAAGGAAAGCTTCCAGAACTGAAAAAGGTCGAGTCTGAGTTTTGTGAACCGTGCATCCTAGGCAAGAAAAAGAGGGTGACTTTTGTGAAGAAGGGAGAGCACCAAAAGCTCAGAAATTGGAGTTGATTCAATCAGACGTGTACGGGCCGACATCAGTTGCTTCACCTGAAGGATCTCGCTATTATGTAACCTTCATGGGCGATTCAACACGAAAGGTATGGGTTTACTTTCTTAAACATAAATCTGAAGTTTTTGATAAATTTAAGAAATGGAAAGCTGTTGTTGAACTTGAAACTGATTTGAAGGTGAAATGCTTAAAGTCTGACAACGGAGGTGAATACATTAGCAAAGAATTTACAGATTATTGTGCTGAGAGAGGGATCAAGATGATAAAGACTGTTCCAGGAACCGCAACAGAATGGGGTTGCATAGAGGATGAACAGAACATTGTGTGAGAGAGCCGAAGTATGAGACTAAATGCAGGGCTCCCAAAAATGTTCTGGGCTGATGCGGTTAACACCGCAGCCTATCTTATCAATCGTGGGCCTTCAGTACCGTTGGGATTCAAGATTCCTCAGGAAGAATGGAAGGGTAAAGCAGTTGAGTATGATCACCTGAGAATCTTCGGGTGTAGTGCTTATGATATTGATCTTGAAGGTGACAAGTTAGATGCCAGAGCAAAGAAGTACACGCTCGTTGGATTTGGTTCCGATAAAATGGCCTACAGGCTTTGGGATCATGAAAGCAGAAAGCTAGTTAGAAGTAAACATGCCGAATTCAATGAAGCAGAGCTATACAAAGACAGGAATACGGAGAAGTCAGAGGTTCAGAAAGAAGCGGTTGAGTTTGACAGTGACGGTCAAAAGAATGAACCAGTTATAGAACCCGAATCAGATTCTGAAGATGACGCAGGACCAGAGTTTGAAGGTGGATATAATGAGACGGGGAAGTCTCTGACAGTGGGAGCTCAGAGCATGAAGAAGAACAACCTCCACAGCAGCCTGACCCGTCAGAAAATTGGGTCAGGAGATCCACCAGAGTTAGTAAACCGCCTAATAAATATAATCCTTCAGTTAATTATATTCTCTTGACAGAAAACGGTGAACCAGAAAGCTACTCTGAGGCAGTCAAGACGAAAATTTTCTCCAGTGGGAGCATGCAATGAAGGATGAGATGAGCTCTCTAGATAAAAATAAGACTTGGGTCTTAGTTAAGCTTCCGCCAGATAAAAGAGCTTTACAAAATAAATGGGTCTTCAGGGTCAAAGAAGAACACGATGGTTCTAAATGGTACAAAGCCGTTTAGTAGTCAAGGGGTTTCAACAGAAAAAGGGAGTTGATTACGATGAGATTTTCTCTCCGGTGGTGAAGATGACTACCATCAGTTGGTTCTTAGCGTTGTAGCTGCTGAGAAGTTGCATCTAGAGCAACTAGATGTGAAAACAAGCTTTTCTACATGATGACCTAGATGAAGACATTTATATGGCACAACCTGAGGGATTCAAGGTTGCTAGGAAAGAGAACTGGGCTGCAAGTTGAATAAGAGTTTGTATGGTCTTAAACAGGCACCTAGACAGTGGTACCTAAAGTTTGATAACTTTATGGAGAGGTCAGAGTACAAGAGATGTCAGATGGACCATTGCTGCTATCTGAAGAGTTTAGCAACTCTTGTATCATACTGTTACTTTACGTTGATGATATGTTAATTGCAGGTTCTGATATGAAAGAAATAAACAGGTTAAAGAAGCAAATGTCCAAAGAATTCGAGATGAAGTATTTGGGTCCAGCCAAACAGATACTCGGGATGAGTATAACCAGAAGCAAGAAAGATAGCTCAGTGACACTATCCCAGGAGAAGTACATCGGGAAAGTGTTAGAGAGATTTGGTATGAACAGTGAGAAGACCAAGCCTAGAAACACGCCTTTAGGAAGTCACATCAAGCTTACTAAAGATCAATGTCCCAGAACAGAAGAAGAAAAAGCTGATATGGCTAGAGTTCCCTATGCATCTGCTGTAGGAAGTCTAATGTATGCTATGGTATGCACGAGACCTGAAATAGCACACGCAGTTGGAGTTGTCAGTCGCTTTATGTCAAATCCGGGAAGAGAACACTGTGAAGCAGTTAAATGGGTGCTTCGTTATTGAAAGGTACGTCAAAGATGGGGTTGTGTTTTAAAGGAAAGGATGTGGTTCTCAAGGTTTATACAGATGCTGACCTGGGTGGCTGTAAAGAGACGTCTAAAAGCACTACAGGATATGTCTTTACAGTGGGAGGAACACCAGTGAGTTGGATGTCCATACTTTAGAAAAGTGTGGCTTTATCTACTACAGAAGCTGAATACATGGCAGTAGGTGAAGCCAGTAAAGAACTAGTATGGTTAAAAGCTTTTCTGAAAGAGTTAGGGAAGAATCAAGCTGACTACCCGTTGTATTGTGACAATGAAAGTGCAGTGAAACTTGCAAAGAATCCCATTTATCATGGGAAGACGAAGCACATAGGGATGAGGTATCATTTTGTCAGAGGATTGATCAGTGAAGAATCAATCAGTTTAAAGAATGTCCCAGGTGCTAAGAATCCAGCAAATATGTTTACCAAGGTTGTGGTGCTGGATAAGCTAGCTTCAGCTGGCCTTCAGGAATAATGCTGAGAAGGCGGGGTAACTAGGGAGATTTGAAGATCAAGGGGATTTTCATTTACAGAATACAGAAGAGATGGTGCAGTTCGAGGTCCGAAGACACCAAGTGGGAGATTGTTGGAGATGTTGTCTTCAGCCCAACCCATTAAGGCTAGTTGAGAATTAGAGAGAAGAAGAGAAAGGATTCGGCCGGCCCTAACCCTAATGGGTTTTAAGTGTTTTAGGCCCAGTTGTTTAGTTACTTGTTTAGCAAGGGACTAACCATAATTCTAGCTATATAAATATATCTCTTGTACTTGTAAACATGATCACTCAATAAAAATACAAACCCTAGTTGCCCCCGTGGACGTAGGTTACACACTGTGACCGAACCACGTAAATCTCGTGTCTACTTTTCTTAATACTTTCGTTTATTGATCGTGTGTGTGTGATCTAATCCTAACAGGTATAGACTGTACAAAAGAATTCTTCTGCGGTATGCTATCACCACGGAGTATCTTCTCCCTACATTTGTCAGTTTTATGCTTGACAGAAAGATCTGAACAAGCGAAACCACAAAACAAATTTATGTTACCTGATCATCTTAAGTTCTTAACTAAACAAAATTTTCTTCATTAATGTAGCAATTTGAACCAAATAAAAGCCATATTCAATAGCTACTGTTGGATTGAAGTGACATACCACAAAACAAATGTATGTTACCATATCATCTCAATTAAACGATATGCTTTGCAAACATAACAATTTGAACCAAATAAAAGTCATATTCAATAGCTAATGTCAGATCAAAGTGACATATCTAGTGCGATTTCAACAAGTAAATCGTAGATAACAAACAGATACAACTTCAGAAACAAATAATTAGAGCGATTGATTAACTCGTTATTAAGCAATAAGACAACCGCTGGAAAGTGCGGTACGACAACCCTATCATTAACCTCTAGATTTGTCGACGAAGAACAGAGAATCACTAGAAACTCTGGTACGAAAAGTGACAACCGCCAGAGAGTGCTTTTCGCTAGATTTCTTATCAAAATCATCTCAACTAAACATCACGCTCCGTAAACATGGCAATTTGAACCAAATAAAAGTCATATTCAACAGCTACTGTCAGATTAAAGCGACAAATCTATTGCGATTTCAACAAGCTAATAATAGATAACAAACAAATACAAATCCAGAAACAAATAGCTAGAGCAATTGATTAACTCGTAATTCAAGCAATAAGATGTTTAACCTCTAGATTAATCAACAGAGAACAGAAAATCACTAAAAACTCCGGTACGACAACCGCCAGAAAATGCGTTTTCGCTAGACTTCTCATACAAATCATCTTAACTAAACATTATCCTTCGTAAGAATAGCAAATTGAACCAGATAAAACTCATATTCAACAGCTACTATTAAATTAAAGTGAAACATCTCGTGCAATTACAACAAGTGAATCATAGATAACAAACATATAGCTACGGCGATTGATTAACTCGTAATTTGAGCGATAAGATGTTTAACCTCTAGATTTATCGACGAAGAACAACGAATTACTTGAAACTCCGGTGAGAGAACCGCCGGAAAGTTCGTTTTTGATCGAATTCTCATAATAATCATCGATATCTTGTGTGCTTATCTTCGTGCTCCATGCTATCTTTCCTTTCCTTGAGCTCTTCGATTTCGCCATTGCAGCGTAACAAACGGAATCTGGTGAAGACGGTTTGTACTCTGTAAAACCCGAATCGTACCGAACTGGTTAAGCCTGGTTCGGGTCGGATGGTCTCGGATCCATTTGTGACCCGAACTGTAAGTTATGGGCAGAATGACAGTATGAGTCCCTTGGTTATTTTGTATGGTCAAGTTTAGCCACCGTACTATCTACCCTCTCAATTTCACTACATGTAATTAGGGTTGTAAACGAACAAAACGAATACGTTCGTTAAGTATATAATGTGTTCATGAACGGTTCATGAATATTTACTGAACGAGATTTTATGTTCGTGTTTGTTCATTAAGGAAAGGAACGTGTTCACGGACACAAATGAATATAGATAAAATCGACGAAGACGACGATAGCTAAAGGTGGATGGTAAGAGGAGCATTGCTAGACCTTGAAGCCCTAATCATTAAACTAAGGTCAACTGTGTGAGTAATGAGAAGGAAAGTGGAGTGGTGCATAAACAAGGTAAAGATCGGGTGTCCTATTTTATTTATTTGGGTATGAGATAAACAAGAATTAAAGAATATAAAAAGTTTAGATAAAATAAATAAATGCTAAAAATCTTTAATGAACAACATAAACAAATGAACATGAACGAATGAGGCATCTGTTCGTTTTCGTTCATTTAACTAACCGAACAGAATTTCTTGTTCATGTTCATTCATCAACTAAACGAACGAACATAAACGAACTTCCCCTCAAACGGTTCACGAACTGTTTGCTGAACATTCAGTTCGTTTATGACCCTACATGTAATTATTTTTCTTGTTTAAGATATTAAGTCTTAACTCCAACCAATTTACTCATGATTTTAGTGTTTGTTTTATGTCACATGGGTAAGTTTTTCTTGTTTAAGATATTAACGGATTCCCTATAGCAATGATGTTAAATCTCAACTCCAACCAATTTACTCATGATTATAGTGTTTGTTTTATGTCACATGGGTAAATAAAAACTTTATTAAAAGCCAATAAGGTTGAGACTTGAAAGTTGTACAAAGTCTTTAATACAATCAGTCTTCTAAATTTAAAAATTGTTTGATGATAGATTTAGGTTATTGTTGTTATTGTTAGTTATATTTTTCTAGTAAATATCATTTAAAAAAACATCTAAAATGTAGAAAAAGTTTTACGGGCTATTTGATCTTTCTTGACTAGTTTGAGGAGAAGTTAGAAGACATGTTTCTACCCAAAGCCTCTACTTTTAACATGTGATACATAAATAAATGGTACACGTATCAGAGCCGTCTCCGAGAACTATCAAAATAATTTAGGCATCGGGAGAAATAGAAAACTGGGCCCAAAATTGTTGTAAGATGAAATGAATTAAAAAACTAAGAATTTTTTTGTGGAGCTAAGCCTTGAACTTGAGACCTCTACATTATCTTGAGGTGAGTTTCCACTCCATCACCAACATTTTTATGAATAATAAATGAATGCATATATTAAATATATAATTTACTATATATATAAAAGCTTATAAAAAGCCTTTCGAGCCCTTTAAAAGTTTGGGCTCGAGCGACGGCACGGCTTAGCCGGCCCTGACACGTACATTTATAATGGACTACTTTTGGGAGTCTTTAATCATTGTGATCTCTATAGCATAAAAGTATGGCTATGAATATCTTTCTTGTGGTCACCAATTTTTATTGTTGACATATGAACCACATAAACTAGCATTTTTTTGTATTGAAGTATGCACTTCGTAACATAGCATCTCCACAAGATAAAAGCTTTGGACCAACTCGATCGTAACCATGGTTCCTTTTTTTTTGGTTGGTTGGTTCTGGTTAGATGTGTGCGGGACAGTTATTATACAATCTATAGAGTATGTATTGTTAAAAATTGGGGCATAGTGCATATAAAAGAAGAGTTTGACAACCGAAATTGTATTCCATCAAGTTTGATACCATAAAACCTAAAACAAGAAGTGGCCATATAGGGTAATTGGTCAAAACGAGTTTGAGTTGAAACGTGTTGTTTTCTAGTGTAGATTAAAGTATGGAAAGATGACTAGTAAATGATTTTTGTTTAATTTTATATTTTGAGAAGACTGTCAAAGTGTACAAGCAAGCTAACCAAAAAAGTTACAATACAAATACTGATTTTTAGTTCTTACCAGACGAAATTGTCGACTAAGGCGGCTAAAATTTAGCACGTGGTCTCTTTTTGTTGGCCTTAAAAATAAGTGTCGACTAAGTGCTGGAAATTAGCCAATGTTATTTTAAGGATAAAATTTAATATGCGCTTGTTAGATTACGGCTAAATTTAGTTCATGCCTAACATGTGTGTTATTTTAATTAGTTTTTTTACCTCATTATACTTTTCAAGGTTTTTATGTCGGTTAAAATTTAGTCCACAATTTACCATCTTAGACGGGTGATGCTTATTGTCCTCCCAGGTTGGTTCTTTTAATTTTGTAAAAAAAGTTTAATTTAATGTTTATTTGGTTAATTTTTGCGACAATTTGTCTAAGATAATTTTTTCTTAATTTTTGGTCTCTAAGATAATTTTTTCTTATTTTTGTTATTTTATGAAAACAGTACCGTTACAATAATAATCTTGATTTTATAACAAAACGATTAGAAGAATGTATGTGTTCAATTTTTAGCCCAATAAATATGCTAAGTAAATCTTGAAAGTTGTCATATCTATCAAATCCATATGCAAGATTTTGGGCAGCCCAAGTGCTAAGTTTATATTCTTTGGTAAAATAGTGATAATCGATTTTGTTTTTAAATAATAATCGTAGTTGGTCACATCTGAGAATTCCTTTCTTTTTTTTAATGATTAACGAATCCTGCAAATGAGCTACTGGTGAAATTCACCACATCGGGATACACTCGCCTCCGAACCGGGGAAAACCCTCCCCCTCGTGAACACTCGCCCGAAGGCACGACAGTGCAGTGAGATAAAACCCGCTCAGTTCAAGGATCGAACTAGCGATCACCGTCTACTCGCCTAGTCTCTCATCATCACCAGGTGCCGCAGAAAATAATGGAGAGAGCAGGAATAGAACTTCGGTCCTTTAGAACACCAAGTCTCTTCCATACCACTCCACCATCACCTCATTGACAAAATTCTTTCTTGTTAGGATATTTGACAACATGTTGAAAGGGTAGTCGTTGTCCGCTAATAACGAATTGCCAAAACTCATACGATGTTTCAAGAACATTATGAATGTGTTCGATAAAGCAAACAACATACATATAATCGATAAAATTAAATATTTAATTTAATAAAAACGAATAAATAAGATGGCATATTAGTAACCAACTAAAATTTGCACTTTTTATAAATGAATACAAAAGTTAGATCTAATACAGCAGATTAATTAACTAACAAACAAAGTATTCGTTTATTAAAAGAATAATGCAAATATTTGGCATTTGATTTAGAAAAAAAAACCTCATGCTTTATGAAAGTTTATGTTTTATATAAAATTTTTTTTTATAAAATTGAAAGGCTAATACAAAGAAATATACAAGATTGATCTGTTAATTTTATTGTGTTATATAGAAATTAGTTTTTAGTTAAGTAGTTAATAAAGTAAGTTATTTAAAAAACTACTTTATATCTTTATTACATAAAAATGTTTTATTCTCATCATTTCATGGTCATTGGTCAAGTCAACAAAACCATGTCACACGTGGCACCAATGCATCATCAAACAACTTAATTGCAACCCATAGCATTATAGCCTAGTGACATCTTGTGGGTGAAATAAGTCTTTGAGACATTAGGTCCTGGGTTGATTCTCAAATGATATTTTTCTTCGATTTATCGGATTTTCTCCTGAATTGATGGCACGATGACACCCAGTGATCCGTTAGTGATCTAAGTTAACCGTTTAAAAAATTATTATGTCGTAATACGGTAATGATAGGGTTTTGAAACTTTAGTTCTTTCGTGTTAAAACAAGATATTTGATACTTGAAGGTGGTATATAATGATACTATGATGTCTTTTTAGTAATATACTCTGAATCTACTTACTATATTATATAATGCAAAAGTTTACTTGCTATAGTATATAAAGCAAAAAACATGGAGGGGGTAGGGGGTGGTGGTGGATGTCATGGACAGGTTAATCCTGCTTGTTGAAAGTGACATGGGTGTGCCATACTTCATTGTCAAAAGTAAAATCTTGTTCCTTGGGCCAAGTTGTCTTTGGATGCCATCAAATTATCTTTTTTAAAGTGAGTTTTATATCAAGGATGCCACTCAATAGAATACTAGAGGAGTTTTGATAATCTTATTCTACTGTCATCGTTATACTCAGGTATGTTCAACTAATAACAAAGTTAAGGTAGTGTTTGAGGATAGTAAGATGTAGACAACCTTATCTCTACCCTGTAGAAATAGAGATGTTGCTTCTAGTGAGACCCCAACTTGATAATCTCATTCTAGTGTCTGAATATAAATTGTGTTCTATAACGAGACTTATAATCATCAGGCATCTATTACTCGTTACCTATATATACTCGTTTATGGGTTTATGTGTTTGATAAATACCCATTGCACAATGGAAGGCGAGTTGGTTGAAATCCAGTTTTAGAAATACACTCAACTATAGATTTTAGTGTGAAAAGGGTTAGAAAAAACCTAAATCGTTAAATTTTTTACTTATGTTTTTTTTATTTTAATTTTTACATATAAACGTGCATGATATATACATAAAAACTAATCAAATTGATTTGTTCATATATTTTTAGTGTTTAGTTTTTTCCTATAAATATGTTAGTTTATGTGTAGGTGATTGAGAAGTGTAGGTTGTATACGTAAGCAAAATTTAGAAAAACATACATCTTAGTAAAGATATTATTCTCTTAAGAGGAATGTTCAATTTCAAATCTGAACAATGAAAAGTTGTTTAAATTAGGATCTTAAATTATTGATGTAAAGTATGATAGAGGTGATAGAAAGAAATTATAATAAAAATTATAGAGTAAATCAAAAGTTTTGTACCTTTATTATGTCCAAAATTACAGGCGGTATCCTTTACCATCAAAATTGATCAGTTTTGTACTTAATGTTTGCAATTGCGTTGTCTAATGTATGCAATTGCGATTTGTCCTTTAGTCAAAACCAAATTGCATGTTTTGTCCTTAATGTTTAACCAAAAATATGAAGTGGTTATGGCCTAAAGGACAAACCATGCAAGATTTGCAAACATTAAGGACAAAACTGTAGGAACCGTTCGCATAAAATAAATAAAAAAATTATTTAACTGAATTACGCAAACAGAAAATAAAGAAAGCAGTAAATTACAGTACGGATTACAACTGAAGTAAAGAAAATACAAGAACAAAAATTCAACAAAATTAAGGTTCTTGGGCTGAGGATCGTGTTAGACACGGGTCCCTTAAAACAAATTTCGAGTCTCCCAGGAGAACTCGTTTGTTTCCAGGATACAACAGCCGAAACAGTTGCACTGCCGGAGATGACCCACCTGAAGAAGTACCTTGCAGCAAGAAAGAAGAAGATGACGTGTAGAGAATTCTTAACATATGTTTGGAATTCGGTGTGTCCTCTGGTGTTGATGTAATGCAGTATTTATACTGCATCTGTGTTGAAAACAGTCAAAAGGGTTTAACTCAACGAATTAAATTGCATTAAACGTCTTTAATGCACTTTAATTCGTCAGTTACATTCCTGGTCAAGACCCTTGACTCGCCTGTTTCCAATGCTGAAATGTAACTGATTAATCTGGAAGCTGCAGTCGCTGACTTCGCGCGCTCTGGCTTTCCTCCCACTCTGGTGTGCGCGCCAATCTGGTTCATTTCCATACGTCAAGCTGCTGGTGCGCGCGCCAATGTGGATCACATCCCTGCGCGAGCTTACTGGTGCGCAACCCCTTGCGCGAGCATCCTTGCTCCACAGTCCTATTGCGCGTGCGGCAGTATGGCTCATATCCTTGCGCGAGCCTACTGGTGCGCCACCCCTTGCACGCGCGCGTCACGTTACCAGGGAACCCATTTGGTCACGCCACACAGTCGCGCCATATGGTTCACTTCGGTGCGCCGCACGCGCACGTCAGGCATCTGCGCGCGCAACTTGGACTGCGTGCACCATGCGCCACTAACCTGTGTACCTACGCGCCTTTGCCACATGACCTTCCAGGGTCTGCGCCACCTGGTCCTTGCATCCTTTGCTTGTTGAGCCACGCGCGCGTGGTAAAATATACAAAGGCGGCTCTCAAGCGGCTCGCGGCGTGCGAAGTGCGCCATCAAAGCGCCACATTGCGCCCATCACCCACGCCACGCGCGCGTGTGAGTGTGAGTACGTGCGAGTGCGAGTTAGGGTGCGGAGGACCCCTTCGCGAGTACACTTAGTGTGTGCTTCCATGAAACAATGAGGAAGGAGTTTTCCCACTTAAATACCCCTTTAAGTTTCATCACTCCTCCTATGTGGGACAAGATGCTACTTTCCCATTTATTTCAGCATTTAATGTTTCAAACACCAAACTTTGGAGCATCGATATCTCATTCATCTTAGCTCCGTTTTGGACGTGGTTTAGTTCGTTGTGAAGCTCTTCAAAGATAGAACACAAACCCGGAAATAAATATCTATATAAACCTCAGTTTATAATATTTATTTATCGTCGAAAATTAGGAAATACCCATTTCCTATATTTGTGAAAAAAGCTATTTTCACAAAATTCTAACAATCCCCCACATGAATGGAAATCGATCTTTTCCCTTTCAAGTTTCAACGATACAAATTCAACAGTCAAGTATTGCAAGATAGGTAGGCGTAACCTTTGAACCCTCTTTTGTGAAGCATACTTAGCCTCCTAGGGTCTTGTAGACGCGGTGTCTTTGAACAATCCCCCATTTATGTAGGCGACAATATACATTCACACAATACTCTCCCTAGTTTTTGTATCTCCTCATGGTTGTGTTCGTTCATGGTCATGAACACTTTCCTGGTTTTGTGAGAGCTCTAGGATTTGCGCCTCCCCACAAATCCATTCGAAGCGACCGCACTTCTCTCTAACATAGGTGATTCCTCGAATCATTAAAAGCATCATGGTTAAATTGGATTTCCCTAAATCCTTAACCTCAATATGCTTAACCTTACTCATGTCACTGATTGGAATGGACTAGGAAGTATACGACTCCCTTTATTGATCTTTTGGGGCACCCCCCACAGTGACTCCCTTTGGGTTTATGATTAAGTTTGCCTATTGAACCTAGATCTTGGGATCTCCAGTCAACTAGGTTAGGTTTCCCTCATATTCCCTTCATCCATGGGCTTTAGTCCCATTCCTCTTGACGTCGTATAAACTAAATCTTTGCTTAAGCCTTTCGTTAACGGGTCTGCAATATTCTCTTTTGACTTCACATAGTCAACCGAGATAATACCCGTTGAGATTAGTTGACGTACTGCAAGCCTACGTCGAATGTGCCTTGATCTGCCATTGTACATAGAGCTTTGTGCTCTCACAAGCGCTGATGTATTGTCACAATGTATGCAAATCGCCGTCAACGGCTTGGGCCATCTTGGAATATCTTCCACAAATTGATGTAGCCACTCCGCCTCTTCACGCTTTTATCTAAAGCGACGAATTCAGATTCCATCGTGGATCTAGCTATAACAGTTTGCTTGGACGACTTCCAAGCTATAGCTGCTCCCGCAAGTGTAAATACATATCCACTTGTCGATCTATGATCCTTTATATCCGAAATCTAGTTCGCATCAGTGTATCCTTCGATCACTGCTGGATGACGGGTATAATATAATCCGTAATCTCTCGTGTATCTTATGTATCTCAGCACCCGTGTAATAGCTTTCCAATGATCATCATTTGGATTACTAGTGTATCTACTTAGCCTGCTTACTGCATATGCTAAATCGGGTCTAGTACATGTCATTAGATACATGAGACTACCAATGATCCTTGATTACTCTAACTGAGCAACTCCTTCGCCTCTATTTTTCTTAGACGTTGAGTATTATCAATTGGAGTTTGAGCTATACTCGTATCTTCGAATTGAATTTTCCAAGGATCTTGTCCATGCAGTGAGTTTGATTTAAGATAAGACCATCTTGCGTTCTAGTGATTTTTACACCAAGAATCACATCCGCTAAGCCCATGTCTTTCATGTCAAACCTTGCTTTCAACATGTCTTTAGTTGAGTTAATCATATAATCGTTACTCCCAATGATAAGCATATCATCCCCATAAAGACATAAAATCACATAACCTCTTATGTGTCTTTATAGTAAACACATTTGTCACACTCATTTATTTTGAAACTATTGTCAATCATGACATGATCAAACTTTTGGTGCCATTGTTTTGGAGCTTGCTTCAAACGTACAAAGACTTGACCAATTTACATACTTTGCCCTCTTTTCCTGGGGCGGAAAAACCCTCGGGTTGTTCCATGTAAATCTCTTCTTCTAAATCGCCATTTAGAAATGCGGTTTTTACATCCATTTGGTGAACTTCCAAATTTCTTAAAGCCGCAATTGCAAGAACCAATCTATAGAGGTTATTCGTGTCACAGGTGAGTAAGTATCAAAGTAATCTAGACCTTTTTTTGTCTAAACCCTTTTATTACTAGCCTCGCCTTGTATTTATCAATACTTCCATCAGCTTTCATCTTCCTTTTGAATATCCAACGATATCCAAGTGGTTTACAACCAGGTGGAAGATCTACTAACCACAAGAATGATTATGCAATATAGAATCAATTTCATTCTTAATTGCTTCTTTCCATTGAGGTCCTTCCGCGGAAGAAACCGCTTCACGATAGGTATTGGGCTCACCCTCAACCATATAGCTCATGAAGTATGGCCAAATGATTTTGCAATCCTTGGCCGTTTACTTCGTCTAAGGTCACCTTGGTCGACCTCTGGTCGATCATGTGTTTCATCTAGCCACGTAGATGAACTTGGACCTGCTTCATCAACCATTGTTGGTGAAGTTTCATGTGGTCTCCTAGCATAGGAAACACATTTTCAAAATATGAGACGATGTTAGGATTTGCCTCCATGATAGTGTGTACGTGGACGTCGGGATTCTTGGACTCATGTACAAGAAAACGATGTGCACTACTTTGATGTGCATATCCTATGAATACACAATCAACAGTTTGGGTCCTATCCTAAGAGTCTTAGGAGGTGGTACAATCACCTTTGCTAGGCACCCCCACACTTTCAAGTATTTGTACGAAGGCTTCCTTTTTCTCCATAACTCATATGGAGTTTCGTCCCTATTTTTAAGTGGTATCTTGTTCAAAAGATAATTCGCTGAGAGAATCGCGTCCCCCCCACATTTCTCGGTTCACACCTGAACTGATCAACATGGCGTTCATCATTTCTTTTAATGTGCGGTTCTTACGTTCCGCAACGCCATTTGATTGTGGAGAATAAGGAGGTGTACACTCATGTACAATGCCCTTTTTGCTCATAAATCCGCAAAAGGTGCGACATATTCACCTCCTCGGTCGCTTCTAACCGTTTTTATCTTCTTTTTAAGTTGATTCTCAACTTCGTTTTTGTACAAGATAAACTTTTCTATTGCTTTCATCTTTACTTTTAAGTAAATATACATAGCAATATTTAGTACAATCATCAATAAACGTGATAAAGTACTTATTTCCTCCACGTGTGGAACCGCTTTTAAATCACACACATCGGTATGAATTAAATCAAGGGGTTCGGTTATTCTTTCAACCGATTTAAACAATGATCTTGTAAGTTTGGATCCTACACATGTTTCGCATTTGTAATCGGAATCAATATGGAATGTTGGTATCATATTTAATTTAATTAAACGTCGTAATGAATTAAAATTTACATGTCCTAATCTACCATGCCAAACATTTGAAGACTCAATCATGTAAGTAGAAGTAGAAATTCATTCATGTTTTTCTTGGTGTTAACCACAGTTACATTCATTTTGAACATACCATTAAGGGCATAGCCCTTTAACATACATCCACGTCTAGATAAAACAAATTTGTCCGCTTCAAACACTAGACGAAAACCAAACTTGTTGAGCATCCAACCCGATACGAGATTCTTCCGTATATCCGGGACATAGAAGACTTTGCTCAACGTGAGCTCCTTGCCAGAAGTCATCTTCAAGATCACCGTGCCTTCACCCTTGATGTGGAGGTAGCTTTATTTCCCATATAAAGCTTTTCTTCACCCGTTGCTTCCTTGAATGTTGAGAACAACGATTTGTCTCCACAAACATGGCGGGTTGCACCCGTGTCAACGAACCATCCTGGTGGGTTGGCGCCCACCACGTTGACTTCTTCAATCATAGCCGCTTCCTCGGTTATCATTGCAATTAGAGGCATACCATCCTAATCAACCATATGCGCACGGTCACACTTAGGTTTCTTGCATTCGTTAGCACGATGCCCCGTCTCGTTACAATTGTAACAAGTTTGTCCCCTTTCTTTTTCACAGCCCCCTTTCTTGGTCCAAGGTTGTTAACTTTTGCTTTACCCTTGTCCTTTTTCATTGGTTTGCCCCTTTTGCCTTAGGAAGATTCCCCAACTTCCACCATGTTTGCTTTAGCCGCAGCTTGCGCAATGGTGCCTTTTAGGGCGACCTTGTTGTCTTCTTCGATTCGAAGATGGACCACAAGTTCCTCCACCGTCATTTCCTTTCGCTTATGCTTTAGGTAGTTTTTGAAATCTACCCACGAAGGAGGCAATTTTTCAATTATTGCTGCCACTTGAAATGTCTCGCTAAGAACCATGCCCTCAGCGTGGATGTCATGTAGTATAATCTGCAACTCTTGGACTTGGTTCATAACAGTCTTGTTATCGACCATTCTATAGTCAAGAAACGGCGACAACAAATTTCTTTGTTCCCGCATCCTCCGTTTTGTACTTTTTGTCCAAGAGATCACATAATTCTTTGGAAGACTTGACATTGTAGTACACATTATACAATGCATCCATTTAGCACATAGCCTCGACATATGAAATCCGTATGCTTTCAAGCATCAACCTCGCACTGAGCTTGAGCGTCGGTCTCCCCTCCGCAGGTTGGGGAGCGGTTTCAGTCAAGAACCTCGCAAGGTTCATGGTGGTCAAGTAGAAGAACATCTTCTGTTGCCACCTTTTGAAGTGGAGACCCGTGAATTTCTCGGGTCGTTCAGTATGGTTAGCCACTGTGGACGCTCCCATAGTATTGGCAGGGGTTCCAATGACAAGTTTGTTAACATTCGTGTTCATGTTCGTATTGTTTTCAGTCGACATTCTGAAAAGTAAAATTAAAAATTTAGTCCGAAATTCTGTTTTAAACCAATAAAAACAGAAGTAAACTCTTAATTTTAATTTACCACGAATTTACCGTTTGGCTTCTAAGTCCAACTTTGAAGACCAAAACAGAAAAATTCTTATAATTTTAGTGCACAATAACTGTTTGGCTTCTAAGTCCAACTTTGAAGACCAAAACAGAGTTTTTATAACTTTTGTTATGAACGAATTGAAGTAATCCGAAATGGTTTTCAACCAAAGTCGCTCCTTTGTATATTTTTAAAAACACAAACTGCCAAAACAGAATGGTTTTGATTCTACAAGAACGGTGTTTTTAAAAATTTGTTTTAAGATTGTAGGAACCGTTCGCATAAAATAAAAAAAATTATTTAACTGAATTACACAAACAGAAAATAAAGAAAGCAGTAAATTACAGTACGGATTACACCTGAAATAAAGAAAATACAAAACAAAAATTCAACAAAATTAAGGTTCTTGGCTGAGGATCGTGTTAGACACGAGTCCCTTAAACAAATTTCGAGTCTCCTAGGAGAACTCGTTTGTTTCCAGGATACAACAGCCAAAAGAGTTGTACTGCCGGAGATGACGCCACCGAAGAAGTACCTTGCGCAAGAAAGAAGAAGATGATCGTGTAGAGAATTCTTAACATATGTTTGGAATTCGGTGTGTCCTCTGGTGTTGATGTAATGTAGTATTTATACTGCATCTGTTTTGAAACAGTCAAAAAGATTTAACTCAACAAATTAAATTGCATTAAACGTCTTTAATGCACTTGAATTCGTCAGTTACATTCCTGGTCAAGACCCTTGACTCGCCTGTTTCCAATGCTGAAGTGTAACTGATTAATCTGGAAGCTGCGGGACGCTCGCGCGTGCCCACTCTGATGCGCGCGCCATTCTGGCTCATTTCCATACGCCAAGCTGCTGGTGCGCGCGCCAGTGTGGATCACATCCCTGCGCGAGCTTACTGGTGCGCAACCCCTTGCGCGAGCATCCTTGCTCCACAGTCCTATTGCGCGTGTGCCAGTTTGGCTCATATCCTTGCGCGAGCCTACTGGTGAGCCACCCCTTGCACGCGCGCGCCACGTCATCCAGGGAACCCATCTGGTCACGCCACACAGTCGCGCCATACTGGTTCATTTCGATGTGCCGCGCGCGTGGTCAAAAATACAAAGGCGGCTCTCAAGTGGCTCGCGGCGTTGTGAGCGTGCGAAGTGCACATTGCGCCACATTGCGCCCACGCCCACGCCACGCGCGCGCGAGCGTGCGAGTTAGGGTGCTCCTTCGCGAGTACACTTAGTGTGTGCTTCCATGAAACAATGAGGAAGGAGTGTTCCCACTTAAATACCTGAAGTGGTATGGTCCCAAAAACCTTGCGCCAATCAAGGAAACCATACCCATTAATAACTTCTAAGGAAACTGCGCGCAGCTTCTTTGCAAAAATTAGAGATTTATTAAAACTTGCGCCAAATATCCAAGAGAGGAAAGGATCATATAACTACCTTGCGCGGGCTCGCGCAAGGTTCAAAGTTAAAAGCCTAAACATTCTCTTTGGATAAATGCTTCATTTAACTACCTTGTGCGGTCTCGCGCAAGGTTCAAAGTTAACCTTGAAACAATCTCGTTTGATAATGGTTCATCCACAAACCTTGCACGGATATTTATATCAAAGCAAGTATCCACCAAACTTGCGCTAAGCAGCAAGGAGAAGAAAGAAGATCAGTTAACTAACTTGCGTTTCTCGCGCAAGGAAACAGTTAATCCTGAGAAACTTTCCTTAGCAAAATCCTTGACTTGGTGCAGAAGCCAAGGGAATCTTTTCTGTTGTAACAGAATGTACTCGTGGCTGAATAACAGATGGGTAACAGCTGTGAAACCTTCTAGAAGCGATTAACACCCAATCGTGCAAGCATCTTTTCGGTTATAACCAATTGCCACATGGTAGCATCTGGACGACTGAGGAAGATCACGGTGATGGCATGCTCACATTTATAAAATGTAGTGATCTCATGTTGACACGTGGCACCTCCCTAACCGCTGATGAGCTCACGATCCGTGTGCACTAACGGATTGCCAACAAACATTAACGAATAGCAAAAGATTCCGTTAATGTTAACAATCTCTCCTTTTGGCGCCAAACACCGGCTATAAATAAGTAACTTGGAGTTCAAGGAAAGGTATTCACTCTCAACTACTCTCTCTCTTACAATACTTTACTTCCGACTACCTGTACTTATTCTCACGCCGGAGAGTGGTCACGGAGAGAACCCCCTGCTCCCCGTGGCGAGCTAACGGTGTTCTGTTTTACAGGATTAGCCGAAGTATTGTTTTATTCATCATTCATCGTGAAACCAAACGAAGGGTTAACCCTTTTATGCAGAACCTATTCCATAGATCTACTTAGATTCCGGTCTAGTTGATCTGGGGTTTCTTCACTGGCGCCCACCGATTTCAATTCTTTCTCATCTTTCGTTTCGTTTCACTTAGATCTGCAGCATCATGGCCGATGCATCATCTTTTCAAGGTCCTCGATCGGAGATTCGACGCGTCGTTGTCGGACCTCAGATCGATGGACAAATAGTTGAGGATTCTTCCGGCGAAGCTAATGCTCAGTATGATCCAATCATGCGAGTATTCCTGTAACGCCGGCGGTTCCTCAAGTTGATGTTACGTCGATTTTACCACCTGGAGAGACTCCATTATTGTGGTTAATCAAATCTCAAGCGGCTCTAAATGCTATGTATGCTCAGTTATGTGCCCAAATTGGAACCCCAGCTTTTCAAGCTCCGGTTAATGCTCCTCAGGTCCGTGCTTCGCCGACACCGCGAGTTTTGAGTTATAATACTCAAAGTCATGCTCGTTACCCTTCGCACATGCCTGAAGATGGAACAGAAATGTATTCTAAAACCAGGAATGATCCTGTTCATTCTGGTAATAGAAGGCAAGAAGATAACGTTCAGCGTCGTGCATCTGTCCACTCTCGTTTGGGCCCGCGGTCTTCACAGAAACGGGACACCCAACACGATGAGCTCGATAAGACCTATGAGGAAGGGGATAGTGCAAGTATTTTCAATCGAATATCTGCAGATCATGCTAGTTACAAGCAAAAGTACATGCAGTATACAATCCAGAAGCTGAGCATGATTACAATTTGGTGTATCGCCCAACCGAAGCAGCTGAACAATCAAAGTTTACCAGAGAGATAGCACTGGCTCCGTTGGAGCGAGCGAAATTTCCATCCAACGTTGGAAAGTTTAATGGTTTAACCGATCCTGATGATCACATGCGCCTCTTTACCGGTGCAGGGTTACTTGGGTGCTGGACATTGCCAATGTGGTGTCACCTATTTGTACTGACCCTTACCGGTGCTGCGCGCATTTGGTTTGATAATTTGCCGACAGGAAAACTTTCCTCTTGGAATGACTTAAAGAAAAATTTCTTACACACTTCAGTCAGCAACGACGATACGTGCGCGATTCCTCAGATGTAATGAACATCTGGCGGAGGGACGATGAGAACCTCGAAGATTTTATAACGCGTTACAAAAAAGAGGTGTTGGAGATTGGAGATGTTCACGAAGACCTAATACGCACGCAGTTCAAGTACGCGGTAAGGTGTGATGAAATGATTAAAGTGTTGTCCGGTACAACTGGCCTTCCAAAAAGCTGGGATAAACTCATGGCGGCAGCCAAGGTCTACGCCCAGACTGAGCGCAACTTAAATTCTAGCAGGCCACCTCTACCTCAGAATCGTCCGCAAGACCTGAGTAGAGGTAGTCGCAGGTATAAGAGAAATTGGAAATAGTCAAGTCAAAATTTGTACTCTCCTTATTCACCAATTGATGCGCGTGCAACAATCAACAAGATAACAACTCAAAAAGCGATTAAGCAAGAGAATAGGGAACGCCAGTGGACTCCCTTAATGAAATCTCCGACTGAAGTTCTCAGCACTGAGAATTATCAGTTCAAACAGCCGCAACCAATGAAAAACAAAAAAGGGCAAGACCCAAATTTGTTCTGTGACTATCATAGAGACATAGGCCACACAACAGATAATTGCATCAGTCTGCGCATGGAGATTGAAAAAGCATTAAAGAGTGGGAAGCTTACACATCTACTCAGAATGTACGCAAAGAGATTAAACAAATTACGCGCGAAAACGAAGGGCCTAACAACAAGAAAATGAACAGCACGTTTCCATGATTCAAGGTGGATCATCGCGCAAGCGTAGCCTTCAACATTTTCGAAACAACACTTGGCGCAAACAGTAAGTCATTTTTCCTATCGTTCCAGGAGGTCCTCAAGAAGATCGGCCAGTAGTTATCACCGGTATCTTTTGTCACACCTCGACCCGCAGCGGAATAAGAGTCGGGGCATAATTGGGTTATCACCAAAGCTCATGACATTTACTATTATGTTTCATATTTAATAAAGTCAAAGTTACATTTTCAAATATCCAAACATGTTCATTCAATACAAAGGAAATAAACCAAACATAACAATCCCAACTCTAAAACGTTTTATTCTTCTAATCCAAGTCCTATGTGTTCCTAGCTGCTGCTGGTTCACCTGTATCATGTGTAAAATGGGAGTTTTTGGATCAACATAAGTTGGCGAGTGAACCTTATTAGATAAACATTTATTAATTAATTACTTGTTAGTTTATCAAAGAAAAATTGTGCATAATCATAGATGAGCAAATGTAAATAATCAAGCAGTGGCAAATAGCAGTCACAACTATAACATACATTAACACATGTCAGCATACATGAACATACCAACATCATACTGTAAATAACATAAATGAAACTGTGCGATCAAGGCTCAATCAAACGGAGCCGATCGTATTGCATGTACTGAAAATGAAAATGTCTGTGCGATCAAGGCTCAATCAAACGGAGCCGATCGTATTGCATGTACTGAAAATGAAAATGTCTGTGCGATCAAGGCTCAATCAAACGGAGCCGATCGTATGTGGGCACGCCAGGTTCAACCGCATAATAAAATGGGGAACATGCTCAACGCTCATAATGTAATGGGGAGCGGCGGCCTATGAAATTGCATGTACTGAATAATAAATTGCATCCAATAATAAGTACTTAACAGCAACAAACTGAATACACAAGTTCATGATATGATGTATGCACAATGGTTTAGTAATAATATATATAGACAAAGACACATGATACACCCCAAAACGTGATTAAAATGGGGAATTTGGAAGATTCACTCACCTTGGGTGCGTTGGATTGGAGATGGTGATATGCGCACGATTTAGATGAGCGGAACAACGAGGATTACTAACCTAAATAATAACGGAAAATATATTAAATGAGTGGATTTTATTAAGGATTTTAATGAAATTTTTAGATATATTTTTGTGAGTTTATGGCTATTTTCTATCTTTAAAAATGTTATTTTTAAGTATTTTTAATTGATTTTTAAATTAAATTAAAAAAATTGTTTATTTAGTGTTGACCGTTGACCGTTGACCGGTCGGTCAGCGTATTAGTTTGCGCCGGGTGAGGCTCGAACCGGCGACCTCCCGTACGCGTGCACGCAGCTCTACCAACTGAGCTACGTGTCTAACCCGAAATAATCTTGTTTTTATTTATACTTATACACTTATTCAGTTAATCCGAATTTCCTTTATTTACAAAAACATTTTAATTCAATCGGACCGGTGCTCGTGACGGGTTTCGAACGTGCGACGTGTGGTTCATGTTGCACACAGTCCACCGCTGGACTGTGTGTCTAACCTGGTTATTCTCTCGGTTTTTATTATACTTAACAACTAACTGGGTTATCCCGGTTTAGTTTTTAAACAAAAAGGCGCGTTATTATATAAGATGTGCATGTAGCAGGGATCGAACTCGGGACGTGCGTGTGTATTTTGCACACAGTCCACCGCTGGACTGTGTGTCTAACCCGTTTAAAATACCGATTTTAATTAATCTTATGTTATGTTGCGTCTTCATCTTCTTCGTTGATTTTACACAGACAAACTTATTCCGACTGTTATGACCGATTCATGACATATACGCTTTTCAGACATTACAAGTAATTTAAAAGTAAAGAATGGAGAGAGTTTGGGGAAAAAGATATACCGATTGAGGTTGTTCACAGAATTCCGGCGGAGGTTCGTCGGTACTGAAAGTGAACTCCGGCTGTTGAAACCAATTAACAGCTTTGTTCGATTATTTAAGAAGTTGAGTCACTTAAACAAGGTTTAACAGAAGTTTGGGAGATCATACCTGTTCACAGTGTGATTCCGGCAGTTTCAGGAGTTTTCCGGCGAAGGTAAGATTTTCGATAAACGTTGACTAGGATTGATTCTGATGGTGGAGTTGTGTTAGTGACTGATTAATCAAATGATTGAAACAGAAAGAGTTGGAGAAAATACCGTGTGGATGTGAGTCCCGGTTTTCCGGTGACTTGCAGAATTTTTCCGGCGGTCTGATTCAAGCTTCTCCGGTGGATTGTAAGGTTGCGGAAATGAAATTGGGAGTCTTGCAGAGTGTTTTGAGTCGCAGGAAAGGTCTAGGATTGAAGTAATCCGAGAATTGAAGACTTTCGGTTATTAAACCGATCTACTTCCGACTTCAAGTTATAATCATGGCTGCATTGATTGGAATCGTCCGTTTATCGGTTATACTCGCTGAATCGAGAGTATCCAAATCGACTTTGGTGTTTGATAACCGATTTCAGTTACAATTTGTAGAATCGGTTGATTTACCTTAGTCCATAAAACTTATTTGTTTTCTAAAGATAACAGAGAACAAGCAAGTGGCGGAGTGGTCTTGTGATTGGGTGATAAGTCGTTGAAGTGTCTTGGCTGACCCGGGTTCGAGTCCCGGCAACGTTATAATTTTTTTATTTATTTTATTTTAACTTTTCATCAAATATAATTTTTTATAGTTTAGTTTATTTATTAATTATGTATTGTTTTAAATCAAAATAATCATAAATATTCGACATAACTTTTATAACTTGATATTCGATTACAAAACGGAGCGGGTTTTGAAAACCCGATTTTTACAAATGTTACATCTTTGGGCATTACCAAACAGATTATATGTTTATAGATCCTGGTAGTTCCATGGATATTATGTATGAGCAGTGCTTCAAGCAGCTAGATCCTTAGGATAAGGCACGCTTAGAACCAGTTGATTTTCCATTAACTGGGTTCTGCAATGAGGCTATCTTTCCTCTAGGACAAATCCATTTTCCTGTTACTTTATCTGATGAGAGGTGTTCTCGAACGAGTAACGTCAACTTCATGGTGATGCCGTCAAATTTCCGTCACGATGTATTATTGGGATGCCGCGCGCAGTGTGATTTTAGTATGATTACCTCCGCTCCACATGCTGCTTGTGGTTTTCTGACACCAAATGGTATAGCTATACTTTACGCGCGGAAAGAAATCATGTCAATTGAAGAACCAGTTATGAAGGCTGTCAAGACATTGCCAAGTAACGAACCAGAAAAATGGGTACTCAACAATAAGTTTCCTGAGCAAACAATCTTGTTAGCATAACATCCGTCAAAAACGGATTTACCAAACCCGCTCCGTTTATTAACCGAACAATCAGTTAAAAATTTCGTTGCGAATTTAATGCCCAAAATAATTTTAAACGATACATAATTAATTATATTATTGGAATATATAAATTGTTTTTGAAAAACTGTTAAAAATAAGAAAATAAAAATAATATGTTTCTGCCGGGTTTCGAACCCAGGTCAGTCAACCGGTTCAGTAACTTAACGCACACACACTTAACCACTGCGCCACTCATGCTTCTTGTTAATTATTAGAATCATTTAATTCATAACATGTTTTTCCGAATTCAAAACCGGCGCCCAAATTTCAGTCGTCGGAAATCCCGGCGATCTCGCGAGATTAGACGGTTTCTTCAAGTCTTAACGTAAACATTTACTAGGACATCGGTTATAACCGACGCCTGAGTCCGCGACACAAACTATAACCGCCGGAAAACGTAATGACTTTGAATCAAGTCGGAAATTGGACCAAGCTCATCGATAACCTGCCTTATAAATACCCCCTCGAACCTCTGCTAGCTTTTTCGCTCAAAACCCCACCTTTACCCGACGTAAATCCATTCGCCGGAAAACTTCTGTACCTCGCCGGAAAACCGAACCCTTCACTTCTAAGCCTTACTAAACCCCCTGAGCTTATACCGAAGTCACACACATCCTTTTCAAGCTTTCTGAAGACTCTCTGCTGCAAGACACACGTCGCCGGAAGTGTTTGCTGTCACCGGAGTTTCGCCGGAGAAACAGAGGAGTCCAGTCGGTATACCTTACGCTTAATCCTTCATTCTTTTTATTTAATCTCACATGTAATTAACCATCAGACACTAACGAACATGATTTAATCATCGAACCAGTCGGATTTCCGATTCTGGTTAAAACTGACGAAGAAGACGAAGTTTATGTAACATATAAGTATAATTAAAATCAAGTTATAAATCGGGTTAGACACACAGTCCAGCGGTGGACTGTGTGCACAATAAACACGAAAACGTCTCGAGTTCGAATCTTGTCCCACGCATGCTGCCTTAATAAAAAAAATTTTTTGTTAACCGAACCGGAGTCACCGCTGTATATGTTAAGTATAATAATAACCGGAATAATAACCAAGATAGACACACAGTCCAGCGGTGGACTGTGTGTATGTTTAAATCACAGGACACGAGTTCGAGTCCGGGCTACCGCACCGGCCCGGATAATTATTAAACTTTTTATTTAAGTCAGAAATGAAAATACTTAGTTTGTATTTAAGTATAATAAAAATCAGTTTAGTTAACAAGTTGGACACACAGTCGAGCGGTGGACTGTGTGTTAGCATAAACCACAGGTCCCGGGTTCGAGACCTGTGGAGAGCACCGGTCCGATTCAGTAAAATCTTTTTAGAAATAAATTGATTTTCGGATTAATCTAATTAATATATAAATATAATTAAAAACAGAAATATTTCGGGTTAGACACGTAGCTCAGTTGGTAGAGCTGCGTGCACGCGTACGGGAGGTCTCGGGTTCGAGCCTCACTCAGCGCACACTTACACGCATACGAACCGGTCAAACAGTCAAGGTCAACGGTCAACGGTCAAAAAAGTCAACTTTTTTTATTATTTTTATTTATTTATTTTAATTAAAAATCAATTAAAAATACTTAAAAATAACATTTTTAAGGTTAGAAAATAGCCTTAAACTCACAAAAATACACCCAACAATCCTACTAAAATGGATTAATAAAATCCGTTTACTTACCGAACCATAATGCTATTTATCTAGGTTAATTTCACTCGTGGTTAAAACCACTTCGCGTGCATTCAACATCATCAACCGAACGCACCCACTATGAGTGAATCTTACAACTCCCCTTTTTAATTACACGTTTTGGGGTGTGTCATGTGTCACAAAATAATTAACTCGTTTATTTAAACTTGTGCCATACCATATCGTGATCTAAACTTAGATTGTCTATATTGTTGTGATCATGTATTTCATTTTGTCAACTTATATGTAATTCATTCATTAAGCCCATCAGTTCCTCGTGGGAGACGAGTTGAGCAACGCGTGCCTCAAAACCAATCCATTATTGTTCATGTGTGTATTATTGAGTTTATATTATTTGTAGTATGTCTTTCATATTATCATGTTTATGCAATTCATTCATTAGGCCCATCAGTTCCTCGTGAGAGACGAGTTGAGCAACGCGTGCCTCTAAACGATCCATTATTGTTCATGTGTTGATTGATGAATAAGTTTACATCTATTTTTACTCATGTGTGGTTGTGCACTTTATTTCATAATCCATTAAATAAACTTGTTCAAATGTTTTCCATAGGATTCACTCGCCAACTTTTTGTTGATCCAAAAACCCTTTTACACATGATACAGGTGAACAGGATGAAGCAAGGAAAACATAGGAAATGCCTTAGAAGAAAACAAAGAAGCTTAGACTGATGTTTAGGTCATTGATGTAATTATGATTGTAAATTTCCATTAAATTGTATTAATGAATATGAAACGTTAAAATAAATGTCATGAGCTTTGATGATAACCCAATCATGCCCCGATCACCTTTTCCGCTGCGGGTCGGGGTGTGACAGTTAGGGTCTGCAGTCAGTATTGAAATTCGCGCAAAACTTAAATTACTGTTGTTTCGCAACAAAGACATTTTCGCCTGGACACTTGCCGACATGGTCGGTGTCCCACGCAATGTCGCGGAACATTGTCTGAATGTATTTCCGTCAACAGAACCAGTTGTACAGAAAAAGCGCAGCCTTGGGTCAGAAAAGACAGAGGCGATGAACGAGCAAGTCACCGAGTTATTAAACGCTGGTATTCTGCGCGAAGTCAAATACCAGACCTGGGTGGCAAACCCAGTCATGGTAAAGAAACATAACGGCGGATGGCGGATGTGCGTAGATTTTAAAGATCTAAACAAGGCGTGTCCGAAAGATTGTTATTCTCTTCTTGAGATTGACAAAAAGGTTGACTCATTAGCTTCCTTTCGATGGAAATGTTTTCTAGATTGTTATAAAAGTTATCATCAAGTCTTGATGAAAAAAGAGGACGAAGATAAAACCGCTTTTCGCACGGAGAAGGGCATTTTTTTTTTATACAAAGATGCCTTTTGGTCTCCGCAATGCGGGAGCTACTTATCAAAGAGTGATGGATACAGTTTTTGGAGATGATATCGGGAAAACTGTGGAAGTCTACATTGATGATTTGGTCATTATGAGTAATTCAGAAGACACTATGTTAGACAACATCCAACGAACTTTTGATTCTTTGCGAAAGGTAAATCTAAAGTTAAATCCAAGCAAATGCTCCTTCGGCATGGAGGAGGGCAAATTTTTGGGTTTCATCGTCACCAAGGACGGTTTCAAAGTTAATCCTGAGAAGGTCGAAGCAATACAAAAAATGTCTTCTCCTAATACCATCAAAGAGATGCAACGTCTGGCTGGAAGGTTAGCTGCGCTAAACGCTTCCTCGCCAATCATGCTGCAAAGTCTTATCCATTAATTCGAACCTTGCGCAATTGTACGAAGAGCAAAGAGTTCGCATGGACTCCTGAAGCTGATCAAGCTTTCCAGCAAATGAAAGATTGTGTAGTTCAACTTCCCACACTTACTGCTCCTCGTGAAAAAGAACCCATGGTCTTGCGCAAATGCATGTCCTGCCAAAGGCATGCCCCTAAAACATTACGCCCAAAGAATCCTTTGGTACCCGTCATAACAGCTTGGCCGTTTCAACAATGGGCCATTGATTTAGTGGGACCATTTCCGGATGCGCCCGGCGCAGTCAAGTTTATCATTGTTGCGGTCGACTACTTCACCAAATGGGTTGAAGCCAAACCTTTAGCTTCTACTACAGCGATGGTAATTCGCAAATTCATCTGGGAATACATTATTTGCCGTTTTGGTCTGCCCATGCGCATTATTATAGACAACGGTCCAAATTTAACGGCTGAAGAGTTGCAAACATGGATGACCGAAATGGGAATCCAGCATGTTTTCGCTTCTGTTGCGCACCCACAAGCAAATGGTCAAGTTGAAAGCATAAACAAACAGTTGGTCGACGGTATCAAGGCCCGCCTTGGCACGGCACAGCGGGGGTGGGTTGACGAATTGCCTAGCATCTTGTGGGCACACTGAACTATGCCCAAGACTAGCACTGGAGAAACTCCTTTTAGCCTTGTGTACGGCACGGAGGCTGTGATTCCTGCCGAAATTGGGTTACCATCTCCAAGAATGCTAGCTTTGGAAAAACAAGATAACTAAGAACAAAGGCGCATCGACCTAGACTTATTGGATGAACGACGAGAAAATGCAGCGATTCGCTAAGCTAAGTACAAGTCTCAGCTTGAAAAGTATTACAACAAAAGGGTACGCATCTGCTCCTTTTTGCCTGGTGACTTTGTTCTTCGCGATAATGAAGCGTCGAATGCCGAAAAACCGGGGAAGTTAGCCCCGCGATGGGAAGGTCCATACGTGATAAATGAAGTATTGGGAAAAGGCGCGTACACTCTGAAGCTTATGGACGGATCCAGCGTTCCTCGAACCTGGAACGCTCAACAACTACGCCGATGTTATATGTAATCTCAGTCCTCTAAGCAACTTCTGAGCGTTGCGTAACGAGACTGCTTACTTTATTTCTTATGTAATCTTAGTGGCAGCCATAGCTTTACGCTTTATCAGTATGAATAAAATACTCTGCCACTAATTACAATCTTGTATATGTTCATTTACAAATGCATGCAATTCCTTTGGATAAAAAAAACACAAACTCATGAGCCACAAGCTAACTTAATACTTATGCTCACACATGAGAAAAGAAATTGTTCATTTGTCTATCCTACACAAGTAATTGGTCCCATGCAAACATTGTAAATCTGAAATATATTATATTCACATCAACAGTACTTGCGCAGCAGCGCAACGTTACAAGTAATTACAAAATAAAATTACAAATTTCCTATTCTATGGATTTTGTTCCCGCCTGCTTCTCTGTTATAGAGAAGATCTCCTCTAGTTTGTCAACAAAGTCATCTTGCTGCATTGCGGCATCCACAAGGTCCATAATCGGGATTTGCAACTAATCATATTTTTCTTTAGCAGCAGAATAAATGGCAGCAGTATTTAGCCCATGCGTGGCAGCCCGGCTTGTATCCCATTTGGTCTTCAGCGCATGTGCCACGTGCAAAGTGCACTTTTTATAGCCCCAAGCATGCCCGTCACTGCGAGCAGCCATCATCAATTCTGCCACTCTCTCACCAACTCCGTGGAATTAAGGATGGCATTTGCGATCTGTATACAAATACAAGCAGTATATGTTATGATAATCAAACTAGACATGTATAAAGAAAAGGGAATATTACCTCCACAATCCCGTACTCCCGCAACCAGGTAAGCTGGTTCATGAGAGATTCGGTCAGGCTTTCTGCTGTAGTGCGAGCGACCTCCGTGTCGTTAAGTTTTTGTTCACCTTCAGTTAGGCCCTACATGCCGCCATACTTCACCTTCGTAATCATGTGGGCCCCCATGAATACCGGGTTTTTCATATGGTTCGCATGTGTTAGCCTGGTTACGTACACTAAAACCCGGAGAAAATCGAGAAATATGTATATAACGTATGAGATTCGGAATGTGTCCAGGTGTAGACACGGTGACACCTCAAAGTGGGGTTAGTTCGAACGACGTTTGGCGTGGCATGCTTTGGCCTAATAGGTCCTTCGCACTCTCATCGTTAGTCCCCAGGTAGGCAAACTGGTTCGTTATATTGGATTTATACGAATGCCAACCTAGACAGGACGTTCCGACTACCGGTACTTGTACCCTTCCAGTTACTACATGCCCGTCGCAGAACTTACTTTGATGAGATTTGAAAATTGCAACAAAATCTTTGAATAACAAAAGTATGAAGATGAATTGAATATATGAACATTGAAATATGTATGATGAATATGTATATAAGTATGTATGTTTGACTGTAAGTATAAACAAATATGAAACAAATAAATATCATAAGTTTGTATGTAACCACCTAAACAATTAAAATTTAGGCAAACTATAGTATAGGCTCTAAGGGTCTAATAACCTATCCTATATCCCTATAGTCATGGCTCTGATACCAATCTGTCACACCCCGACCCGCAGCGGAAAAGGTGATCGGGGCATGATTGGGTTATCATCAAAGCTCATGACATTTATTTTAACGTTTCATATTCATTAATACAATTTAATGGAAATTTACAATCATAATTACATCATGACCTAAACATCATTCTAAGCTTCTTTGTTTTCTTCTAAGGCATTTCCTATGTTTTCCTTGCTTCATCCTGCTCACCTGTATCATGTGTAAAAATGGTTTTTGGATCAACAAAAAGTTGGCAAGTGAATCCTATGGAAAACATTTGAACAAGTTTATTTAATTGATTATAAAATAAAGTGCACAACCACACATGAGTAAAAATAGATGTAACTTATTCACCAATCAATTTAATATTAAACATTACACACATGAACAATAATGGTTCGTTTAGAGGCACGCGTTGCTCAACTCGTCTCTCATGAGGAACTGATGGGCCTAATGAATGAATTGCATAAACTTGACAATATGAAATACATAACTACAAACAATATAAACTCAATAATACACACACGAACAATAATGGATTTGTTTTGAGGCACGTTTTGCTCAACTCGTCTCACACGAGGAACTGATGGGCCTAATGAAGGAATTGCATATAAATAGACAAAATGAAATACATAACTACAAACAATGTATACAATCTAAGTTTAGATCACAATATGGTATGGCACAAGTTTAAATAAACAAGTTAATTTTATGACACATGACACACCCCAAAACGTGTAATTAAAAAGGGGAGTTGTAAGATTCACTCACAGTGGGTGCGTTCGGTTGATGATGTTGAATGCGCACAAAGTGGTTTTAACCACGAGTGAAATTAACCTAGATAATGGCATAATGTTTCGGTAAGTAAACGGATTTTATTAATCCATTTAGTAGGATTGTTGGGTGTATTTTTGTGAGTTTAAGGCTATTTTCTAACCTTAAAAATGTTATTTTTAAGTATTTTTAATTGATTTTTAATTAAAATAAATAAATAAAAATAATAATAAATGTTGACTTTTTTGACCGTTGACCGTTGACGTTGACTGTTGACCGGTTCATATGTGTTACTGTGTGCGCTGGGTGAGGCTCGAACCCGAGACCTCCCGTACGCGTGCACGCAGCTCTACCAACTGAGCTACGTGTCTAACCCGAAATATTTCTGTTTTTAATTTTATTTATATACTAATTAGATTAAACTGAAAATCATTTATTTTTAAAAACGATTTAAATCTAACGAGTCGGTGCGCTCCACATGTCTCGAACCCGGGACCTGTGGTTTAGGTTAACACACAGTCCACCGTTGGACTGTGTGTTTAACTTGTTATATAATCTGATTTTTATTATACTTATATACGATTAAATAATTTCAGTTCTGCCTTATTTAAAAAGTTTAATAATTGTCCGGATCGGTGCAGTAGACCGGACTCGAACTGTGACGTGTGTTTAAACATTCACATAGTCCACCGCTGGACTGTGTGTCTATCTTGGTTATTATTCTGGTTTTTATTAAACTTAACATATATCAGCAGTGAATCCGGTTCGGTAAAAAAAAAACATTTTTATTAAGGCGAGTGTGCGTGGGACATGTATCGAACTCGGGACGTTTACGTGTTTAATGTGCACACAGTCCACCGCTGGACTGTGTGTCTAACCCGAGTTATAACTTGATTTTAATTATACATATACACAACTGAAACTTCGTCTTCTTCGTTGAATTTAACCAGAATCGGAAGTCCGACTGGTTCGATGTTTTAATCATGTTCTTTAGTGTTTTGAGGTTAATTACAGGTGAGATATATAAAAAGAATGAAAGATTTAAGCGTAAGGTATACCGACTGAACTCCTCTGTTTCTCCGGCGAAACTCCGGTGACAGCAGAAACTTCCGGCGACGTGTGTCCTGCGGCAGAGAGTCTTCAGCAAGCTTGAAATGGATGTGGGTGGCTTCGGTATAAGTTCTGGGTGTTCAGTAAGGCTCAGAAGTGAAGGGCTCGGTTTTCCGGCGAGGTGCAGAACTTTTCCGGCGAGTGAGTTTTCGTCGAGAAAGGGTGCGGTTTTGAGCAAAAAGGCTACCAGTGGATTGTGGGTGAATTTATAGGGAGGAATCGAGATGTATAGAGTCGGATTTCAGGCTTGATTCAAAGTCATTACGTTTTCCGGCGGTTATAGCTTGTGTCGCGGGTTCAGGCGTCGGTTATAACCGATGATGAGTTTAAAGTTTACGTTAAGAATAAAAGAAACCGTCCAAACTCGCGAGATCGCTGGGATTTCCGACGACTGCAATTGGGCGCGTCGTTATTTGAATTCGAGATTTATTTTATGTATTAATTGTCTCTCATAATAAACAAGAATCATCAGTGGCGCAGTGGTTGAACGGCTGAGTGTTAAGTCTTTGACTCGCTGGTTGACCCGGGTTCGAAACCCGGCAGCAGCATTTTATTTTTATTTCATTATTTTTAACAATTTTTCAAAAACAAATTATATATTCCAATATAATAATTAATTATGTATCGTTTAAAATTAATTTGAGCATTAAATAAACCACGAAATTTTAAACTGATTGTTCGGTTAATAAACGGAGCGGGTTTGGTAAAATCCGTTTTTTTGACGGATGTTACAAACTGCATCAGCTTTCTCTTTCTTAAGCTTCTCAATTTCGTTGCGCAGTGATATCTTTTCTTTGTTTTCACGATCACAAGCCTCCACAAAGCGCTTGCGCTCGTCCACATATTGCGCAGCAGAGGCCTCACATTTGCGCTTCCAAGACAGCGCAGACCACTCCTCGGTCTTCTTCTCTTCCTCGAACTGGGCCTTTTCAGCCTCAAAATCGACGAGCATCTTTAACGTCTTCTCTTTTTCAAGTTTGGCCTTCGCCTTATCAATCTCAACCTCATCTCATTCCTTGTTCATGCTGCGCCATTCACGCACAATCCTGTTTATTGTGGAAGAGGCAAGGGCAGACTCTTGCAAATATGACTCGTAAGTAGCCTCGTGGTCTTTCTCTTCTTGGCGCTTCACCTCCGCCGGAGGGAAGATGCCCCTATACCACTCCCTGCAGGAGTGTCAATCAGTAAAAACATCACCCTGTTTAACCTTCCACACGTGCTGATGAATCGCAGAGGCCCGCTTCTCAGAATAAGAACGATAGTAATAATCCCAGGCGTCTCCTATGGGCGAATGGGCGACTCCTCATCATAATCCTCAACAAACATAAAGCCTTTGCTTTGTGTTGAAGGGCCAGCTCCCTTGGATATCATCTTTGACGGCTCCGGCACAGGGGAAGATATTTTTTCTTGCTCCACGGTAGCAGTATCTTTCACCCCAGCATCTGTAACTGTATCTTTAACTTGCTCTCCAGCAGGATTCTCAGCATCAAATTTTTTAGTCTCTTCTTCCGGAGCCACCTTCTCAATATTTTCTGGGACGATGGGGTCAGCATAAAAAACAGGTGCTTCTTGCTCCGTATCTCCCTCCTAAACGTTAGGACTGCGCGGCGATGGTATAGCAGATGAGGTGGCCGGCGCAGCCTTCACCATTTTCTCTGCAAAGCATATTAACAAATACCAAGTATAAGATTCTGCTCAACTTTTCTGACAGAAATGCGCAACAAACTGAACATACCATGTGAGAACTTCTTTGCAAAGGCATCCAGATTGCCCTTCTTACTAATGCGCGGGCGCTCAACTTTTGTTGGCACAGGAGGTTTAGTTTTAGCTTATTTCCTCTTCTTGAAAGTGCGCTTCAACGCTTCTTCCGGGCTAGAAGGTATTTTCAAGGGATCATCTGGGTTCGAAGCTGGAAGAAAGGAGGTGTCAAGGGGTTCTGGCTTTGGTTTCCTCAAACCTACAGGCGCAAGACCCTCCAGTGAGTTCGACACCACCACATAATCACACCAAGATTCAGATACGAGACGCGTACCTTTCTTACTCTCAGCTTTCGCAGCAGCCGATGGCTTGGTTTTTTGATCTGGTTTGGAAGGGGGAGGTGCAGCAGCAGTTGGTTTCTTCTTCTTCTTCGAGTCAGGGTCTACGCCCAAGTTTAGAAAATCACCTACATAATCAATCATATTGAACAAAGGTTGCGACATTAGTTATATTGCAATATGACTTAGAAAATATGTTCAAAAGTAATATTGCAATATCAACTTAGGCCTTGTAAGAATTTAATTACCAGTCTTAGAAGATGGTTGCGCCTCCAGATCCGCCTTCTTGGGCAACTCAAAGTTCCCAAGATTTGTGAGAACCAAGTATCCTCACCCTCAGCAATGGGCACGACGACCACTTTCCCTTTCTCTCTCTTAAAAGAGACCAAGTAGAGCGGCGCAGCTACATAACAAACATTTTTGCATCAGTACATATCTATTAGAAGATATTACTAGGAAGTTAAACGGTTACGTACCAGTTCCGTCTTCAGTATACACCGGTTTTTCCCGGCGTTCTTTCTTCCAAAAAATACTCATCCCAGCAGCGATGAGGGCCCTCTCCGGACAAACAATGTTGGGCACATCTTTAATATCCTAGTACTACACCTCGTCGGCAGGTATGGGGAGGGTCTCCAGTTCGATATCATCACCGGCTCGGAAGGTCATCTTCATCGGGATTACTACCGCCTTTATTAAGAAGAACTTCTGTTTCCAGTCGTGGTAAGATTTAGGTGGCACTAACAGCAATTGTTTTGCTTGCACACGCTGTTGGAACGAGTAGAAACCCAATGAGCAGTGCAACTGATAGAAGACTCTAAACTTCTCAACAGTCGGTATGATCTACATCGACCGGCAAACAAACTCAAAATGCCAGATCCTAACCATTCCCATCGGGCTCAACTAAGAAATATGGAGCTTATAAAAACCAAGAATTTCCAGCAGAAATGGGTCACCGGAAGCCTGAAGTTTCCTTCGGCAAAATAGTCATAGAATAACGTGATGTAGCCGGCCGGTGCATCAGCCGCCGTGGCATTCGCCACCGGAAAAAACGCTTTCCTGGACGGAGCAAACAGAAAGTTGGTAATAAGATTATCAAAATCTTTCTTCAACCACTTTAACGGTGGCAAACTTGACGTCGATGGTATCTCAACAGAACTTGCACCGGTGGTCATAACTCAAACTTCGAAGAACACTCAGAAAACTTTGAAGGTCGCCGGAATATATGAACACAAGTTTTTCTCTCAAGATGTAATCTGGTGAGGAAGCAAATGGACCGTTGATCCCTTTATATACTAATCGCAATTAATGCACGATTTGACTGCAGCGACTTTTGCGACAATCACGTATCCCCAAGTAACTGCAGGGGCGAGTGGGGAACAGTAACCGCGCCCACGCTGCGCGAGTGTCGCCGAAATAACATTAATGCGTAAGACATGTACTGTTGACAGCCTGTCAACAGTACCACCACGTCTCAAGAACGTGCATCTTCACCAACTACACCATCCGGATAAGTGACACGTGTCTAAGTATATTTGAAATTCAAATACTTTTTCTTAATCCAGTGCTCTACCTACTTTTATTCTTACATAGGAGTAACACTGGCGCAACACATTTATCTTAAGTCCAGTGCTCCACCTACTTTATATTCTTACATAGGAGCAACATTGGACTGGGGGGACTTGAAGGGGTATGGTCCCAAAAACCTTGCGCCAATCAAGGAAACCATACCCATTAATAACTTCTAAGGCAACTGCGCGCAACTTTTTGCCAAAATAAGATTTATTAGAACTCTGCGCCAAATATGCAAGAGAGGAAAGGATAATATAACTACCTTGCACGGGTTCGCGCAAGGTTCAAAGTTAAAAGCCTAAACATTCTCTTTGGATAAATGCTTCATTTAACTACCTTGCGCGGGCTCGCGCAAGGTTCAAAGTTAACCTTGAAACAATCTCGTTTGATAATGCTTCATGCACAAACCTTATGCGGATATTTATATCAAAGCAAGTATCCACCAAACGTTGCGCTAAGCAGCAAGGAGAAGGAAGAAGATCCGTTAACTAACTTGCGTTTTTCGCGCAAGGAAACAGTTAATCCTGAGAAACTTTCCATAGCAAAATCCTTGACTTGGTGCAGAAGCAAATGAATCTTTTTGTTGTAACAGAATGTACACGTGGCGAATAACAATGGGTAACAGCTGTGAAACCTTCTAGAAGCCATTAACACCCAATCGTGCAAGCATCTTTTCGGTTATAACCAATTACCACATGGCAGCATCTGGACGACTGAGGAAGATCACGGTGATGGCATGTTCACATTTATAAAATGTAGTGATCTCATGTTGACACGTGACACCTCCCTAACCGCTGATGAGCTCACGATTCGTGTGCACTATCGGATTGCCAACAAACATTAACGGAATAGCGAAAGATTCCGTTAAAGTTAACAATCTCTCCTTTGGCGCCAAACACCGGCTATAAATAAGTAACTTGGAGTTCAAGGAAAGGTTTCACTTTCAACTACTCTCTCTCTTACAATACTTTACTTCCGACTACCTGTACTTATTCTCACGCCGGAGGGTGGTCAGGAGAGAACCCCCTTCTCCCCGTGGCGAGCTAACGGTGTTCTGTTTTGCAGGATTAGCCGGAGTATTGTTTTATTCATCATTCATCGTGAAACCAAACGAAGGGTTAACCCTTTTATGCAGAACTCATTCCATAGATCTACTTAGATTCCGGTCTAGTTGATCTAGGGTTTCTTCAATACCCTTTAAGTTTCAATCACTCCTCTATGTGGGACAAGATGCTACTTTCCCATTTATTTCAGCATTTAATGTTTCAAACACCAAACTTTGAGCATCGATATCTCATTCATCTTAGCTCCGTTTTGGACGTGGTTTAGTTCGTTGCGAAGCTCTTCCAACATAGAACACAAACCGGGAAATAAATATATATATAAACCTCAGTTTATAATATTTATTTATCGTCCAAAATTTGGAAATACCCATTTCTATATTTGTGAAAAAAGTTATTTTTACAAAATTTCAACAAAAACTGATCAATTTTGAAGGTAAAGAACACCGCGTGCAATTTTAAACATACATAAAGGACAAAACTTGTAATTCACTCAAAATTACAGATGAATTAGGCATGTGATTGTACTTACCGACATTGCTGCTCACGTGACCTCTTTTATTACATAAAAAAATCGTACATAACAAAAATTAAAATATACCATATTTTATGTAAATTAATGATATAGGATTATCGTGTCAATTGTTCCAAATTATTGGATCATCATATATAATATAATTATATATATATATATATAATATATATATGGGAATGAGTAAAATGAGAACCACCTCTAGTTGCAAGAACCGTAGAAATCACTTTCAAACCGTTAGATCTTTAAGATCGATGGATTACATTAAAAGTAATTAAACCATTATTAAAATATTTTTTCTTTATTATGTTTTTCATATTTTAATGTCAAAAGAGTATTTAAGTAAATTTACTTTTTTGTCTTATTATACTTATTATTTTTTATTACCTATTTTTTCTTATTATATTTATTATTTATTATTAAAAATCTGATTATTTTATTAAACAAAAGTTTAAAATCAGAATTTTTGATAAATAAAAATTTTCAAGATTTTTTTATAAAAAAAAAACGTTTTTTTATGGGCCGTTTTTTAACGCCTCCGTTTTTGCACATGTTTACGCGTTTTTTAGCGCCGTTTTTAGCCTTATTCGCGCCTTTTTTACGCCGTTTCACTCGTTTATTTACGGTACCCCTGTTTTTACGTGCCGTTATTTACGCCCCCGTTTTTACGCACCATTTTTTACGCCCAGGGTTTACGCGCCGTTTTTTAAGCCCCTTTTTATGCCCCGTTTTTACACGCCTTTATTTACGGCTATTCGCCCCCGTTTTTACGTGCCGTTTTTACGCCGTATTTACGCCCCCGTTTTTACGCGCCGTTTTTTACGCGCGTTTTTTACGCGCCGTTATTTAGCGTCGTATTTACGCCCTCGTTTTTTACGCCCCGTATTGACGCCCCGTTATTTACGCCTCGTTTTTTCGCGTCGTTTTTCTACGGCCGATTTTACACGCCGTTTTTTCGCCTCGTTTTTTACGCGCCTGTTTTTACGCCTCGTTTTTTATGCCCTTTTTTACCGCGTTTTATATGCGTTTTTTCGCCGTTTTTACCTGTTTTACTCGCTGTTTTTTACCCCCCATTTTTACGCCCTTTTTACACCGTTTTTTGCGCGCCGATTTTTACGTCGTTTTTACGCCCGTTTTTCACCCTTTTTTTACGCCCCGTTTTTATATGCCCCGTTTTTACGCGCCATTTTTTACACGCCGTTTTTTACGCCCCGCTTTTTTTATGCGTTGTTTTTTACGACCCTTTTTTTACGCTCCGTATTTACGCGTAGTTTTTTTACACCCGTTTTACGAAGTTTTTTTACGGAAAAAGGTTAAAAAAAATTGTAACCTTCTTTACACCACGGTTGTAAACTTTTTTTACGCACCCCGGTTGTAAAATTTTTACGCTCTTGTTAAAAAAAATTAAACCTTTTTTTATACTGCGGTTGTAAACTTTCCGTACACAGTTTTTTCGTGTATAGTTTTTTTACTTGTAGCGTAAACATTTTTAAGTAAAGTTTAAAAAAAATAATTAACTTTTAATACACAGTTTTTTATGTGTATTGTTTTTACGGGTAGCGTAAAGTTTTTAAAAAGTTTTTTACAGGTTTTTTAACCTTCTTATCACAGTTTTTTCGTATGTGAACTTTTTTTACCCCGCGGATGTAAACTTTTGACAGCCCCTGATGTAAATGTTTTTTCGAGAATAATTTATATCGAATTTTTACGTTGGTGTAATGTTTTTACGAGAATTTTTTAAATCAAATTTTTTTACACCGAAATAGGCTCACGGTCGGCTCGTCATGTTTAATCAAATAACAGGGGCTTCAATATCCTGCAGAAGAACGCCTCTGGTCGTTCGTGTTGGGTTGTTTAATCAAATACCATGCTCAATAAACTGATTGTTTAATCAAACTTTTTTACGCGCCGTTTTTTACTCTCCGTTTTTAGCGCCTTTTTTACGCCCCATATTTACCTCAACCGTTTTTACAAATGTTTTTTACACCCATTTTTTTACGCCAAAATTTTTTACGGGTAGCGTTTTTTACGCCGAGTTTTTTTACACCAAAAATTTTTATACACATTTTTTTCGTGTATAGTTTTTTACGGGTAGCATAAAATTTTTAAGTAAAGTTTTAAAAAAAGTTTTTTTAAACTTTTCATAAACTGTTTTTTTAAGGGTGTTGTTTTTTACGGGTAGCGTAAACCATTAAAATAGTGTTTTACAGGTTTTTTTAGCTTTTCAGCATAGTTTTTTCGTATGTGAACCATATAAAAAGTAATTTTACGCACGGTATCGTGTAAAAAAACATTCACAGGTGTAAAAGGAACAGTTTTTTTGGAAGGACATAAAAAACATTTATAAGTGTTAAAATCAAGAATTTTTTTACGGATGTAAAAAACATTTACAAGCGTAACAATCCGGAATTTACATGTGGTTTGCAACAAGTTTTTTGGACACGGTGTCGCGAGTGAACTTTTTACGAATGTAAACTTTTTACAACCCCGATGTTAATTTTTTACAGGTCGCGTAAAAGGTTTGCAACAAAGAGATGGGTAAATTGAGAAACACCTTCAGTTGCGAGAACCGTAGGAACCACTTTCAAACCGTTAGATCTTTAAGAAACGATGGATGAGATTAAAAGTAATTAAACCATTATAAAATTCTTTTTTGTCTTATTATGTTTTTAATATTTTAATGTCAAAAGGGTAATTAAGTAAATTTGTTTTTTTTTGTCTTATTATACTTATTATTTTTTATTACCTATTTTTGTCTTATTATATTTATATTAAAAATCTATTATTTTATTAAACAAAAGTTTAAAATCAAATTTTTGATAAATAAATTTTTTCAAGATTTTTTTTATATAAAAAACTTTTTACGAGCCTTTTTTTACTGGCTCCGTTTTTGCGCATCGTTTTTTACGCCCGTGTTTAAGCGCCGTTTAGCCTTTTTTCGCGCCGTTTTTTACGCCCCTTTTTTACACGCCGTTATTTACGGCTATAGCCCCATGTTTTTACGTGCCGTTAGTTACACCCCATATTTACGCCCCCGTTTTTACGCGCCGTTTTTTACGCCCGGGTTTACGCGCCGTTTTTTAAGCCCGGTTTACGCCTTTTTTAAGCCCCGTTTTACGCGCCGTTTTTTACGCCCCGTTTTTACACGCCTTTATTTACGGCTATACGCCCCCGTTTTAGTGCGTTATTTACCCGTTTCCGCCGTTTTTTACGCGTCATATTTACGCCCTCATTTTTTACGCCCCGTTATTTACGCCTCGTTTTTTTGCGTCGTTTTTCTACGGCCGATTTTACACGCCGTTTTTTCGCCTCGTTTTTTTACGCACCTGGTTTTTACGCCTCGTTTTTTTACGTCCGTTTTTTTATGCGCCGTTTTTTACCCCCTGTTTTTTACGCGCCGCTTTTTACGTCCCATTTTTACGCCCCGTTTTTTACGCCCCGTTTTTTGCGCGCCGATTTTTGCGTCGTTTTTAGCGCCGTTTTCTACGCCCCGTTTTTCACCCGGGTTTTTTTACGCCACGTTTTTACGCGCCATTTTTTACACGCAGTTTTTTACGCCCCGCTTTTATTACGCGTTGTTTTTTACTACCCGTTTTTTACGCTCCGTATCTACACGTAGTTTTTTACACCCGGTTTTTTACGAAGTTTTTTTTACGGAAAAGGTTAAAAATAAATTTAAACCTTTTTTACACCACGGTTGTAAACTTTTTTACGCACCCCGGTTGTAAAATTTTTAAGCTCTTGTTAAAAAAATTAAACCTTTTTTTATACTGCGGTTGTAAACTTTCCATACACAGTTTTTTCATGTATAGTTTTTTACTTGTAACATAAAATTAAGTAAAGTTTAAAAAAAAAGTTTTTTTAACTTTTAATACACAGTTTTTTTACGTGTATTGTTTTTACGGGTAGCGTGAAGTTTTTAAAAGTTTTTTACAGGTTTTTTTAACCTTCTTATCACAGTTTTTTCGTATGTGAACTTTTTTTTACCCCCGGATGTAACTTTTTGACGCCCCGGATGTAAATGTTTTTTTGAGAATAATTTATATCGAATTTTTTTAACGCTGGTGTAAATGTTTTTACGAGAAATTTTTAAATTGAATTTTTTCACACCGAAATAGGCTCACGGTTGGCTCGTCATGTTTAATCAAATAAAGGGGCTTCAATATCCTGCAGAAGAACGCCTCTGGTCGTTCGTGTCGGGTTGTTTAATCAAATACCATGCTCAATAAATTGATTGTTTAATCAAACTTTTTTACACGCCGTTTTTTACTCCCCGTTTTTACGCGCCATTTTAACGCCCCATATTTACCCGACGTTTTACAACCCGGTTTTTTTACACCAAACATTTTTTTCCGCCGAGTTTTTTTACGCCAAAATTTTTACGGGTAGTGTTCTTTACGCCGAATTTTTTTACTCCAAAAATTTTACAAATTTTTTTCGTGTATAGTTTTTCACGGGTAGCATAAAATTTTTAAGTAAAGTTTTAAAAAAAGTTTTTTTAACTTTTCATAAACAGTTTTTTTAAGGGTGTTGCTTTTTACGGGTAGCGTAAACCATTAAAATAGTGTTTTACAGGTTTTTTTAACTTTTCAGCATAGTTTTTTCGTATGTGAACCATATAAAAAGTAATTTTACGCACGGTATCGTGTAAAAAAACATTCACAGGTGTAAAAAGAACAGTTTTTTTGGAAGGACATAAAAAACATTTATATGTTAAAATCAAGAATTTTTTTACGGATGTAAAAAACATTCACAAGCGTAACAATCTGGAATTTACATGTGGTTTGCAACAAGTTTTTTGGGCACGGTGTCGCGTGTGAACTTTCTACGGATGTAAACTTTTTACACCCCCGATGTTAATTTTTTACAGGTCGCGTAAAAGGTTTGCAACAAAGTTTTTACGGGTGGTGTAAAAGGTTTGCAACAAACTTTTTACGCCCCCGTTGCAACAAATTTTTATATCGACTTTTGTAAAAAAAAATTACATCAAATGTAAAAGATATCTTTTACCTCTAATGTAAAAACGCCCTTACGTCGACTTTTATAAAAATATTTTTATGGGGGATTTTTCTATGATGCATGTAGCACCAATACATTTGTACACAAACTTGTTGAGACAAGAATGTTTAACCCTAATCTAATGAGGCATGCAGATAATTCTAATGGTAAAGTAGTACTACTTATTGTACATCTACATTTACAATTACAAACTCAACTGATAATTACATCTAAACTACGCATTGCTATGCATCAACAAATTAAACAAAACATAAATCAGCCCATACCACCTTTCGATGCCGATTCCCATAAAAACATAAACCACTTCTTATTCTCCACACCCGTATCCCCCTTATACGCGTTAATCCTATGTGAATAGGACAACACCACATCCTTCACCATCGACGCCTGATCCGAACCCAACCTCCCAAAATCCAAAACAAGCAACACCGCATTCTTAACCCGATCAATAACCTTATACAACTAAAAGATGCAAATTTGCTACAGGAATTAAAACCCCATGATGACTACAACAAACACATATATACTTGCCTACATAACACAATGAGAATAACAAGAAATTTGCTTTTATTTATAAACAAGATGCAATAAAACCTTAAAATAGTTCTGTAATTTGGGTGAAGCATTTTAACGAACAGCTGGTGTGCATCTTCAAACCTTCAAGTTTTAACAACACAACTATTAAACATTACCCCTAAAATAGAAATTATATGAGAAACTCATAATCAATTACATTCAAGGCTAAATAACTTACGCAATCGTATCAAAGTGGCAATAGCATGAGGGGAATGTTGAGTAACATGGCGCTCGACAACCGTATGTTGATGGTGTAGACAAATAGTATAGGTATCGTTGAACAGATGAGACTGCCCGTCTGGTGGTGCGTGTGATTTGTCGCCAAGTGATGGATTAAATGGAGGTGGTCTGAATATAGGTCACCGTTGATGTATAAGATGGTCGACATGGTGGAGGGACAACACAACCAAAGAGAGCAGAGTGGTGAAGATGTGGGGAGAATTTCTGATTTGGTGAGGGAACCACCACCATCCTTAGATAGCAGCGCCACCTTCTCCGTCATCAAACAAACCAACCTCCACTCCACGAACCATCATTCCGCCGTCACCCCCCAACACACAACAACCTCTGGGGAATATATTCAACCCGAGCCGCCGCCTGCCCAAAACCCTTACACGCCCTTCAAAACTTCGACTTGCCGGAATCGAGTTGTCTAAATCCTTGTCATATTTAGTACTATGTTTTCTTGGATTGAGAACGTTCTATATCCCTCTGTGTTTTTTGTGTATTCAAAATTTGGTCAGTGTGTGTGTTTGATTGTAAATTAAAGAAGAGAAAGTGTGTGAGAAGTGTGTGTGATAGAGATGGGGATGTGACTGATAGTTTGTACAACAATCTGGATAATGGTGAGGGTGGATTTACCTAAATGCACATATGTAAAAAGAAGTTAATATAAGAGTTAAATGCTTGGTTGGTCTCTGTGGTTTGCAAATCTTACAGACTTGGTCCTAGTGGTTCACTAATTACACACTTGGTCCCAGTAGTTTCAAATTTTGCACTCGGGTGGTCCTTACCACTAACCTTTGTTAGATTTCTCAGTTAAGTATATGCAAAATTACTATATTACCCTCCTTCACAAACCTGCAACCTCCACATCCACCTTAAACCCACCACCACCTCCACCGTCAACTGACCACCACCACTGCAACAATCACCGGAAAGGTTAGAAGAAGGAGGTACACCGAAACCGAATGGGTGTTGAGGCGGTATTCTCGGCGGCTTCAGTCGTCTTCTCCGACGCTCCGGCAAGTTGCAGGTTTCTCGGCGGCTTCAGTAGTCTTCTCCGGTGCTCCGGCGCTCCGGCAAGTTGCAGGTTTTTCGGCTGTGTTTCCTTTTTCTGCAAAATCAATGTAACAAAGATCGAAACTCAAAAACTCGAACCAAAACTCTTTGAAATTTCACTGAAACAGTTTGAAATCATCAATCAACACACCAAAACGGATCCAAAATTTCTCCGAAACTGATCAAAAATCAACCGAAATGATCCGTACGAATGAACAATATGTATCATTTTCAGTTCATCTTCTTCAGTTCAGATCTACTCGAATCAAGCTCAACATGAAGGAGTTGCAGGTTTCCGGGTAACGAAGAAGATGAAGGAGTTGTGAGGGCATAAATGGAGGGGCTTAGTGCAAAAGATGAAGAGGAAGATTTGTTGTAACAGATTAACGGCAATGTGTGGTGGTGAGAACAAATTCACAGGCGATCGATGGTGGTGATAAACGATTCAACCTCAAATCGGTCTAACAAAATTATAATTGGAAATCGTCCAGATCTGTAAAATCAGTAATTGTTTAATGAAGGGGGTTGGAGATGAGCGGAGGTGGCTAACCGGAAGGGGTGACCGGAATTCCACGGATGTCGGCGTTTACAGCCGGTAACTTTGGGTCTTGGAAGGAAGATGGCGGTGAAAGGCGGCGAGGGTATGGCTGAGTGGTATGGCGGTGAAAGGCGGCGAGGGTGAGGGTGGTGGTAGCAGAGTAGTTGCAGGTGGTAGCAGAGAAAGGATGAAGAAGACGAGAGGTATAATAGTAATTTTGCATATACTTAACTGAGAAATCTAACAAAGGTTAGTGGTAAGGACCACCCGAGTGCAAAATTTGAAACTACTGGGACCAAGTGTGTAATTAGTGAACCACTAGGACCAAGTCTGCAAGATTTGCAAACCACAGGGACCAACCAAGCATTTAACTCTTAATATAATGATGTGTCAAAATGGTATTGGTTTAGATGAGTTCTCATGGTTTTTGTAACTGGGCTTGGTTCTTCCTTGAACCGAATCCTATATATATATATATATATATTTATATATAATGGGTAAAATGAGAACCACCTCTAGTTGCGAGAACCGTAAAAACCATTTTTTTTCATTAGATCTTCAATGATGAATGGATTAGACTAAAAGTAAATAAAAGTAATACTAAATTATTTTGTCTTATTATTTTTTTAGTATTTTAATGCTAAATAAGAAATTTTTTATTAATAAACATATTAGTTTTTTTAACAAGAAAACAATGTTTTGTTACACGTCCGTTTTTTAGCGCCGTTTTTGTACGCTCTGTTTTTACGCGTCGTTTTTTACTCCCCGTTTTTTACGCGCCTTTTTTACACTCGTTTTTTGCGCCCTTTTTACGCGCCCTTTTTTACATCCAGTTTTTTTCGCCCGATTTTTTTACGCGCCGTTTTTACGCCGGTTGTAAATTTTTCAAAGTTATAATATTTACATGACCAACCCTGTTTTATTTACGAGCCCAATTTTTTCGCCCTGTTTTTGCGTGCCGTTTTTACGCACGGTTTTTGCGCGTTGTTTTTGCACGCATGGTTTTACGCGCTGTTTTTTTAAAGCGCCGTTTTTACGGATTGTTTTTTACGCCCGGTTTTTAGCGGAGCTTTAACGCCCCGTATTTACCCGACGTTTTATCACCCGGTTTTTTTACACCAAACATTTTTTTACGCCAAAATTTTTTTACGGGTAGCGTAAAATTTTTAAGTAAAGTTTAAAAAAAAATATTTTTAACTTTTCATACACAGTTTTTTTACGGGTGTTCATACACAAATTTTTTACGGGTGTAAAAAACATTCACAAGCGTAACAATCCGGAATTTACATGTGGTTTGCCAACAAGTTTTTTGGGCACAGTGTCGCGTGTGAACTTTTTACAGATGTAAACTTTTTACGCCAAACATTTACATACACAGTTTTTTCGTGTATAGTTTTTTACGGGTAACGTAAAATTTTTAAGTAATTTTTTAAAAACCGTTTTTTAACTTTTCGTACACAGTTTTTTACGCCAAAAACATTTTTTTATGGCAAATTTTGTTTTTCTACGCCCCGACCCTAATTTCGGGTTTACGACATTTGAGAATCTTATAAACAAACTCACCCAAAATCACGACTCATAGATGTCTCCGATAAACTTATCATCATCGACTGAAAAATAATAAAACCAACTACAATTTTACGTTTAACAAACCCACCACACGTAGATTTTTTTATACGTGCGGTTTAAAAAAAAAAAACATTCACAAGGGTAAAAATCCGGAATTTTTACGTTTAACAAACCCAAAAAAACTTAAATCTGTTAATTTTACGCGCCGTTTTTTATGCGTCGTTTTTACGCCCCGTTTTTACGCGATGTTATCTACGCGCCCTATTTACGCCATCGTTTTTACGCCAAATATTTTTACGCCAAAATTTTCATACACAGTTTTTCATGTATATTTTTTTACGGGTAGCGTAAAATTTTTAAGTAAAGTTTTAAAAACAGTTTTTTTAACTTTTCGTACACAGTTTTTTACGCCAAAAACATTTTTCGAACCTACCCTCAGCCATCCTCGCCGCGCCATCGTCATCAATTATCGGAAAAATTGTTTCTAGTCATCATTGCCAACTAACAAGTTTCAATAAAACCATTGAACACCCTTATAAACAAATCAACATTTAAATAACATAGACCCAATAAATACACACATTTCAAGAAAACCCAATTCAAAATCTTGACATGCGATACAATTGAACAGCCTTATAAACAAATCAACATTTAAATAACATAGACACAATTAAACATATCATTTCCTTCTCAAAATCTTGACATACAATACAATTCCCCCCAAATCTAACAAGTTTCAATAAAACCATTGAACACCCTTATAAACAAATCAACATTTAAATAACATAGACCCAATAAATACATACATTTCAAGAAAACCCAATTCAAGAACCCTAAAAAACCAAACTTTAAGCTAACCCATCATCCAAAAACCAAAATTAACAAAGCCCCATTTCAAAAAATACTTAAAAATGTAATCTTTAAAGCACCTAACACCTACCCACTTGAGAACAATGAACAAATAGTAAATTTGTGAACAAATTGAATTTTGACCAAATATATAAACAAATAAAACTACACTAATAGAGCCAAAAATAGCAAGTACGTTTTCACATTAAAACTGATCTCTTTTACATCAACTTCATAGGGTTTGGTTGACTAGCGGCCAGTTGAGCTGTCATGTCAACAGAGAGGAAGAAATAGATGGGTGGTGTTCTAGAGAGAGAGTAATATTGACTTACGCGATCCTTGTCGCCACCACAACAACCAGACAGCGGAGCTGCCATAAGCGACGGCCAGAAAAGCCGTAATTGGCGGCGGCGCGACAACAGTCGACAGGCGGCAGAGCCGCTTTTTCCGGCGACCAGAAACACCGGAATCGGGGTGGTGGTGCGTGGCTCGAGCCTGAGGAACGGCAGCGATGGTGGTGGCTGCGTGGTTTCTATTCAAGCTCAGTCTTGTTCAGTTTACCGCCGCAGATGGTGGGTGGTCGTTTGGTGGTGGTTGGTTGTGGTGGTCGGATGGTGGTGGTGATCGGCGGTTGGAGTTAGAGAGGGAGTAGAGACAGAAGAGTGATGTTCTAGATGGGGTGTGTGGATTGTGTTTAAGATAGATGAAGATGGTGGTGGGATTTTTGAAGGTCAATGAATTTTGAAGAGAGGAGAGAGAGAGAGAAACAAAACTCTGCAATTGAAATTGATGGATGAGAGAGGGTGAGAATTTAATAAAGAGATAGATTAGAGATATGTAGTAAATGACCAAAATACCTTTTATGGTATAAAATAATATTGCATGTGTGGCATATTTGATTGGTGGAGAATGATTTGCGTTCAATGGGGTGTTCTCCCTCGAACCGAATCATATATATATATATATATAGTATACACACACAAAAGAACCCTATAAACAGAAAAAAAATCCAGTCGCTCAGTATAATAGTAAATGTAGATTGCATTTATTTATGTCAAGATACTAAGCCTGAGAAATGGAGATTCAGACTTTAGAGTGTATGAAGAGTTGTCTTAGAATTATGAAAACTTATGACACGTTATTGGTAAAGTAGGGAAAATGTTATTGAATTATAATTACATCATTGGCGTTTTCTAGTGAATTTGATAAAAGAAATATATGCCAGATGAATACATGATAATCGCCAACCCAAATGAGGAGTGAAAGAAAGTTAGGTTTCCTGTTTAAAGGTGCATGTGTGATACCAATGATTGAGAATGATGCTTTGTAGTTACACACAAATGGTTCCGCTTCTCGGCATGCTTGTTCAAAAAGCTTGGACTTCAGACTCGCTCAGAATTAGCTTGTTTGGAAACCAGCCGAACTCAGGACTAAGTAAGCAATATGTGGTGGTCAATTAGTAAAGACAAAACATTTAAATATATTGAGAAGAGGGGGGAGGGGAGGTTCTTGTGCTCATCTTCTACAAACATCATCAATTAAAAGAAATTTTTTGTTAAAAAAATGATGAAGCTTTTGCTTTTTCCTTAATTTTAATATATGGCTAAAAGCTGTAACCCCAATATTTTAGCATATCACTAGGCTCATATATTTTACATTAGCCCAACACGTGTATGTGAAATTATTCTTTTCTTTTTTTTTATAAATGACCCAGCTTGAGCCTTTATGATATGAGTAAAGTTCAACATTTTAGCTTGTTAAAATAAATTATTTAACCAACTCGTTTAACTTCGAGCCCAGGCCCAACCTTGCTCAGTTCCGCTTTTTTACAACCTCATTTCTTCGACAAGCAAAGCTAGAACGTCGTCAGTTTCATTTAATCAAAACCTTTTTAGCTAAATAAAATAGGGAAATCAGATGACCAAACCTAGCGAAGTAATGATAACTAGATGAAGAAATCTAGGAAGAATATGACTAAACCCGGACGTAGAAATCGAAAGTAGACCGGTTGTTGTAGACATATTATGCGTAAGGTTGTTAATAAGTTTTGTATCGAATATATTTTGTTCAGTCCATCATAACCCAACCTAACCCAACATGTGTAACCTAGTTAGACCCAAGGGCGACTTCAAGTGGGTTGTCAAAGGTCAAAGAAATTGAAAGAAGACCCATTGCAAGGGTGAACTCTCATGGGTTGTTGTCACATAATTTGTACTTCCCACCTAACCAAGCTAGTGCACATTGTTTATGGTCAAGAGGTCGCCCTACCAAGGAAAATGACTCCCTGATGAAACATTATCAAGAATGTACCCCTTCTGATGCATGCAATGTATGGGTACCCACTTATGCAAAAATTTTATACAAGTAGAGTATTCAACTATAATTAGATGCTCATTCACTATAATTCTATATGTTCACTAATAAAATGTTTTTTATTTAAACACACAACTACATGTACATTTATATGTGTCTAAAAAATAAGTGATATTGAATTTAAATAATTCAAACTTTCACCAATTAGCCGATAGTACTTTCAACTTTCAATTTGTACTACATCACTCATAACTTTCAACTTATTTTCCTCTCACACTCACAAACTAACTAAAAACTAACCCAGTTAGTTTTTACTAATGTGTCACTTGTGTGGTGACGTAACATTTTTGATGACGTGGTGGTTGACATGGCATACTGGATTGATTGGCTTTTTGATGGCGTGGCACTAGTTTGGCAACGTGTCAGCTAACTGGGTTAATGTTGAGTTAGTTTGGAGTATCGTAGGAAAATAAGTTGAAACTTGAGAGTGTTATCGGCTAATTAGTGAAATTTATGACTATTGAAATCTAATATCCCATAAAATAATATGTTTGTATTTCGAATATAGACCAAAATAATGGTGAATGTTGTCTTGCTTAAACTGTATATACCTTTATTTGGGTTGGCTTAGAACCCAATTCTTTATAAGTACAATAATTTGCAAGTCACGAGAGTTATTCCTTGCCAAATAGAATGGCGTTTTATGAACCGATATTGGCCTAGAGATCTACAATATTACTTTTGGAATTTAACAAAACAATGATGTGATGTATCAATATTGGCCTCCAAGAGCATGTGATGGCATTTCCTATGTCCCTAACGTCTTTCTTCAAAGGATGAGATAAAAATCACATATGAGATTTCAAAATGGGCCAGCCCTAAAATCAAAACTCTAACCATAAGGTCACAAGTGATGTTTTTTAGAAAGATCCTAAAAGAAAAACAACTAGTTACCAATAACGAAATACAGTTAATTTGTTAGTTTTGGCTTGTATGTTGTTATTATGTTCTTGCATACCGCATGCTAGTATCTAACTCGATCGATTCTATGTTAATTACTCCACTTAATGGTTGTTGATTTTAGCCAATGACCTTATGGTGCATTAGTAGCCTCATGACCAAGTGGAGGTCATGGGTCCGAGTCTCGCCTGGAGCAAAAATGCACTTGGTTGAGTCAGGGTTTTAACCACATTGGGCTTTCCCGGTAATGGTTTTCTCTGGAATGGTGGCAGACAGGTTCGCCAGTGCCCTCTGCTTTAGTGGACGTGGGTTGCCTTTTGTAATTGTGTATACTCTGTTGATCGTACTTTTCTTGGTCGTTCTAAAAAAATAAGGCTAATTGGTATGGGGAGCGGCCTAGGGCCGGCGCCCTAGCACACTGCCCCCTAGGCGGGTCCTCGTCTTCATCGTCGTCTGCTCGCCGTCCTTGCCGGGCCTCCTCTCCTCACACACACATATACATACAACACACACATATATATGAGGCCCATCCCCCACACCCTAGGTCCACCCCATTCAGCCTCATCCTCACACCCGCTTACGTGGACGCCTACGTGGTAGAGCATCCTTTGAAGACTACCTTCCTCCACACCCCATAGTCTAACAGTTAATTTTTAAGTTCCAAGGCAATTTACACGCTCAAGTGATCAACCTTTTTCACTACTACAAAAGTACTCATCTACAATCAATATAATGGTCGTCATTCGTAAATCAATCATGGAGACGTGAAAATAATCTTTATCGTTTATCCAGTTAGTTTGGAATATTTTTTGTGACCTTAATGAGTTTGCGAGAAGCCTGTTCACATCTTGCATTTTAAACTGCATTTTAAACTAATAGGAAATGATTATATCTCGTACAAACTTCTAGCATTATTAGTTGTAAATTTTTTCATATATAGATATTTGGTAAATTGGAAATAAATAATCCCACCTAACTCAATTTGGCCGATAATAATCCCAAGTCAGTTATTGGAAATTAATAATCCGAACAGGTCAATTTTTTTTGTAAAATAATCCGCCGTTAGAATAGCTTAACGGAGTTAAGTTTTTTTCTGAATTACAAACCGATGTTTTAGGGCTTTTGATCAGAACGAGGATACGAGTCGATTGATGTAAAACTTACCTTGAAATTGTGCTCGAAATGTCTTGATTTTTGTTAATTGGAAGTTTAAACACTCAAATTGAAGCACCGTTATCGTGGGCTGGGCAGTATTTTGAGGTAAGTTTTACATCAATCGACTCGTATTCTCGTTCTGATCAAAAGCCCTAAAACATCGGTTTGTAATTCGGAAAAAAAACTTAACTCGTTAAGCCATTTTCACGGTAGTCTATTTTAAAAAAAATTGACCAGTTCGGATTATTTATTTCCAATAACTGACTTGGGGTTATTATCGGTCAAATTGCGTTAGGTGAGATTATTTATTTCCAATTTGCCTAAATATTTTTACAATAATTTCCTATTTTTACAAGATACAATATTTATGATGTGAACGAGCTTCATCTATAACTCATTACAGTAATGACAAATACTCCAAATTGAGCTTATGATATATATTTGAGTTAATTACTGTTTTCGTTCCTGTGGTTTGTCGAAAATCACTATTTCAGTCCATTAGTTTAAAAATTGCGATTCAGTCCCTGAGGTTTCACTCGTAACCATTTCAGTCCATGTGGTTTCACTTTCGTAACCACTTCAATCCATTTATTCTGTAAGTACATGGACTTAAATAGTTGCGAGGTGGACTGAAATGGTTACGAAAGTGAAACCACAGGGACTGAAATCGCAATTTTTAAACTAATGGACTGAAATAGTGATTTTTGACAAACCACGGGGACGAAAACAGTAATTAACTCTCTCTCTCTCTCTCTATATATATATATATATATATATATATATATATATAGGTGAATTATATAAACAAATCTCACTCTAGTTAAAAAAACTCATTTGTGCGGATAAAAACATCTCACATGTTATACTTTTTGGCAGTTATATTTTTCTAAATTTGTGTACATTTTTCTTGTCAGAAGAGAGATAAAAGAGAATGTGTCGCATTTTTTCAGCGTTATGTTTTTTGAACTTCACATGCTACACATTTTATGGGGTTTGATAGAATTTTGGAAATGTCGACGGGTAAAAATGATGAATATTGAAAATTAGGTTGTAAAGTGTTAGTGGGAGTAAACCATAGGGACGTAAACTGTAGTTTACTCTTTCTGAATTTATAAACTTCAGCACTTCAGTAAAGAGAGACCCAGGGGTGGGAGTGGGTAGTGTGCTATAGTATAAGTATATTAAACCAAGCAACTACATCTTTGCTCCATAGAGGCGTTCGATCTCTTTGTAATGAACAAACAAGATAAAATGAGAAATGTATTGCATGAAATGAATCCCAAAATTGTTTACATTCCAAAAAATGTCAATTTAGTTTATTCTCATTCATCGTTATAGAAACGTCATACACATGTGGAGTGGTGGATTTAATCTTTTTTTACCGAGCCACATATAAAAGTGGCAAGTGTCGTCTCATCATTACCCATGAGAATTAAATCATCCGTGTGGACAAGTAAATACATGATGCAAGAATCATGAGAGAATACAAAACGTAAGGTATCTACACGACTACTGGTAAAGCCATAAGAAATAAGAAACATGCTTAAACGTTAATTAGATGCACATGTAGCGTGTTTTAACTTGTATAAAGCTTTGGTTAAGCGACATACATGATTAGGAAACTATGGATGAGTGAAACCCGACGGTTGTTCCATGAAGACTGTTTCAATCAGATTGCCATTTAAGAAGGCATTTTTGACATCTAATTGGTGTAGCTTCCAATCATGTAAAACAGCAAGAGACAAAACAATGCAAACTGTGGAAGCTTTAACTATCAGACTAAAAAGATGAGAGTAGTTAAGTCCGAGAATTTGAGGGTAACCATGTGCTACTAAAACGCGCTTTGAAGCGCTCAATGGACTCGTCCAAATGATATATAATGCAATAAACCCATTTAGAACCGACAACATTCGTGTCGGGGTGGACGAGGCACTAAAGTGCATGTGACATTAAGTCTCAATGTATCTATTTCTTCTTACATGGCGGCCACCCATTTAGGGTTTTAGCCGCCGATTTATACCCACGTGGTTTAGCAATCGATGGGGGAGCAATATGTAGAGGATGGGATGTGAGCGAGACTAATTTGGCTTGATGTTTGGGTTTAAAAATGCCGGATTTGGCTCTAGTGGTCATGGGATGGGTGGAAGATTTTGTAGAGTGTAAAAGATTCGTTGTGGTTTGAGGCAGAGGTTGGGTATTGGGATAGATAGGTTTTGTGGTTTGCGAGGGATTGAGCTAGGTTCGGGCTGTGATGTGGTTGTAGGTGATGGGGTAGGGAACATGTGGTTAGATGGGCTTAGTATTGGGGATTGGACTGAGGTAATGGGCTCGGTGTTTCGGCTGGGAGGCAGGCTGGATGGAGGACTGTTAGGTAGGAGATTAGGCTGAGATGTTGGGCTGCTGGTAGTAGGTGGAGTGTAGAGGAATGGTTGCGGGCTTTAGTTGGGCACGAGGAATAGGGTAAGTGGATGAGTGGGCTACGGTTGTGGGGTATGTATAAGTGGGCTTAGGTTGGCTTTGGTTTGAAGGTTGGGAGCCAGTAGGTTTAGATAAGAAGGTTGTGAGATCTAATTATGTAAGATCATATGAACCGTTCAAGCCATTGAAGGGAAAGAAATCTTCATTAACTCCGAGCATGCCGAGCAATATAGATGCGAGAAGCGGTGGAATCAAGCCACCCGGTACCCTTTGTGTTATGTGCTATAATCAATGAAGACACACGATATACTGCGTGGTTCAAGCTTGTGTTTTGAATAATCCCGTACATACGAGAAAACTTAACAACTATAGGTACGTAGATTTGCGTATTGTGCTTGTTCAAAGAAGTTTAATTCAAAAGGTGACATGTTTTCAACAAAGGTGTGGGAAAACGATTGATAATAAACATTGTCGAAGTAAAAGTATCCACCCAATAGGAGGCCGGAATATGAGCATCGAATGACATGGCAAGACCGGTCCCAACAATATGACAATGTTTTCTTTCGGAACATCCATTTTGTTGAGGCGTATGTTGGCACGAAAAATGATGGAAAGTGCCATTGACTTTAGGGACGACCATGGGTCGGGTTTGGGACAGGTTTAGGTAATCCAAACCCCAAACCCGTCCCAAAACTCGTTGGGTTTCTAGCAGGTATATACCCATCGAGTATCGGGTATACCTGCGGATTTACGGTAAACCCATTAATTTAAAAATATTACCCGTTGGGTGTAACCGACCAAAACCCATCGGGTAACTACTAATCAGTTACATTTAGTTCTGTCCTTATTAAAATATATCAAATAATGAAAACGTATACGGAATAAAATACCTATATGTATAAAAAGTGAAGGTATCATATATATACATATTTAAAAGAGTAAATTGCGGTTTTAGTCTATGTGGTTTATTAGCCATTGCAATATTTTATAATTTTGAAAAGTATTGCAATTTTGGTACAAATGTTTTCATTTCATTGCAATTCCAATCCACATTGCTAACCCCATTCATAACCTAGTTAAAACAAGTCACATGACTATCATGTGCAGGGGCATTATCGTAAATAACCATAAAAATGAAAGAAACAAACGCCAAAAAACTGTAGGTTTAATTCAGCGAAAAAACACTAAAAACAGCAGGTTTTTATAAGCCAAAAAACTACAACTTTTTTAAGCAAAAAAACCCCCAAAATGCAGGTTTTTTCAGCAAAAAAAGGCCAAAAATCTGCAGGTTTTTTCGGCAAAAAAACCCAAAAAATGCAGGTTTTATCATCAAAAAAATGCAGGCTTTTGACCCATAGCGTGACACACCAGCGTGCGTAAATTTGTTTCTTTCATTTTATGGTTATTTACGGTAATGCCCATGCACATGATAGTCATGTGACTTGTTTTAACTAGTTATGGATGGGGTTAGCAATGTGGATTGGAATTGCAATGAAATGAAAACATTTGTACCAAAATTGCAATACTTTTCAAAATTATAAAATATTGCAATGGCTAATAAACCTCATGGATCAAAACTGCAATTTACGCTATTTAAAAATATAAAAGAAATTATGCCGGGTATACAATCGGGGTGAATGGGTATACTTTAACAGGTAATCGAGTTGGGTAAATGGGTATATCACCAAATCCAAAACGCGTCCCAAAACCCGCAAGAAAAATAAAAACTAGTCCCAAACCCGATTAAGCAACCCCAAACTCATCCCAATTTTGTCGGGTTTCATGTTTTCCCATCGGTTTGGGTTCGATTTCCATCCCTAATCATCTTCAAATATTTTCCAAACCATTTGATTCACAAATTTGTACCCCCGTTATTTTGAAAAACCTTTATTTTACGTGAGCATTGTGTTTGAACAAGATTAATAAAAACAGGTAAAACCGCATAGAATCCTGTCTTAGTTTTGATTGGTAAAGCCATGTAAACATAGAATAATCATCATCAAAAGAAACATAATATCTCTAGCCATCTTTGGAACAAACAAGTGCCGGACCGCACAAATCACAATATATTAAGTCTAGAGGATTAGATGCTCATTTTAAATTAGGTTCAAATGATAAACGACGACTATTTGAAAGTTAACAAGGAGTGCAAACATTAGGTTTGGATAAAACTGAAGTAACAGACAAAACAACCAACTTATTTAAAAGGGAAAATTATATTAAACGACACATGGCCCAAACGAACATGCCACAACTCATAAGAAGCCAGTGTTGAGACACCAGAAGTAGTAACCAAAGCCTGAGGAGAATCCTTCAAAACATAAAGACCATTTTCACAAAACCCATTTTGTTTTCCGATCCAGGATATGAAAGAACGGTTGAGAAAAAAGAACATCAACCCGGTGGTCCATGGTGTAACATCCGTCGAAAAACGGGTTTTCAAAACCCGCTTCGTTTATTAACCGAACAATCAGTTTTAAACTTTTGTTGTTTATTTATGACTTATTTTAATTTTAAACGATACATAATTAATAAACAAATTAGAAGTTATAAATTATAATTGTTAAAAAGTAAAAATAAATTAATTAAAAAGAAAAACCGGCTGCCGGGAGTCGAACCCGGGTCAGCCGGGAATCCACAAAGCCTTAACTCTCACTCACCAAACCACCCCGCCACTTGTGTTCTTTAGGAATATATCAAATCAATTAATTCAAATATCCAAACCTCGATTTCAAATCGGTCAACCGACGCGCCCAATTCGCAGTCGTCGGAAATCTCGACGATTTCGCCGATAATTGACGGTTTCTTCTGATTTAACCGAAGATTAACCTCAACGTCGGTTATAACCGATGTCTGAACCCGCGACATCAGTAGTAACCGCCGGAGACCGGCTGACCATGAATCGAGACTGAAATCAGACCCCATGCGTCTCGATTCTTCCCTATAAATTCACCCACAAATCTCTGGTAGCCTTTTCGCTCAAAATCGCACCTTTTCTCGACGAAATTTCACTCGCCGGAAATATCCTGCCATCACCGGACTTTCGCCGGAAAACCGAGACTCACATCCACATGGTAAATACCTCGACTCTTTCTGTTTCAATCCGTTGTTAGACTGTTACTAACACAAATCCACCATCCAGAATCAATTCCAGACGACGTTGTCGGAATTTCTGCCTTCGCCGGAAAACTTCTGAAACTTCCAGAATCACGCTGAGAGCCGGTATGATCATTCAAACTTCTGTTAATCCTTGTTTAAGTACCTCAATTTCATAACTAATCGAACAAAACTTTAATTGATTCTAACAGCCGAAGTTCACAAATAGAGCCGACGGACCTTTGCCGGAGTTCTGTGAAAGACACGGATCGGTACCTCCTATCCCCAAACTCTCTCCGTTCATTACCTTTCAATTACTTATAATGTTTGATAATCGAATTAGACATAAATCAGTCAAATTATCATTGTCTGTGTTCTTGAGCGAAGAAGACGAAGTCCGGTTATGTTATAAGATTAATTAAAATCAGTTTTATGAACGGGTTAGACACACAGTCCAGCGGTGGACTGTGTGCAAACAAATACATATACGTCGCGAGTTCGATTCCTGTCCCAACCTTACTCTCTTGAAATAAAAATGTCTTTTTTTAACCGAACCGGGTTAACTCACAAAATCATGTTAAGTATAATAAAAACCGGATTATTAACCAGGTTAGACACACAGTCCAGCGGTGGACTGTGTGCACGTTAACCCACAGGTCCCGGGTTCGAGACCTGTTGTCAGCACCGGTTCGATACATTTAAAATCCTTTTTAAAAATAAATAATTTCTGGATAAATCTAAATAGTATATAAGTATAATTAAAAACAGAATTATTTCGGGTTAGACACGTAGCTCAGTTGGTAGAGCTGCGTGCACGCGTACGGGAGGTCACGGGTTCGAGTCTCACCTAGCGCACATATATAAGCGACCGGACCGGTCAACGGTCAACATTTTTATTATTTTTATTTATTTATTTAATTTAAAAATCAATTAAAAATACTTAAAAATAACGTTTTTAAAGTTAGAAAATAGCCTTAAACTCACAAAAATATATCCAAAAATCCTATTAAAATAGTTAATAAAATCCACATACTTACCGTACCTTTTCGTTATTAATTAGGTTAGTTATCCCTCGTCGATCAATCCTCTAAACTCGTGCGCATTCAACATCTTCAAGCAAACGCACCCAATGTGAGTGAATCTCTACCAATTCCCCGTTTTAATCACATTTTGGGGTGTACCATGTGTCGCTATTTATTTATTATAATTAAACACTTGTGCATCCATCATGTTCATGATCAAATGTGTTGCCAATATATATCTATTGTTTGTGTGGTTGATGTTTAAATTAAAGTTATCATTTTCAGTACATACATTTCATAGGCCGCCGCTCCCCATTACCTATGAGCGTGAGCTGTTCCCCATTACCTATGAGCGTGAACCAGGCGTTGCCAACATAAGATCGGCTCCGTTTGATTGAGCCTTGATCTCACATACATTAGCATAGGCCGTCCGTTCCCCATTACCTATGAGCGTGAACGGGACGTTGCCAACATATACATTGTCATTCTTATTATATACTTAAGCAAGGTGGTTTGTGATCGTTATGTTTATATACATTTGTTCATATATGATTGTTGCACAATTTTCCTATATTAATTACAATAATGAATCAATGACAAATGTTTTTAAAAAGGTTCACTCGCCAACTTTTGTTGACCCAAAATTCCCCATTTTTACACATGATACAGGTGATTAAGTTGAAGCAAGAAACATATAGGGCGGCCTAGAAGAATAAACCAGTTTAGATTTTGGATTGTTTTAGTTAATTTTTCCTTCCTTGTATTGTATGAATTTGACTTGGAACTTTGAGATGTAATTTGAATTTAATAAATATGAAACATATTAGTAAACATCATGAGCTTTGGTGATAACCCAATTATGCCCCGACTCTTATTCCGCTGCGGGTCGGGGTGTGACACATGGTTAGTTTGCTAACCAGTAATAACTTTTTTGTGATATTAGGAATAACAAGGACATCACGTAAACAAATATTATTAAAAAAAGTGGAGGTACCCGTGTGTGTAACTGGTAGGGTTTTACCATTGCCAAAAATAATGTGTGAGTTAACTTGATAAGGAGTTGCATGGTCGAAAGACTAAAAAGTTGGCGTCATATGATCAGTGACCCCTGAATTAGCATTCCAATCAATGGAATTGTCGGTAACATGACATTGAGCATGGAATGCCTTTGCTAAGGCTTCATCCGAGTTGGGAGCTTGACAAGCATAAGTGTATAAGCTAGGACATGATGATACATAGTGACCAATGGTTCGACATGATTGACAATGAGATGGTCTACGAGATTGATTAGGACCCGACCACCATGTTGTCCATTTCCGAGAATCCATACCACAATAAATAGGAGACTTGCTAAGGTTTTATTCGAGTTTGATTGTACGTTCATTTATATGTATTACCTATACGGCTATACACATATTGGTTATGTATAGGTAATTTAATATACATATCTATGGGAAACAATACACATTTAAAAACATGTTGAATTTACCAATGTTTACATAAAAAAGCATTAAATTTTTAATTATATAAACATTAATAATAGTTAAGTGGTTTACACTTATATTTCTTTTGATAAAAGATTCATTCTCAATGCCCCACCAATGGTAAATTTTGTTGGAGAAAAGAAAAACAAGAAAAAAATGGTAGGAAAAGAAAATGAAGATGAAGGGGGTATATAACTATAACTATATAATATATGTGATTGTATGGTATGAATTGTACTTTTGTAATGATTAATGCACACATGTGAGCCATTGAGGGGGATGAGGGGTATGTACTTGATTTGTCTGGGGGAATGGAGATAATTCATATCTCTTGGAAACAACTGAAGAAGAATATATGTAGCTTGCTTCATTGTCACTTTAATAAGCATGCATTTGCGCAGTCATTCGTATCTTATCAGTCATAAACATCTCGTGATGCATCATGTATTTATATGTTTGTGTGCAAATTTCTTTCTATACTAGTGTGATTTTCCGTGATTCGGGTGCCTTTTAATTGGCAGGTATCAGTTTGATTTGTTACAGTTTTTATATTCTGATATGATATCGGCACTTGCTATAGTGACCGAAAAAAATAAACACGTACCTAATAGGTATTAGTTCGATTTGTTACAGTTTTGTACGGTACCAACGTTTCTATAGCTTATATGATACTAAAATGATACTTTATTGCGAATAGAACTCGGTTTTCAATTGAATTTATGACCTCTGAGAAAACCGTAAAAACAAATACTGGTACCGATGTTGTTCGCCCTTTATCGGTTCAAATAATTTATATTTGACGGTTAGAACCCTGTTTTCAACAAAATTTATGTCGGAACGTCGAGAAAACAGTAAGAACAAATACTGGTATCAGTGTTGTTCGGGCCATATCGGTTCGGTTAATCACGATAAAGGACAAAAAGATAAATTATATTTGACGAGCACAACTCCATTTTTATTGAAAGGTTGATAAATATATACACATCACAATGTATATTATAGAATTACGAAAATGGGAACAACGTCACTTTACATAAAAAACTATATATGTCTATGTTTCCATCACCACTTTATATATATATATATATATATATATATATATATATATATATAATACTAAACCGCAGGGAAGATTTGACGAAATGTATACCCATGCTAGGTCATTTGTACACTACTATATATAATTTGGTTTTGATTATTATATGGACATGTAGATCAAAATAAGAACATCCCAACAATATGTTTGAAGTTACTTAAAACATCGTCTCTTTATAGTTACAAGCAAAAGAAAAGGTTAAAAGTAATTATAATAATTAAAAAAATTACTATTGCGCCAAGCTAAGAAATTAGTAAATTAGTATGTAATGAAGGGTCAGTTGAAATTAGAATTATAAATTTTATAGAAGTTATTAGAAAGATAAATAATTATTTGATCAATTACTAATAGATAAGATTATATTAGACAATAATTTGAAATTTTCTGAGTAGTGTGTTTAAACGGATAGTTTATAGAAATTTAAAAAGAAAACTGAATATCCACCTGCTCACAAGGGCGTAGCATAGTGGGGGGTGGGGATCTCCGAACTTTTCGTTCATTAATGTACGGTATGTAGTTTTCGTATAGAATTTTTTTAGGTATATACGTTTTCGACTCTCTGGTTTTATAATTTAGGTATAATTTTAGTTTCGGTGATTTCCAACCCCCTTGATTGAAATCTCAAACTTTACCATTGCCTGCTCAAACAACATTTCACGTAAAGAAACCAAACGAATACAAAAAACATCATATACACAATATATAACCCACGCAAAATTATCATAATTTTATTACATGCATGATGCATCTACACGTCCTTATCTTGTGTCTTGTTTGTTTTGTTATATAACATATGTATGTTGTGTATTACATGAACACATGTATATTATTGATATATTTTTCTTAGATTTATCTTATTATACTTACTAAAATCATAGGTTGGAACGTTAATTTCCATGAGCACATGTAATTGATTTTTTTAGGTGGTTGTTTTTCATATGATGGTTTTCATATAGAATTTTTAAGTATATACATTTTCGACTCTCCGGTTTTATAATTTTTTAGGTATAATTTTAGTTTCGGTAACTTTCGACCCCCTTGTTCATGGAAATTAACGTTCCAACCTATGATTTTAGTAAGGATCAGGCTTGAGAAGAACCAGGTTCGATCCTGGTTTTTGCTGCTTCTTTTTTTATCCACTTTAAACCCTTTCCTTTTTCGCTTTATTTTATTTGTTTTATTTTAATACTAAATTGTTTATTGTTTTATTTCTTTTATTAATATGCAATCCGCTGACTTACTCTTAACAATTCTAATGAGATGAAAAAAAGATGTTTGATTGATCAACTATTACACAAAGAGTCACATTCTCTGTAAACACCTCACATGCACCCCCTCTCTCGTTTTTTTTTTTCCATTTCATTCCCTCATTCACCCTTCATCACCACCTCCCACCATCCACCTCTCTCACTACTCGCCGCAACCGTCTACCACCCACCACTCGTTGCCACCCGCACTGCCACAGCTACCTCACAGTCGCGACCGCCACTTACCACTAAGGCTGCAAATGAACCAAACGTTCGGCAAACAGTTCGTGAACCGTTCGGCGAGAAGTTCGTTTGTGTTCGTTCGTTTATTAAACAAATAAACACGAAAAAGAAATTCCGTTGGTTTAGTTAAATAAACAAACATGAACAGAAGTCGTGTCCGTTCGTTTATGTTCGTGAACGTTCAGTAACGTGTTTGTTTGTTTCGATAGTTCATTAGTGTTTTTAGAATTTATATTTATTTAAATACTTCAAAATTCCAAAAAATTAAATATCTAATAAGTGTCGGTATATTATATATTTCGTTCATGAACGATTGTTTGTGTTCATTTGTTTCCATTTGTGTTCATGAACATTAGTTTGTGCTCATTTTTCTTCGTCAACGGTCATTTTTTTCGTTGCCTCAAATTAACAAAAAAACACAAACGAACACGAACAAGTTCATTTCCTTAACAAACGAGCACGAACATAAAATCTCGTTTGATAAGTGTTCGTAAACGGTTCGCGAACACAATATTTCTTAACAAACGAACACGAACAAGCTCTTGTTCGTGTTCGTTCAGTTCGTTAGCAGCAGTACAACCGCTCTTATTCCTTGTCTTTCCTGCTGATCAACAACATAAACTAATGATTCATTTCATTCTCACTTGGTAACCAAACAAGACAATGGAACGATAATGATTCATTTCATTCACTTTTTCATTTCATTACCCCATACCAAATGTCTAATTGTTATTTTTTCAAAACTTTGTTTGAGTATATTAATGTAATTTCACTTATATATTATATATATAATATATAGAGAGAGAGAGAGAGAGACTAAAAATACAAGAGTGGTTATCGTTAGAAGCGTATGCTAGTAGGAGATTGTGCCGCATGTCATTCCTTAATTTTTTATATCATGTGTGATTATGTATATAACATGCATAATTAGGGTTTGAAACAACCCATGCATAGTTTTCATGTTTGGTGGCATGCGGGTTTTGATTTTTTTAACGTGCGTAATTATGCAAATAACGTGCGTGATTAAGGTTTAACCCAACCCGTGCATAATTACACAATAACGTGTATAAATATGCATTATAACGTGCGTAATTAATAAAAATAAAATAATTTAAAGTTATGACTTGCTCAAAAGGATATAAATATGTGTTTTACATCTATTAAAAACAATAAAAACTCGAAAGGATATAGATATGTGTTTTAAATCTATATATTAAAAATAATGAAAATAAATATTGATACTGAGTTAGTATTGGCTTGGTACTGCTACGAGACCGGTAGTTGATATGGTTTACGATATCTAAAAGAGTAAGTATTATGAATCCGACTTTGTATACCTGAATGTTAACAAATATGCAGCAACTATAACAAAATATCAAACCGAAAATGAATAAAAACACAAACGAAATACCCGATTAAATATTTGAATAACTTACCTATTAGGGTGGTAGGGGCGCCCATCACTCACCACCCACCCATCACTCACAACATCCAATCACCATACGCCACGTCATCGAGCCAAATTCCATCACTAGTGATGGATTTTACTAGGGGTGCCCATCACTACATCACTAGTGATGGGTTTTTTTTCCTTTCTTTTTTCTTTTTTCTTTTTTATTTTTAAATTATAAATTAACAATACAATTTATTTTATAAATTATAAATTAACAATAAAACATATAAAATTAAAAATAAAAATACAACTAAAAAATAAAACATATAAAATTAAAAGGATAAATAAACAAAGTCTACTCTTCGTCCGAATCCGGAAAATCCAAACCTAAAGAACCTACATATTCAATTAAATCATATCTCAACCGAAAGTGAAGTTCTTCACTGCACAAGTCTTGGTGGACATTTTCTGGAACGAGATTTTGTGTTGGAGGATCCGGCACCCAATCTGGAGAAATTGCACGTCCGTCTTCTTTGATTAGCATATTGTGCAATATGATGCATGCATATACTATGCTATGGATTGTTTTTTTATTCATCGCAGGAACCGGCCGTCCTAGTATCCCCCATCTACTCTTTAAAACTCCAAAAGCCCGCTTAACATCTTTTCTTGCCGATTCTTACAAATTCTTGAACGCCTTTTCTTTAGGCCCGGTAGGAAATGAAAGGGCTTTCACAAAAATAGACCATGATGGGTAGATACCATCCACAAGTAGAAAGCCTCGTCTGTAATATTTTCCGTTAACCATAAACGGATAGAAATGTGCGGTACCATCTGTTACGTTTTGAAACAACGGCGATGTATACAAAACATTGATGTCGTTGTTTGAATCGGGAACACCAAAATACGAATGCCAAATCCATAAATCATTCGAGGCCACCGCTTCAAGTAAGATGGTCGGCCTTTTAATGTCACCCCTAACATACGCCCCTCGCAACTCTCTTGGACAATTTCTCCACTCGATATGTGTACAGTCGATGCTACCGAGCATCCCAGGAAAATGTCATCTAGCCTCATGTGCGGCGTAAAGACGTGAGATGTCGTGTCTCGTTGGTCTACGTAGAAACTCTTTGGCATACAACTTAATGATAGCGTTACAAAAAAATTGCAAACACTCTCGCGAGGTTCTTTCCGACATTTGTAAGTATTCATCAAATTGATCGGGAGGGTTACCTGTCGCAAGTTGGCGAATGGCGGACGTGCATTTTTGTATCGGAGTGAAACTATGTTTGGCCCTGCCGTCGTACCGTTCTTGAAACATTGTTCGCTCGCTTCAATGTCTCCTACAATCTTTAAAAATAATTCATTTGGCAAACGAAACCGCTCCCTAAACGTTTCGGCATTGTAGACCGGATTCTCCACAAAGTAATCAATCATTAACACCTCGTTGGCATGTATTCGATCACGACCAACCATTTTCTTCTTCGGACGGCTCGAGCCTTCAAGCACGTTATACACCTTCTCAAAAAATTCAAGCGTGTCGTTGTCGGAAGACTTATCGCTTTGCTATCCATCGGAAACGAATCGGAAGAAGATGCCATTGAAAAAACTTAGATTGGAAGAATGTTGTTTTGGGTTGAGAAATTGTATTTTGATATATATAAAGTGATTTGTTATATATATATATATTATATATATATATATATATATAACAACGGTCAAAAACTCACAACGGTCAACATCAACGTTCGAAAATTTGATTTCACCACACGTTCTCCGGGCCACGCGTTGTGGACTACACCGGCGGTGGTGTTCCACGGTGTTCCACGCGTGGTGGCTTCCCCACAACGCGGTGGCCCGACCACCCTTATCCGTTTCTAATGTTTTGAGTGTTCAGTTTGCCATCAAAATCTGGCTGGATTCCAACCCCTGAATTTCCATACAGAAATTGCAAGAAACACATTTTATATTTTAAACCCAAAAGAAACAATTTTTTTTCCTGACAAGATGGTCTAGTGGTTATTCATTGGTGGTGACAATGAAGTTTAGAACTAGGCCTCTTTAAAGGTCGCCAGTTGAAACCGAGCCGAACCGGGTTTTACCGCAGTGGGCCTTCGGGCGGCAGGTTTTCCTCAGAACTGGTGGCTTGGTGGCTCAGGTATGCATCCAACTCTGACCGTTATGCATTTGCTTGATTGAGGGCAAGTCAGAATGTATATCCAGTAGTTTAGTTTTCCGTTAAAGAAACACGAATTTTGCACGGAAATGAAGGTAGATATTTGTTGCTTCAAAAAGTTTCGTTAACCTATGTCAGAATTATAACAATTTACTGTATTGATAGTGGAGACGTATGTAATATTAAATAGTCATTCATTAATACATTAACTTATATACAACTTTTTATTTAAATATAGTGAGAGCAGAGATTTTATTATCGACGGTGGATTTCTTTCGAAATTTATGATGGACTGAGTAATTAGCGTCGTCTACAATTGCAGCGGGCGTGAATGACCTTTTGCTAATAAATATACTCGAGCGGCCGGAGTTTGCTTGACGTGAAAAGAAGTAACAAAACTACAATGTCCATTATATAAAGTCTGTTGCATTTTTTTTAGTTATAAAAATCAATCAAGTTTCAACATTGCTATATTGTTATTGTTTTCCATAACTGTTTAAAAGTGATGATTAAACTGAAACAATTATAAAACATGAATAATATTTAGTGACAGCTATGTTTTGGATATTTGGAAAACTAGAAATGATTGTGTTTTCAACATTTAGCGACTCTTGTCTAGTTTCAACTTGACCTATTGAAATATGTGGTTTCACTTTGATATTTTCATTAACTTTTGGATTCAATTCACTTGCTAGTTGTTTTGTTTTTAATTAGTTATAATATATTATAATGGTTTAGAATCAAATATAAAGATTCCTAAAAATAAGACGTCGTATAAAGGGTATTAAACGACTTCGATTAACCTCATTTAAGAGGCATTGGAACCGTTTTATCGAACTCTACGATGTGAGATTTTAAGTTTTCACTTTTGGATTTATTGGTTTTAGATTTTAGAATTTTTGTTTATTATCATTGTGTATTTTATTTACCATTGTGTCTTTTATATTTGCGTCATTGTGTCTTTTTTGCGATTAATTGTCTTTTTTCCTTGACATTTTGTTTTCGGCATTGTGTTATATTTTGCTCGATATTGTGTCATCTTGTGTTATCCATTATGTCTTTATACATTTCTTATTTTTAGTAGTTTTTGTAGAATAACTTAACCCATATTATAATATATTATCTTGCCGTTTAAGAAAAATAATAAACAATATTAAAACTTAGAGTGTTTTTTTTAAATATTTTTTATTGACTTTTAACAAAATAACGGAGAGAATTAGGCACATTACCAAAAATAAAATATTAACTAATAGTGATCTTTAATAAACAAATTTTAATTTTGTTTATATTGTTATAACTTGTTATAGCTGTACTATATTAGTCTTACTATTATATTGTCCAGTCTTATTTGTTTTTTATAATTATTGAGTTGCATATTATAGTTTTTTTCCTCTTAATTAAAAAATAGTTCAATACATATATGATGAGAAATAAGCGCGGGATGGCACGTGATGACAAAAGATTGACGGCTGTTTTGAGGTCGACTCCAAATTCCCGTGAGAATCATTTGGACCCATCGATATCTCACTATATATCCCCTCATGGTTTATTTCCCTATTTATTTCTTATAAATTATACTATTATTTCCCTATTTTATTTCTTATAAATTATACTATTAAAAATATAAAATTCATGTATACTACAACATCAACGTTTCATTATACATATATACACATATATATCTTATATGGCTTAACACATTGGTCCTAATAACACTAAAAACCTTATGGACGCGAGGCAATTAAATGTTGAATTAGAACTTGTAACTAAATATTAAACGCACTAGTGGAAATCAATATAGTTTAGGGTTTTTGATTGGAGAGGCAAACGGATTATACAACAAACTTAGATGCTAGATAGATGACTCGATTTTCGTAGTGTTGTATTGGTGTTTGTCGTATGGTTTGTTTATGAAAGCTGGTACTTTTGGAGGATGCATGTCTTGTATTTGGTAACTTTCGCTAGGGGTTCAAGAGAGGCAAACTTGCGCAATTGCGTGGAGGATGCATGTCTTGTATTTGGTAACCTTTGCTAGGGTTCAAGAGAGGCAAACTTGCACTGTTGCGCTCAACTCGACTATATTAGGTTAAGCTCGGGTTATGACAGATTGATCATTGAGCACAGATCGAAATGCTCAAGTTATATGTGCAAAAGTAATCATGCATGTACGTACTGATAACCAAACTTATTGTAATGTACGTGAAAAATATTGAAAAATATATATAAGATGACAACTTGACTATATAGGTTACAGGGTTAAGTTCATTAGTGAACAACCCTCTTGATTGTAAACATTAATGAACTAATCATAGCTCTTGATTATCAATACAGAAGTGTATACACATGTGTAAATCAATAGTCATGATTTAATAATGAAAATAAACTAGTGTATTTTACGATTTGATGATATAAATCAATGTCCAGGATTTTTCACTCAGTTCACAATATACATTAGTTTTCACTCTGGAACCCCACCCTGTATACTTATATGGATTCATTCCTTCATCGTTAATCCCTGTGGAATACGGGTTCGAATGGTGCTTCCTTATGTTAACTTAGAGACTTGATGGCTTTGAAGTGTCTCTTTCGACAATCTTGAAGAACATTATATTTTGAAAGCTTAATGATTTTTGTTCTATGTATGGGCACAATTATTATATGTATGAATTTACTCGTGTACAATTAATAAAAGTTGTCTTTCGGTTCCCTTGTTATTTAGACATGTATTTATCCATTCCATCCCATTTCATCTCATCTTATCAATCAATATATGTACTATTATTATAAAATATTATATCATTACCTTGAACATAAGGTACGTCTATTTGAATATATATAATATACGATTGTTTATACGTATAATAAGTGATATATACATTTTTACCCTTCAATTCCAAACAAGAATCACGAGCTTATGATTCTTCCCCGTCAGTCCTCCCGTGTTAGCATTGTCTAGTCTCCCATATCCTTTATTTTACTAATATACCCTCATCACTCAACTCTATAAACCAAATATCATTACTAAATAATCATATAAATATACACACACATAAATATATATGTGTTCAATACCTACACGCGCAGTGGCGGACCCATAAATTATTTGTTAGGGGTGCGGATGAGTAGTCCAAGCATATTTTCAGGGGGTGCGATCGGGTTTTTTTGCCTAAAATATACACTAAACTTTTTTTTTCAAGGGTGCGCCAGCCCACCCTAAGCTTCACCTAGGTCCGCCCCTGCCTATATGATAAACATTTGTTTTCTTTTTGATTATAATTAATAGAAATGTCGGTGGCTAATCCGTCGATAAACATATCAACTTTCAGTAAACGTACGAGGTAATTGAAATCAGGTCGTAAGCGAGAACACTTTAGGATCACCAACAGAATTTACCCACACTCATCCTTCACCAACGACAACCTACACCCTAAATTGTCGATGACATCGATGATCACTGACAGATCACACAGTGACTTTAGTAACGAATTATAGACGAATCTTTACCGATGGATCTTGACTGCATGTCAACGACAGGTCACCTAAAGAGGTTTCATAGACTTGTGCGAAGCTTTTAAGGTGCCAGGGGTGCCCGCCCTCCCCGTGTTTTTTTTCACAGTAGTGTAAATTTACGCGTAATTCTTTTGAAAATTGTATAAAGTAAAAATGCCTAGCTACCTGATTTTCTTGAGTTCGCTCCCCTATATATTTGTTCAAGCTCCGCCACTGTCCATAGACAAATCTTTGAAGGTCTATGATCGACAAACTACAAACTGATGTAGGTACATAAGGTGACCTGGGGTGGACGCGTGATACCCCCTGGTCACGCGTTTTCGACAACCGCACACCGCCGTCGCCCCTTTTGTTCACGCGTGAAACTATCAATGCGTGATATATATCACGCGTTGAATTTCAAAATTTGAACGTTGGTTTGTACCGTTGATAAAAAAAGCCAAAAACAATCTATATGTACTTTCCATCTTTTAACCATTTCACCCACTTCAAAGCACAAGCAAATATCACATATTTACAATTTTATACAATTTCACAAATGGATTTTCCCACGGTTTTGACGTTTCCGATGGACAGCGATAGCGATATCATATTGCACAATATGCTAATCAAACATGACGGACGTGCAATATCTCCAGATTGGGTGCCGGATCCTCCTACTCAAGTTCACGTTCCCGAAAATATCCAACAGCAGCTGCGTGATGAAGACACTCACTTTTGGTATCTATACGATTTAATCGAACTAGTATGTTCTTTAGGTTTGGAATTTCCTAATTCGGACGAGGAGTAAAGTTTCTCTATGTATTTTTTTAATTGTAGTCTAAAATATTGAACTAGTATGTTTTAATTTTAATGAAATTTTAAATGAATTTTATAATTTATAATTTTAGTGTTTTATTGTTAATTTATAATTAAAAATAAAAAATAAAAAAAGTTGCAAGTGATAGAATTTCAACAAGTGATGACCATTTCCACTAAAAAAGGTTGTGAGTGATGAAATATGGTTGATGACATGACGAAACTTGATTGGAAGTTGAGAGTGAGTGATGAGTGATGACTACCCCTACGCCACTAATAGTTGTTTTTAATTGGATATAAAATATATATGCGTTTCTAGTAATCTTTAAAACTTTATGAAATCTATATGTGCATACACATGTCTTGCAACAACTACAGAATTTAAATAGTTAACTAAAGATACATATTGATTAAGCATAAAATGATAAAAGATAATCCTTGATGTCGTTATTATCATTTTGAATGGTTCATACAATTAGTATACTCACATATGTATATGAAGACTTGTAAAATGCAACATATTTAGACATTTTCTCAACCACCAAAAGAACTTATTATACGGCGTATATTGATTTGTCTGTCTAACGTAAGGGTCGAGAAACAATTTGCAACTCTAATGTCGTGGAGCTCTTTATTGATGTGATTTCTTTAGATAAAGGCAACATATATTAATGTTATTAGGTCAACAAATTTATATCTAGTTATATACATTTTCTATATCTATTTATACCCTTAAAGACCCCATGACAGTGAAACTAATTTCATTTATTAATCCATTCATATACATATATAAACATATATAAGGTTATATGCAGAGCATTAAATATTGCGAGAACACACAGAACAAAATAATCATCCATTTTTTTAATCCTAAAACCTAAAAAGTAAATAAAAATGTTTAAAATGTAAAATTTATTGTTTCTAACATTAAAATTCAAAACAAAACATGGAAAATTTTTAGTTTTTATACAACCTTAGGTTAAATTACCTACATTTATGTAGGCTATGTGTAGGTAAAAATATATGTTTGTTTATGTATATATAATACATAATGAATGTAAGAAACATAAAATTTTAAAAATATAAAAAATATAAACCTTAAATCCCAAAATTTAGTGATTTGAAGTTGTTCTTTTTGTTCTCGCAATAATTACTGTTCTGTAATGATTCTCATCCTATAGTTATATATGTTTTCTATTTCTATTTATATCCTTAAAGACCCCATGAAAGTGAAACTAATTTCATTTATTAGTACATTCATCTACAACATAAAATGTGTTTAGAACTAAAAAGACAGCTCCAGATGATAAAACCCTAATGGGCTTTTTGGTAAAACTAGGCAAATAAAGAGGTATAAAAGTCTTTAATAATTTGAAGGATAAAGCATATAATAGTTTATTTTTTATCGAGTGTTTGGTATATTGGTACAAAGGGAGTCATGTGAGTACTGATCAGTAGCAAACAAGCCTTTGATTATTGATTTGAGAGCTCACCTTCTCCATAAAGCTTCAGAGGTTGCAGAAGGATTCATATTCAAAGAAGCAACTGCACAACATGGTGTCAAGAAAGCACAAGAATGATCATCTACTGCATGAGAAGCTGCAACTCCTTCGATCTATCACTAACTCTCATGCAGTAATTCTCTGATTGATTTCTTTCATTGGCTTATTTTCATATGTTTCAATCATAAGTCTTTCTTGATCATTTTCACATTTGATTGATTTATGTCGCTTTAATTCTCGGTCTATCTAGTTTGATCTTGATTGTGTCCATGTAGTTTTTGATTCTTTAACAAGTTTAAACTAATGTTAATAGTTTATCATTTTACGAATACTCATTGCAGACGAATGATTCGTCGATCATCCTAGACGCATCCAAGTACATCCAAGAGCTCAAACAAAAAGTAGAAATACTAAATCATGAGATAGCAAGTGGAGAAAGTTCAAGCTACCAGAATTCATGGCCAGTGGTATGGAAGATTAGGGTTTGCAATTCAGAAGGGGTGGCGGCGCAGCTTGTTGCCCGTCTACCTTCTGTTTTGATGTAACCTGACAAGTTTTTTATTAGAACTTATTAATAAAATAGTATAAGCATATACATACATACATACATAGAGATTTAATCAAACTTATATTTTAATAAATGGTACGTGTCCCTATCACTCTATCAATATCCTTATGTTACAAGTTTCATTTTCATGATTACCCCATTGTAACATTCTAAGCGAATCGAAATTAAGTTTTAAGTTCTCGGATATCGGTTCTTCTTATTTGTATATGTTTGATCATGTTGGGTGTGTGATATATGTTTCAGGTAACAGTTGAAGCTGTAGAAAAGGGTATACAAGTAATTTTGTATTCAGAGAGGAGCTGCCCAGGTCTACTAGTTTTTGTATTGAATGTTTTTGAGGAACTGAGTCTTAATGTTTTGGAAGCTAGGGTTTCTTGTACAGGCAGCTTTCATCTAGAAGCACTTGGAGTTCAGGTACTTTAATTTATGGACTTCATTACCCTTCAAATATACACAAAAACAAAAGGAAATCTTCATAAAAACAAATCATTACATGCATCTAATTATGCTTACCCTTTTGTTCTTTAAAAAAGGTAATTAAATAATTAAATAGAAATTTTTTTTTGATTTCTTGAGGGTTAATGCATTCAAATTTGTTGATTTTTCTTGCATGAAATTGAATCTTTGACACTTATTGATAAGTTTCGTGAATGTATTTATACCAATCTAATATGATCGGGTGGTTCCGTTGGTGGCAAGATGATAATCCAGTGGTCCGTCAGTGATCCAAAATTTACCGTTCAAAAAAGAAATGCTTATAAATACAATATTGAGTGTTATAAAGTTCTTTGGAGTCCAGCATGGTTATAAATAACCAGGTAAAAACTTGCTTAATATAGCTTTAATTACAAGTCATGAAAAACTCACTAAATCCCTAGCTGAGGGTTGTACTTGCTTAAAATAGCACATGTTTTCCATGATCTTTAACTCGATTAAATCGGTGTTTGCGTTGAACTAACTAAGAAGGCGATCGGTTCTTGCAGAATGAACAAAACGGAGAAAGCATAGACGCCCATATCGTGAAACAAACAATCTTACATGCGATCGAAACCTGGAGCGAAAACAATGATCATCAAGACTGATCAATTGATCGCGCGCATCCGGTTTGCTCTAGTTTCTTGAATCTTGTTAATGTTTCTAGCTTGGAAAAACTGCAACTAGAAGACCCAATTGGTATTCAAGCAATATATAAATCTTAGACCAAAAATCCTATAATTAAGTTTGCACTAACGCCTAAGTGTTAATGTGCTATGTATGCTTGAAATCATGTACGTTCATAAACAAGTGTACCCTTTTGGATTTAGATATTTTCACACCCCGACCCGCAGCGGAATAAAAGTCGGGGCATAATTGGTTTATCACCAAAGCTCATGATATTTACTAAGATGTTTCATATTTATTAAATTCAAATTACAAACTTAAATATCCAGAAACAAAATTTATACAATTACAAAGGAAAATGAAACTATATATTTATTCTAAAGCATAAACTTGTTTATTCTTCTAAGCCATCCTAAGTGTTTCCTGTCTCGGCTGGATCACCTGTATCATGTGTAAAACGGGGGAGATTTTGGGTCAACAAAAGTTGGCGAGTAAACCTTGATAAAACATTTTAACTAATTTCTTGTTTTATTTATTAAGGAAAATTCGTGCATTAATCACATGTGAGCAAACATATATAAGTAAACAATCACAAACCACTTTGGATGAGTATATGACATGAATGTGATGTACTTGAGATCAAGGCTCAATCAAACGGAGCCGATCTAATAAGGCTCCTGATGCTCAACCCGTATCCCACGGGGAACTGATGGACCTTATGAAATGCGTGCACTGAAATGATAAATTAAATCTACATATAGTTCACACAACAATCAATACACATTTGATCACAGATATGATGTATGCACAAGTGTTTAAATAAAATAAAAGAGTAGTACGACACATGATACACCCTAAAACATGATTAAAACGGGGAATTGGTAGAGATTCACTCACAGTGGATGCGTTTCTTGATGACGGTGAATGCGCACGAATTTATGATTCAACCGGCGAGGGAAAACTAACCTAAATAATAACGAAAGGGTTCGATAAATAAATAAATTTTATTTGAGATTAATATTTTTAACTAGTGCTCTCAATGAGATTTTTAGATTTATTTTTGTGAGTTTAATGCAAGTTTTTAACCTTTAAAATCTTTATTTTTAAGTATTTTTAAATAATTTTTCAATTTAATAAAAATAAAATAAGAAAACAAAAAAATTAAAAAAATGGGTTGACTTTGTCAGGTCTGACCGGGTTTGACCGGTCGGACAGTATGTCATTCAGGCCGTGTGTGAGGTTCGAACTCGGGACCTCTCGTATACGTGCACGCAGCTCTACCAACTGAGCTACGTGTTTAACCCGAAATATTCTCTGTTTTAATTATATATATATACTAACTAGCTTTAACCTTATTTACTTTTTATTAAAAATGATTTAATATGGCCGAAACCGGAATCGAACTCGGGACCTTCGGTTCGAGTGCACACAGCCCAACCAGTTGGGCTGTGTGTCTAATCTGTATAAACACTGGATTTTATTAATTTTATATATATGCTGTGAATTGATCTGAATAGGTTTAAAAATGTTGGTTTTATTTCAGAAAGTCGGAAACATGTGTGATTCGAACCCGGAACGTGCGTTTTGTATTTGCACATAGTCCACCGCTGGACTGTATGTCTAACCCGGTTAAATACTCAATTTTAATTACATTAGTATACAACTTAGGCTTCGTCTTCTTCACTAAGAAAAACACAGAATAGTGAACCCGACTGTTTTGCTTAATTGACCAACAAACTTATACTAGATTGAAATCAAAATAGAAAAAAAAGATTAAGTAACATGATATACCAAAACAGAGAGTTTCTTCAGAATTCCGGCAAGTCTTCGTCGACCCTGATTTGCGATTTCCGGCGAGAGTTTCCGGCTGGCGCAGCTGCTTCCCGGCGGTCAAGACTTCGATCAGAGGGAATTATCGTGAGTTTTCGAAAAGATTGAGCGAGTCTTTCATCGGTATTTATAGCGAATCCCAAACATAGGATTTCCGTTTCGAAGCTTGATTTACGGATTGATGATTTCAACTTTGAACGGTTTGGAGTTTTAATTCGATTTTGATTTCGAAATCGTAACTGTTTTCTGTTCTAAAACAGACATCGCTTGATTGAAGTTGGCGGTTACAGTCGCGATTCAAACAGATGATATGCGAATCTATATATAAGACTTAATTGTTTTCAGTTTTAATCACAAATGTGTGTGTAGTGTAGTGGTGAAAGCTGTGTGTGTATAAGTGGGAGACCCGGGTTCGAGACCCGGCTACCCCATTCTGTTTTTATATTTTAATTTTATTATTATTATTATTTATTAATTATGGTTTTTTTTAAACTCTTAAAATATTTATTAATTATGTTTATTTTAAATAACCGGTACAATAAATACGCAACGAACTTTTAACCGAATGTTTGATTATTAAACGAAGCGGGTTTTGAAACCCGTTTTACGACGAATGTTACAGTATCCCCTACTTTTAGAAATTTCGTCCCGAAATTTAAGTAGTAGTGGTAACCGGAAAGAGATGCGGGTATTTTTCGCGCATTGAGTCTTCAGGTTCCCAAGTAAACTCGGGTCCTCGTTTTGACTCCCAACGTACGCTGACAATTAGAGTACGACTTCGCCTTAAACGCTTCTCTCCGAAATCCATGATTTCCACCGGTCTTTCAACGAAGTGCATCGATTCATCGACTTGAATGTCTTCTAGAGGAATATGGAGGTTTTCATCGGCAAGGCACTTTTTCAAATTTGGTACGTGGAATGTGGGATGAATTCTGTTGAGCTCTTCTGGTAGGTCAAGCTTGTATGCTACAGGACCTACTCTCTCGAGTATCTTGAAAGGTCCTACGTAGCGTGGTGCTAGCTTGCCCTTCTGGCCAAAACGAACCACTCCCTTCCACAGTGATACTTTTAAAAGTACTTGATCACCGATGTCGAACTCCAAGGGCTTGCGTCGTTTGTCAGCATAACTCTTTTGATGACTTTGAGCCGCTAAAAGATTGTTTCGAATTTGAAGGATCTTGTCGGTTGTTTCTTGAATTAATTCTGGTCCGGTGATTTGCGCTTCCCCAATTTCGTGCCAACATACTGGGGATCGGCACTTACGACCATATAAAGCTTCGAAAGGAGCCATGCCGATACTTGAATGATAGCTATTGTTGTACGAAAATTCAACTAATGGTAGGTGAGCGTCCCAATTCCCTTTGAAGTCTATGACACATGCTCGTAGCATGTCTTCAAGGGTTTGGATGGTGCGTTCAGATTGCCCATCAGTTTGAGGATGAAAAGCGGTACTGAGGTCTAATCGTGTACCCAAAGCGGTTTGTACGGCTCGCCATGTTCGTGAAGTGAAACGACCATCACGGTCTGAAATGATACTTAATGGTACACCATGACGGCTTACGATCTCGCTGATGTAGATACGAGTTAACTTCTCGTTCTTGAAGTCCTCGCGAATCGGAATGAAATGAGATGACTTTGTAAGACGATCGATTATTACCCATATGGTGTCATACCCACTGGAGGTGCGAGGTAACCCGGTAATGAAATCCATGGTTATGTTTTCCCACTTCCATACAGGTATTTCGGGTTGGACCAGAAGTCCTGAAGATCTTTGATGTTCAGCTTTTACTTTGGAACAGGTAAGACACTTGGAAACAAAAACAACGATATCCTTTTTCATGCCAGGCCACCAGTAGGTGTATCGTAGGTCTTGATACATCTTGTCGGCTCTTGGGTGTACAGAGTATCGTGTTTTGTGCGCCTCACTCATGAGGAAATCACGAAGGTTATCGCGATCAGGAATCCATATGCGGTTTAAATAGTATAGAATACCGTCGGATTTGGTTTCGATTTTGAGTTCAGCTCCACATGACAGCTCATCGCGTACGTCATTTTCTGTTACAGAAACATGTTGAGCTGCCCGGATTCGATCTTTGATGTCGGTTATGATTTGCGAACATAGAAGACGAATGGAGTTCGCATAACCTTTTCGACTGAGCGCATCGGCCACCACGTTTGCCTTGCCAGGATGATACCGAATTTCACAGTCGTAGTCGTTGAGAAGTTCGACCCATCTTCGTTGCGTCATATTCAACTCCTTCTGGTTGAAGATATGTTGGAGACTCTTGTGGTCAATGTATCTTTCACACTTGGTACCGTAGAGGTAATGTCTCCATATCTTGAGAGCGAACACAACGGCTCCAAGTTCCAGGTCATGGGTGGTGTAATTCTTCTCGTGAACCTTGAGTTGCCTAGAGGCATAGGCTATCACTTTTCCTCTTTGCATCAATACACTGCCTAGCCCTTGCCCTGATGCGTCGCAATATACCACAAAGTCATCGCAACCCTCAGGGAGTGTGAGGATAGGTGCGTCACAAAGTTTTTGCTTTAGAGTTTGGAAGGCCTCCTCTTGCTTAGGTCCCCATATGAAGGGTTTTCCTTTATGAGTCAAGGCCGTGAGTGGTACAGCAATACGGGAAAAATTGGCAATGAAGCGTCGATAGTAACCAGCCAACCCAAGAAATGACCTAACTTCGGTAGGGGTACGTGGTGCTTGCCATTCCTGTACTGCCTTGATTTTTGAAGGATCGACATGAATTCCCTTGTCATTGACGACATGTCCAAGGAATTGGACTTCCCTAACCAGAATTCGCGTTTTGGGAACTTAGCGTAAAGCTTTTCAGTCCTTAAGAGTGTAAGGATGAGTCGAAGGTGTCGCTCATGATCGGATTTAGACTTGGAGTAGATAAGGATGTCGTCGATGAAGACTATGACGAAACGGTCGAGGTAGGGTTTGCATACCCTATTCATTAAATCCATGAAGACAGCGGGGGCGTTGGTTAAACCGAAAGGCATGACCATGAACTCGTAATGACCATAACGAGTCCGGAAGGCGGTTTTTGGGTTATCTTCTTCGTGCACTCTGAGCTGATGATAACCAGAACGAAGGTCGATTTTTGAAAAGCAGGTGGCGCCTTGAAGTTGTCTAAGAGGTCATCAATGCGAGGCAGTGGATAGCGATTTTTAACCGTTAACTTGTTGAGTTCTCTATAATCGATACACATGCGAAACGTTCCATCTTTCTTCTTCACAAAAAGAACAGGTGCACCCCAAGGCGATGAGCTAGGACGTATGAATCCTTTGTCAGTCAGCTCTTGCAGTTGACTGGCCAGCTCTTGCATTTCAGATGGAGCTAACCTATAAGGAGATTTTGCGACTGGTGTAGCGCCAGGTACAAGATCGATGCGAAATTCGACTTTTCGCACAGGAGGAAGTCCTGAAATGTCGTCGGGAAAGACTTGTGGGAATTCCTTCACAATTGGGATATCTTCGAGTTTCCTCTCCTTGTTTCCCTTCTTGACGACGTGAGTTAGGAATGCGACATAGTTCTTGCGGAGATATCTTCGGGCTTGTAGGCATGACATTAATTTGAGTCCTTTCGAAGGGGTTTCCCCAAAAATACGTAGTGTCTGACCGTCTGCAAGAGGAATGCGAATGAACTTTTCGTGGCACACCACTTCAGCGTGATGCTGGCTGAGCCAGTCCATACCGATTATAACATCGAAACTTCCCAACTTCATAGGAATAAGGTCAATTGGAAAATCGTGATCGTTTAGGGTGAGAGTACAATTGCGTATAATAGAATTTAATGAAACGGGTTTTCCGTCAGCAACTTCCACCGTTAGAGATTCGATGAGATTAACACGAGATTGGTCGAGGATAGGTTCAAATTCTAAGGACACAAAGCTCTTATCCGCACCAGTATCGAATAATATGGATGCATAACTACCATTGATGAGAAACGTACCGTTGACCACGTTGTTGTCAGCCTTGGCTTGGTTGGCATTGATATTGAAAGCTCTCCCTCTGGCAGGTGGGGGAGCCTGGTTAGCTTGGTTTACCGGGTTTGCGTGAGCTTGGGCATGGATGATGTTCACTAGGCGTGGACATGTGTTCCTGAAGTGGTTTGGGTCCCCACAGTTGAAACAAGCTCGCATGGGTTGCATCATGGGGTAGTTGGGTTGGTAGTAAGGTTGGGCTGCGTGTTGTGAAGGTGGTAGAAGTAAGGGTTGTTGGGTTTGACCCACTATCTGATTTTGGGTTTGGGTTGGAGGTTGATTGCGATTCATTCGTTGAAGGGTACGACAGGTTTGGATGGTGTGACCCGCACGGCCACAACTTGTGCAATGTTGGCAGAGATTTTCGGGAGGGTGATGGTATTGACAACAGTTGCATTTTGGGTGTGGGCCAGTGTATGGCTTTTTGAATGGTGCAGCTGGAGGAGCAATTTGGATGATTGGTGCAACAGTGATAGGAGGGTTGGTTTGAGTGACATCAAAATTCTTGCCATTTCGCTTCCTCTTACCAGCAAACTTCGAGGATGAGACTGGGTGGTTTGGAGTTGGGGTCTCAATGGGTGCTTTCTTCTTCTCATCTTTGAACTTGCCGTTTCGAATGCGATTTTCAGTGAGTTCTTTAGCTAACTCCATTGCGGCTTCAAGTGTTGCAGGCGATGTGCTTAAAACTGAATCTTAAATTTTCGAGGGGAGGCCTCGAATGTAGTGTTCAACTAAGCGGTACAAGGGGGTGAACAAATTTGGGATCATCTGGTTCAACTCGAGAAATCTCTTATTATATGAAGTGTGGTCTCCTTCCTTTTGTTTCAGTGCGTGGAATTCGTCTTCCAGCTTTTTGATTTCGCTTCTTGGACAGAAACGTCTTGTCATGAGTTCCCTTAACTCTTCCCATGTTAAGACCATGGCATCTTCAACTCCTCGCTTACCCTTTTCCGTGTTCCACCAGGTAAGGGCTACCCCAAACAGTCTTCCAGTCGCGTAACGTACCTTACGGTCCTCGGGACAATCGCAATTGAGGAAAGTGTTTTCCATTTCTTCAAACCAGTGAAGGAGGGCGGTAACACCTTCGGTCCCTTCATATTTTGGGGGATCGCAGGATTTGAAGTGTTTGTAGGTACACTTGGGGGTTTTGGAAGGAGGGTTGGCGACGCTCTGGTCTTCTTGGTTGGGAGGGTTGATGGGATTAGCGGTGAGAGCTTGTTGAACTTGAAGCACGATGTCAGGAAGTACTGCGGCCATTTGTTTAGCAATTTGTGTGGCCAAGCGTTCGCTTGACTTTCCTGACTTTCTACCTCCACGTAGTTGCCTAGCCGACATCTACAGGAACATATATAGGAAGATTGTGAGTTTAAGAATTTTCTAGGTGTCATGTGTCGTAAAAAGAATGAAAAACAACATAACTGACAATAATTTAACTACATCCATAGGATGTCTTGGGTTTGCTCATGTTTGGGCCTCCAAATGTCCCCCATACCATTGTCTGTGTAGTCATGTGGGCCCCCATGACTATTGGGCTTGGTAGGATTCACATTGGTGTCGGCGGGTTAACACTCGCACCACCCGAATGAAAATCGTAAAATATGATTGCGAGATGTATGGTAGGAGGGTGTCCAGGTGTAGACACAATGACAACTCAAAGTGGGGTTAGCCCTCACGACGTTTGGTATAGCATGCTTTGGCCTAATAGGTCCTTCGTACTCTCATCGTTAGTCCCCAGGTATGCAAACTGGTCCTTTATTTTGGATTTATACGAATGCCAAGCCTAGACAGGACGTTCCGACTACCGGTACTCGTACCCTTCCAGTTACTACATGCCCGTCATGAGAACTCACTTTGATGTGATTTGAAAAATACAAAATCATTGCAAAAATCATGGAAATCGTGAGGTGTGTGCTCTCATGGATATGATATGTTATGAGGATATGATTTATGATGAGCATTGCATAGTAACATGTATTTGTGAGCGTTCTTGCATAACATTGGGTGTGAAAATAAACATGAAACATATAAACATCATGAATTTTGCATGTAACGCATAAACAATTAAAATTTAATCAACTATAGTATAGGCTCTAAGGGTCTAATAACCTATCCTATATCCCTATAGTCACAAGCTCTGATACCAATCTGTCACACCCCGACCCGCAGCGGAATAAAAGTTGGGGCATAATTGGGTTATCACCAAAGCTCATGATATTTACTAAGATGTTTCATATTTATTAAATTCAAATTACAAACTTAAATATTCAGAAACAAAATTCATACAATTACAAAGGAAAATGAAACTATATATTTATTATAAAGCATAAACTTGTTTATTCTTCTAAGCCATCCTAAGTGTTTCCTGTCTCGGCTGGATCACCTGTATCATGTGTAAAACGGGGGAGATTTTGGGTCAACAAAAGTTGGCGAGTAAACCTTGATAAAACTTTTTAACTAATTTCTTGTTTTATATATTAAGGAAAATTCGTGCATTAATCACATGTGAGCAAACATATATAAGTAAACAATCACAAACCACTTTTGATGAGTATATGACATGAATGTGATGTACTTGAGATCAAGGCTCAATCAAACGGAGCCGATCTAATGAGGCTCCTGATGCTCAACCCGTATCCCACGGGGAACTGATGGGCCTTATGAAATGCGTGCACTGAAATGATAAATTAAATCTACATATAGTTCACACAACAATCAATACACATTTGATCACGGATATGATGTATGCACAAGTGTTTAAATAAAATAAAAGAGTAGTACGACACATGATACACCCCAAAACATGATTAAAACGGGGAATTGGTAGAGATTCACTCACAGTGGATGCGTTTCTTGATGACGGTGAATGCGCACGAATTTATGATTCAACCGGCGAGGGAAACTAACCTAAATAATAACGAAAGGGTTCGATAAATAAATAAATTTTATTTGAGATTAATATTTTTAATTAGTGCTCTCAATGAGATTTTTAGATTTATTTTTGTGAGTTTAATGCAAGTTTTTAACCTTTAAAATCTTTATTTTTAAGTATTTTTAAATAATTTTTCAATTTAATAAAAATAAAATAAGAAAACAAAAAAATTAAAAAAATGGGTTGACTTTGTCAGGTCTGACCGGGTCTGACCGGTCGGACAGTATGTCATTCAGGCCGTGTGTGAGGTTCGAACTCGGGACCTCTCGTATACGTGCACGCAGCTCTACCAACTGAGCTACGTGTTTAACCCGAAATATTCTCTGTTTTAATTATATATATATATACTAACTAGCTTTAACCTTATTTACTTTTTATTAAAAATGATTTAATATGGCCGAAACCGGTTACAGAAACCGGAATCGAACTCGGGACCTTCGGTTCGAGTGCACACAGCCCAACCAGTTGGGCTGTGTGTCTAATCTGTATAAACACTGGATTTTATTAATTTTATATATATGCTGTGAATTGATCTGAATAGGTTTAAAAATGTTGGTTTTATTTCAGAAAGTCGGAAACATGTGTGATTCGAACCCAGAACGTGCGTTTTGTATTTGCACACAGTCCACCGCTGGACTGTGTGTCTAACCCATTTTAATTACTCGATTTTAATTACATTAGTATACAACTTTGGCTTCGTCTTCTTCACTAAGAAAAACACAGAACAGTGAACCCGACTGTTTTGCTTAATTGACCAACAAACTTATACTAGATTGAAATCAAAATAGAAAAAAAAAGATTAAGTAACATGATATACCAAAACAGAGAGTTTCTTCAGAATTCCGGCAAGTCTTCGTCGACCCTGATTTGCGATTTCCGGCGAGAGTTTCCGGCTGGCGCAGCTGCTTCCCGGCGGTCAAGACTTCGATCAGAGGGAATTATCGTGAGTTTTCAAAAAGATTGAGCGAGTCTTTCATCGATATTTATAGCGAATCCCAAACATAGGATTTCCGTTTCGAAGCTTGATTTACGGATTGATGATTTCAACTTTGAACGGTTTGGAGTTTAATTCGATTTTGATTTCGAAATCGTAACTGTTTTCCGTTCTAAAACAGACATCGCTTGATTGAAGTTGGCGGTTACAGTCGCGATTCAAACAGATGATATGCGAATCTATATATAAAACTTAATTGTTTTCAGTTTTAATCACAAATGTGTGTGTAGTGTACTGGTGAAAGCTGTGTGTGTATAAGTGGGAGACCCGGGTTCGAGACCCGGCTACCCCATCCTGTTTTTATATTTTAATTTTATTATTATTATTTATTAATTATGGTTTTTTTTAAACTCTTAAAATATTTATTAATTATGTATTATTTTAAATAACTGGTACAATAAATACGCAACGAACTTTTAACCGAATGTTTGATTATTAAACGAAGCGTGTTTTGAAACCCGTTTTACGACGAATCTTACAGATATGCAAGTAAGATAAGTGCTTGTTATATTCTTCTACTAACTTGACTTCATACCATTAACCTAAACTTTCCTGTACGTAGGCTTTACCTAATTTTCATGCTTGTTGTGTGCCATGGATAGTCTATAGTGTTACAAGGGGTAACCCCCATTGCCCTTTGACGCTCAGATGACACTCTGACGGTAGTGTAAATTCTGGAAAACTGTGACGTTTTTTTGATTTCGTTACATTTTTTTAAACGTCACCCTATGTGGATTTTCTAGATTCGCCATTGTTGTGTGCTAAATAGTTTTCGATTTGTTGATAGCCATAGGCACATAAGTTTATAGTTTTGTAACTTTTTCTACGGCTCTAATTGATAGATTTATAACTTGGCCAAAACGAAAGTGGGTAAAGTTAGAGAAAGTATTTCAATATGTATATTAAAAGCAACAAAATCAATGTATATTAAAATAAAATAATATCAAAAATTGATATTTAACATATTTATTTATATATGAAGTATAATAATAAAACGTAAAATATGGTTATGTATAAAACGCAAATATATTGAAGTTGATTGGCAATAATTAATCGTATCCGCAACATTTCAACATACACTAATAAATTTTTTACTCGTTCTGATACGAGTCGAAAACATACCCTTATTTAACCATCGCAATCATATCTCGTCTATACCACTATACCATATGGACCTCAGATACTTCTTTGGGAAAAGCTATGGGTAATATGGTGTTAATCACATTTGTTAATGTGTTATTGATAACTAAATTATGTAAATAGTTTACGTGATTTGTTAATTAAATAAATATTTTGATATAATTTTAAGAAGTTTATATATATGTTTGAGATTCAAGGTTGTCATTTTATAACATTTTTGGCTCTAGCGATAACTTTTACATCTATTAACTTTTCAAAATGACATTTATATTTTATTTATATTATTTCACAAACCAAATGTACAGTTTATGTAAGTTACTTAAAAAATAAAACCCTATTCTCTTCCACGACTTCTCCTCTTTTTGGTATTGTTTGGCATGCAAGAATAAGAGGTGAAATGGAATGGATTATTGCGAGGAACTCGTGACGTGTGTTTAAACATTCACACAGTCCACCGCTTGACTGTGTGTCTATCTTGGTTATTATTCCGGTTATTATTAAACTTAACATGTACAGCGGTGACTCCGGTTCGGTTAACAAAAAAAGACATTTTTATTAAGGCAAGCATGCGTGGGACAAGATTCGAACTCGAGACGTTTACGTGTTTAATGTGCACACAGTCCACCGCTGGACTGTGTGTCTAACCCGAGTTATTTCTTGATTTAAATTAAACTTATATGTTACCGAAACTTCGTCTTCTTCGTCAGTTTTAACCAGAAACGATGACTGACTGGTTCGAAGTTTTAATCATGTTCGTTAGCGTGTTTCAGTTAATTACAGGTGAGATATAAATAAAAAGAAAGAAAAATTAGGCGTAAGGTATACCGACTGGACTCCTCTGTTTCTCCGGCGAAACTCCGGTGACAGCAGAAACTTCCGGCGACGTGTGTCCTGCGGCAGAGAGTCTTCAGCAAGCTTGAAATGGATGTGGGTGACTTCGGTAAGCTCTCGGGGTTCAGTAAAGCTCAGAAGTGAAGGGTTCGGTTTTCCGGCGATGTGCAGAAGTTTTCTGGCGAACGGAATTACGTCGGGTAAAGGTGCGGTTTTGAGCGAAAAAGCTTGCAGAGGTTCGAGGAGGTATTTATAAGGCAGGTTATCGATGAATTTGGTCCAATTTCCGACTTGATTCGTCGGTTAGAAATTCTCCGGCGGTTATAGCTTGTGTCGCGGACTCAGGCGTCGGTTATAACCGATGTAGTGATTAAGGTTTACGTTATAACTGAAGTAACCGTCAAATCTCGCGAGATCGCCGGGATTTCCGACGACTGAAATTGGGCGCGTCGTTATTTGAATTCGAGGTTCATGTTATGAATTAGTTGTTTCCATTTATGAACAAGAAACATAAGCGGCGCAGTGGTTTAAAGGTTGAATGCTAAGTTGTTGTTGACTCGCTGGCTGACCCGGGTTCGAAACCCGGCAGCTGCTTTTTATTTTTATTTCATTATTTTTAACAGTTTTTTCAAAAACAAATTATATATTCCAATATACTTATTAATTATGTATCGTTTAAAATTATTTTGGGCATTAAATACGCAACGAAATTTTAAACTGATTGTTCGGTTATTAAACAGAGCGGGTTTGGTAAATCCGGTTTTTGACGGATGTTACAGTATCCCCTGCTTTTTAGAAATTTCATCCCGAAATTTAAGTAGTGATATATTTGACTAAAAAAAATGATGGTGTTTAGTTTGGCAGTTACATGCTTAGAAAAATAAGGGTTTAAGTTTTTGTGTGAGGCGGGTAACGTTCCTTGTAAGGTTTAAGTACCCTGTTACAGGAATCGCTTTTTGTTGCCTTCGGTGAAAATATTGATAAGCAGAGTTGATTCGCTAAATATGATATCATGCGTAAGAGTTTTGATATGTTTGGAAGGATATGGTTATATCCTAAAGCAAAACTTCTAATACTACAACCTACATGGAACTTCTCATAACTGTCTAACAATACTTCTGATCCTTTGACAAGAATACTTATATATAGGAAGTACCAGCGGTGTATCCACCATATTCTTGTCAAATTTTCATTGGTTTTATTAGTAAGTTATGATTGGTTCTATGACTATAGAACATAAATAAACACAACAACTAAGGTACCAAGAAATTACTAAATCCTACATAGAACTTCTCATAAACCGTCTGACAATGCCTTTGATCCTTTGACAAGAATACTTATATATATGAAGTACCAGCGGCGTATCCACCATATTCTTGTCAAATTTTCATTGGTTTTATCAGTAAGTTATGATTGGTCCTATGATGTAACTTTAGAACATAAATAACACAACAACCAATATTTGAATCCACATTCTGATAGCATATATGTTTGAATGGTGACAGTTCCTCTCTCGTTTGTTATGATGGAGAGGTTAGTTTATGTAGAAATGGAACACAATCCAATTCTTTTAAATGGCGAGATGATATGAATGTAACACAAATTTCAACCAAGACAATACTAAATCCTACATGGAACTTCTCATAACCGCCTGATAATGCCTCTGATCCTTTGGCAATAATACTTATATATAGGAAGTACCAGCGGCGTATCCACCATATTCTTGTCAAATTTTCATTGGTTTTATCCACAAGTTATGATTAGTTACCAAGAAACTACTAAATCCTACATAGAACTTTTCATAACCGCCTGACAATGCCTCTGATCCTTTGACAAGAATACTTATATATAGGAAGTACCAGCGGCGTATCCACCATATTCTCGTCAAATTTTCATTGGTTTTATCAGTGAATTATGATTAGTCCTATGTGACTCTACAACCAATACAACAAACACAAGATACTGATAATGAAAAATGTCTGTGCGGTCAAGGCTCAATCAAACGGAGCCGGTCGTATTGCATGTACTGAAAATGAAAATGTCTGTGCGATCAAGGCTCAATCAAGCGGAGCCGATCGTATTGCATGTACTGAAAATAATAAATTTAATCTAAACAATATTCACACAAACAGCTTATACATGGAACCTCTCATAACCGCCTGATAATGCCTCGATCCTTTGACAAGAATACTTATATATAGGAAGTACCAGCGGCGTATCCACCATATTCTTGTCAAATTTTCATTGACTTTATCCACAAGTTATGATTAGTTCTATGTAACTCTACAACAAACACAAGATACTGATAATGAAAATGTCTGTGCGATCAAGGCTCAATCAAACGGAGCCGATCGTATTGCATGTACTGAAAATGAAAATGTCTGTGCGATCAAGGCTCAATCAAACGGAGCCGATCGTATGTGGGCACGCCGGGTTCACGCTCATAATGAAATGGGGAACATGCTCAACGCTCATAATGTAATGGGGAGCGGCGGCCTATGAAATTGCATGTACTGAAAATAATAAACAATAATTACTCAAACAGTTGACACATGTAACCTCTATAACCGCCAAATAATCTCGATCCTTTGGCAAGATCTTATATAAGAGTACCAGCGCGTATCCCCATTTGCAAGATTCTTTTATTAAGTTATGATTGATTCTATGTGATTCTATTAAACATTAATGTTATGATTGATCTATGATTTAAAACATGGAAAATACTAAACGATTGGAGTTGAATCTTGATTTTCGGTGAAGAGGACTAGTTGGGTATCTTCGTTTGGGCCGTCATTATCTTCGACAGGATTGGCGTTGATGTTGAAAACTCTTCCTCTTGCTGGTGGCCTGGTGATTGGGTTTTCTTGATTTACTTGGTTAACTGGGTTTGACTGAGCTTGAGCGTTGATGATGTTAACCAATCGAGGACACGTGTTTCTAAAGTGGGTAGGGTCGCTACAATTGAAACAAGCTCGAACATATGGGAACATGGGGTATTGGGGTTGTTGATAGGTTTGGACCATGTTTTGAGTAGGGGGAGAGATTTGGTTTTGAAAGGTACGGCAAACCTTGCTCAAATGACCATAGCGTCCACAAGTTGCACATAGTCGACAAGGTAAGGTAAGGGGATGGTGATAAAAACAGGTGTTACATCGAGGGTGAGGTCCAAGATATGGTTTCTTATTTGGGTAAGTTGAGTTGGATGCCACTTGAGTGATTGGGATAGCTTGGATGGGTATGGCGTGTGATATTGGTTGATTTCGTTGGATAGCAGCGAAAAGTTGCCCGTCTCTTTTTCTCTTAGAATTGGGTTGAGAAGGGGATTCGGTTTGGGTGTAGTCGGAGGTTTCATTCTTCTTCTCCTTCTTGAAGTCTTTGTTCCGGATTCGGTTCTCGGTGAGCTCTGTTGCTAGCTCCATTGCTGCTTCCAAAGTTGCAGGCGTGGTACTTATTACAGAGTCTTGAATCTTTGACGGAAGACCACGAATGTAGTGCTTGTAACATTTGTAAAAATCAAGTCTCCAAAACCCGCTCCGTTTTGTAATCAAGAACCAAGTTATGAAAGTGCATTAATTATTTATGGTTATTTTGAGTTAAAACGATGCATAAGTAATAAATAAACTAAACTATAAAAATTATATTTGATAAAAAGTTAAAATAAAACAAATAAAAAATATTTGAAGCTGCCGGGACTCGAACCCGGGTCAGCTGAGTTGCTCAACGACTTAACGTCCATTCCCTAAACCACTCCGCCACAAAGTGTTTTCTGTTAACTCTAGGAAAACAAACGGAACTTATACACAAACTCGATTTAACCGATGATGCCATCTGAAAACCGGTAATCGGCAAACCAATCATCAAATCGATTGTTTACCTCACAAATTCAGTTATAACCGATGCACGACGGTTTCTAATTAAGTCAGAATTGATTGAACTTAAAGCTTCATCATTTTCGGTATTTAAACCGAAAGTTCATCAAATCCCTGGATAACTCAAGTTTCAGTCCATTCTCGCGATTCAGAACTATCACAACAATACTCCAATTCCTTTTCGTCGCATTTTCAAATCATCTGAGCACCTAAAACAGTTCGCCGGAATTCTCTGCAAAAGTCGCCGGAAAACCGTATTCAACACAAACCGGTAAAATACTCCTCCTTTACGATTTCAATCTATTGTTAGAACTTTACTAACATTAACCCATCATTCAAAATCAACCACAGACGACTTTGCTGGATTTTCTGTGTTCGCCGGAAAATTTCTGGAATTGCCGGAAACTCGTTAGTTATCGGTATGCACATTCCAACGTACTGATAATCAATACTCACTAGTTCAATTTCATATCTAATCCCTTAAATCTGTTGATAGATCCTCTCAGCCAAAGGTTCAAAAACAGAGCCGACAAGTTCTCGCCGGACTCTCTGAGGAAGACAACCTGTTCGGTATCTTTTTCCCCAAACTGTTCGGTTTAGTACATTCAAGCTAGACATCATGTTTATTAACTAGATTAATCACGAATCGGATGTTTGATTAAGGTTGTGTTCGTAATGAAGAAGATGAATTCAGTAATGTCATAAGGGTAATTAAAATCCGGATTATAAACAGGTTAGACACACAGTCCAGCGGTGGACTGTGTGCAAACAACGACTATACACGTCCCGAGTTCGATCCTTGCTACGCGCACGCCTTGTGTAATAACATGCCTTTTTGATCCAGAACTAAACCGGGTTTAAAACAGATAGTTGTTAAGTATAATAAAAACCAAGAATATAACCGGGTTAGACACACAGTCCAGCGGTGGACTGTGTGCAACATGAACTTCACGTCGCGTGTTCGAATCTTGTCACGAGCACCGGTCCAATTGAATTAAAACGTTTTTGCAAATAAAGGAATTTTCGGTTAATTCAAATAAGTATATAAATATAATTAAAACCGAGTTTATAACGGGTTAGTCACGTAGCTCAGTTGGTAGAGCTACGTGCACGCGAACGGAAGGTCGCCGGTTCGAATCCCACCCGGCGCAGAATTAACCGCTGACCGAACCGGTCAACGGTCAACGGTCAACACTAAAAAAATAATATTTTTTTATATATTTAATTATTTAATTTAATTTAAAAATCAATTAAAAATACTTAGAAATAACATTTTTAAAGATAGAAAATAGCCATAAACTCATAAAAATATATCTAAAAATTTCATTAAAATCCTTAATAACATCCATCCATTTAATATATTTTTCCATTATTATTTAGGTTAGTATTCCTCGTCGACTCGCTCATCTAAATCGTGCGCATCTCACCATCTCCAATTCAACGCACCCAATGTGAGTGAACCTTTCAAATTCCCCGTTTTAATCACGTTTTTGGGGTGTATCATGTGTCTTTGTTTATATTACATATTATAACTAAACTATTGTGCATACATCATATCATGACATGTGTATTTAGTTTGTTGCTGTTAAGTAGTTATTATTGGATGCAAATTATTATTTCAGTACATGCAATTGCCGAGGCCGCCGCTCCCCATTTTATTATGAGGTTTGAGCCTGTTCCCCATTTTATTATGCGGTTGAACCTGGCGTGCCCGCAACGATCGGCTCCGTTTGATTGAGCCTTGATCGGTCATTTCATTTTACATTTCAGTTCATGCAATACGATCGGCTCCGTTTGATTGAGCCTTGATCGCACAGTTCATTTTACATTTCAGTACATGCAATACGATCGGCTCCGTTTGATTGAGCCTTGATCGCACAGTTCAATTTACATTTCCAGTTCATGCAATACGATCGGCTCCGCTTGATTGAGCCTTGATCGCACAGTTCATTTATGTTAGTTATCGTATGATATTGGAATGTTCATGTATGTTGTCAAGTGTTATTATATGCTATAATTGTAACTGCTATTTGCCAATGCTTGATTACTTACATTTGCTCTTTTATGATTATGCACAATATTTCATTGATAAACTAACCATAAAATCATTATCAAATGTTTATCTAATAAGGTTCACTCGCCAACTTATGTTGACCCAAAAAACTACCATTTTACACATGATACAGGTGAACCAGCAGCAGCTAGGAACACATAGGACCTGGATTAGAAGAATAAATCGATTTAGTTTTGGGATTGTTACCTTTTGATTATTTCCTTTGTATTGAATGAACATGTTTGGATGTTTGAAAATGTAACTTTAACTTCATTAATTATGAAACATAATAGTAAATGTCATGTGCTTTGGTGATAACCCAATTATGCCCCGACTCTTATTTCCGCTGCGGGTCGGGTGTGACAGATTGTATCAAGCCATGACTATAGGATATAGGATAGTTATTGACCTTAGAGCCTATACATAGTCGATTAAACTTATAAATTTGTGTTATATGCCAAATTCATGATGTTTGTTTTATGTTAATGTTCATTGTATTGTACAGCATGTTAATATGTTATCAAATATGTATCATGAAATCGTATGATCATACAATCACTCATAGCACCACACATATGATTTCAATGATTTTCGGTTTCAAATCTCATCAATGAGTTCTCATGCGGGCAGTAGTACTGAAGGTACTAGTACCGGTAGTGGAGCCTCTAGGTGGCATTCGTAATCAAATAAGACTTGCCTACTGGACTAACGATGAGATGTACGAAGTACATTTGCCAAGCATGCTATACCAAGTCGGTGAGCTAACCACTTGAGTGTCATTGTGCTACACTGGACACTCCGACCAAACATCTCATGAACATTTTTGTGTTTGCATTCGGGGGATGCGAGTGTTAAATTGCCAATACTAATGTGAATCCTACCAAGCCAATAGCCATGGGGGCCCACATGACTATGTAGGTGAAGGTATGGGGGACATTTGAGGCCCAACATGAGCGATGTAACATCCGTCAAAAACGGATTTACCAAACCCGCTCCGTTTATCAACCGAACAGTCAGTCAAAAATTTCGTTGCGAATTAAATGCCCAAAATATTTTAAACGATACGTAATAGATTATTATACAAGAATATATAATTAGTTTTTGAAAAACTGTCAAAAATCGCAAAATAAAAATATAATACCTCTGCCGGGTTTCGAACCCGGGTCAGTGAGCGGTCCGGAACAAGACTTATCTCTCAACACACTAACCACTGCGCCACTTGTTTTGTTTGTTATTTGTTGAAATCATTTAATTGATATAATAACGTTACGAATTCAAAATCGGCGCCCATTAGTTCAGTCGTCGGAATCCCGGAAATCTCGCGAGTTTTTAACACCATTTTCAGTTATAACGTAAATTATTATTAGAACATCGGTTATAACCGATGTTTGAAGTCCGCGACCAAACCATAACCGCCGGAGTTTTTATAACCGATGAATACAGTCGGAAATCAGACCAAGTGCTTTGACGATTTGCACTATAAATTCACCCACAACCCACTGCAAACCTTTTCGCTCAAAACCACACCTTTTCTCGGCGAAAACTCTCTCGCCGGAATTTGTCTGTTCGTCGCCGGAAAACCGGTTTCCTCATTTCTAAACCTCACTGAGCCTCTGAGCTTATACCAGAGATACCCACACCCTTTGTAAGCTTCCTGGAGATTTGCTGCTACAAGGAACACGTCGCCGGAGGTGATTTCTGTCGCCGGAGTTTCTGCCGGAAAACAGAGGAAAACGAGTCGGTATACCTCACGCTTATTTCTCCTTCTTTTTACTTATAACTCATCTATAATTAACCTAAAACGTTAAAGGAACCTGATTTAATCTTTGAACCAGACGATTTCCGATTCTGGTTATAACTGGATGAAGAAGACGATGACCGCTATAACGTATAAGTATAATATAAATCAAGAAATTACTCGGGTTAGACACACAGTCCAGCGGTGGACTGTGTGCACAATAAACACAAACGTCTCGAGTTCGAATCCGGTTTCACACACGTCGCCTTAATAAAAATCATTTTTTTGTTAAACTGAACCGGAGTCGCCACTGGTATATGTTAAGTATATTAATAACCGGATTAATAACCAAGTTAGACACACAGTCCAGCGGTGGACTGTGTGTTTGTTTATATCACAGGTCACGAGTTCGAGTCCGGTCTTCTGCACCGACTCGGACAATTATCTATTCTTTTTAAATAAGGCAGAAAAGGAAATAACTAACTTGTATTTAAGTATAATAAAAATCGAATTATATAACATGTTAAACACACAGTCCAGCGGTGGACTGTGTGTTAGTTTAAGCCACAGGTCCGAGTTCGAGACCTGTGGAGCGCACCGGTTTTCGGGATTTAAACTGTTTTTAAAATAAAATGAATTTTGGTTTAAACTAATTAATATATATATATAATTAAAATCAGATATATAACGGGTTAGACACGTAGCTCAGTTGGTAGAGCTGCGTGCACGTGTACGGGAGGTCTCGGGTTCGAGCCTCACTCAGCGCACAACAATATGCCTTCGAACCGGTCAACGGTCAGTCAAAGTCAACGGTCAAAGTCAATTGTAGCAAAAATCAATATTTTTTTATTATTTTTATTTAATTATTTTAATTAAAAATCAATTAAAAATACTTAAAAATAACATTTTTAAGGTTAGAAAATAGCCTCAAACTCACAAAAATACACCCAACAATCCTACTAAAATAGATTAATAAAATCCGTTTACTTACCAAACCATAATGCGATTTATCTAGGTTAAATCTCACTCGTGGTTAAAACCACTTCGCGTGCATTCAACGTCATCAACCGAACGCACCCACTGTGAGTGAATCTTACAACTCCCCCTTTTAAATTACACGTTTTGGGGTGTGTCATGTGTTATGAAAATAATTGATTTATTTATTTAAACTTGTGCCATACCACATCATGACCTAAACTTAGATTGTTTTTATTGTTGTGATTTACTTATTTCCTTTTGTCAAATTATATGAAATTCATACATTAAGCCCATCAGTTCCTCGTGGGAGACGAGTAGAACATCGCGTGCTTCAAATCAAATTCATTATTGTTCATGTGTGTATCATTGAGTTTATATTGTTTGTAGTTGTGTCATTCATATTATCATGTTTATGCAATTCATTCATCAGGCCCCTCAGTTCCTCGTGAGAGACGAGTTGAGCATCGCGTGCCTCTAATTGTCCCATTATTGTTCATAAGTGTTTCATTTAATATCTTATGATTGTTGATTAAGTTACATCTAATTTTACTCATGTTTGGTTGTGCACATATTTCATAATCAATTTAAATAAATTGTTCAAATGTTTTCCATAGGATTCACTCGCCAACATTATGTTGATCCAAAAACCCTTTTACACATGATACAGGTGAACAGGTTGAAGCAAGGAAAACATAGGATATGCCTTAGAAGAGATCAAAGAAGTTTAGATTGTTAGTTAGATCATGTTGTAACATTTATTGTAAATTTCCATTTAATTTGTATTAATGAATATGAAACGCTTAATAAATGTCATGAGCTTTGATGATAACCCAATCATGCCCCGATCACCTTTTCCGCTGCGGGTCGGGGTGTGACAAGCGAACCCAAGACATCCTATGGATGTAGTTGCATTATTGATATTTATGTTATTTTCATTTTCTTAAAGACACATGACACCTAAAAAGACACCATAAACTCACAATCTTCTCATTTTATGATCCTGTAGATGTCATCTAGACAGCATCGAAGGGGAAAAAAATCGGGAAAGACTCAGGAACGTTTGGCCACACATATCGCGCAACAAATGGCCACGATATTGCCTGACATCGTGGTACAAGTACAACAAGCTCTTGCTGCAAATCCTACTAACCCTCCTCAACAACAGGACCAGAACATCGACAACCCTCCTACCATCAAATGCTCTTACAAACATTTTAAGTCCTGTGATCCTCCAAAATTCGAAGGGACTGAGGGAGTCACTGCTCTCCTACATTGGTTCGAGGAGATGGAAAACGTTTTCTTAAACTGCGATTGTCCTGAAGATCGCAAGGTTCGTTACGCCACCGGGAGACTACTTGGTGTAGCTCTCACTTGGTGGAATACTGAGAAAGGAAAGAGGGGAACTGAAGATGCGATGGCCTTAACTTGGGAGGAGTTAAGGGAAATCATGACTAGGCGTTTCTGCCCTAGGAGTGAAATTAAGAAGTTGGAGGATGAATTTCATGCCTTAAAGCAAAAGGAGGGTGATCACTCTACTTACAACAAGAGGTTCTTGGAGTTGAACCAAATGGTTCCAAACTTATTCACTCCAACCTATCATCTGATCGAACATTATATTCGAGGACTTCCCTCGAAAATTCAAGATTCGGTTCTCAGCGTTTCACCGGTAACACTCTAAGCTGCCATGGAGTTGGCAACTGAACTGACCGAAAACCGAATTCGCAATGGGAAGTTCAAAGAAGAGAAGAAGAAAGCCCCTGTTGAGGGACAAATCTCAAACCACCACATTCCTTCCTCTAGGTTTGCTAACAAGAGGAAGCGTAACACCAGGAATTTTGCAGTCACCCAAACCAACACCCCTATTCCTGCTGCACCCATCACTCAAGCCACTCCTCCACCCGCGCCATACAGAAGACCCTACACAGGCCCATTACCAAAATGTAACCGTTGTCAGTATCACCACTCCCCTGATCATCCTTGCCAATACTGCACCGGCTGCAGTCGCGCAGGACATACTGTTCAAAACTGCCTCACGCTTCAACGAACAAACCGCCACCAACCTATAACCCAAACCCACCAACAGTTAATGGGTCAAGCACAACAACAACTACCATTTCCACCCACCCAACATTTAGCCCAAACATACTATCAACCCAATTACCCTATGGGCCAACCTATGCGGGCTTGTTTCAATTGCGGCGACCCAAGTCATTTCAGAAACACATGTCCAAGGCTGGTCAATATTATTCATGCTCAGGCCCAAGCCAACCCTGTGAATCAAGCGAACCAAGCTCCTCCACCTGCTAGAGGAAGAGCTTTCAATATTAACGCGAACCAGGCCAGAGCTGACGGCAATGTGGTCAACGGTACGTTTCTTATAAATGGTAGATATGCCTCTATGTTATTTGATACTGGTGCGGATAGAAGTTTCGTGTCATTAGAATTTGAACCTATCTTAAGCAAAAATCAGGATAAGCTCGTGGAATCCATAACGGTGGAAGTCGCGGACGGAAAACCAGTTTCATTAGACTCTATTTTACGCAACTGTACACTCACCTTAAACGACCACGATTTCTCAGTCGACCTTATTCCTATGAAGCTGGGAAGTTTCGACATCATAATCGGTATGGATTGTCTCAGTCAACATCATGCGGAAGTTGTATGTCGTGAAAAATTTATTCGTATTCCTCTTTCAAACGGTCAGACTCTTCGAATCATTGGAGAAACCTCGTCGAAAGGGCTCAACTTAATGTCTTGTCTTCAAGCTCAAAAATACCTTCGCAAGAATTATGTCGCGTTTTTAGCCCATATCATCAAGAAGGGGACCACAGAGAAGAAACTTGAAGATATTCCTGTAGTAAAAGATTTTCCACAAGTTTTTCCTGACGACATTTTAGGACTTCTTCCAATCAGAGATGTCGAATTCCGTATCGATCTTATACCTGGTGCTACACCAGTTGCAAAATCTCCATATAGGTTAGCCCCCTCTGAAATGCAAGAGCTAGCCAGTCAATTGCAAGAATTGACTGACAAGGGATTCATACGTCCCAGCTCATTGCCTTGGGGTGCACCTGTCCTTTTTGTAAAGAAGAAAGATGGATCTTTTCGTATGTGCATCGACTACAGAGAGCTCAACAAGTTAACCATCAAAAATCACTATCCTTTACCTCGCATAGATGATCTTCTTGATCAACTACAAGGTGCCAGTTGCTTTTCAAAAATCGATCTTCGATCTGTCTATCATCAGCTCAGAGTGCATGAAGAAGACGTCCCTAAGACTGCTTTTCGAACTCGTTATGGCCACTATGAATTCATGGTTATGCCGTTTGGATTAACCAACGCACCAGCTGTCTTCATGGACCTAATGAACAGAGTCTGCAAACCTTACCTTGATCGATTTGTTATAGTCTTTATCGACGATATTCTTATTTATTCAAAATCTAAAGCTGATCATGAGCGTCATCTTCGACTTGTTCTTGCACTTCTAGAAAAGGAAAAGCTTTATGCCAAGTTCTCTAAATGTGAATTCTGGTTAAAAGAGGTGCAATTCCTCGGGCATGTAGTCAATGACAAAGGAATACATGTTGACCCTTCAAAGATCAAAGCAGTTCAAGAATGGCAAGCTCCACGTACACCAACTGGAGTAAGATCTTTTCTTGGACTAGCTGGCTATTATCGTCGATTCATTTCAAACTTCTCTCGCATTGCGGTGCCACTCACGGCTTTAACCCATAAGGGAAAACCATTCGTATGGGGACCCAAGCAAGAAGAAGCTTTTCAAACTCTTAAACAAAAACTTTGTGATGCACCAATCCTCACTCTTCCTGAAGGTTGTGATGATTTTGTAGTCTACTGCGACGCGTCAGGGCAAGGATTAGGTTGCGTTCTCATGCAAAGAGGAAAAGTCATAGCTTATAGCCTCGAGGCAACTCAAGACACATGAAAAGAACTACACCACTCATGACCTAGAACTTGGAGCCGTTGTATTCGCTCTTAAGATATGGAGACATTATCTCTATGGTACTAAGTGTGAAATATACACTGACCACAAGAGTCTTCAGCATATCTTCAATCAAAAAGAGTTAAATATGAGGCAACGAAGATGGGTCGAACTCCTAAATGATTACGACTGTGAAATTAGATACCACCCTGGTAAAGCAAATGTGGTGGTTGATGCACTTAGTCGAAAGGGTTATGCGAACTCCATTCATCTTCTATGTTCGCAAATTATAACCGATATTAAGGATCAAATTCGAGAAGCTCAACACGTTTCAATAACAGAAGAAGATGTAAGAAAAGAGATGTCCTGTGGAGCCGAGCTAAAGCTTGAAACTAAATCTGATGGTATTCTGTATTACCTAGATCATATCTGGATTCCTAACCACAACAATCTTCGTGAAACTCTCATGAATGAACCTTATAAAACGCGATATTCTATACACCCAGGAGCCGATAAGATGTATCAAGACCTATGATACACCTATTGGTGGCCTGGAATGAAGAAAGATATTGTCGTTTTTGTTTCCAAGTGTCTCACATGTTCTAAGGTGAAGGCTGAACACCAAAGACCCTCAGGACTTCTAGTCCAACCGGAAATACCTGTATGGAAGTGGGAAAATATAACCATGGATTTCATTACCGGGTTACCTCGCACTTCTGGTGGGTATGGCACTATATGGGTGATTATAGACCGACTTACAAAATCAGCTCACTTTATTCCTATTCGAGAAGATTTCAAGAACGAAAAGCTTGCTCGTATTTATATCAACGAAATCGTAAGCCGACATGGGGTACCATTAAGTATTATTTCTGATCGTGATGGTCGTTTCACCTCACGAACATGGCAAGCAGTACAATCCGCTATGGGCACTCGATTAGATCTCAGTACCGCCTATCATCCTCAAACTGATGGACAGTCTGAGCGCACCATTCAAACTCTTGAGGATATGCTTAGAGCATGTGTCATAGACTTCAAGGGAAATTGGGACGCCCACCTACCGTTAGTTGAGTTTTCGTACAACAACAGCTATCATTCGAGCCTCGGCATGGCACCTTTTGAAGCCTTATATGGTCGAAAGTGCCGATCTCCTGTTTGTTGGCACGAAATTGGGGAAGCACAAATTACTGGTCCAGAATTGATCCAAGAAACCACAGACAAGATTCATCAAATCCGAAACAATCTTTTAGCAGCTCAAAGTCGTCAAAAGAGTTATGCAGATAAACGACGGAAGCCCTTGGAGTTTAGCATTGGTGATCATGTGCTTTTAAAAGTATCACCGTGGAAGGGAGTAGTTCGTTTTGGTCAAAAGGGAAAGCTAGCACCACGTTACGTAGGACCTTTCAAGATACTCGAAAGAGTAGGTCCTGTAGCATACAAGCTTGACCTACCAGAAGAACTCGACAGGATTCATCCCACATTCCACGTGTCGAACTTGAAGAAGTGCCTCGCTGATGAGAATCTCCATATTCCACTGGAAGATATTCAGATTGATGAATCCATGCATTTTATTGAAAGACCAGTGGAGATCATGGACTATGGAGAAAAGCGTCTTCGACGAAGTCGCATTCCAATTGTTAGGGTACGCTGGGAGTCGAAACGGGGACCTGAGTTTACTTGGGAACGTGAAGACTCAATGCGTGAAAAATACCGGCATCTTTTTCCTACTACTTCAACTATTTAAATTTCGGGACGAAATTCCTAAAAGTAGGGGATACTGTAACATTTGTAAAAATCGGGTCTCCAAAACCCGCTCCGTTTTGTAATCAAGTACCAAGTTATGAAAGTGCATTAATTATTTATGGTTATTTTGAGTTAAAACGATGCATAATTAATAAATAAACTAAAACTATAAAAATTATATTTGATAAAAAGTTAAAATAAAACAAATAAAAAATATTTGAAGCTGCCGGGACTCGAACCCGGGTCAGCTGAGTCGCTCAACGACTTAACGTCCATTCCCTAAACCACTCCGCCATAAAGTGTTTTCTGTTAACTCTAGGAAAACAAATGGAACTTATACACAAACTCGATTTAACCGATGATGCCATCTGAAAACCGATAATCGGCAAACCAATCGTCAAATCGATTGTTTACCTCACAAATTCAGTTATAACCGATGCACGACGGTTTCTAATTAAGTCAGAATTGATTGAACTTAAAGCTTCATCATTTTCGGTATTTGAAACCGAAAGTTCATCAAATCCCTGGATAACTAAGTTTCAGTCCATTCTCGCGATTCAGAACTATCACAACAATACTCCAATTCCTTTTCGTCGCATTTTCAAATCATCTGAGCACCTAAAACAGTTCGCCGGAATTCTCTGCAAAAGTCGCCGGAAAACCGTATTCAACACAAACCGGTAAAATACTCCTCCTTTACGATTTCAATCTATTGTTAGAACTTTACTAACATTAACCCATCATTCAAAATCAACCACAGACGACTTTGCTGGATTTTCTGTGTTCGCCGGAAAATTTCTGGAATTGCCGGAAACTCGTTAGTTATCGGTATGCACATTCCAACGTACTGATAATCAATACTCACTAGTTCAATTTCATATCTAATCCCTTAAATCTGTTGATAGATCCTCTCAGCCGAAGGTTCAAAAACAGAGCCGACAAGTTCTCGCCGGACTCTCTGAGGAAGACAACCTGTTCGGTATCTTTTTCCCCAAACTTTTCGGTTTAGTACATTCAAGCTAGACATCATGTTTATTAACTAGATTAATCACGAATCGGATGTTTGATTAAGGTCTGTGTTCGTAATGAAGAAGATGAATTCAATAATGTCATAAGGGTAATTAAAATCCGGATTATAAACAGGTTAGACACACAGTCCAGCGGTGGACTGTGTGCAAACAACGACTATACACGTCCCGAGTTCGATCCTTGCTACGCGCACGCCTTGTGTAATAACATGCCTTTTTGATCCATGAACTAAACCGGGTTTAAAACAGATAGTTGTTAAGTATAATAAAAACCAAGAATATAACCGGGTTAGACACACAGTCCAGCGGTGGACTGTGTGCAACATGAACTTCACGTCGCGCGTTCGAATCTTGTCACGAGCACCGGTCCAATTGAATTAAAACGTTTTTGCAAATAAAGGAATTTTCGGTTAATTCAAATAAGTATATAAATATAATTAAAACCGAGTTTATAACGGGTTAGTCACGTAGCTCAGTTGGTAGAGCTACGTGCACGCGAGCGGAAGGTCGCCTGTTCGAATCCCACCCGGCGCAGAATTAACCGCTGACCGAACCGGTCAAACGGTCAACACTAAAAAAAAATAATTTTTTTTATATATTTAATTATTTAATTTAATTTAAAAATCAATTAAAAATACTTAAAAATAACATTTTTAAAGATAGAAAATAGCCATAAACTCATAAAAATATATCTAAAAATTTCATTAAAATCCTTAATAACATCCATCCATTTAATATATTTTTCCAATATTATTTAGGTTAGTATTCCTCGTCGACTCGCTCATCTAAATCGTGCGCATCTCACCATCTCCAATTCAACGCACCCAATGTGAGTGAACCTTTCAAATTCCCCGTTTTAATCACGTTTTTGGGGTGTATCATGTGTCTTTGTTTATATACATATTATAACTAAACTATTGTGCATACATCATACATGACATGTGTATTTAGTTTGTTGCTGTTAAGTAGTTATTATTGGATGCAAATTATTATTTCAGTACATGCAATTGCCGAGGCCGCCGCTCCCCATTTTATTATGAGGTTTGAGCCTGTTCCCCATTTTATTATGCGGTTGAACCTGGCGTGCCCGCAACGATCGGCTCCGTTTGATTGAGCCTTGATCGGTCATTTCATTTTACATTTCAGTTCATGCAATACGATCGGCTCCGTTTGATTGAGCCTTGATCGCACAGTTCATTTTACATTTCAGTACATGCAATACGATCGGCTCCGTTTGATTGAGCCTTGATCGCACAGTTCAATTTACATTTCCAGTTCATGCAATACGATCGGCTCCGCTTGATTGAGCCTTGATCGCACAGTTCATTTATGTTAGTTATCGTATGATATTGGAATGTTCATGTATGCTGTCAAGTGTTATTATATGCTATAATTGTAACTGCTATTTGCCAATGCTTGATTACTTACATTTGCTCTTTTATGATTATGCACAATATTTCATTGATAAACTAACCATAAAATCATTATCAAATGTTTATCTAATAAGGTTCACTCGCCAACTTATGTTGACCCAAAAACTACCATTTTACACATGATACAGGTGAACCAGCAGCAGCTAGGAACACATAGGACCTGGATTAGAAGAATAAATCGATTTAGTTTTGGGATTGTTACCTTTTGATTATTTCCTTTGTATTGAATGAACATGTTTGGATGTTTGAAAATGTAACTTTGACTTCATTAATTATGAAACATAATAGTAAATGTCATGTGCTTTGGTGATAACCCAATTATGCCCCGACTCTTATTTCCGCTGTGGGTCGGGGTGTGACAGTGCTCGATCAACCGGTAGAGGGGAGTGAACAAGTTGGGAACCATCTGATGTAACTCGAGGAATCTTTTGTTGTATGTGGTGTGGTCTCCTTGCTTTTGCTTCAACGAATAAAATTCATCTTCTAATTTCTTGATTTCGCTCCTTGGGCAAAATCGTCTTGTCATGATTTCCTTCAATTCATTCCAAGTTAAAGTCATAGCATCTTCAACACCTCGTTTGGCCTTCTCTGTATTCCACCAAGTAAGTGCTATTCCATATAAACAACCGGTAGCATATCGCACTTTGCGATCGTCAGGGCAATCGCAATTTAGAAAAGTGTTCTCCATTTCTTCAAACCAATGGAGGAGAGCGGTGATGCCTTCAGTCCCTTTGTATTTTGGAGGGTCGCATGATTTGAAATGCTTGTAGGTGCATTTAGTGGTATTTGGGGGAGGGTTGATAACGTGTTGATCTTCTTGATTGACAGGATTAGCGGTAAGTGCTTGTTGGACTTGGATTACAATGTTGGGTATTACGGCAGCCATTTGTTGAGCGATTAGGGCAGCCATGCGTTCGCGGGCTTTTCCTGCTCTCATCTTCCTACGGGCGATGTTAGAAGACATCTACAAGGAATACACATCATGAGTATGAGTTGGATGCTTTTGGGTTCATGGGTCGCATTTAGGAATGAACATTCATAAAATAATTATAGAAAAATAAATCTACTACATCCATAGGATGTCTTGGGCTTTGCTCGTCATTAGGCCCTACATGCCGCCATACTTCACCTTCGTAATCATGTGGGCCCCCATGAATACCGGGTTTTTCATATGGTTCGCATGTGTTAGCCTGGTTACGTACACTAAAACCCGGAGAAAATCGAGAAATATGTATATAACGTATGAGATTTGGAATGTGTCCAGGTGTAGACATGGTGACACCTCAAAGTGGGGTTAGTTCGAACGACGTTTGGTGTGGCATGCTTTGGCCTAATAGGTCCTTCGTACTCTCATCGTTAGTCCCCAGGTAGGCAAACTGGTCCATTATATTGGATTTATACGAATGCCAACCTAGACGGGACGTTCCGACTACCGGTACTTGTACCCTTCCAGTTACTACATGCCCGTCGCAGAACTTACTTTGATGAGATTTGAAAATTGCAACCAAATCTTTGAATAGCAAAAGTATGAAGATGAATTGAATATATGAACATTGATATATGTATGATGAATTGTATATAAGTATGTATGTTTGACTGTAGGTATGAACAAATATGAAACAAATAAACATCATAAGTTTGTATGTAACCACCTAAACAATTAAAATTTAAGCAAACTATAGTATAGGCTCTAAGGGTCTAATAACCTATCTATATCCCTATAGTCATGGCTCTGATACCAATCTGTCACACCCCAACCCGCAGCGGAAAAGGTGACCGGGGCATGATTGGGTTATCATCAAAGCCCATGACATTTATTATAACGTTTCATATTCATTAATACAATTTAATGGGAAATTTACAATCATAATTACATCATGACCTAAACATCAATCTAAGCTTCTTTGTTTTCTTCTAAGGCATTTCCTATGTTTTCCTTGCTTCATCCTGTTCACCTGTATCATGTGTAAAAAGGGTTTTTGGATCAACAAAAAGTTGGCGAGTGAATCCTATGGAAAACATTTGAACAAGTTTATTTAATTGATTATAAAATAAGTGCACAACCACACATGAGTAAAAATAGATGTAAACTTATTCAACAATCATTAGATATTAAATAAAACACACATGAACAATAATGGAACGTTTAGAGGCACGCGTTGCTCAACTCGTCTCTCACGAGGAACTGATGGGCCTAATGAATGAATTGCATAAACTTGACAATATGAAATACATACTACAAACAATATAAACTCAATACTACACACATGAACAATAATGGATTTGTTTTGAGGCACGCGTTGCTCAACTCGTCTCCCACGAGGAACTAATGGGCTTAATGAATGACTTTCATATAAGTTGACAAAATGAAATACATAACCACAACAATATAAACAATCTAAGTTTAGATCACAATATGGTATGGCACAAGTTTAAATAAACGAGTTAATTATTTTGTGACACATGACACACCCCAAAACGTGTAATTAAAAAGGAGAGTTGTAAGATTCACTCACATTGGGTGCGTTCGGTTGATGATGTTGAATAAGCACGAAGTTGGATTTAACCACGAGTGAAACTAACCTAGATAATAACATAATGGTTTGGTAAATAATGGGATTTTATTAATCAATTTTAGTAGGATGATTGGATATATTTTTGTGAGTTTAAGGCTATTTACTAACCTTAAAAATGTTATTTTTAAGTATTTTTAATTGATTTTTAAATAAAATAAATAAATAAAAAATTGATTTTTTTGCTACAGTTGACCGTTGACTTTGACTTTGACTTTGACCGGTTCGTATGTGTGTATATATGCGCTGGGTTAGGCTCGAACCCGAGACCTCCCGTAGCGTGCACGCAGCTCTACCAACTGAGCTACGTGTCTAACCCGAAATATATCTGTTTTTAATTATATTTATATACTAATTAGATTAAACAGAAAATCCTTTATTTTTAAAAACGATTTTAAATCCAAGACTCAGTGCGCTCCACAGGTCTCGAACCCGGGACCTGTGGGTTGAGTTAACACACAGTCCACCGCTGGACTGTGTGTTTAACTTGTTATATAATCTAATTTATATTATACTTATATACAAACTAAACATTTTCATTTATGCCTTATTTAAAAAGTTGGATAATTGTCCGAATCGGTGCAGTAGACCGGACTCGAACTCGTGACGTGTGTTTAAACATTCACACAGTCCACCGCTGGACTGTGTGTCTATCTTGGTTATTATTCCGGTTATTATAAACTTAACATGTACAGCGGTGACTCCGGTTCTGTTAACAAAAAAAAAGACATTTTTATTAAGGCAAGCATGCGTGGGACAAGATTCGAACTCGAGACGTTTACGTGTTTAATGTGCACACAATCCACCGCTGGACTGTGTGTCTAACCCGATTTATTTCTTGATTTAAATTAAACTTATATGTTACCGAAACTTCGTCTTCTTCGTCAGTTTTAACCAGAAACGATGACTGACTGGTTCGAAGTTCTAATCATGTTCGTTAGCGTGTTTCAGTTAATTACAGGTGAGATATAAATAAAAAGAAAGAAAAATTAGGCGTAAGGTATACCAACTGGACTCCTCTGTTTCTCCGGCGAAACTCCGGTGACAGCAGAAACTTCCGGCGACGTGTGTCCTGCGGCAGAGAGTCTTCAGCAAGCTTGAAATGGATGTGGGTGACTTCGGTATAAGCTCTGGGGGTTCAGTAAAGCTCAGAAGTGAAGGGTTCGGTTTTCCAGCGATGTGCAGAAGTTTTCCGGCGAACGGAATTACGTCGGGTAAAGGTGCGGTTTTGAGCGAAAAAGCTTGCAGAGGTTCGAGGAGGTATTTATAAGGCAGGTTATCGATGAATTTGGTCCAATTTCCGACTTGATTCGTCGGTTAGAAATTCTCCGGCGGTTATAGCTTGTGTCGCGGACTCAGGCGTGGTTATAACCGATGTAGTGATTAAGGTTTACGTTATAACTGAAGTAACCGTCAAATCTCGCGAGATCGCCGGGATTTCCGACGACTGAAATTGGGCGCGTCGTTATTTGAATTCGAGGTTCATGTTATGAATTAATTGTTTCCATTTATGAACAAGAAACATAAGCGGCGCAGTGGTTTAAAGGTTGAATGCTAAGTTGTTGTTGACTCGCTGGCTGACCCGGGTTCGAAACCCGGCAGCTGCTTTTTATTTTTATTTCATTATTTTTAACAGTTTTTCAAAAACAAATTATATATTCCAATATACTTATTAATTATGTATCGTTTAAAATTATTTTGGGCATTAAATACGCAACGAAATTTTTAACTGATTGTTCGGTTATTAAACGGAGCTGGTTTGGTAAATCGGTTTTTGACGGATGTTACATCCCATTTTCAAACCAGATTGTATGTATTTAGGTGGTGTAGAATTAGGGAGGATGTACGTTGTTGTCTAAGAAAAGTTGAAATGTTGACTTTTATTGTACCTAAGCATGATCACCTTTGATAAACAGGACACGTGACCGTATCCTACATGCTCTAGCCACTTATCAACACAACCCTACGTTTTCGAAAACTTTTGACAACTTCATGTGATAGCCAAGTTTGTGGGTCATGGTTTGAAGATGTAGTTTACTAATAAATATAAAAAAAGATAAACAAACACCCTAACCCTAACTTTGTTAACTTCAAATTAAACCTAATTGCATGATATAGTTACAACTTTAGCTTACCTCTTAACTTCAAATTAAACCTTATTGCATGATATAGTTACAACTTTAGCTTACCTCTTACGATGATATGATCGAAAAAGGTATCAAAGACAAGGAGTTTAACTTTATTTTGGGGAAAGTTATATTCTAGTGAGAAGTGGAGGTAATGTGACTTTGTATCATGACACATACTTGGTGTATGAGGAATTACCTGAGTATGAATTGGATAGAGATGGAAAAGAAAAAAAAGGGATGAAGACTGACAGATAGAAAATAGGGTGACATAACAAAATCATCTTTTGGTTTTCGGTCACATTAGTCACCTAACACACACACATATAATCCATGTTACATGTTGTCAATTAGCCAAAATCGTCTACATTAAGTTGGCATATAAACCCAAACATGTTGTCAATAAAATTTTACATGAAGTTAACAGATTTATTAACGAAAGTTAGCCTTAGCAATTAGCACCCAAACATGTTACATATTGAATTTCATAATTTCACAACTTTTCCCAAATCATTTAGGGACTAGTTGTATTATTATTTGAACAATTACAAACTTGGATTTAAATATTGTTTACAAAAACTAATAAAGCTAAAAAGATAGCTGATAGAGTGTAACTCAAAGTCATGTCTGGCTGAGGTGGGCTACAATCTGACTTTAACTCTTAAGCCCACTGCATGTTCAAAGGCCATAGAAAAAGGTTTTATTTATTTTTTTTTTTCTACTACTAGAGAAAAAACAAAAATATATTTACCAGAAAAAAAAACTAGAAAATAATTACAATGTCATTATGAAATCTATTACCTTAGGTAGTTCCGTCCGAGTATGCCCTTAAAATTATCCATCTAAACTCGAATTCGTTTATGATATTCCAGAATTTAAAATATAATTAAATAGTATTATTAGACTATGCATGATTATTTAAAATATAATTAAATAGTGTTATTAGAGTATGCATGATTAATTGAAAAAGGAGAGTAGAGAATGCTCTATATATGTGCAGGTATGGAGGGAAGATGATCGGCTTGATAAGGATGTCCTGCGTTAAAAAACTCAAGAAACTCTTTCAAGTTTCAAAATTTTCTTTCAATATATTATCACCAGTTTCTATAGACAAGATATTTACTTACTTAATAGAATCATAATACAAAGAGTTTATATAGACAAGATATTTACACAAAAATTACGTAAGGAATCACACTAATACATACAAAGACATATTATACAAAACACATATGGTTGACTCATCTTTTACAAGAACTTCATGCTCTTCCTCCGGACAGACCTACCATTCTTTGTGATAATCAAAGTGCCATTTTTCTTACGCAAAATCCAGTTGCTCACAAGCGTGCCAAACACATAGATCTTGATTATTATTTCTTACGTGAGCTAGTAACTGTTGGCAAGTTAGCTACTGAATTTGTTCCAACCAAGCTTCAGGTGGCTGACATTTTTACAAAAAGCCTACCTAGCTCTCAGTTCGCCAGTGATTCCTCCACCGTTCAACTTGCAGGGGATGTTATATGTTTTGTATATTATATCTTTGTATGTATTAGTGTGATTCCTTAGGTAGTTTTTGTGTAAATATCTTGTTTATACAAACTCTTTGTATTATGATTCTATTCAAGAAGAAAAACCCTTTGATATTTTACACATTTAGAATCAACCGAAAATTTGATCGATGTGGAAGTGGTCCGAATGAGCTGTGAAACAAAGCTTGAATAACTTGTTCTTGCTCACACACAAGATATTTTAGCAAAAGGACAACAGATACAGGAGTACATGCATGATTAATACAGTAGGACCCACGATAAATATGTCCTAGGAGAAGGTTTTTCTTCTTGTTTTAGGGTTATCTAGTTGTAGAGGAGGGGGGAATGTTGATCTTTATTAGCAAGGACATGTTAAAGGTCTCTATAGATGCCTAATATGTCTTTTGTTTTTATTCTAGTTGATGCTGCCACTGCCCTTGAATCATGGAAATCTCATCAATCGTTTGGGAACTTAACTTTTACGGCTGACAAAATGGACGGTCGGGTCACATAACGTATTAAAATGGGTTATAAAAAGTATCACTTTGATAAGGGTCAAATAGGCTCGTGTAAGGAAAAATTATTTATTAAAATTGGTTCATCTTATATATTTTTTGTGACGACTAGTGCTGAATGGGTGAGAGTCATAGGTGGCTCGACGGTATAAAAAATAAGTGAATGTGACCAATTTTCTTGATTATAGTAAATTCGTACATCATATTCCATTTATGTGAATATGGCATTGCAATTTTGGTTTACATATTAGAAATTGTTTGGGATAAGGCTTTTATGCCATTTATCATCGAGTTATCTTCATATGTGTGTCCAGATATCGGATATTAATATGTGTTTAAGAGTTCAACTTCGTTTAATTTTCAGTTTTGATAGGGAGGGTACAAAATCAGTATATCTGGAATGTTTTATGTTCATTAAAACTCTCTCCAACTTCAACATGCGTGATTGTGTGCATTTAAGAAATCGTATACAAATCATATGTGCGATCATATTTCCACCTGTTAGAATCTTAAGAACATAATATTATTGTCATTTTTATGCAAAGGAGCATGGTTTTAGAATTCGCTTTAAGCCCCAAAAAATGTTGAGTCAGCCATGTGACAGCAATCATAGCGCAACAATTTGGACCATGTCGAAAAATCTAGGTTACCAACATTAGATGTGGGTGGTGGTGACTCATTTTGACCATTCTAAGTTACTTGGTCTTATACAAGTAGCTCATCAAATATCTAACCCAATTGGTTACGATAATTGCCTAAGATTGGGTGATTGGATATGTTTTGTGGGGTGTATCGCCTATTTACGTTTACTAGTTACTTATAGGTTAAATGTGGAGTTTTTTTTTCCAAACTAGTGTTGGTGGAAAACTTATTTACCAAAACGGGTGATTTGAAAATTATTTACTAAAATAAGTATTTTTTTAAAACATTTTTTCTCACTCCTAATTATTCCTTTTCTCACTCCTAATTGTACTGGGTAGAAATATCTTATATTTAAAAATATTTTTTTAATAAGAGCTTGGAAGAAAATAGTAAAATTTTAGAAAAGTTTATAAAACGTTTTGTTTAATCATGAAATTTTATAAAAAAAATTAATATATTATATAAATTCTTTAACTAAATGATTTCTTTAACTATTTTAAATGTTCTTTAAAAGACATTTTTATTCTTTCATATTTATTTTATTTTCTTAAAAATATTTTTTTTGTAAAAGCTTTTGTTTTTCTTGATTTTAAGTTGGGTTGAGATGATATTGTTTTCTTTCAAAAGTTTAATCACACAAATGTGCTTTCTATCTTAAAGAAAGCTGTTCGAACACTTTCTCTAATTTTTTTATACATAGATGAAAAAAAGGAATACAAAGAAATTTAAAGGGTTCAACATTTGATACTATATTTACGTTTATTCAGTTTAAGATATCTTCTTGAGTTCGTTGTTACGTACAATATAAAATAATAGCCTTTAGTAATGTTAAACTCTCGAGTTCGTTGTTACGTACAGTAATAAAATAATAACCTATAGTAATGTTAAACTTAAATCGCTTAGTTATAGTTTAAAATATAAAAACAGGAAACCTTTTTTATCAATTTTGAAAAAAAGTAGGATAACAAAAACTTTTATAAACTTTACTATTTTTTTTCTCAGCTCTAATTAACAAAAATATTTTTAAATATAAGATATTTCCATCCAATACAATTAGGAGTGAGAAAAAAGAATGTTTTAGAAAAATACCAATTTTGGTAAATAAGTTTCAAATCATCAATTTTGGTAAATAAGTTTTCCACCAACACTAGTTTGGGAAAACTCGTTAACCGTGGGCCTTTAAATACTAGATTAACGTACGTCTATACGATAAATTTATAACTTATCTAATGGTTTCAGTTTAATTTTTAAACACGATCTATTAGCGAAAGGACAGGGAAGTAGCTAGTCTAGGATAGGTTGTTTCTCGCGAAGGTAGATTGTTGGTAAACAAAAGATCGTGATCGCGCATTAAACGTAGAATAGCGATTTCTCAAGTTATGTAAATAATTTGGCACCACAAGACACAAGTAGAAATAGAGATAGGGGGCATTCGCATCTTTTATAGGTTGGGGACCTTTGACCAAGTTACCATTGTTTCCTTTCACGTGGGAAATCCAAAAACATTCCCCACTATACAATCATACTCTATTTATCCTTGGTGCTCCCTTATTTAATTTACTCCATTTGTTTTTTTTTTATTAATTTTAATTTACTCCATTTGTATTTTTCTTTTAGTTTTACTCGAAGTACTTAGATATTAGATGTGGCTAATTGTCAACTAAAATAGTAGATCCGAGTGATTTGATATTTAGGGGGTCAAATAGATTATTCAAATTATAGAAAATCATCATATTAGCATGAGTTAAATGCTTGGTTGGTCCCTGTGGTTGGCAAATCTTGCAGACTTGGTCCCAGTGGTTCACTAATTACACACTTGGTCCCAGTAGTTTTCAAATTTTGCACTCGGGTGGTCCTTACCACTAACCTTTGTTAGATTTCTCAGTTAAGTATACATAAAATGTCTATTATACCCCTCGTCTTCTTCATCCTTTCTATCTCAGCCACTCAGCCACCACTGCCACAACCACCACCGCCGCACACACTTCATCTTCCCCATTGCCACAACCATCTTAATCACCACCCACCTCTTTTTCATCCCAACACCACCTGCAACCACCCACCTCCATCATCAGGTAATCACCGGCGACCACCACCATTTCCTTACCACCGGTTAAATGTTCTTACAACTGTTGTAATCTTCGCAAATTTCAAATTTCAAAAGGCAGGAAACCATTAAAATTATTTGTGCCAAATTCCCTGCAAGATGGAAAGTAACAGAAATTCTCCAATCACCAAAGGAAATGGCGGCTTGATAACATAAGGAGACAATAGAAGAAAAAGAAGAAAAAAAACATACAGAGATCTAAGGTCAGTAAGCAGCCCTATCTCTGGTGGAACCTCCCCAGATAATGCATTGATGCCAATAGTCCTAAACAAAATAGCAGGAAAAAGAGGTGGACAATTCACTCCTGTTTTGCCCTTTCCTCTTGTTCATACTACCACAACAGGTGAGGTGCAAGATAGCAGCAAGGGTGGTGGTGTGCAAGATAGCAACTTGGTGGAGAACCCTGAAGCTTTTTTGACTTGTGGTGTTTCTGCAAGAAAGTTAGGTGCCACTGTGTGGGAGCTTTACCACTATAATTTCCCTTTTGCTAAAATGCATAACGGTGGTGGTAGCAGGAGGAACCACCGGTATCTGCAGCAGCTTAACCGTCACCACCATCATCACCACCGGCAGCATCTTCTGGTAAACAAACTTATATTTTCTTCATCTTTTTTATTTTTTATTTTTTATTTTTTTTAAGTCTTGATGTTTGATTGTATCATTCCAGGATGTCTTTTTAATTATTTTTGTTGATGGATCTTGATACACATGGTGGATTTTGATTTTTAATTTTTTTTTGGGACAGTCTTTTGTTGAGTTATGTGATTGATGAATGAGTTTATGACTTGTTGATTAATGATTATGGTAGGTGGTTGGTGGGGGTGGTCTTTTATGATAATTCAAGTGTCTTATACTTATTAAGATTGTTCTGTTCTTTGGATCACATATCATGAATTTTTTTTACTAGTTTTAGTCATTAGGTCATCAGATTATTTGAGGAAAAGAGACTGTAATGTCTAATAAGTGGAAGTTAATGATAAAGTTGTAAACTTGATTTAGTATATGTGTTCTTGATACTGCTAAGATTTCTGTGATAAAAACCTTGAATTTCGGCTTCTACGCGATATCGTTAAGGGTGATGATGTGAATATGGTTTATAATGAGTGTAGGGGAGTGCTAGTAGTTTGAGAAGGCATGTTGCAGCATCACTGATGCAACATCAGCAGGCGATTCAAAGGAACCATAATGCTGTACGAGCGGTCTCACCTGCAAGTTATGGTAGTAGTTCCGTGGAGGTACAGAATCATCTTTAATCTTTATACACATCTGTTCCTAATAGTTAAATGTGTTGACTTCTCTAGTCAATCTGGTCATTTTGAGAATCCGTAATGTTGCAGAATCGTAAAGATTTAGATGAAAATAATAAGCCAGGCAATTGGGAAGATGAAGTGTGTGCGGCGGTGGTGGTTGTGGCGGAGGGTGGCAGTGGTGGCTGAGTGGTATGGCGGTGAAAGGCGGCGAGGGTGAGGGTGGTGGTAGCAGAGTAGTTGCAGGTGGTTGACAGGGCAGAGCAGTTGCAGGTGGTTGTGGCAGTGGTGGCTGAGTGGCTGAGATAGAAAGGATGAAGAAGACGAGGGGTATAATAGACATTTTATGTATACTTAACTGAGAAATCTAACAAAGGTTAGTGGTAAGGACCACCCGAGTGCAAAATTTGAAACTACTGGGACCAAGTGTGTAATTAGTGAACCACTGGGACCAAGTCTGCAAGATTTGCCAACCACAGGGACCAACCAAGCATTTAACTCTATTAGCATTCATAACCACCTTAGTTAATAATTTAAAATTTTACTTTCCTAAATTACCAAAATGGCTATTGACCACTCTTCTACGCGATATGGCGCAACACGTGCATTTCTCCCGCGTCACTAACTCTTCTCTTTCCTCAACCCTACGCCACACACTACGTTGCGCCAAACACCCCATGCGCAACGCTCTGCGGCGCATCACACTCTCCTGCGCCATTATGAAGCTGCAAAACCTTTCTCCTGCGCCATCATTTCCTCGTGCAACATTTAGCTAGCCACGTGTCACACTTGATGAAGTGGTAATTAACAAAATTCATGGCTATTTTGATAATTTCTTTGGTCAAAGTGGCTATTTGGTGATTCTCCCTTCATATTAACATGGATAAAGAGAATCTTTAAAAAAAAATGCATGAATTAACTAATCCAAAGTTTCAAATATTAATATTTTCACAAAACTTGCTAAGAAGATGTAACACTTCTTAAAATCATAATTTCACAATAAAGAATAAGGTTGAATGATAAGAGTTCAAGAATATGAAATTCTAACAAATTAGTAATTCTTCCAAAAACTCTTTTAATACAAGTACGACTCGTATCCCTGTATTATTAAGAAAGAACACAAACAATTAAGAGTTAATTCATAACACTAATATGGTAATTCCTTACGCTACTCAATAAAACACGAAGATGGCGTTATTCCAAAAGATCTAGATGGAAACAAATTCATCAACCAAGCTTTTGGTTATTGTTGGTGGCTCACATCAAAATTCCTATGTGGATACACATCTCCATCTACTTGATACTTTTAAAGAAGTCGTATATCATATCATACAATACAGAAATTGACAAGACTAATACTCCATGTTTTAGACTTCATGCCTAAATACTAGGGTTCGGAGCTTGCTTAAATTTACCCCGGAAAAGCTCGGTCGATATAACTCGGTCTGAAATGAGCCGAGCTGACACGACTTGTATAGTATTATTACAAACAAAACGAATATTAATTTTGGTATTTAATAGGAGTGCAGTTGGATATCTACGGCACATATTTGGGTTGATTAGGTGCTAATGAACTTGTATTATATTTCGTTGAGATTTAAAACTTATTTTGTATTTAGTTGTAGTTGATTTGGATTGTAATGTATTAGTTTGAACTTATTTTCTTGTATTCTTTTAAACTATTGACTAATGTTTTGAAAGCTATCTGTTAAATTTTCTTTTCAAATCGAGCTCAACCAAAGTCGAGGCGAGCTATTTCGGTTAAAAATCAAGCCAAGCACGAGCTTAGATTTTCAGCTTAGTTTCAAATCCAAGCCTGGCTCAGTTTATAATCGAGCCAAGCCCTAGCCTACCCTAGCTGAGCTCGACTCAGCATGAATAGGTGTACTAAATTCATATGAATAGTCTTATATATGATTGGACATATGAATCATTCAAGTCTTTGCTAGCTTCCTAGAAGTCTTTGCACTTTTGCAACTTCAAAAGCATTACATATACATGACATATCTTAGCAACTACAACATAACTTTTATTCAATTTTGGATGCGTCTATCTCCGTATATAAAAAGATACTACTAGAAAATTGGTTATTACTAACGCACTATTTCGTTGAAAATGCGTTGCAAACGCGATTTTCCAATGTATTTTCGACAAAAATATTATCATAGGAAAATCTGCATATGAAAAAGTTTTCAATGTCTTCCCTATGCAATCTCTGACGGGTATTTTTGCCAAAACTTTGGTGTCGGTAGTTGCGACAACACATTATCCTAATTTTACTACTATTAACAGAATTAGCTTTATTATTGTATACTTTATTATAATTATTATTATAACCAAAATGTTTTTAGCAACCTTTATTTATTTATTTTTCTCACTTTGCGACACGTTTTTGACTTGTATAATTTATTTTTTCAAAGTCAACCATTCATTTTCGAATAAACCTATTTTGTTTCATTTTTTATACTTTAAAGGTAATTATTTGCCGCATACTAGCGATGCTTAAACTAAAAATAGTAGTAAATAATCATTTAAATGTAATTGAAAAATAATGATAAACATATGTTGCAAGGGGTCACAAATTGCGACGTAATATGTGAATTTAAGGTTATTGTAAAGGCATATAGGTAAATTTATAATTATAATTAATTTATAGTATTCCCTGAATTAGCCAACTAATTAAACTTATAACTAATTTTTAAAATATATTATTTCAAGAGAACCTATTTATGGCGAAAGACAATTTTTGATAATGTGTAGGACAAAGTGTAAGATAAATTTCGATATGTATAGGAAATATGTATGATAAATTTCAATATGTTTAGGATAAATTTCGACATGTTTAGGATAAATTTGAAATATGTAAGATAAAGTGTTTTAGCCTAATTAATAAAAAAGAAATTAATTAATAGAATGGGTTATAAACTATTTATTATTTTACTATTAATCAAAGAGTTTTACCATTATGTCATTTCTTTTTAATTTTCTTCTCACATTAAGTTTTTCTCAAAGAACTCTTTCCCTACATAAATATTCTTAATTTAGACATACGTGCAGAAAATAATAGAATGATAAATAATAAATAAGATAATTAATTTAAAGTAAGTTAGTTGAGAATAAAATAATTAAAATATAAAAAAAAGATAAAAGTACTTCAACGCTCATCAAATTGCATTGCGGGAGGCATGCAGGTTTTAATGTTATTGTCACCGGTACAAAGTGTGCAACTCAATATTATATAATATATATATATATATATATTTAATGTAAGTATATAAAGAAAACCACTCTAAGTGAGAAAACCTAAAAAACTCAAAGTTTCGGACCTTTTTTTTTAAATTAAACATGTAATATACATGTTTTTAAGGGTTTTGAGCCAAAACAAAAAAAAAAGTTAAAAAGCGCTGAGTGGATATTTTTTTAAAAAATAAACAAGTTTTCAGCAACGCGATTGTACACAAAAACTTGTTTTTTTAGAAAAAAATCTGGTCGGCACTTTTTTTTTTTTTTATGCTCAAAACCCTTAAAAACATGTATATTACATGTGTAATTTTTTTTTAAAAAAAGTCGAGAGCTTTGAGTTTCCTAAGTTTTCTCACCACAAGGGGTTTTCTATATATCATTTCTCTCTCTCTCCAATATATAATAATATATATATATAATATATATATATATATATTGATAAAAGGGTACTCTCCTTCGCTCTGCCCAGGCTGCCATCACCCGTAGAAAGGTTCCGGTCAAGTCGTCTTCTTCTCTGTTTTCTATGTTTTTTCTACCTTTCATTGGTGTCAAAATTTCATGAAAGTCGGTCGAGATTTTATCATGCATGCTACTAAAATGTTTTTTTTATGGAGTACGGGTGACCCCATTCCACCTATATGGGTCTGCCCCATGACCAACAGGTGAACCAAAACAAAACTATCCCCTTTGAGGGTGTGTTTCTTTGGTACCATTTTTTTTCACTAAGATGATATGGTATGGAGTGTGCTTTTGGTGTGGAAGTCTTCACCACGCCGGCACACTACCCTCTGTCATAGTGTGGTAGTGGCGTGGTGATAGGAGCGGCGAGAATCTCACAGGCGTGGAGGCATTCGGCTAGATGACGTGGTTGCTTCTCATTGGTGGGTGGTATTTGGGTTAGTTTGATTGGTTGATGTATGTATGTATGTATGTATGTATGTATGTATGTATGTTATGGTATGGTTCTAGAGTGAAAACTATATTCAGAGTGAACTGTGTGAACTAATCTGAGCCAGTGGTTTGCATCATCTAGATATTTATTACAATGACATATGGTAATTATGAATTATTCTTTTCCAAATTAAATTAAAGAGAAAATGACATTTTTGTATTTACCCAACCCCAAATATTTTAAAACGTGGAAACCCAATAGTTTCCATTTCTTATAAAAAATTTCAAAAACCTAATTTCTCTCATTGTAAGTTATTATATGGATACATTCATTCATTTTAGCATACACATGTGTCCAATTTAAACATACACTTGTGTACACCGGAAACTCTGCTTAAAATAACCATTTTACCCCTAAGGAAAAGGACAAAATAATAGGATTTTAGAAGACAAATATCACTTTTGGACCAAAATGACAATAAAACTGAAACAACAGGGAACTAGATGCAAAAAGTTTGAGATTTGGACTAAAATAACAAAACTGCCTAAACCTTAGGGACCAAAATGACAGTTTACTCAAAATGCAATCTCCTCCTCTCTTTATCCCTCTTGCCTGCATTGTTGTCGTCATCGCCACAATCATCATCCTTTTTTTAGTAAAATAAAAAAATTTAATCAAAGAAATGTAATATTTTCCTCTCTTCGTCTCACTATTGTTGCTGCCGCCATCACTACCACTAATGTTACCACCACCGTCACATTCCAATTCTACAAATAGAAATAAATCAACATGACAACTTTGTCAACTAAAAGCAATTCTGATTCGATCAGCTTTCAATACGTAATAGAAAGATTCAATTCTAAACACTTCAAATTTCTGTTCATTTAATGGATTCCAATTAATTTTAGTAAAAAACCTAAACAACACCCAAAAAGCAACAAAGTACGACACCACAAAGGAAATACAAACCCACGAAAAGCTGATGACATCCCATACAAAGAAACTATAACTTAGAAATCCCTGAAAAAAGGGCATGTGCCATTTCTCCCAATTGCAAGATACATTCCTAGCCTTGTTTGAAACCCAATTAAAGGCTTGAATCATGATCACAAGATCTTTTGGTCCATATAATTACAAGTGTTTTTTACGCACCATTGTAATCGTTTAGACACATTACTGTAATCACGTGTTCACACGTTGTTGTAATGATTTAGACTTTAGACGAACCTTTCTACTTGCTTTGATCATTGTTATAATTGGACCATTTAGAAGCGTTATTATAATTGGACCATTTATAACCAACACCTTCTTATTATATATTTTAATATAGTTATTAATATTATACTCAAATTAAAGTTAGAAAAGTTATTGGTTACTTTAGTGGTGATGTAGTGGGTTACTTTAGTGGTTCTCGCGGTTCTCACAATAAAGGTGGTTCTCGTATGAACCTTACCATATAATATATTATATATATATATATATATATATATATAGGAGTAGGTTTATTTGTGAACATCTTAATAATGAATTGTGTGAACTAATCTTAACCATAGGTTTTCTTTTTAGTTGTTAAGGGTAAGATTGTAATTATACAATAATTTAGTTTTAAATCTTTATTTTAATCTTTGAAATTATGTTACACAATTCCTATTATTTAGTGATTATCCATAATATCTTTTAAATTTAACAAATATCATTATCTTAACAACTAAAAACAAGATCACACCAGTTTTTTTTTCCTAGGATCAAGCACTTCATAAATTATGCCACTGTTCTTCAATTTCAAACATCAATACACAAGTTTTTCAATTTCAAAACATAGTATATTTAATACAGAACATATAAAGCATGTGTATATATACAACATACACATGTGTATATCAGTTTTAGATTTTCACATGTGTGTTTTTCATATACACATGTGTACTTTTCCGGTGTGTACACAAGTGTATGTTTAAATTGGACACATGTGTATGCTAAAATGAATGAATGTATCCATATAATAACTTACAATGAGAAAAATTAGGTTTTTGAATTTTTTTATAAGAAATGGAAACTATTGGATTTCCACGTTTTAAAATATTTGGGGTTGGGTAAATACAAAAATGTCACTTTCTCTTTAATTTAATTTGGAAAAGAATAATTCATAATTACCATATGTCATTGTAATAAATATCTAGATGATGCAAACCACTGGCTCAGATTAGTTCACACAGTTCACTCTGAATATAGTTTTCACTCTAGAACCATACCCTATATATATATACATACATACATACATACACCAATCAAACTAACCCAAATACCACCCACCAATGAGAAGCAACCACGTCATCTAGCCGAATGCCTCCACGCCTGTGAGATTCTCGCGCTCCTATCACCACGCCACTACCACGCTATGACAGAGGGTAGTGTGCCGGCGTGGTGAAGACTTCCACACCAAAAGCACACTCCATACCATATCATCTTAGTGAAAAAAAATGGTACCAAAGAAACACACCCCTCAAAGGGGATAGTCTTGTTTTGGTTCACCTGTTGGTCATGGGGCAGACCCATATAGGTGGAATGGGGTCACCCGTACTCCATAAAAAAAACATTTTAGTAGCATGCATGATAAAATCTCGACCGACTTTCATGAAATTTTGACACCAATGAAAGGTAGAAAAAACATAGAAAACAGAGAATAACCATTTTGCCCATAAGGAAAATAACAAAATAACAGGATTTTAGAAGACAAAATCACTTTTGGACCAAAATAGCAATAAAACTGAAACCACAGGGACCTAGATGAAAAAGTTTGAGATTTGACTAAAGTGCAACACTGCCCAAATCTCAGGGACCAAAATGACAGTTTACTCTTGCATTTTATTTGATTGAAAATCTTTATATTACGCATAAGAAAATTATAGTTATTGCTTTTTACTTAAGTAAAATTTAAACTGATTATATTTCTTTTTTACAACTAAACATGTCGTTTCATTATTTTGAGAATACAATTGAAATGAATACACCTACCCTTGATCCCAAATTGTATGAGAATACCAATACCAATTATAATAAATAAATATAATATGAGAAATGAAAACAAATATAATGAAAAACAGTCTAAATAAATACTACAAACAAAATAAACAAGAAATGGAAGGAAAAAAAAAAGAGAAGAGGAATGATTGAGGCCCCTTTTTACTACCCAATTTTCTTAAATATATTTGTCTTTACATGTGTATCTCATGTACAACAATTGGAATAGTAGCAATGTTGTCGAAAATGAAATCGCTATCAGGAAACAGTATTTTAAAATCATATGCATTGTTGAAATTTTAAATTGCCTAGAACATTTTAAACAGTTCAATGGAAAGCGGCGCAGCTTGTTGCCGTTTAACTTCTATTTGGATGTAATTTCTTATAAAAAAATGGGATTTGTTGATGACGATGGAAAGCTATAAATGAATCATAACTTTTGCATTGTTGAATAATTCATCTTAGCACCACTAAAAAAAATTGGTTCATTACAAGTTAAAGTTGAGAGTGAAAACCAAACCCGAGAGTTATGGACGACATTCATGTCATGCACATCTTTCATTATTAATATCATATTCACTTTAACTCCATCTTAAACATTTCTTAGCCGTTTACAAACTTCTCATCAATAAGAACACAAATGGATAAGTTGATAAATATTTATAACAACTAATCATAATTCTTTACATACAAGTTTGATGAAAACCCTATTTTCTCCAACACAAAACATCTCATCAAAAGTCATCTTAAACAAAAGGTTATATTGGTAAAATCACAAGTAGACACAACTGTCTATTTATAGCATCACTTGCCTCTCATTTCACTCATTTTAAGCTTCCAAAATGGAAGAAAAAGGATACACACAAGATGGCACAGTCAACCTTCGCAGGCAACCCGTGCTTTCTTCCAAAACTGGCAAATGGAAAGCATGTGCTTTCTTAGTTGGTAACTCACTAACTCACCCCTTTTCTTGATTTCATGTTTATATTTCAAGATTCTCATTTATCTATGTTTGCTACAAAAAATAACTAAACATGCAAGCTAGATCATTAGTTAATATTTTCTCTTTTGTTTTCTTATCTTGATGGGATTGTATAAGGCTATGAAGCGTTTGAGAGGATGGCGTTTTACGGGGTGGCATCAAATCTTGTGGTTTATCTGACCACACAATTGCATGAAGACACGGTTGCATCTGTCAGAAATGTGAACAACTGGTCGGGTGCGGTGTGGATGACTCCAATCTTTGGTGCATACATCGCTGATTCTTATTTGGGTCGTTTCTGGACTTTCACCTTCTCGTCTCTCATCTATGTCTTGGTACGTATGTATGTATGTATGTTTATTTTTTCGAATAACGATAGAATATTGTGTTAAAAACAACATAAAATATAGTTCTTATGATGTAAGGTTTTGATATTGATCAAGAGATGTAGTTACTTTTTTTTGTGACTAATTTGGTCCATTAGTTTTGTTTGAACAAAAATAAGGACACATATAAAGAAAAAGAACTCTTGGCTTATATTTCTTTTGACCTACTACAACTAAGTGCTCAATATAAATCATCATGATTTGTCAACCTCATGGTGGTTTTCAACTCTTGATATCATTTTCCACATTTAATATTATTTAATTAATTATCAAGAATGTATTAATAAATACAAAACTTGTGAAGCTCACTCTTCGCATGGTCTAACTGTTACTTACCAAATTTAATAATAACTATTAAAAGTTTATAGAATTTTGTTTTTTAGGGGATGGTGCTATTGACACTGGCAGTTTCAATCAAATTCTTAAAGCCAACTTGCAGTAATGGAGTCTGCAACAAAGCCTCCACTTCTCAAATTGCATTTATCTACTTATCTTTGTACATCATAGCCATAGGTGCAGGTGGGACCAAACCAAATATTTCAACATTTGGTGCTGACCAATTTGATGATTTTGACCCTGATGAAAAAAGGCTTAAAGTCTCTTTTTTCAATTGGTGGATGTTTAGCAGCTTCTTGGGTGCACTTGTTGCCACCCTTGGTCTTGTTTATATTCAAGAAAACTTGGGTTGGGGTCTTGGCTATGGCATCCCAACAGTTGGTCTCATTTTGTCACTTTTTATATTCTACACGGGCACCCCTATGTATAGGCATAAAGTTAGGAAGACCAAGAGTCCCGCTGCCGATTTCATTCGTGTTGTCAAGGCGGCATTTGCCAACCGCCAACGTGAACTACCAAGTGACCCGAAGGAGCTTCATGAGTTTCCTTTGCAACATTATGTTGATAGTGGGAAACGTCAAGTCTATCACACTCCAATTTTCAGGTACCCTTGGTGTTTTTAAGTGTTTTTTCTTTCTTTATTGGTTTGAATTATATTATTGCGATAGAAAAATTATATGAGGATGGCAAGTAAACGGGCAACAAGCTTATTTATGAATTTCGTGCTAATACTTTAGACCTTAGAGCATAGGTTTAACCTCTCATTTTCACTTGTCTTCTAGGAACAATTTTTTACATTACAAACAAGGTGATTTGTGTATAAAAATTATCACTTACACTACATAGTATACTATTAACAAAATATGGTAAACCAGCACATCTGGATGAATTATTTATGTGGTGTACAAATCTATCTTCTTTTGCTTCTGAAAAAAAATATGTGACATTTCGAAACAAAATAATCACACATAGTTTGTTCACAAGAGAGGTATAGGCGCATAATGAATGCTTGACCTCACATATCATCTACGTGTGTTTTCGAAATGAATAAAAAAGAACTTCACAATTAGTCGTGTTTGGGTAGAGGAAATTTTATGAGATGGATAATCTCCTCTAAATCTTCACCCGTGTAAATCAAAACAAAGTCTTAAACTACTTCTAGTCATAGTGGATAGTATTGGTTAACATGAGGGGTCAAATATCACAAATGGTATGAGGGGTCATATATGACAAATGGTTACGTCACTTTTGTTATGTTTACCTTAGTGAGGCAAACATCATCCAGGAACAATAAGTCCATAAGAGGGTTGTTTGTGATACCTTAGGAAAGTCTCAGATTGTCCATTCACATGAGAGATACTAAGACACCAAAGCGATCTCAAATACTAACAACACGATTTAGACACATTGGTTGTATATGAAAGAAGAGTTCCACAATTAAGCATGTTTTGATGCCAGAAAGTTTAGGACATGTGACCTATTAGGAAGTCGTCAACGAGGTAAAAAAAAACAAAGGGTTAGTTCTTTGTTAACAAAGTGGTTATTGGTATAATTGGATGGACATTAAAACATAAAGTTTTTTGTTAACAAAGTGGTTATTGGTATAATTGGATGGACATTAAAACATAAAGTTTTTTAATAATAATAACATAGTTTTGACAAACAAGAAGACAAAGAAAAAGTTTATTGATGTTATGTATATACTATTCTTGCAAGCACAAATAGATATATAATAATATAAACATAACATATAACTAACAAACACTTTCACAAAAAAAGTCAATCTTTTAGCAACAAACCTTTACATAAAGCAAAGGTATCATGTTGCAACTTGCATTCACACGCCAAGAAAGACACTCACATTCATTATCAAATAAGACATTATATCATAAAGTAACATTTAAATCAAAAGGATCTCTCATATGCATAAGCAAGACCCTTAGAATTTCCGAATCTGTTGTTGGCCCCTCGTACATTAAAAACGGCTTTGGGGTTGGGGATGACTCATTGTATTGTAGTTTGTTACAACTGTTGCAGAATTTATTTCAAGATTCATTAAATGGTCCAAAGGATAGAAACTGGATATCAAATCAAATGGACCCATGATATTTAATTTTATGTCAAGTTGGACCCATGGAGCATCATCTTAATTCTTACACACATCCAGAAATAGTATCACCTTCATTGGAAGGTTCACCAGTCATGTATCAATTCCAAGGATTCAATAATATAATATTTTATTAATACTTTTAGGGGAATTGTTGATTGTTATTTAATATGAAATGCCAATTTTAACCTTAGGTTCTTGGACAAAGGTGCACTTAAAGAAGAAGATAAGGTTGGCAACTCAAAGAGGCCACCATGCACAATTACTCAAGTGGAAGGAGTCAAGCTTGTATTGGGTATGGCCATGATATGGCTTGTAACCTTGATCCCTAGCACTATTTGGGCACAAGTCAACACTTTGTTTGTAAAACAAGGCACCACTTTGGACCGACATCTCGGGTCAACCTTCCAATTACCTGCGGCATCATTAGGGAGCTTTGTTACACTCTCTATGTTAATATCAGTACCAATGTACGATAGATATTTCGTGCCACTAATGCGTAAAAGAACCAAAAACCCTAGGGGAATCACCATGCTCCAAAGGCTTGGGATTGGATTTTCAATTCAAATTCTAGCCATAGCAATTGCCTATCTAGTTGAAGTTAAGAGAATGCAATGTATCAAATCCTACCACATTTTAAACCCAAAAGAAGTTATCCCGATGAGCATTTTTTGGTTATTGCCTCAATACATCCTACTCGGGGTGGCTGATGTGTTCAACGCCATTGGATTGCTCGAGTTCTTCTATGATCAGTCCCCGGAGGATATGCAAAGTCTTGGAACGACGTTTTTTACAAGTGGAATTGGCGTTGGCAACTTTTTGAACAGTTTCTTGGTGACGATGGTGGACAAGGCAACGAGCATGGACGGAAGGAAGAGTTGGATTGGAAACAACTTGAACGATTCGCATTTGGACTACTATTACGGGTTTCTTTTTTTAATTTCAATATTAAATTTAGGAGCTTTCTTGTGGGCATCAAAGAAATATATTTATAAAAGGGAGTCAAATGTAGAAGCAAAGAAGAAATCCTAGAGTTGGAATGTAAACCACTGGAGGTAGTTCCCTTAGGGTTGCAAGTTTAATATGTTGGATTGTTATTGAATTTCTAGTTAAGAAGTAGTATCTAAGAAGCTACTTTTATGGCTTATTGTATGTTTATAATAAAACTTCTATTTATATAAGCCAACAGTACTGTTCTTTTTAAAATTTACTGTATGTTTATTATAAAAGCCTTTTGTTTATATGACCAGTAAACAGTAATAAATTGGCCTTTCACCTTGAACACTTGTATTTACTGTATTTCAAAGCCCAAGTGGTTGATGGAACTCGATATATTTGTGGCAAAATGAGTGGGTTGCTTAAGTGCATTCACTAGCTCAAAACAAACATCACAAATACATAGCATATATGCAAAATGAGATATGAGTTACACTCTTTTTGTGTTTGTGCTTTTGCTATATTTTGAACGATGAAATTTGCATCTACAAATATTGCATACCTAGAACTAAACTTAGAGGAAAAATAGTGTAGTAAAAAAGAAGCTGCGTTATGTTTTAATATGTGATATTAAATTTGCTGTGCATTCAAAATCGAAACCATTTTTCATTCCAAATTCAGAGATTAATCACGTAGGTTGTTCGAAGAAACCTTTCTATCATTGATCAGTTGCAAATGTTAGCTGGTTCGAACTCACTCTTAACTGGAAGCTTGTAGAGGAGTATCAAGGATGAAAGGTTAAGAATATTAGCAATACCGAATTCGTATCACGTATGCATGGAAGATCAAAAGGCATGGTTGAGAAAAGAGTCCAAGGATTATCCGTGGTGGAGGAGATTAACCAGTTTAGAGTTACATAATTAATAAGTGAACCAAAAAGTTCGTATTAAACCATGTAATTCTCAGCCATAGATTTGAATAGTAACCAATGATGATAAGATGGCTCTGAAGTTAAATGAGAGAGAGAAGGAGCTTAACTTTTCTAAGAACATTCACATTGGACCCTTCGTCTCAATCTATATAATAACAAAAAAAACACGCCTTTTCTCTACATTCTTTTTTATTTCTCCAAAATCTCCCACATCCGACTCTCTATCTTTATCTCTATCCTACTCACACACACTTATTTTTTTAGTTTTTTCTCTTTCCTATACACTCACATTAAACATATAGATGGCTAAATGTGAGTCTCTAAATATAGAGATGTATTTTAGTTTCTATATATATTTTTTCTATCTTAGAGATTGCTATGTAGTGGTGTTTTTGTTATTTCCTCTTTTTCCCCCTCTATATCTATTATCTATTATATATAATAAACAGATATTGGCTGATGTGGTAAGAGCATCAAAATATTGGTTTTGGCTCCAAAAAGTCGGGTTCCATTTTTCTATAATGAAGCCCCGAATACCCGTATTGTGACCCGGATATAAAAACCTTCTAAACACCTTCTCTTCTTCCGTAAACCCTTTTCTTTAGTGAAACTCCCTCATTTTTTCTCCAGCTCCATTTGTTCAGGCTTCTTGATATCACCTCTTTCTTCTTTCTAAAAACCATAATCATGTTCCTTCATCATCTACTATCCAAATCTCTATCATTCTTATTCATAACACAATCAGGTTAGCGATCTTTCAATTTTATTTGTTATTCCACTATTGAATCTCAATAAGAACGACCAACCGGCGGCGGACCTCTCATCGCATCGGTTAAAAATCAGAAAAACGGTTGACATCTCATCGCACTGGACAATATTTGGTTGTCACAACGGTAAATCATAAAAAAATCTCCTCATTTTCGAGTCTATATGCTTAGAATTTTGCTTCTTTATTTAGGTCTCAGAATATTTAAAGAATTAAGGAATGGTCATCCTGCAATAGCAGCTATGAGGATGTTAGATGGAGCCCCAGAGGTTGTTTTTCAGATTCTATTAATCATGTCTACAAGGATTTGATATTGAAAAAGTTAGAAGAAGACTTGCTTTTAAGGAGTATTTAGACATGAGTTTCAACAACCAGTCTCCCTTCTCACTAATGGCCAATAGGTAAGCTATAATCCATGATTATAGTTTCAGTAGCCATGACAGTTTTTTATAAATTATATTAAGTTTTTATTTTTTATACATTATATTTGTTTATTTTTATAGAACATATATGTCTTTATATTTTTAAAGCTTCAATAGCAACATGAACATTATTTTTAAACATGTTAAATGCAGGGTCGAGAAAAAGACGTTGCAATCTTTTCATGTGTTAGGGCAAGTGAATAGAGAGGTATTGTATTCATGGCTATTTTCAACAATGAATGTTGGTATAACTAGAGCAAGAGCTTCCGTCCGGTATGAGGTGGTGATTCCGGCCAGTTCGTTTCTTAATCTGTCAAACAAAAGAACTAGCCAAAAGAGAAGGGATTAAATGGGTCAATTTGTCCCACAACAGCAAATAGTCCCAGGACAGGACGGACTGTTGTTTGATGGTGCTTAATAAACACTAATTGGTTTTCAACATTTGTTACCAGTTGGTACACTTAAAGCGAAAAAAATTGTCTTGCCTTTCCAATTTAGTATGTATTTTCTCTAGCATATGTTTCAGTTCATTTTGTTGTTATACCAGAGAGAGTTTCAAAGCGACTTGATTTTATTTATGACTATCAATTGTTGTTATCCCTTACGGTTCACTAAAACTTCATATGCCAATAGTAAATCAACAAATGAAACAATACATCTATTGTTAGATGTGTCAAAATGGGTGGGCCGAGCGTGTTAAGTAACGAGTCAAAAAAAATTGTTACGAGTCGAAATGGGATAGGATGTATTAGAGGATATAGATGCAACTTTTGGATGTATGAGTCGAAACTGAGTCGATTAAGGGATATGATCATTTGATATGCTAGGATGTATTACAGGATTTCGTAATGATTTTGGTCCTAGAAGATGAAGAATAACTGAATATGATGGTTTAATGAATCCCTTGCTGCCATGGCATTTACTCGTGGATATGAATCAATGCTATTAAGGTAAAGGATACAGATGCCATTATAGTTTTACCCAAATTACTTTTCCGGTTCAATATTTTATTAGTCAAAAGAATCAAAGTGATATATATATATATATTATGAAAAATTATTTTTATGGTTGCACATCCAGTTACCCCTTATTATTTTGTGTCTCCACTTTGTAATGTAAGTATTTAAATGCTAGAATTGTGTCATGGGATATTTAATGACATGTGAACAAGGTGTGATTGTAAGTGGTAAAGGATCTAATAGCATTGTGAGTCTCCTGAAGATAAGTTTACTCTTTAGTGATGAGGAGTAGCCTAAAAATGATTATTTAGTTATTATTTTTTATCAGCATTAGTATATGTTTACTTAATGTTTCATGATTATTCCTCCTCCCATTAATGTTGATGGTAATAGAAAGTTCGATATCTACATGGAATTGATGTTTTTGGTATAGGCACTCATGGGGGTATGCAATACACAGCCTTCGTTTTTCCAAAATTGAGTCTTTTGTGTCAATGCAGATTTAGATAATAAGGATTGTTACAAATGCTGGAGATGGATTTTCAAATACTTTGCCCACTTTTTGAGATGGAACTGGTAGTGCTTGGGGTACTATTTGGAATAGCCTAAAAAAGGAAGACAATATACGGACGGTATTTTGATTAACTGCATGAATTTGCTGAGAGTAAATAGAAAGTCAATTGGCATCCTTTGGTCAAATGGTGGAAAGGCAGCACGAGTCAAGGTGTGAATAGGTAATTCTAGGAGTAAAAGTCTCTACATCAAGTTGGATCTATTTGGAAGCATACGACGTTCAACATGCGGTGGACTCGGGTATGAAATGGTGTAGTTGGGCGGTTCCTAAAGTAAACATATTTGGGTGGAGAAGTGTCAGTTAGTTGCATTTTTAAGCATACTTTATTATATTTTTAGTATAGATTTTCATTGCATTTTATGCATTTAGACCACACATATTACATCATTTTGGAAAATACATGTTTTGGTAGGATGGAATCTACTTTGGTTCGTATTTGATGTTTTTGTAGGTTGGAAGCGTTTGCGAACGATAATGAGCATGAAAGAGGTTGGTCGATCATGAGGGACACGAGCTAAAACAAGTATGGATCAAGAAGTTGTTTAAATCAAAGAAAGTGAATTGGAAAATATGCAACTCTCGTAGAAATTGGATTGCAATTTACAACATCCAAATTAAATATTGATGGGCTCAATTACTTTTATTCTAGTGGGTCATCGTTGTCATCTAAATATGGATGTGAATTAAAAGGTTTTGGTGGGTTGTAATTAGATTTGGGCTGAACTAATAAGTCCATTGGGTTGCTCAACAAAAGAAGACACAAAGTGAAAGGGAGTTTGGCAAGTGGAGATATAAAATAAAATCATCAACAAACAAAACGACTTTTTTTGGGGGGATCATCTTTGACGGCTGCGACTTGGAGTTCGAGATCTAGAGGAGCAATTCAGATTTTGGGAAGTAATTTTGGCTTAGTACGCTATTAATTCGAGGAGACGCGTGGGGCTAATAGGGTATGAAACAGTGGTGAATGACGGGAACGGTGGTTCGAGGAGACGCGTGGGTTTCTTTATTAACTGTAAAGTCACAACGGTCTTTGAATGTTTTAGTCGGTGCCTTTACGATCAAGTTTTACTGCCGTTGTTCAAAATGTGTCACTCGGATCCTCCTCTGTTCTCTCTCTTCTACTCCGTCAACTGTCGCAATGGTTTGACCACCGTGAGAAAGAGTTAAGAGACCCTTCAAAAAGAATTACCATGTTAAACCAAACTGTACTCTAAACAAATTCGAGAAGAAGATAAGGAAAACATCGGATACGGTTGTGGCGTTGGATCAATGGTCGCTATGCTTTTTGGTTGTGGGATGATTGTTGTTTCTGTTGTTGCTGGGGATGGCACGGGTGCCGTTGATACCGATTATTGTTTGGTTCGGTGTTCTTGGTGGCCGTTTTAACTTTCTCCCCATTGCATCCAACCCAAATCATTGATTATCTCGAATGTATCTCGATATATGATATGAGTATCGTTAAACGGTATGTTAGTTCTAATTTTATATAAATTGAATTATATTTGGATTATTTCTTTTTTTTTTTGTTGATTCAAATTCTGATTTAGTAAGCAAACAAAAAATTTAAACAAAATAAAGTTTTCTTACCAAATGTTATTTTAGATGTATCGGAAACATTCAGCATGCAACCAGATTTTTTATATTTCAGAAAAGTTAACAAACTATACAAATCTCAAAATTGTATTCGATGGGTTTTATGAACGATCTGTTCAAGCATTTTAAATTTCTGGTCTGATTGGTTTTATTACATTCTGGCATGCCGGGTGAATTAACTTATGTGGTCGTTTTCATTTATATTTGTATTTTTACATTCTCTAAAAACAGTTTATGGTTATTAATTCAAGCCCCAAGTATTATAAACACCTTTATTTCATGCCCATGTTAATCTCAATTTTTTAACTATTCCATTGTAGATCCATATATGTGGGGTTCTTTTGTTCATGTAATGAAAAATTAAAATAAGTGGTGTTTTTATTAATACTAATAATATTATTAGAATTTGTACAAAAGAGTTTTGGTCCATCTATAAAGTTGTTTGTATTTGTTTCATAGCCAAATCAATTACCAATTTGTCCTATGGTGATCATGCTCGAAATTAACAATCAAAGGGCATTTGATGGTGTATAATCAACGTCCCGCTGCAACGCGCGGGTTAGCGTTGTTTATTAATATTACGTAAGCTTATAAGGCCGTTACATCAACTCAGGGGCTACATATCTCCAGAGTATGCAGCAAATGGACACTTCTCAACAAAATCCGATGTGTTCAGCTATGGAGTGTTGTTGCTGGAGATTGTGACTGGGAAGAAAAACCGAGGATTCTCACATCAAGATCATCATGATAATCTTCTTGGACATGTAAGTTTTGCAAGATGATTCGCATGTTCCCTTAATACGAGGATGTGTAATGTGTTATGTATGGATTTGTCTTTATATTTTTCCATGTTGAACTTATAACTCGATGGGCCATTGCCACCTCCTAAACAACCATCATTCTTCACTGAGAAAACCACGGTTGAACTCAACTCCATTCCATCAGTGGCATTACCAGCTTCAGCTATTTGTGTCACTATTACATTACTGGATGGTCATAAATGAACTAAAATTCATTTTTTATGGTATTTGGATCCAAGTTCTTTAAAGATGATTGAAATGTTTAATGGAGTTTTGGCACAAGAAAATAATTAAGCTGATGCGCCATTGCCGTTGAAAAGCTATGCAGTTATTATTCACTATTTTGTATACAGTTTAACTGTTTATACACATCTTTCTGTTCTGCGTGTATTATATAACCTGATAACAAATACATATACATAAAAAAAAATAACAAATATGCGATATCTCAAATGATTTGGAGAATTAAAGCATATTTAAAATTAAACACATATTTCTGTTCTGCGTGTATTATATAACCTGATAACTTTTAGTGACACTGTTATTTTTAAAAAGTTTTATTGGTAACTTTATGTTGAGAAAAAAAATTGCAGCTATAGCGATAATATAACAAATTTATATTATAAAATGGCAACAATAGCAATCAAGGGCGTAGCTTAGTTGGGGGTCAGGGGGCGTCCGACCCCCCGAACGTTTCGCTCAGTAGTGTCGTAGTGTCTGATATATAGTTTTCGTATAGAATTTTTAAGGTATATACGTTTTCGACCCCCCAGTTTTATAAATTTGTAGATATAGTTTTATGTTCGGTGAATACCGACCTCCTGTCGGAAATTTCAAGCTTCGCCACTAATAGCGATAACCTATAACAAATTTATATGATAAAAAGTAATATTTCAAATTTATAAAAGAGGAATGATTAGGGCCGAGGCCGGGGTTTCTTAGGGCTAGCAACCCATGGTTTTGGGCCGAAGTCATAATAAATTAAGCAAACAAGGTCCATCCAACAAACAACATGATTGGATATTGCAATACCCTCTAAGACTAATTGGAGTGAGATGGTATAAAAAGGAGATGGTATAAAAAGGAGGCATTAAGCGTCACGTAGCAATCATGTTAGCAAGGGGGCGTGGTAGGAAAAACACGTGATAGAAGGGACGTTAAAGTGGTGTTTTTTTTAAAAAAAAAATCAAGAACCAATAAAATTTTAGTAAGAAGAGGTTATCCAATTATAAGAAATCATATAAATAAAATTCTTTTGTAAATATAATTTTTTTAAAACCATAACCTGTGAAGCTCCCGGGTATATAACCTAATAACACAATATATATATATACATAATACACGCATACAAGAAGATCAAAAGCCACTATAACTTTCAAGACTACCAAGAAAGCTATGGTTCAAGATTCATGAAGAGAGAAAGAGAGAGAGGGCTAGAGAAATGCACCATACATTCAGGCATCTATCTGGAGAGAGAGAGAGAGAGTGAGAGAAGAGAGAGATAGACTAGTTTTTGAAGTGGTTCTTAATTAAAAGGCAAGAAATCTAGAGAAAGGGTAAATAATGGGATTCTAAAACAATATGTAAAAGCTAAATATAACGAATGATAACTCTCTACAAAGTGCAAACATATCATCATGAATGTTTCATCAATGGCTACTGATCAAGAATTTAGTTAATTTGAAGAGAGAGAAGCATTATGATATTATGATCAACTGTTTCCCAAATCTGTAATAACATAATTTAGCCAATCTATGCTTCATTGACATTTATTTTTGCTTCGCAAATGGATGTTATAGGAAATTCAATGATAAGAAACATTGACCGTTAGTTGAATACTTCTTGGTAGTTTAAAACACTTTCTTTAAATATGAGTGCACATTTTTGGATCCAACCAAGAAAATAAAGTTCTCGTTGTTGTGGTTGTGGTGGTGGTGATGGCGCTGGATGTGGTGTTGATGAGGGTGACTATGGTGGTGGTGGAGGTTGATGGTGAAGAGATAATTCTGATTTGAAGGATTATCTAGAAATTTAATAAGGGTTAAAGATAATTAAAGTTAGTTGGAGATAAATTAGTTTGAATTATTTATTTATTAGATAGGTTTATGTCAAATAGAGTTTGAGTTAGGTTAGGATTAGAATAAGTTTAGTATAAATACAAGGTTTTGTATTCAGTTTTATTTGTCGAGTTAAGTTTAATAACAAAGAGTATGAGAGGTTTTACTCTACAAATCGTTTGTGTTTGGTTTTGTGTTTTCGTGATTGGAAGTCTGTGCCAACAGATGGTGCATGGGCAGTGGTGGTGGTGGTGAGGTGGTGTAGCTATGGAGAAGTGGTGGTGGAGATGAAGGATGAAAGAAAATGTAGAGAGATAGAGGGAGAGATTACGCGTTTGTGGTTTGAGCGTGTGCATTAATAAAGTTTTTGTAATAACATTTTAAGTCTAGGGGTATTATTGTCTTTTTTCATACAAATTTAACAAGAAATAGACGTGTGGTGGATGCAATTTTTAAACTATTGGATTGATAGTGCTAAAATCAAAAAACCACAGGGACGAAAATTGAGATTTACTCTGAAAGTTAAAACCAATAATGAAATTTGCGCTCAAACTAATGTTAAAAATTTAGCAATATAGCAGACGCCTCGTGTGTAGCTTTAATTTCAAATTATCTATAATTCAGGTTGTGTAAATGATAATAATCTTAACTTATGTATTTATTGGTAATTAGCAAAAATTATCAATTATATACTGGCCTTTTAATTTGCATAAATTTAAAATTTATTTCAAAATTATTATGTTTTCCTTTAAATTCCAAAGAAAGAAATTGACATTTTTCTAATTATGTGTGATTTTAAGCAAATTTTTTGTCGTATTTATCACTTTTTACTTATGTGAGATATTTACATTACTTAACCCGTGTGATACGCGATTCTATTAGCTAGTTAATTTATATTATCATTATCTCGTAAATTTTGTTATTTATTATTATGCTTTAATTTCAAATGCATCATCATATTTTTTTTGTCATTCTTTGAAAAACGATAAAACCTGAGTATTTAGAAAGGGAGCTTTCAACATAATTATAACTAGCCCAATATCATTATTGGGCCGATTCTTGAAAAGGGCTTTTAAACATGTTTGTCATATAAGGGCCTAAGGGGTAAGCCCGATTGTTTAAAGTTTAAACCTCACAAGTCACAACAGTCACAGGTCGGATCAAAGATTCCAACACTGCAAGAAATGTAAGCTTTAGCGGCGACGACATTAGTGGCGGCATTTGGATTGTCACCGCTAAAGATCACAAATCCAGGTGCCAGTCCGAGTGCCAAATCCGGGTGCCATTTTGAATTTACAAAGTTCATTTAGGGATAAGTAATTTTTTATAGATCACTTCATAAACCATTAAAACCGACCAAGAGAAAGACAGTCTACTGATTTGGGCGGTTTGAAATACATACGGTCCGGTTCACATATTGGCTTGGTTGGTTGATGATTTATGGTTATGTTTTTACGGACGAATTTTTGGAACTGGCCATTTGACGTGTTTTCCCTTTTTTTCACTTTAGGAATGTGTGTACATAGAGATGAGGGATCCTTGTCATGAGGGGTACATTTGTAGGACCAGTATGTTCTATTTGTGAAAAAGTCAAACGTAGCCTATAAGGTTTAATAAGACTCAGTGTTGGAAATAAAAATAACTGAATCAAAACCGTAAAACACACAAGGATTTTCATAATCAACTAGATCATGACTCTTCCTTCTTTATTACTATTGAACCAAAACAAAACAACCAAATAATTACATAACCTAAACATCTATTAATAATAAACTAATTACTTGCTAAACAAGTTATCCTAAACCTATCTAACTCTAATTCTTAATTAGCCAATAAAAAAATAAAGTAGATAAACATATTACTTCAAACTAATAATTATCTCTATACAGTTATCTATTATTTATTCTCTTCTTCTCTTTATCGGCTCACTATCTTTATCCTTTATTTGCTTTATCTTATCACACAAATTTATCCCGGACCATTAGGATTAACTCTTCACTCAGTCTATAAGGGTTTGACGACCCATATTGTGTAAGCATATAATGTTAATGTGGCTTGTCTTTATAAATTAGTATGAGCTAACCAGTATTTTATGACGTTATTTTGAGTATACTTATCACGTGTAATCCTTATTTGTAGAGACTAGAGACAGTTTGGTGATGATGGATCCCTAGATTAAGGAATTCTTATTTTTAGTTTCTATAATATCATAAATGGTGATACAAATAGTAAGATTGTCTGCCCTACGCTGCGGGGTTTCGATCGATATATGGACCAACTAAAAATGTACACAATAATAAGCATAAGAACATATCATATTTGACCAACTTATTTTCAGGAAAAAATTACATCGAAATTAAATCAGTTTGAATTTATAGCGACAGTACATAAATATAAACACGTAAAATTCTATTACAAAGTCTTTATAAAGTTAATGGGTTATAAGTGTTAAAGCTGAAAGTTGATAGGTAAAAGTATAAAAATTAACTAAAAAAAAGATAACAAAATCTGAAAGTGTAAACACTATTAACATGATTTGCTAATTGTATTATAGTTAATAATTAATAATTAATGTATCCAGAATGTCATAGTTTTTAATAAAGATATGTTTTGTTTACATTTTAAGTGTATCAATTGTACATAATCATCCGAATTACGGGTGAGGTGTTACACCTTCAGTTTTTTCATAGTGTTATATTCTCCACTTGACTTCAAATTATCTAAGCTATTTAGCTTTAATTTGTGTGTAGAGAGAAAGAGAATGGGGAGAGAGATGAGGCCTTAAGAAGTAGAGATCTAAAAATTTTGCTCTATTATATTCAGAGGCGTAGCTTAAGAGGGGCGGGGGCCCCTGATCCCTCAAACATTTCGCTCAGAAACGTTATATATGTAGTTTTATATTGAAATTTTTGGTATTACGTTTTCGACCCCTCGGTTCTATAGAAATTTTTGAGTATATACGTTTTCGACCCCCCCCCGGTCGAAATCGTCAAACTTCGCCACTGATTATACTACCTCTAACTAACTTTACTTAGTCAAGAGGTAATCGATATGAAATATTTTGATGTGGTTCAAACATAAAAATAGGTTTTACACATTAGTTGAACCAAAAGAGCTTATTTAAGCTAAAACTCAAAACCTTTTCTTACAACTAATAAGTTACGAGGTGTGAATTCCAATTTGCTACCCCAAAACATATATGGTCATCAAAATCAAAATGGATGTCGAAAACCTCCATAACCACTTATTCACAACATGCATAAGATTAAAACTAACCCAGCAACTCTGCCATAATTTTATATTAAAAGAAATGTTAGAAAACCTAACTTATGGTTGTGACATCAATTAAGAGTAAATAAATAGCGATGATGATGATGTTGATTTAGACTAGTAGTGGTCGAAAAATAAGACTTTTGGGAAAAGGAAAGCGTAAGCTAAGAGAATTAATTAATGTTTTCATAAATGGACTACAAGTCATCAAATTGTTTATTGATCTTTGATCGAACTGGTTTTCAAAACCGTATGTCATCATAACATTATATATTCTAAAATTAAAGAAACTAGAGATACTAAAATAGCAAGTAAATCAGAAAAAGAAATTTTAGAAATATGAAAAAATAATAAAAAAAAATAAAAGAGTTGAAAGTCCAGTTCAACCATCATCTCAACTCTCAAGTGTTTATAATGCTAAATAAAGATGGTTCAAAATAGTCTTGGATAAATTATACTGGGTAAGGTTCAAATAGAACTTATATATTTTGTGAGAATTGCGATAACTTAGTCTGAAATCATTTGAGTTTAATTTTTTACATTTAACCCTATTATTTGAATATAATATTAGAAAATAATATTACACGTTTAAATTTATATGTATTTATAAATAAAAAAAATTACACATGTGTAAGTTGACGTTTACACATCTGTAAATTTCTTGTATTTATACATGTTCAAAAAAGTTATTAGCAGTAATTTTGAGAGGGTAGATGAATATATAAATCATACATTTCTTTTTTAATGTTGTATCTAATTATAATAAGGGTCGTGTTAAAAAAATTGATTTTGATTGTTTTTTTTTTATTAATTTAACGTTCTTAATACAACTCTTCACTAGACTATATAAATGCAAAAATAATAATCTTAAAACCATAAGTAATTTAACAATAATTTCATATTTCATAAATACGATAACAAAATGTGTATATATGCCTCGACGATAAATTGTATAATGTATACGCAAAGCATGTCAATTAATGGTGTCATAAATTAGAAACCTTCATTGGAGACTACACAAATATCATTTCTCTTTTTCAAACCGTGGTACCAACACTTCATGTTCTGCACATAAACAAACAAGAATTTTACTATTTACATAGTTATTTTTGTGGTACATTAATTTAATATGTGTAAGTATTCACTTAAATTTGTTTGTGATGAGAAAATCAATGGCGGGGTTTATGGTGGTTTAGGGATGCAACGGCCTTACTGATTTTTGCTCGTCTGTTAATTTTATCGAAAATATTCAGATTTTTTTAGTGTAAAATATTAGATATTTTAAAAGTTTTGCCTCAATATTTTTCTTTCAAGCTCCACCATTAGAAAAAACTCATTTTTTCAAACTTTAGGGTAACTTTTATATGCAATTACGTAAGTAAAAATATAATAAATAAAAAATAAAAAGTCGCTAACGAGAAGTCTGTGTTACACATAGTTACATAACAGCTCATGTTACGTGTGTTACACATAAAAATGCATTTTGGAACAACTATGTTATACATAAATTTCTTCGGCACCTTTTTTTTAGTAACGTATCTACCTATAAAAGTAACCCGAAAGATTTGGAAAAACAAAAATTGTTACATAGAGTTTTCTCATCTTAATAGGGTCTTCTGATTATTCTTATCCATATTATTATGAAGTTTATCCTATATTTTTTAGTTTTCTTAAAAATATTATTGAAATATTAAATAATAATAACAATAATAATTTGTATTTAGGTTTTGTTACAGTATCATAAACTATGGGAAAAAAACTTTTTATAATATTAAATTATAATAAATCCCAAGTTATTTTCATCGTATTCTTCGTACTTATCATCGAATTTGCATGACTCCATTTGAATCCTCCGTTTGCATGTCAGAATGTATAAAAATAAAGATAAAACGAGTAACGTTATCGTCGGGTGTGAGAGAGCTTCCCCCCAACATCCACATCACCTTCATCCAGGGGCGGAACCACAGGAGGGTCAGGGGGGTCCGCTGACCCTCCGGCTGCAGAACTCATAGTTAACAAGATTTATCTAGGAGAGAACTTGTATTATAGTTGGACCCTTCAAAATGTATCATGTAAAACAGTTAAAGTTAGAGTGAAGAAAAATGAGTAAAAAAATGAGATTTGAACCTTTTCCGGCCGGTCTCCGGCGACTTCTGTAACCTTGTTCTGTAGTGAAGGTTTTTTTGACGAGAAGAAGTAAACGTAGGAAGTGATAAGGCTTTTAGGTAAATATTAATTTTTTTAATGCCTAATATTTAGTGTAGGCTTAGTAGACTGTAGTATGAAAAGGTGAAAGTTGGAAATATTGTTTCATATTTCAAAGTAAACTATTTAATTTATTTTTTAGTTTAACACATGTGAATTTAAGTTTTTGTAACTATTTGATTACATTTTGACAATTATCTCAACTTATTACATTTACAGTTTATTACAATTTTTGGATCGTAGTATTAAAAAAATATATTTACAGTTTAAAAAAAATTGAACGTAGAATTATATGATACATTTTGATAGAGTTATATCAATTTATTATATTTACAGTTTATAACAAGTTTTGATCATAGAACTAAAAAATGTTTAACTAGCAAAGATTTGTTTAGTAATCAAGAGATGTTACTAAAAGGTATCTGGGTAAAAATCCCAAATCAAGATTGAGCATTCATCTTAAATAAAAGTAAAAAGTTAAATTTTTAACCGACATAAAAAATACAAAAAATTTATATATTACAAATATTTCTACTTTGACCCTCTACTTAAAAAATCCTGGTTCCGCCACTGCCTTCATCTCATTGTCTCCATCTTCCGTTTCCCATCAAAGGAGTATAGTTCCCCTTCACCCCCTTCTTCTTCCCCACCAATCGACAAACAACAACAATACACATCAACAAGCTCAACAGATCAGGGCGGACGGGGAGGAGTTCCCGTGGGCACCGAAATTGAAACGGAAGGGGCGTTGTTCCTCAACGGAGAAGGGTGCCACCTCACCATCCCATATTGTCCCCCGACGCTACACCCCACCGTCTAATAAATATGAAAACACTCCATTTTACCAACCATGTTAAAAGAATCACCCATTTTTTTTAATTTGTAAAATTCCAAATGTTATATGAAAGGGTTCAAACCTCTATACTTCTACATCATAAATGTTTCATGGAAATTAAGTGTTCTTTACCTCTACATCATAATCTGTTCAAAAACATTTATACCAACAAATTTTTTTCTTTTTTACTTTAAAAACCATAAAAACAATACAATGACTCAAAGTGCATCTATACCCACGAACCATATATCCAAAACAAAAGATAGATCAATGAGTTCAACTTATATATGCCTTACTAATTATCTAGATCTAGCTAGCGGTCTTCATCAGTTCGGTTATCTGTTAATTAAGTTAATTCAGCTGTAACCGAAAAAACCGAACCAAATAAAAAAAATAACTAACCAGACCGAAACCGAATAATCAAATAACAACAACACCCTACTTACCATGGCATACAAACCATTGAATTACTTTCTTCATTTTATTAATCTTATAACTTCTCTTACACCCACCACCCAAACACCGCCCCGGCACCGGAGACCCACCGCGGACACTCTCCGGCTCACCACATTCCTCTTCTAACCCAAACTTCACAACCGACATCACCCGCCGGACCTCCGTCTTACTCATAGGAGTTGACTGCCACGTATGCAAGTGCGACGACGACATCAAAGACGACAAAAACGACGTTGTCGCGTTCTTTTTCTGGGAAGAAGCAAAAAGAATGTTGTGAAGGAAACCGGATCTTTTTGATGAGGTGTAGTTTTGGCTGCATTGATGGTACGAGGGTGGTGGAGTGAGAGGTGGGAGTGATGATTCGGTGAGCGCGTGTTTAGGGGTGCCTGGCTGGGACTCCCACATAAACGGCACAGATCCTGCTGCAGCACTCGCGTAGTACAATACTCTAAACGACTCATCAACTCCATTGTTGGTGGTGGTTTCATGTTGTGGTTTGAGTTGTAGTGATTTGGGTGTTTTGCATTTTGTTGTGTTCATTGTAGTCATGTTTTTTTTTTATGGTTTGAAAGATGAGAGGAGATGTTGTTTATTGACATTTTGTCATGGGGGTATATATGGTACATATTGTACAAGTTTAGATGCATATGTATTTGCATGATGTTTGCTTTGACTTTTGTTTGACTATATGTATAAGCTTTCATGCAAAGAGTACAACCGTTTGCATGTACTTGCTTACATGAAACAAAATGATCATATTCGACATCATTTACGAGTTTTTACGTTATAATTTAACTAAAAAACATGTTTATTTTTTCAATTTAAAGATTTTCAAAAGCTTCCACATTCAATTCCTATATCTATCTATATTAAATTAAATAATACTCTTTTAATTATTTTATACTATTTTTTAACGGGAAATTGGGATCCCTGACAGTCGTGTCACCACAAGAGCAAAACCCTCTGGCGTAACATATTGTGGGACAAAAACCCAGGTGGGCTCAAGATAGAGCCTGACACCTCTGCAAGAAGGCTAGGCTCTATCTATCATTGTCTAATCCACCAAAGTGACACAAGTGATGATTGAATTTGAGTCTCTATTGAAAAACTCAAACCTTTCTTCCACTAGGCTACAAGTGATTGATATTTGTATATATCTAAACTGAATGTACCTTTTTAAAAATTTTATGAATGAGGAATAAAGATAATAAATCTAATGTAGAAGTAAAATTAAACATTTTTTATGTTTTCTTTTAATTTTAGGAGAATAAGAATAAAGACTTCAATGTGAATGATTTTATGATATCGTGAATTATGATATTAGTACGTGTTTTTTTATAATCAATAATATATTAAAAACTATAATAAGTGTATAATACACCTGTGTATAATGTATTAGAGATATTAACATAGTAGGTGAAAAAAATATGATGGTTATGTGATTGTCTTACATGTCAAAGTTAAAACATCCTGTACAGATGTATCATGAGTCTATACAGTTATCACAGTTTTTAACATATTATTTGGTCCTGATTTGAACCCCCAATGTAACTATTAATCTAATATCTAATAAGTATTATATATGTTTAGGACAAGCTAAATTAAATGTTTGTTGATTAGTCCAAATGTGGTGTGGGCTTCTTACTGGTTGATAATATAACTTTTCCCTAACCATATCATTTTCTCATTAAATTTGATCATTTATAACGACTATGTAAACTTTCTTTACATTTAATCTTTTATAATTACAGTTATACAACCTTATTCTAATTATATAACAAAAAATATAATGAAGTTTACTTTTCAAAAAAAAAATACAAAAAATACAAAGGGACAACAAACCGGGTTATGAGGTTCACACCATTGATTGTTCATGGGACCAATATGATCTGTCGTGGTATAATTATAGAATTTTCGTATTTATGTAATTATATTGGAATAATAAATATAGTTGAGAAAATGCATTAAATAGGATCATAAATATATATGACACTATGACATGAACATCCACGCGGTGAAATGATCAGAAATTGTAGCACTTGTTACTTTCATACTCATAGTCCACTTATTTGTCCAATTAATTCAAACTATTTTAAACATGATTTAAATTTTGAGATATTAGTAGCAGGGACGTTTCTAAAAATTCATTACTATGTTCGAATTTGAAAAAATCTTTGTTCCATAATGTTTTACTAAAATTTTTCTTTTAAATCAAGTTAGTATTAGGCTTACTAAACCTAATGCTAATAGGCTAACTTTTAAACCATAAAAATTGATTTATAAATGACCTATATTGAAACTGGTATGGGTATACTATTTTAAAAATTAACTATATATATACACACACATATATATATAACTTAATTAGTTATACAATAGGTCAAATGATTTACATCGAGATAAAACTATATATATATATATATATATATTTGGGTGGGATTTAGAGAAAACGCCTAAAAGTGTGAGAACGTGTGAGAACAATTTTGGTGTTGACATGTGGCGTTTGTGCTAAGTTACACTAAATGTAATGTTGTCAAAAAATCCATGCACATGTCACTCACATGCCAAAAACCATGAAAACGCCATAAAACACCCAAAAAAAACCATGAAAACCTAGTTAAAAACGCCATAAAAACCATGAAAACTCGGTTGAAAAACGCCATAAAAAACAAAGTTCAAAACGCCATAAAAAATCCAGTTCATGTTTTTTTGAAAAATATATCAATAGTATACTCGTTGGAAAGATAAAAAAACGCTGAATATTATGGTGTAATTTTTTTAAAAAATAATCACGTATAAAAAAGTTATTAGCGTTTAAATATGATAGGGGAAATGGCATGTGATTAGCATGTGCACCTTTGTTTGGATCTTCCCATATTACCCCTCTTGATAGTTCTAAAGTTCTCATTATTTACAAAAATGCCACCGTATCAATCTCAGCCACAAATCACAAAGATCTTGTGGCTGAGAATTGTTCTCAACCGTTCTCACACTTTAAGTCATATATATATATATATATATATATATATATATATATATCATGAGAAAACTAGATATAAATGAGAAAACTACAAAACTAACTCATAAAGCCAAAAACAAGCATAAAAAACCATACAAATTTTTTTTATTTTTTTTACAATTTTTTTTATAAAAAATCGCTGAATTTTATGTATAAAAAAATTTTCAAAAAAAAAAACTTGTACTGCACATGTGCAATATATGTGTACTACACATGTGCATTATATGTTTATGTTCCACATGTGCATTATATGCTTTTTTTATTTATTTTTTTTAAAAGTTTTTTATATAATATATATATAGCGAATTTTAATAAAAAAATCAAAAAGAAAATTGATATGTTTTTTTGACTTTTTTAGTTAGTTTTTTGATTTTCTCATTTAAACTAGTTTTCTCATGATCCATCCCCTATATATTATATATATATATATATATATATATATAATTATATATATATATAGGGAAATGATCATAAGAAAACTAGAAAACTAACTAAAAAAGCCAAAAAAACACATAAAAACATACAAAAAAAAATTTATGTAAAAACTAGAAAACTACAATTTTTTTTATAAAAAATCGCTGAATTTTATGTATACAAAACTTGTACTGCACATGCGCATTATATGATTTTTTTATTTTTTTTAAAGTTTTTTTATATAATATATATAGCGATTTTTTATTAAAAAAAAATTGATATGTTTTTTTGGCTTTTTTAGTTAGTTTTTTTTGTTTTCTTATTTAAACTAGTTTTCTCATGATCTATCCCCTATATATATATTGGATTTTTTTTAAAACATGTGCCCTCGAAATCACGAGCCATGCACAGTAGTCCTACTCGCGCCGCCCATAATAAGTTGGTCGTAAAGGTTGGAAGTATTTGTGAGATATCTAAGACCGACTTATTAAAGGCTTTGAAAGAGGCTAGCGTAAATTAAAATTTGGGTTGATGATACCTAACTAAAGTCTTATATACCGAGCATACTATATTTGAGACTTTAACAATAATAGAGTTAATTACACAAATAGTTTATGGGGTTTCGAAGGTTGTGTAACTATAAAATGTTGCCCATAACAATAATAATGTGGGTATTAAAAAGGTAAACACGTGTGATTTCTAGCATAAATTTCGTTAAAACAATATGTTAAAATTTCAAAATGATTAAGTTATCCTTTACTACCGGCTTCACCAATATTCAGAACCAAAACCATCGATGATCTATGGCGACTTCTTGTTGACGGATCAACCAAAACCATTAGGGTTTTGTAAGCTTGGTCACATGTCTCAGGCTTTGCGTATGAAATTATGTAATGTTTCCTTAAATCTAATATTGCAAACAAAATTCACCAAATTTATGTAAATAAAATAATAGAATAGTGAATAGGTATGTCGCTATACTGAAGCGCGCTTATTCTGCTCGACGCGTTTACACTCTTAAACACGACTAGGCATAGCTATTTCTCTGTACTGAATTAGCAAATACAATCTTATTTAAACATTAATACAACAATATTTATAATCACTGCAACATACTTGTGTCTAACTTTTTGCTTTTAAATTAAGATATTTTGATATTATTACAAGCCGATAGAAGCAAAAATAGACGAATGTTATCATCATGCATTGACTACCTGCATTATTATTTCTATAATTTGGTGCTATTGTTATTTTAGACCCCAATTGACATGTGTTCTATCGTTTCATATTTATTGTCATTACCAATCTTATTGCATTAAATGGAAGTACTTGATATTTTAAATTATTGGTTCTTAGATGACCTAGGAATAACATTTGACACAAAAATGGTAAAGTTGATCAAAATGTATATGTATCGTATATCTTGCCACACCATATATATCATGTCTATTTAATGTGAGGGGATGCAACACGCTCCACATTCTCAATCATGCATGTGTTCTTTTAATGAGAAAATCATTAGTTGTTAATAATTTGTGGATTTTAATGAGAAAACCAAGAGTGCCAAGGAGTCGGGTTTGACATGGGAAGACTGGAGCAGTTTTTCAGGTTTTCGTTAATTATTCATTTCTGCCTCGGCCGTCTGGTGTATCGATGTAAGTTTCCGCTATTGTAATTTTGGTGCCTAGCGCCTTGCTTGTTTGAATAAAATGCATTTTTGTTGTTGGTCGTTAAAAAAAATAAGGAAAACTCAAATCCATTCTTTTTGAAAGACCAATCGTATTATATATAAACAACTAGCAATGTGCTAGTAACAATTACAATGCTAGCATAAGGTAGTCACCCACTTGTTATTTATCTATCGAAATGAAAATTACACCATTGGTTCCATTTTAATTAATGAGACAAGTTTAGCTCTACAAGACACCTAAAGATACCCTCTCGATTTCAGTTTTGCCAACATATTGCCGATGTACACGTTTTTTTTATTGACATATAGCCTCATTCCTTGCTCGCCAAACGAGCCAACATGCCAAAAGGATCACAGTTTGTAACATGCTTTTATTGATATCTCATACTCTTTGTATTATTAAACTCAACTTGACAAATAAAAATGGATACATAACCCTGTATTTAATACATACTAAACATAAACTAATCCTAACCCAACTCAAACTCTATTTAAATAATTATATAAACTAACTAGATAAACCTATCTTGAACCCACTTAAACTTTCAAGATAATCACCAAATTAGAATTATCCGTCAATATTTTTTAGGAACGAAAATCCATTTATATTCCCCTAACAAGACTGGATTAAACCGATTCATCCAAACGAACACCCTACAATGACGTCGATACGAATACTAAACAACTTGAGTCATCTAAAGTAAACTCTTAATTAGAATTGGAGTTCCGTATTTAAGGAATCTGGATTAGAAAGTTGCGCTAACTGCCTATTTATCAGTTTTTTCTTTAAGTTGGGGCGTTGTGTTGTTTTTGTCCATGATTTATGGCCCTGTAATTTCATACGGATAAAAGTTATGTTTGTTTTAAATTGGATATTTTGCAGACCACTTATTGTTACTTGTATATTGCTTCATATTAAGTCCATAATAGGTTTTAAAAAGCACATCTTATATGCGCTGAGATGCGAGGCGCAGGGCATGGGGCTTTTCGCTCAACACCTTAGGTAAATACAAGAAGCGCACAAAAGGAGCAGGTTTTAGGTTTTTTTTTTTTTTAGCTTTTTGGCCTGAGTCGCGCGCCTCACGTATATTAGGCGTTTTTATGCACAAAAATGTAGTACCGTTGGTTTTCTGGTTTGTACATGTAGGTAAAATCATATAAAAATATTATTATTGCTGTATTTTGGATAAAGGAAGCTAAAAAAACTATGAAATATACTTAAAAAAAATAACTTAATCACCGCCCGCCTCAGGTACGAAAAGCCCACCGACACTTTTGCGTTTTGTGTCTCAATTTTAGACCTTGTCCCTCTTTTGCGCCTCATGCTTTTTGAAACCAAGAGTCCATGTAAAATTCCATTTTATTTCCATGGCCTCCTGCTAGACAATAATTACTTCTTGGTGCCAATAGATTGATTCCGTTATACAAGAAGGATTTTATGATGTGGGTCGATATTTCAAAAGTTCCTGTGTAAACTGTGTTCAAGTGAATTTGGAATTTGGACTATCCTACTTTGTCACTTTGAGAATCGGCTTTTCAATATTAAGTTTAAAGTAAAAGTTATGTATACCAATGACCCATGGGCCATGACCCAACACACATAATAAACAAGATAACTTTTACCTAAAGGATTAGTAATTAATTTTTTTATTGTACTTGTACTAAAAAAGTGCATGTTATACAAATTCTTACATCTGATGTCATAGAATATGTGAAATTATTTCATGTATCTAACTACCTTATGTTCCCATATAATCATAACTATCATAGAATTTACAAACTTTACTCACTTTTAACTTTTTGGGGTTTATATGAAAAGTTCTTACCGTATATCAATTAGATGTATCTACTTTATTTTCTTAACCTAAGATCCATGTTTGTATGGTGAAAAACATGAGGTAAGTTAATGTACAAAGTACTGTTAACGTTCAAAGTAACTACACATGAAGGATTTCAAAATTACGCATGAAGGAAATAACAACTGAATATTACGCATGAAGGAAATAACAATTGAAATTACGTATGAAAGAAATAACAAATGAAAATTACGCTTGAAGAACTACTTAACCTGTATAATCCTTTTTACACTTTGTAAGTTAACAACCATTTATATCTAAACCTTTTACCAAAAACACATGATAATACAAAATTATTTCACGTATTGCATAGCTACTGACGTATAAAGTCATAAAAAATGATAAAAATATCACTAGTTACTTCTAATATCAACTGATCTACACAAACATATAAAATTTAGATAATTATACAATATATAAACTATCAGAGCAACACAAGAAAAGGGGTGTAACATTTTGTACTTAAACTCACTATCACCTTTAACAAACAGTACACAAATTCTTATAGGAAAGGTAAGAAAAAGACATAAACTTGAGTGCTTGAGAACCATTAATACCAAACCCCACCATTGAATTAAAACCCACCACTTAATGTCTAAAGTCATTTCCTTTACCTTTTTTGTCCCAGTTTAGACGGACCATTGTTTGATTAGGGTAAGAAAGAGCCAATTACATTAACAAGTTATGAGTTCAAAGTATTCATTATTAAAGTAATAATACCACGTCATCCATAATTACAAAGTGGTTTAAACGCGGCGTTAATCCAACTTTATAACATAAATTAACAACAATAATTTACTGATACGTGTTGACATAGGCTCCAACATATAAAAAAAAACCTTTAAATGTAGATTTTTACAAGATTTTCATTTTATCAAGCAGTATTATATAAATCATGGTAGTTTATGAAAATATAAAATAAATATTGAAATTTTATGCAATGATTATAGTTTTTGAACAACTTAATATATGGCTATGTTTATATATAAGGACCTTAAATATACATACACTTTTACAGGTGGTGTGTGTGTGGGTGTGTGTTTTGGGTAGATATTCGATTGGTTTTGAATGAAAAATCTTGATTGAAATGCCATTATTATTAACAAACATTAAATCAAATATGTTGGGTTCATTGAAGAATCACCGGATAATGAATTTTTTTGTGTAAATCATCTTCAATTAGAAGTTGCAATGTGCGGTCTTTCACTTAAAAATGTTGTAGAAGATGGGAGTTTAACTATGTTGCGTTTCTTCATTTATTCCAAGCGTGTGTGTTTGCTCTTGAGTTAAAGGTGAATTTAAGTTGTGGCATAGCTAGGAGCGTTAAAATCAGAAGAACTTGAGTTAATTACTAAATCTTGAGTTACTTATGGTTTACATCTAATTTTAAGGTTTAGAACGACATAGATGGCATCTCTAACCATGTGAAAAATGGTGTAAGTTGTATATTTGTTGCCATGTATTTATATTGCTGTTTGATTTGTAGGTGTTGGTAAAAATCATTTTATAAAAAAAAATTGAGACACCTGACATTTTGTTTTGAATGACGAATTTCATTAAAACCAAAGCACAATTAGCCAGACACTAGCAACAACAAACTGAACACCTTATGTACCACCATACTTTTACACTGTATTACTTCTTGTTACATTGAATACATGATTGTTTGCAAAAAATATATAAATTCAGCCAACTCTTTGAAGCAATTGTGCTGTGTATTTTGTATGTAGGGTTCGTTAGTTAGTTATATTGTGGATCATAATCATAGGTGTTTTCTTACTGTTGTGAGGAATCATTTTAAGGCCTAAACTTTATAAAGTTTAGTGGGTGTTGTAATGTTTGGTTTGTGTTCTAACATAACCAATTTTATGTAGGTTTTGTAATTCTTGATAATGTGAATATCTCTGAAAAGCGTGTGAACACTCGTATTAAATTATTTCATTGGTAGTCACGAGTATTCAATTGGATAATTCTCAGAGAGATCAAGAACAAGTATGAAATTGCGTACCAAAATCTGACTATAGTTTTTCTGTTTTATGCGAGAAATCAATCTGCATATCAATGTAACTTCACAACTCTTGCTAGTTAATTGGTGATTAAGTGAGTTTGTAGTTAACTTGGAAGTAGATACCATAGCGGCAGCAAAAGAGTCACTACCGACCTCAGTAATTACTATTGATCCTATTTTATCATTAGTGCCTCAAACACTGTTGAGGTTCAAGATTGCTATCGAGATTCAAGATGTTGTTACTACCTTGGTTTAGTTACCACCGCTCCACATATTTGCTACTGAGCTTACAAAGTTTCTTCTGAACAGTAACAACTTGCTATTGATGTTCAGTCACTTTTGAGATCAGTCTTCTATGCAACTTTCATCACCCATGCAAATCAATGCAACTTTTCATCATTGGCCTGGAAGTGTGACCTCAGCCAAAGGCCCTGCCCCTTGGACCCCACTAGGTATTGGTCGGACCCAAAGGGGGGGAGGGATTTAGAACTCCTTATGTTTTAATGGGCTTCATCCCTTAGAACTATGGAGTTCCCAAGTGCTTGAAGTCAAAATATACTCAAATAAGCATGTACTCTACACTTCCTATAATCAACATTATATTGTTACATTGGTGCTTAAGAGTAAACAATATACAAGTGATGTCTTTTACACATCTATTTGGTGAAATAAAAAGGAATTGAAGGTATCTTTTAAGAACAAATGTTAAGATAAGAGATGCTCGCATTTAGTTACTTTATTCTCAAATAGAGTTAATTACTGTTTTCGTCCCTATGGTTTGTCAAAAATCACTATTTCAGTCCATTAGTTTAAAAATTGCAATTTCAGTCCCCGTGGTTTCCCTTGCGTAACCATTTCAGTCCCTGTGGTTTCACTTTCATAACCGCTTCAATACATTTATTCTGTAAGTACATGGACTGAAATGGTTGCGAGGTGGACTGAAATGGTTACGAAAGTGAAACCACAGGGACTGAAATCGCAATTTTTAAACTAATGGACTGAAATAGTGATTTTTGACAAACCACAGGGACGAAAACAGTAATTAACTCTCTCAAATATTATTGTGGTCCTTTTAAGTCAAACGATGTATTCACTTCACTTTTATGCTAACATATATGGGCATGTTTTGTATGTATTCATATGTTTTGTATGTCCCTCATGCTAATATATACGTGTATGTCTTTGTTTATACGTGTATGTTTTGTATGTCCCTCGGTGAAGGAATGACTTATGAGTTATGACATTAGCTAAGGACACTGAAAATTAGCTCCTTTCATGAACACTATTATAGATTATAATTATAAACCCGTGGTTGGATGTTGAAATTATTGTGTAAATTATATGGGTTTTGGAAAAACATGATATAAAAAAACACGAGGTTACTCACTTGTTTCTCTTTCAATCGGTGTAATCAGTTTTATCGGTTTTATATAAACCCGTAGGTTTATAATGACCCAAACTATCAATAGCATTACATCTTTAATTATTAGTTTTATATGAGGTTTGTAATGACCCAAACTATCAATAGTATTGCATCTTTAATTATTAGTTCTATATGTTTCTGATCGAAAATTTTAAAACATGTAACACACATTCAACATTCTTTAACTACAGTGTCTAAAATGCAAAAGTAGTTGTAATATTTAAGTATAAATATACAATAAGCATCAAAATCAAGTATGTCAACATGGTATAGCCCAGTTGGTCAGGGGTTTTTCCAATAAGTGGTTTCCTCCTGTGGAGGTCTCAGGTTCGATGTGCAAATTATGTAAATATGGGAGAGCACCACTGGGAGAGATTCGTACTTAGGATGAGGGGTTTAAACAGCATATGCTGGCCTTTGAAGTCAGCTGGAAATCCAGTTGATTTACCGTTAAAAAAAATCAAAATCAAGTATGTTTGTCATTCATAAATATATAATTCTTAAAGTTGCAATTCAGCCAATCGATAGAGAAAGAAAAAAGAAATCATATTTCAAAGACATTTGTGGGATTTAGTGTCTGTGATCTCTTTTATAGTATTTCTGGAATTTGTCATGATGACAATAATCTAACGGAAAATGACACCTTAGAAAATGAATTCTATCAAAACAAATTGATTAATTAGGTGGTGATGATAATGCTCTATATTTTTTAATATAACATTATTTTTAACATTATCATAGGTTATGTTAAACCTATTTAAAGTGTTATAGTTCTTTTTAAAAGGCAAAAAAAGCCTTTGTATTTAAAAGACTAATTAAAAAGTTATCAAATCTCTTAGTACGATAGGCTTGTAATTTATGCCATAATTTAATTTCAAACTTTTTTAATGGTGAATTTCTTTTAATCCTTATTGTCTGTATGATTTAACCAAAAAATTTTCACTTCCAAACCTAGATGTATAAAGGTTTTGTCTTTGCCAATAGATCACCACTCCATTGGTAATTAATTTCAAACTTAGTGCATACAATTTTATATGATGGAGCAAATTACTAAAATCCTAATATTTGATCATGCACAATTTTTTTTGGTTCTTAAATGGTGAGCATCACCCGGAACATATTTGGAAATAATGGTGTGAGATTAGCGTTATTTAACATAAACTAGTGGGATATAACGCCTGTTGCAGCGTCTCGTTGAAACAACGAAACGTAGGTTAAAGAAAAACACGTTTCGACAGTATATTCTCAAACCATGAAAAAGTTATGGCCTTATAAAAATTAATGTTAATAAATACAAAAGTGAACTTTAAATCGTTTGTAAAATTGTTGCCAACTCAAGGCTATCTTTCAGAAATTTACCTTGTTGAATGTATAATTAATTAAAATGATTTTGAACATCCAAACATAGATAAAAAAAAGCACGTTGGGGTGATATCTTTCATGAAAAAGTTACGTCGTCGTAAAAATAATTGTTAGCAAATAAGAAAGTGAACTTTAAAAAATCATTCATAAAATTATTGCCAACCCAACCCTAGCATTCAAAAATTTAGTTTCTAAAGAATTATAATTAATTAAAAAATATTAAAGTTTTGAAAAAAATATTTTGTAAAACAGTAAAAAAAAATATTACGTAAACAATAATAAAAAAAACATCATATGAGGTTAGTTATGAAAATAAAATATAAAATAATTATAAAAACTAAAAACTTTCTTATAGCAAGAAGTTGTGTTTTAATATATAGAGTATATAATTTCACAAAAGTTCTACAATTACTCAATGCCCACAAGTCCACCACAATCCTTTATTTGAAAACCATTGCCTAGGTTTACTATGTATTTTGGGCTAAATAAGATTGGTTTTGGTTCACTTAGGTTTTCAGCTTAATGAGTTTGAGACATATTTATGTAGTGTTATAACTTTCAGAGGGGAACTAGTGTATTAGAAGAGATACTAGATGCTACTCCTCAACTCCGTACTATTTTCATAATGTAAAAAATATATTTGATTTTATACAAAGAAAACCTCTAATCCTAAAAAAATAATTTAGGATACCTCAGAATTTATAGGCTAGCTCCATCACTAATAACTTTATACTATCAACAACATTTTCCCTTACACAATCAATAACATCATTTGTAAAAGAAAAATAAATAAATAAATAAAATAGGGGTTGCCATTGAAAGCACAATATTTTATAAAAAAAATAAAAAACCCATAATGGGTCAAAAAGTTCACCAATTTTCATCATCCTCACCTACATATACGGTCAAGATGCAATAACTAAAATTATACACTTCTAGCATGCAACAAAATCTTATATAAAGTGTTTCTAGTTAAAGGATGTTAATTGATTTTTAAAGTGTTTGGACACCAAGATCCACTTCGAAATTATGGAATCCAGCTAGGGTTGTTAAGATGGGGGATACCGGATCACAATTCTTCACATGAAAACCCCCTCTAATATTTCCCTTTGCAATATGTATACATACCCAAGGTTCTACAAAGCGCTAGTCGCTAGTCAGCCAGTGAGGTATCGACTAGCGATTAATCGGGATTAATCAGATTGAGATTTTTATATGTAATTTTTTGTTTTATGTATACATACATCTTTATAGGTAAATATTTTAAGTAGACAAGTTTTAACTCTTCCTCAACTCATTTTTTAAGTATACAAGATTAATTGCTGGAATTCACATGATTTGGTTGAAAAGTGGCCGGAGTTTACAGGTTTTTGACCGGAATCGCCGATTTTTGACCGACCGACTAGGCCCTGACTAGGTCCGACTAGGCCCAACTAGAGCCGACTACCGATTAACGAAAAATTACTCAATTACTAGCCAACTAGCGACTAATCACCGACTAGTCGCAATTTTTACAAAGTGTATATAACCCATCAAGATGCCTAACACCCTTTTTATATTTCCAAAAGTTTACTTATGAAAATATGTATAAATAACCATCTAGTTCAAGTTGGGTTTAGCTAACTTTGACAATATAGTTTGACTTATGTTGATCTTTTTCGAATTTTTAAATAACATGACACCAATAAATGAGAATTTCTTCTTGATAAATATAAATCCAAAAAAATAGATTCCTAATGACAATTCATTTTTATTACCCAATTAGGCAATTACATATCCAATCCACATGGAATATATATTATTCTTTCAAATAAGTGAGTTTTTATGTTACTAGTTTTTCATTGGTAAATTAATTATTATAATTTTGAAGCACAAACCATATATTAAATTTATTCTTTTTAATTGGTAAATTATTAATTATTATAATTTTGAACCACAAACCATACATGAAATTTATTCTTTTTAAGGCGATTCGATTCTTGTCGTTGAGCTCTATGCTATACAGTCGACGTGTTTCTTTGCGGCTAAGAACGAATGAATTCATGCGATTATCTTTTCACATAATTTATTTATTTTTTTATATTTATAATATTCTTTTGTCGTGCAATTCACCAAATTGGTTTATTAGAAAATGACTTATTTCCTAATAATGGCTCATTTCTATAATTAGAAAATTAGCCTCCATTAATCTCAATCATTTATTCCACAAGTCTCCAAATGGATTTTACTTCACTAAGTTTAGTAGTTAATTTATGTGATTATCCATTTTTTAACATATACTACATTGGTGTATTTTTTTACCTTATACACATATTATTCATTCTTAAACATGTACTCAATGTTTTAAAAATCGGTTTTTTAAATCATATCAGGTTAGTCTCATAATTGGTGGAACTAGGTTGTACCGGACGGTTCAACTGGGTTGACTAATTAACCCTATAAATCCATAAAATGTAATTTCTAGTAAAAAAATAATCAAAAACTAAATCATTCCATAATAAAAATGTTCCACAACAAAAAATTCCAAAAGTTAATTCATAATAAAAAAATAAGGCAAAATTCACCATTGGTACCTTTTTAGACGTTAGGTTTTACTAAGAAGGTAAATCATCACTTTTTTTACGCATAAAAGACTAAAAATACAAATTTTAACATTCGGCCCCTCACCGGTATACTGGTTTAAACGAGAATGACCCAATTAGCCGGCGATACAACTTCTTTGCCGTTCACTCAGCTTACCGGTATGATTCTACCGGCAAGCTTCCGGCATCCGATTTAACCGGTTCAACCAGCCGATTTAAACTGGTTTTAAAAACCTTGCATGTACTACTTTGGTGTATTTTTTTAAGGTTATACACATATAAAAAAAATGTTAAATGAACAAAAATGCAACACACCATAACTAAGATAACACTTTATTATGGAATACTAAATGCGAAACTAACTTCAAATAAATTGAGGATTTAATTAAAAACTATTGGATGTTAGTCTAAGTTTACAAAACTCATTTCAATTGACAAGAATATGATCAACTACAAGTAAATTAATTAAAAAAATGGATGAATGAATTGAGCATGTTAGTAATCATGCGTTGATAAGGGTGCTTATAAAATCAATGTTTTGAACTGGCGGTTGAACCATCCGATTAAACCGTCAGATATAACCAATTGAACCGTCAAATACACCAGCTTAAACCATTTCTAAATTAAATCCGATACAATATAAAAAACAGATTTTAAAACATTGTATAAAATTATGTTAAGAAATGGATAAACTTTGTTGTGGAGAGAATATTTTACTGAACTAAAGATAAGCATCAAAATTTCTTAAAAGTATTTTAAGTAATATAGATTATGCAAAAGGTTATTTGACTATACATAACCTTTTTTGATTTTGCAACTTAACAGTTGTTATTATTTATAAGTTTTAAAATAATTTCTTTATCAAAAGCTAACCTTTCTATTAATTTTGAATAAATTATATTAAGTTAATCTACACCACCCTCCGTATATATGTTTCCAAAACAAACCAGCACATACACAAATGAACACCAAATCTAACACTATCCACTTCCACCAAACCCAAATGGAAACCACCATACCACCGCCACCGCACCGTCGTCGTCGCCGCTAACACGCCTCAACACCATCGTAGGAAAATCCTGCATCGGAAAACATTTCAAACTAAACGAACGCAACACCACCTTCACAACCGAACTCCGCGCGGGCACCACAACCTTCCTCACCATGGCCTACATATTAGCCGTCAACGCTTCCATCCTTGCTGACTCGGGCGCCACGTGTACCGTCTCCGACTGCATCCCCCTTTGCTCCAACCCAAATTTCTCCACTAACAATTGCACGGGTCCCAATCTCCACGTCATCACACCCGACAACTCCTGCAAATTCCCACAGTCAACCCTGGTTACGTCACGTGTCTCAATTCTGTCAGAAAAGACCTTATTGTCGCCACCGTGGCATCCTCTCTCATCGGTTGCGTAATCATGGGTATTTTCGCCAATTTACCATTGGCTTTAGCCCCGGGTATGGGCACCAACGCGTATTTCGCGTATACCGTCGTCGGCTTCCACGGCTCGGGTAACATCCCGTACGAATCCGCGTTAGCCGCTGTTTTCATCGAAGGAATAATATTCCTTCTAATATCCGCCATTGGCTTACGCGCAAAACTCGCGAAACTCGTCCCGAAACCAGTCCAAATCTCCTCATCAGCCGGGATCGGCTTGTTTCTAGCCTTTATCGGCTTACAAAACAACGAAGGCATCGGCTTAATGGCTACAGCCCCTCCACTCTAGTCACATTAGCCGCGTGTCCCGCATCGTCACGCGTGTCACTCGCGCCGGTACTCACTTCGCCAAACGGCACCGTTTCACTAACCTCTGGTGGCTCAGTGTCTGGAAACATGTGTGTTAGTAATAAAATGCAAAGCCCCACGTTTTGGCTCGGCGTGGTCGGCTTCGTAATTATATCGTATTGTTTGGTTAAAAGAGTAAAAGGCGCAATGATCTACGGTATTGTGTTTGTTACGGCCGTATCATGGTTCCGTAACACGCAAGTAACCGTGTTCCCAAATACTTTAGAGGGTGACACTTCGTTCTACTACTTTAAAAAAATAATAGATGTACATAAAATCCGGTCTACCACGGGTGCGTTAAACTTTACAAGCGTCGATAAACCGTTATTTTGGGAAGCGTTAGTTACTTTCCTATACGTCGACGTTTTGGACACGACGGGAACGTTATATTCAATGGCAAAGTTCGCGGGTTTTACGGACGAAAAAGGCGAATTCGAAGGACAATATTCGGCAATGATGTCGGATGCAGCTGCGATAAACGGTCGGGTCATTGGTCGGGACGTCAGCCCGTGACGGTTTACATCGAGTCGTCAACGGGGATACGAGAAGGTGGGCGGACGGGGTTAACGGCGTTAACGGTGGCGGGGTATTTTATGTTGGCATTTTTTTTCACGCCTTTATTGGCGTCAATACCAGCGTGGGCCGTGGGGCCCGCGCTGGTGGTGGTCGGGGTGTTGATGATGAGATCGTTTTTGGAGATTGATTGGGGGGATATGCGGGAAGCGGTACCGGCGTTTGTAACGTGTTGTTAATGCCGTTAACGTATTCTATTGCTTATGGGTTGATTGGGGGATTGGGACGTTTGTTGTGTTAAATTTGTGGGATTGGGTTGAGGGGTTGGTTGGTAAATGTTGGATAGTTAAGGGGGTGGGGGTTATGGAAGTGTGAGGGGGACTGGTGTGATTAGTGAAAGTAGTGGGGTGGAAATTATTCATAGTAGGAAAGTGCTTGAGGTTTAACTTTTATAAAAAGTAAAGTATAAAGATTTTATGTATTAATATTTTTATGAATAGTTGAATATATAGTATTTAAAAGTTATACCATGTAGATACGTTTAAAACTGTACTCAATATTTCTTCTAGTTTTAGAATGATTTGTCTTATAATATATTATATATATATTTTTTTTTTGGTGTTAGAAAGTTTCTGGACTTACTTTTGAGATATTAAACTATTTAATTTAAACATTTTAAAGATACATGGAAGGCGTAAAGCTAATTTTGATGTGTAAAAATCCTCATATTGTTAATGTATATAAGTGTGAAAAATATTTCAATTCAGGGGCGAACCTAGCTTGTTTATAGGGGTAGTCTCCGCTATCCCTTCCCACTTAAGCTCTGGCGATAGTGTAAATTTTGAAAAATTTCGATGTTTTTTTTTTCGATTTTGTTACCCATTTTTTTAAACGTTGCCCCTATAAGGATTTTTTAAATTCGTCACTGTTTAAATTAATGATAGATTAATTATTAAACCGGTCAAAATGTATATTTTGTTAAGATATTGAATGTTTTGAATAAATAAAATATGTGGTTTTTGCAATTAAAAAAAATGTTATGAACGATGGAGAGTACACAAACAAAAATATTTAAATGAACGACGCAATAATAACATGTTTCGTTTGTAAGCTTAGACGACTAGCAACACTATCCCTTAATTATGTTGTTGACTAATGTCAGAAGTAATCTTTGAGCTATGTCAGAATTTATAACTAATGTTCATCATTTTGATCGTGTTAGGTTGACATGAAACTCATTTAGTCATTTTTACTTTTACAGAGTTGTTTTTGTATTTTTAAACTATGTCCAATGAAGTTATTCACCCGTAATCAAATAAAAGAGGAGACGGATGTTTGAACTTTGAAAGCTACATTTTGTTCCAAAAAAAGAAGCCAAGTGAACAAGTTTATAACCCGTTCTTCGGTTCAAACTCATGTGAATAGTCGTCAACTGAATTTGATTTATTGTCATCTACTTTGCTATTCCTTATCACCTTAGACATCGTATGTGAGACGACATGGAAATAGTGAAGACAATTCCATCCACTTATATATCGTCACCTTAGAGAGGGTTGAATGTAGACAAAATGATTAGGAAAATTACTTTTTAAGTTCCTGTGTTTTATGGATTTTAACTACTTGAGTCCAAAATCAAAATGTTTAACGCCCTAAGTCCCTACAGCCATTTTTCTTAACCATTTGGGTCAATTTTCTAACTCCATCCATCAAGTCTGTTAGCTACAAGGACAATTCTGTCATTTACATAAAGTATAACCTTATATGCACAAAAAGTATAATAAACAAGTTTTTAATGCATAAGATTTTAATATATAAAAACTAATTATGCACACACTCACACTCACACTCTGCACTATCTCTCCTTATCCCTCTCTCTCTAGACATCCTAGCACCACCGTCGCACTACCATCACCACCACCGCACCAACCACACCACCACCGCAACAACCCTACCACCGTCACACCAACCCCACCACAAGAACCACCACCGTACCACCATCACCACACCATCACCATCACCGCCACTGCATCAACCACACGACCGTACCACCATCACCACCACCGCACCAACCCACATGCACTGCGGCTGTGAGATCTGGAACGAGAGACGAAGACGAAGATCAGAGAAGAAAGTGCAACGAAGCAAGATATGGAATGGTGACGGAGGGATCTGCGGGTGGTTTACTCCAGCGGCTACGAAATCAGCCAACATTAACATCCTTAGATGTGTGTGTGTGTGTGTGAGAATCGAACCTGCAACAACTTCTTGAAAAGAGTGACTTAGAATCGAACCCCAAATCAGCAAACATCGCCGTGAATCAAACCTGCAACAACATCGATGTGTGGCGGCATTGATGACGTGACGTATACGAGTAGGGTTCCGGCGAATCATGTGCGACGGTGTTGATGAACATCGCCCCCAAATAAGCAAACTGTAACATCATTCCATCGTTGGTGAAGTGCGGCGGCGGTGTTGATGAAGGAGGTGGTGCGGCAGTTGTGGGTGGTGTGGTGGTGACCGATGGAGGTGCAGCGGTGGTGGTGGGGTGTGTGTGGGTGACAGTGTGTAGTGGTATGACGATGGAGGTGTAGCGGTGGTGGGTGGTGTGGTGGTGACGGTGGAGGTATAATGGTTGTGGTGTGTCGTTGATGGTGGAGCTGTGATGGTGGGGGGATGGAGGTGATTTAGAGAGAGAAAGAAAGGGATCAGAGAGTTAGCATTAGCAGATTTTCTAGAGAGAGAAAGATATATAAGAGAGAAAAATAATTAGTTTCTTTTATTTTATTTTTTTAACTATAGGGGTAATTTGATCATTTAACAAAAATTAACAAAAAAATTTAAACTGTGTTAGAAAATTGAACTCAAATTGTTAAGAAAAGTGGATGTACATTTTGAGTTTAGACTCAAGTAGTTAAAACCTTAAAACACAGGGAGTCAAAAAGTAATTTTTCCCAAATGATTAAATATTTTCTACTTAATCAATGAATATTCTCTGCAATTGTGGTCAGCCTAGCTCAAAAAGATATGAAAGTAAAGTAAGTTTTAAATTAGTTTATACAGGGATTTCTTTTTTCAAGTTGAGCTAAGATGACTTGAGTTAAACAGGTCAACCTAACATATAATGGTTAAGTTGTTAATCTGTTTATTTATTTATTATAAACATGTCTTTTATGTTATTATTTTATAATTTATGTTATATAAAAATATTTGTTTTTAATTTGAGTAAAGTTTAAATTTTGTTTTAAGTGTTTGGTCACATTTGTACTTTACTCCAAAACTCAAACATTTTGAATCTAGGTCCCTGTGTTTCAATTTTGTTGCCATTTTCATCCAAAATCAAAATCTAATCAGATTTTTGAGTTAACATCCATTTTTTTTATCTTTTCCTCCCTTTTAATGAAGGGCAAAATGGTCTTTAAACGTTTTTATAACAAATTGTAAAAATCTGACTATTTTGTCTTTCATTAAAAGAGAGAAAAAGCAAAAAAGCAAAAACAAACGGGATCTTAACTGAAAAATCTAACCAAATTTTGCTTTTGGATGAAATGACAACAAAATTGAAACCACAAGGACCCAGATTCAAAGATTTGAGTTTTTGACTAAAATGGCAAAAGTGACCAAACCTTGGGGACCATTTTGACAGTTTACTCTTTTAATTTAGATGGATTGTGTTTACATCAACCCGTGTATATACGTATAGTATGTTTGGGTTTATGTGTTTAACACGACTTTTAGATTCGTATTATCCAAACTGTTCACTACCACTAATTTTGCTAGTACAATCTTCGTATTAATCAAACTATTCACTACCCCTAATTTTGCTAGTACAATCTTCGTATTAATCAACTTTCACTACCCCTAATTTTGCTAGTACAACCTACATACTCGAGTCAAATAAATAATTTAATAATTTGATGTGGAAAGCATTTAAGTAAGATACACCAATCGAAGAGTAGAAGAGAAACAAAGACGATATTCGTGTGTGAAGAAACTGCATTTTTTGCCGATGACATTGTAGTCAAATGACATCTTAGGTGTGGGATAAGGCTTACGGACTATAAGGTTCTGGGTTCGATTCTCACAATGGGGTTTTTCCGAGATTTATTGGTTTCATTCTGAATTGGTATATAGCCATTATTGCCTTGTGGAGATGAATATAATAGGATGATTTCGTTGATGACACGATGATATTCCCGTAAAAATGCATTTTTTTTCATATCACTTATCAAAGATAACTAAATTTGTTACCATGAAACATGAATGTCTATTGTGTATTGTAAATTTTTAGCGGGCCGGCCCAGGACTTAAAAGATGAAGCATGGGCTTCCTATTTTTGGGTATTTTACAAAGTGATTTATTGGGCCTTATCTAGTATTTAGAAAAATAACTTCACATATAATGAAAACGTTTCATAAGATTTAATGGGCTTATTGGGTATCATATTTAAGATATATATAATTCAATAAAATTAATAACCAAACAGATTATATTATAAAAATTAATATTTTATACTCATTAAATTGAAACCGAAGTCATATTCTAGATGTATGACACTAAATATTTAGCACTTGATTTGTTATATTTTTTGTACTAATATAATAATTTATTAGCTATTGATTTGTGATATTTTTTGTACTAATATAATAATTTACGAGTTCCTATTCGACCTTATTGTTGATGATATTAACTATATACTGTAGTCTCAACTCTTAGTGGTAAGATCAAATAAAAAGTTGATTTTTGCTGAATAGAATAAAAAGTTTCAACTCTTAAGAGAATTAGTATTTTCATGATTGCATATGATACAAATTTAGTTTAATGATGTAAATAGTCGTCACGACGACTAGAAGTTTATGACTTTGTTTTAGTTAAACATATGTTCGTCTATAAGAGAAATATTACTCGAACGTCCCCCTTAAATACTACATAATTAACGTGTTTTATTAAAAAAAAAAACTAGGAATATAATCTTTTGAAGTTTAATGAATCATACCAATCATTGAATCTCATTATTTGATATTGATCACACACCCCTTGTGGTGTAAGGCCCCTAAACAGGACATCTCAGAGTCGAGTCACATCACAGTGTACTGTTTAAAAATAAGTCTTTTCTCAAAAATACGCAGCGAAAATTTTGATTAAAACAGTACATGCTTAATTATAACTTTAAATATTATTTAGTCACTAACAACCGAATGCCTTCCACCCTATCACGAGTAATCCCATCTGCTAGCCAAGAGCAACACTAACTCAAATGACACACCTGCAAAACAATCTAACATACATACAAAAGTCAGCTACGCTGAGTGAGTTCTAATAGTTTAAGTTAAAGCATTAAAAAAAACCTCGTAAACACTTTATTTCAAAACCAAAACACCATCTTTATAAAACCACGAACAGTTATTAAAATATGTGAACATCGTTTTAAAGATCAATGGCCCAACCCGTCACCCATAAGGACCCAAACTTCGCCCATAAGCTAGGTCCAATCATCCTACAAGTAATCATTTCCGCTGTGGATAAGATTTCTTAAACAACAAAGGACGACCCTCAAAGCATCTTAATTCATAGGCCGGTTAGCCATACTGACCCGTATCTAGGACATAACAATTAATGGCCTAAAACTCAAATGTAACTTAACCTTATCCAGCAACTACTCAATTCAACATGACTCGACAACTACATAACGAAACATCATTCGTCACCCGCATCATTTATCATCATTCATCAACTACACAAATAATCACATTTACCCACCATTTAACTAGCGCGAAACACATAAGCACATAAGGTGGGAACCTAACACATAATCAGGTCAAATCACTAAGAAGTGACCATAGCTCGTCTCATATTGCCGCATGTAACCCCCCCCCCCTTTGGGTCAGGTTACTAAACTACAGCCATAATCGTCTCCCGCATAAACCGTCGTTGCCCCCAGGGCTAAATGTAACACCCCAACCGATGGCGGAAACATCGGGATGAGACGAAAACGAGATTGCTCATTGCTCACAACATTAATAAGTGACAATAATTAATTAAACCATATTTCATTTCATAAGAATTGTCAAATATATCAATGTAACAAAACAAAGAACAATCTAACATTTGCAAAGTCATAACAAAATTGATACATCGACATTAAACCTAACGTCTAATTTGTGTGTATCTAGTCCTTGCTATATTGTTTTCATAGCGTCATCTCCTTCAACCTGTAACATGTTTTAAAATAAAGTCAATGCAAAAGCAAAGGCGAGTACACAAGTTTAAGCATAGCATACGTATACGAATAAAGTTTTAACAATCCTCATGGCAACTAAATCTATACAAGAGCAATATCAAGGCATGCAATGCTAATAATCAAACCAGTAACGCAATCACGATGTTTTAACATGACCTCACGTGTAAAGCGATGGAGGTGGATGCGTGAATTCCTATAGCGCTAAGCATTTCAAACAAGGCTAAAAATAGTTAATGACTAAAGCACGGCACAACGTTTATCCCCAGACAAGCAACAAGTATACGATTCAAGTAGTCATGTGTATAGGATTGTTTGTGCGTTTCATAAAGTTTAAGTGTTTGTGATTTTTGTATATGGAAACATGTTACACCCAAAAAGTGATATAAAACAAATGTGGGTCGAGTGTACTCACAGAATTGCTAAGTCTTCTTTGGAAATTCCACGACGAGTTGATGAGTGGGAGAAAGGGGACATCGAGGTCACCTTAAAAATGGCAAACGAATGTACATGAATAATAGAAGCTACGACGAAGGATTCGAATTGGAGTTGAAAGATACGTGTACGTTTAGCACGGGATTTGTGTAACGACTCTAAAGTTAAATTCGTCAAAAGTGCCGTAAAAGTGTTATCAAAATAATACAATAAATATATATATATTTTTGGCGAAAAGAAAGTAGATAAAAGCATATTTTGACGAAACGGGATAATAGACATATATGTATTTTTTTTTAACGAAAAGAATAATGGATAAATATATATCGTTTGTCGGAAACACGTAATATATATATATATATATTGCCGTTAGAGAAGTATAATTTTCGAAAAGTATATAATATATATTTATTTTGCCAGAAGGAATAATATGAGTATATCTTGTCGTTAAATAGATATATACTTTGACGAAAGGAATATTAAATAAATATGTTGTTGAACGGTGTAATGAATAAATGTGTTTTGTCGAAAAGCATAAAGTGAAAATATATATATATTGCCGGAAGTGTAGTATTAGATATATTTATATGTTTTGTCAAAACGTGTAATGTATACTTACATATATGTTGTCGAAAAGTCTAATAAGTAAAAATATATATCTTGTCGCTCGGTATATTTAAGTAGATATGTTTCTTCGATAAGCGTACTAAATATATATATATATTTCATGTCGAAAGATATGATTAAATAAGTATATGCATTTTGTCGATAAAGTGTCATGTATAATATATTTTGTCGAATAAAGTATCGTGTATAATATATTTTGTCGAACAACATAATTAAATAAATATAATACTTTGTCAAAAATTGGGCAGAGTTTCCCTTTGTTTTTGGACAATCCCGACAATCTAGTTGTCGATTAAATATTTTCAAAACGCAATAATAACGAAACAATTTATATAATTATGTCTACAAATTTTATAAGGTTCGGTTACGTGATTATAACACTAATTAAATACAAAACAATATAAATAATAACATAAAAACTTGCGGCGTTAAAAGTATACCGTGACGTGTTTTGACTGAGTTGACTAAAGCATTGACTGAACTTGGCCCCGAACACCGAACCGAACATCGAATCTGACTGGTTTGACTGGCGTTGACTGTTTGACCAGGTTTGACTTTCGTTGACCAAGTTGACCAGGTTTGACTTTCGTTGACCAAGTTGACCAGGTTTGACCGAACACCAAACGAGACCCGAACCGAAGCCAAAACCTTCATTGACTCACTGCTGACCCGAACCTCTGCACCGAGACCCGAACCCGCTGAACATGAGCCATGAACTTGACTGAACCGAGATTCGACCCGGAGCTGACCCGTGGATTGTTTGACTGTTTGACCAGACCCGAGCTTGACCAGGTCTAACCGGGTTGACCCGAGCCTGCTGAAACCACAGCTGACCCGACAAGAGCCCAAGCCAAAAACAGAATCGGAAGTCGAACCAATCTGAACAGAAACGAGCCGATCGAAATCAGAATTTAACCATCAATTTGATAATGAGTTAACCTGAAACGGAATACGAACCGAGTGAGACACGCACCTGAACCGAGGCTTGAGTTGAGATTAAGCAGAACCCGAATCCGAATCAAGTCTGAACCGAGTCGACTCGGAGAACCGAGTCACAAAATGAAGGCCACCACCATCACTGCCGCCGTGATGAACTACAACCGCCGCCGTAGGCCATGCCGGCACCACCTGAAACGAAACCAAACGGGGCCGGAGACGCGGATCTTTACAGATCTGAAAGAAAAAGGGAAAGAACAAGCTTAGAGGTGTTTACCGGAGGTTTTGGAGACGAACATGATGCTGGTTGACGCCGGTGTTGCTGCCGTCGAGCCTGCTGCCGCCGCTGCTATGTTTCGTTTGAATCACCCACCACCACCGTCGCCCGCTGGAAGTGATGGCTGCTGCCGCCATCGATCGAAACCGCCGCCGCTGCTACACCGCCGTTGCTGAACCGATGCATCGTCGCAGTCGCGCCGCTGCTCCACCGCCACGCCACCGCACCGCCGTCGCTCTATCTAGTCTCTCTCTCCTCACAGCTCCCTCTCTCTCTCCTCACAGCTCTCTCTCTCTCTCTCTCTGTCTGTCTGAATATATGCGGGTGTGTGTGTGCAGGCGGAAAGGAGAAGGGGGGTAAGAGTGGGAGGTGGCTTCCGGAGTGTTTGGGGGTCGCCGGAGCTCGCCAGAAACGCGGCTCTGGTCAGACCCGAGCATCAAGGAACAGGGACAAGGGGCTAGGGTTTGGGTAAGAATGAAGAAGATAAGATGGTATTTATAGGATAGGGTTTAGTTAGGTTTAGGTGGTGTGTTGGGCCAAGGCCTGTTAACCCGATCTAACGTTTTTTAGTAGCCCGAACGTACCGACGAGATCCGATTTCAAGTACAAGTTTCATAAAACGTCGAATTTATTTTGTTTATTATTATTATTATTATCTAGAAAAATAATAAAAATACGAGGCGTTACAGTCTCCCCTCCTTTAGGAAATTTCGTCCCGAAATTTATTCAAGAGGAAGACTTGAAAGGAATTGGTTAAGGAATTAAGGGTTAACGGTCAAGACTTGAAGTTCTGGATACGTGAGGGTAAGCATGGAGTTTAGAGCAACGAAGAGTTAAGTTTGCAACAAGAAGTTGTTTGACTAGGATGATTTGAGGCATCACGCTCAAGTAAAACGTATAAGTATGCGTATAGGAGAGTGGTTTAAACGAGCTTTGAATAACTCAAATGATATGCCATCTAAGCAGAAAAGCTCTCGTGAGAAGTGGTATGCAGTTTAATGGTGAGTGTGGTCGAACCGTAGGTTGCTAGAAAGTTCAATCGACTTTGAAGAGCGTTAATAAATCTCGATTTTGTAGAGAGTTGCTTAATGATGGAAAACGAGAAGGTTAGGTATTTAAAATAAGCTAGTTATCGAGGTAGCGGCCAATTAAGCGTGTCGCTATCTACGAGAATGGGAGATAACTTTAGAGTAAGAAGGCATTTAGGGTTTGAATGCTTACACGATTGATTGTAAACGAGGTTGCATAAAAAGACAAGGTTAACGGGAGTAACGGAGGCATAAGAGCGGACGATTGATTCGATCAACGATTACTCGTGTAAGGATGGCATATGTATACGAACAAACGAAAATGTTACGTTAGGGATTAAGACTCGTCGTGGATAATCGGGTAGCGCGCATTTAGCAATGCAGTTGTGAGTTGTTTAAAGCTGGCGTGTTAGGTCGTATTATGGTCTGTAAATCACCGAATTTCTCATGGCACGTATTACGAAAGTTTGGCAGCATGGTGAAAACACTTATGTATAGGAAGCACCAGCGGCGTATCCACCATGTTTTGACCACGTTGCGACCGTTTCGTTACTCGATGCAATGTTACGTTCCGTGTGTTACCATACGCGGTAGTACACTCTATGGTTCTCATGCGCTTATCGCTATAATCCCGTGTGCACCCGCGATTATACCGATCATCGCATGATCCGCATAGCTTGTACTAGCAGCGCATGAATAAAGGTGTACATAAATTCTGAAAATAAGTTTGCGTGCGTGTAAGAATGTAGTGCGTAGGCATGTTTACGTGCAAATAGCTTGTGGCCCACGTAAGCGAATCCCTCGGGTTTCGCTCGCGCATAGGCACGAATATGAATACGAGTACAAGTATAGGTATGTGTATGAGTATAAGCATAAGTATGGAAATAAGTATAAGCATGGATATAAGACGTATATGCATGAATGTGATGATAAGTATAAGTGTAATACCCCTGTAACACCCCTGCCCCTCGTTATCACCAATATTGTCCGCTTTGCCCTTGATGGGTGGCCCATCCAGGAACTCACGACTTTGTTTTTGGTTGCCCTGGTGGAGACTTCCCAGGAGGTCACCCATCCTAGTACTACTCCCACTTGAGCACGCTTAACTGTGGAGTTCTCCTCTCATCCACTAGCATTAAGCCCAAAACGCGTTGGCGATTTTAGAGGTAGGGCGTTACTTACGAGCCAGGAATCTCTCCTGTCCACGGGCGATGTTGGGAGGTATGTCATTAGGTGTTATAATAAGCATGAAAAATGACACGTTATTTTCATGAACATGAATATGTGTATAATTATGAACGTCAACAAGTGTAACAGACGATAATGGTGCGTATGATACGAATTGAATGCTACGAATTTATTTACATAAAATAGTCGAGAAATCAGGGTATGTAAAACGAATGATACGTTTAAAATGTCATGCAACAGTTGACTAAACCATGTACGAGGATAAGCATGTATTGTTGTTTGAGCAAAACTTTGAGGTTATCGCTTCTAAAATAGGCTTAAGTTTAACTTAGAATATAGGATCTAGTGTGTGAATATAAAGGAATATAAGGTACTTATTGATTATGCGTTACGTATTTTGTAAAGGACGGGAGTGCTACCCTTTGTTTTAAAAGAATTTAAGTAGGTCGAAAATGGTTGGTCTTCATAAAGTTTTCTTGCCCATGTGTTTTGAAACTCATGTGACATTTCGGGAGGTGTATGATAAGGTCTTAAAATAGTAAGTTCGCATTGTTTTCAAAGGATATAAGAGATTTGAAATTTAGTGGTGCTTGTGAAACGTTGACCCTTGAGAGGAAATCCGTGTTAATTGAGTTAATAACCGTTGAAAAACGTTTAGCAAAATGTTTTCTTAATCGCGATGAGAGATTTAGAGGGTGTTTGGGGTTGAGTTTTGAAAATAGATTATGCGTTCTGAATAATCAAAATCAGATAATTAGTTGTAACAAAACATACTGTAGGAAGATAGTGTTTGGATTTGATTATGTTATTTGATATCACAATAATCAGGAAATTTGAAAAATAATATATATACATGTACATATAGAGTTGTAAATAGATGAGCTTTGATCTCTAAAATAAGTAAAACAAATCAGTTTTTTTTTTATATTATATATATATATATTTTTTTCCAAACACTAAAATAGATTTTTATTTATTTATTTAATATTTGCGCCTCCAAACACAAAACAAAATATTAGGTTGCAAAAACAATCCCAAACACACCTTTAGTACAACGATCCCATAATGCCTATAAGATATTGGTTTTTTTTTTGTTTTTTTTGTTTTTTTTTTTTACAAACGAAAATTTTTTTTAACATAAAGTTATTGCGTGAGCGTGTTTTAGTGATTAAGTTAAACATAAGACTTGTGGGCAAGGTATTCGTTAGACCGATTAAGTTGGTAGGTAGCATTCTGTCGAGCTTTGAAAATCGTAAAACAAAACGTTTCATGTGGTGACCAAGTATATGCGTGTGGGATTTATATGAAATAGATTACCGGATGGGAAATACGTTTGATAAAATATTACGTTTTGAAATTCGTCTAAGTAAGAATTTTGACAACATGGTAAAAGATTTAGGTATACAATTTAAACATGTGGTTTGTGTAATAAAGTCTCCAAGAAGGAGGGTTGGTAACGATCACCGAGGTATGGGAATCACCCCTAATCCGTTGGTGAGGTCGTTTTAAGGAAGGAAGGAAACGAAGTTTGATCGTCTAGGTAAGGAATTCACTCCTATCTCGACGACGGTCTCCATTTCGGACTTTCCGAGAAATATAAGACTAGTTGATGACGTTTTGAAATCATGTATGCAAATAATGTATAAGTGGATGAAAAGGTTTAATATGAATTGCGTAAAAACCTTAAAACAAATTAGAAACTTGAAAGAAATGGTAACAAGTATATAAAAAGTCATGTATAAATTGAAATGGTATAAAAGAGAGTCTCAGAAAACAATAGACTGTTTCGGGTAGAGAAACGTCGACTATTCCAAAGTGAATCGAAGATCCTTTCAACTTAGAGAAACGTGCTTTGGCCTATAGGTAAAATGCTCTCGTCGAGAAGCGATTAACGGCATTTTACCCTTCCAGTTATTACACGTCTCTAATCGATTGGAAAATCGAAACTTTGGCGAGATTGAAAATCGAGGAATGGGACTTAATCGACAAGGTGCGGGTTTCACCCCTAACTCGACGATTTCGTACCCTAAGTGTGGTTGGCACTCTTCGGGTCAAAATTAATTTCGACACTTTGACGAGAGTCCACTAGAGTTTGAATGGGAAGTTTTCCATCAAGGTGTGGATGTCACTCCTAACTCGATGGTGTAACCTCGTAAAAATATAAAGAATAAGCGTAATGAGAATCGTTCACCAAATTGTGGATATCACGCCTATTTCGGTGAAGTCGTCTCACTTGTGTAATGCGAGTGTTTTCGAGTTTAGTATAATCGAGTAAAATGCATTAGGGAAGGCGTATGATTGAAATAATGTAACGAGTATGAACACGTAAAGCATTTCATAAATTTAACATATAAGAGACGTTTTAAGAAATTAGCATGTGAATCACGTATGGTCAAGTATGGTACTTAACTATAGACTAGGTCAAAAGCGTAGCAATCTACCTAATTCCCTATAGTTATGGCTCTGATACCAATCTGTAACACCCCAACCGATGGCGGAAACATCGGGATGAGACGAAAACGAGATTGCTCATTGCTCACAACATTATTAAGTGACAATAATTAATTAAACCATATTTCATTTCATAAGAATTGTCAAATATATCAATGTAACAAAACAAAGAACAATCTAACATTTGCAAAGTCATAACAAAATTGATACATCGACATTAAACCTAACGTCTAATTTGTGTGTATCTAGTCCTTGCTATATTGTTTTCATAGCGTCATCTCCTTCAACCTGTAACATGTTTTAAAATAAAGTCAATGCAAAAGCAAAGGCGAGTACACAAGTTTAAGCATAGCATACGTATACGAATAAAGTTTTAACAATCCTCATGGCAACTAAATCTATACAAGAGCAATATCAAGGCATGCAATGCTAATAATCAAACCAGTAACGCAATCACGATGTTTTAACATGACCTCACGTGTAAAGCGATGGAGGTGGATGCGTGAATTCCTATAGCGCTAAGCATGTCAAACAAGGCTAAAAATAGTTAATGACTAAAGCACGGCACAACGTTTATCCCCAGACAAGCAACAAGTATACGATTCAAGTAGTCATGTGTATAGGATTGTTTGTGCGTTTCATAAAGTTTAAGTGTTTGTGATTTTTGTATATGGAAACATGTTACACCCAAAAAGTGATATAAAACAAATGTGGGTCGAGTGTACTCACAGAATTGCTAAGTCTTCTTTGGAAATTCCACGACGAGTTGATGAGTGGGAGAAAGGGGACATCGAGGTCACCTTAAAAATGGCAAACGAATGTACATGAATAATAGAAGCTACGACGAAGGATTCGAATTGGAGTTGAAAGATACGTGTACGTTTAGCACGGGATTTGTGTAACGACTCTAAAGTTAAATTCGTCAAAAGTGCCGTAAAAGTGTTATCAAAATAATACAATAAATATATATATATTTTTGGCGAAAAGAAAGTAGATAAAAGCATATTTTGACGAAACGGGATAATAGACATATATGTATTTTTTTTAACGAAAAGAATAATGGATAAATATATATCGTTTGTCGGAACACGTAATATATATATATATATATTGCCGTTAGAGAAGTATAATTTTCGAAAAGTATATAATATATATTTATTTTGCCGGAAGGAATAATATGAGTATATCTTGTCGTTAAATAGATATATACTTTGACGAAAGGAATATTAAATAAATATGTTGTTGAACGGTGTAATGAATAAATGTGTTTTGTCGAAAAGCATAAAGTGAAAATATATATATATTGCCGGAAGTGTAGTATTAGATATATTTATATGTTTTGTCAAAACGTGTAATGTATACTTACATATATGTTGTCGAAAAGTCTAATAAGTAAAAATATATATCTTGTCGCTCGGTATATTTAAGTAGATATGTTTCTTCGATAAGCGTACTAAATATATATATATATTTCATGTCGAAAGATATGATTAAATAAGTATATGCATTTTGTCGATAAAGTGTCATGTATAATATATTTTGTCGAATAAAGTATCGTGTATAATATATTTTGTCGAACAACATAATTAAATAAATATAATACTTTGTCAAAAATTGGGCAGAGTTTCCCCTTGTTTTTGGACGATCCCGACAATCTAGTTGTCGATTAAATGTTTTCAAAACGCAATAATAACGAAACAATTTATATAATTATGTCTACAAATTTTATAAGGTTCGGTTACGTGATTATAACACTAATTAAATACAAAACAATATAAATAATAACATAAAAACTTACGGCGTTAAAAGTATACCGTGACGTGTTTTGACTGAGTTGACTAAAGCATTGACTGAACTTGGCCCCGAACACCGAACCGAACATCGAATCTGACTGGTTTGACTGGCGTTGACTGTTTGACCAGGTTTGACTTTCGTTGACCAAGTTGACCAGGTTTGACTTTCGTTGACCAAGTTGACCAGGTTTGACCGAACACCAAACGAGACCCGAACCGAAGCCAAAACCTTCATTGACTCACTGCTGACCCGAACCTCTGCACCGAGACCCGAACCCGCTGAACATGAGCCATGAACTTGACTGAACCGAGATTCGACCCGGAGCTGACCCGTGGATTGTTTGACTGTTTGACCAGACCCGAGCTTGACCAGGTCTAACCGGGTTGACCCGAGCCTGCTGAAACCACAGCTGACCCGACAAGAGCCCAAGCCAAAAACAGAATCGGAAGTCGAACCAATCTGAACAGAAACGAGCCGATCGAAATCAGAATTTAACCATCAATTTGATAATGAGTTAACCTGAAACGGAATACGAACCGAGTGAGACACGCACCTGAACCGAGGCTTGAGTTGAGATTAAGCAGAACCCGAATCCGAATCAAGTCTGAACCGAGTCGACTCGGAGAACCGAGTCACAAAATGAAGGCCACCACCATCACTGCCGCCGTGATGAACTACAACCGCCGCCGTAGGCCATGCCGGCACCACCTGAAACGAAACCAAACGGGGCCGGAGACGCGGATCTTTACAGATCTGAAAGAAAAAGGGAAAGAACAAGCTTAGAGGTGTTTACCGGAGGTTTTGGAGACGAACATGATGCTGGTTGACGCCGGTGTTGCTGCCGTCGAGCCTGCTGTCGCCGCTGCTATGTTTCGTTTGAATCACCCACCACCACCGTCGCCCGCTGGAAGTGATGGCTGCTGCCGCCATCGATCGAAACCGCCGCCGCTGCTACACCGCCGTTGCTGAACCGATGCATCGTCGCAGTCGCGCCGCTGCTCCACCGCCACGCCACCGCACCGCCGTCGCTCTATCTAGTCTCTCTCTCCTCACAGCTCCCTCTCTCTCTCCTCACAGCTCTCTCTCTCTCTCTCTCTCTGTCTGTCTGAATATATGCGGGTGTGTGTGTGCAGGCGGAAAGGAGAAGGGGGGTAAGAGTGGGAGGTGGCTTCCGGAGTGTTTGGGGGTCGCCGGAGCTCGCCAGAAACGCGGCTCTGGTCAGACCCGAGCATCAAGGAACAGGGACAAGGGGCTAGGGTTTGGGTAAGAATGAAGAAGATAAGATGGTATTTATAGGATAGGGTTTAGTTAGGTTTAGGTGGTGTGTTGGGCCAAGGCCTGTTAACCTGATCTAACGTTTTTGAGTGGCCCGAACGTACCGACGAGATCCGATTTCAAGTACAAGTTTCATAAAACGTCGAATTTATTTTGTTTATTATTATTATTATCTAGAAAAATAATAAAAATACGAGGCGTTACACTAAAACATTGTCACAAATCGTGACCATCAACTAAGCACCTCAAGGGTGCTTCTGGTGACCTGACGCCACCCCGAAGGTAACGCCGCCATCACCAGTAACCCACATCTCGTGACTTGACGCCACCCCAAAGGTAACGCCACCATCACAAGTAACCCGCATCTCGTGACCTGACACCACCTCGAAGGTAACGCTGCCATCACAAATAACCCTCATCAAGCACCTCAAGGATGCTAATTCACATAAGGCACATAAATACACATACAATGTTAAAATCACGTAACTACTCGGTAACTACTACCTTCACAGTCTCGCTACCACTAAGGTCCGAAACCTATGATAGAATTATCAAATAAAATTTATGACGACACAAGTCGTGCTTTTAATACCGACACCTACCACGCCCCATACCTCTACGACCTCGACATCCCTAAATAAAATCTCATACGCCTATGCAGGACTAATATAGCCCGATTAATCACTATGTCGTATAAAAACATTCTTCGTGGGAAAACATTTATAAAGCACTTTAATGGTAAAACTTGTTAATATATAAAACTCGTAACACATATGAAAACATATGAAAAGCATGTATGCTATCCCCGAAAATATTAATGAAAAAGGGGATTAGAACTCACTAGTTGCGAAGATGAAACTCCCACGCCGCGAATCGTCCGATCATCCTAAAAAAACCCAAACCTGCTAGCCTGAGTGTGCCCTAGTTACCTGCTTGCTAAATTAATTCAGCTCTCAGCATGGTTGCTTGCTTGATAAATTAATTCTATAGACTTTTATGACATGGTAGCATGGTTGCTTGGTTCTTTCTTTTATCCAACGTGATATTTCTTGAGCTAGCTGCTAGCTTGCTTCCTTTCCTATCTTTTTAATTAGTTAACCATAACAGTAGCCATCACCATTTAGGATTTATACCTTTTCATGCACATACAACCTTTAACATTCATGCAACGCTTATCATATCCATCCCAACTTACACATCAAATCACTGACCAACTATAACACACCCACACATGCACGTGACGTACAACCATCCCATAGCTCGTCATTGTCAACTCGTTCCGAGCGTCACGACCAAAACTTCTACCATTGTCACAAGCATTTGCAACCGAACCGACCTCATCTCCCTCACGTACCGCAACCGTCACGTCAGCGCTAAACCACCCCGTCAACCACCATCACTATCCTTCACTACTTCCGTGATTAGACGCCTCCGCCGTGGTGGCTCTCCATCACCACTCGACATCCAACAACATCATCCACCTCTCCTGTCACACCTTCCATCACTAACATCATCATTCACGTCCACCCCTTCAGCCGCAACTACCTACATCAACAAACACCATTGCCTTCGCTAGCTGCCATATCATCATCGTCCAACATCTCACCATAACAAACCCTTAACAGGTTCACGCATGCTTACATGCATAACAATATGAAAATAAACCTCTTGTCTTGACCGAATACAAAGATCTTAAGAAACGCAAAGCCTAAGATCAAGTGTTGTACCTGGATCATATGATGATATCGTTATGAGACCAGCTTTTCGCATGATAACCGAACCTGAAGACACACCCCCAATCCGTAACCAATTCATTCTTTGCAGACGTGTCGTAATACGTATCGAGCTAAGGTCGATGTATGATGTAAATCACAAACTGTTTTCGCAATATCATTGTCACCGTCGAGTTTCAAAGCAAGACGATAATTATATGATCTCTTTGCGGCTGTCGGTTATGGTAGGGTTTTAAGAGATAATGACAAAGTCTCAAAATACATTAAAGCCCCTCCATAATTCTGACAAAACCAGTCCAAACTTGATTTTACTAAAAATATTCAAAATGATCCTCCATGTTTCTACCATAATACTCTTTAATCCCCTAAACTACTAAAACCCACTTCCATCAGGCTCTTTTAGTTTCGTTTCACACGTTTCGTCTAAAGGTACACTTTAAAACAATACACCGATTCCTTTATATAAATTCGGATGGTACATTATCAAATTCATTTATTTTGAAATTTCGGGATGTTACAAGTCTACCCTTCTTAAAGGAGGATTCGTCCTCGAATACCGTCAGTCCGAAAACCAAACGCACTCACTATTGCCTTACGAACACATTTCGTAATGACACCTAGTCAATATCGTAATTGTCATCACCATCATCATATTTGACAATCCGGTTACCACACATTGTAGACAAATGAATCTTCTCCACCACACGCTCTCAAATTTGAAGTTTGCATCACCCACTTATACATTCTGCATGCAACTTATTGCTCAACTCCGTACTCGCAAGGTGTCTCTGTCTTACGACCCACATGTGTGCCAATTTGTCATTATAGAGCGACCTTCCACAATTCCAACGCGTTGACCTTCTCATGAAGCTTCCACCGATAACGCCCAACCATCTTGTCATCGTCTAAACTGCCAAATCTTGTAACTATCACCTGCTCGTCGACTCACCTACCATCTTCTATGAGTAATCACAACAATAACGTTGATGTCGCCTCACCCAGAGAACCTGAACACTGCCCGCCACGCCGTTGTTGTCCCTCATACCCGAAAGTAGGGCATACCATTTTTACAATTGGCCGTACACTCATCGAAGTTCGATGATTATCAAAGACTCGACATCATATGCCAATCATTTACCTCAGGTATCAACGGTCTCGTCTCCATTGTTCAATCTCAGCTCCTCAAATTCAAATAAGCATTCGTCAACTAAGTGTTCTATGTGAAGCCTTCCTGTCACAGGTTGTCGTCACACCGTACTTGGCGCCGAATCCCTTAGAACCGTCACAGTTTCACCATGGTTGTATTGATAACTGCCTCTTATTGCTATACAATTCGTCGCTAAATCGGATGGTCCATTATCTTCAGGTGATGTTGCATCACCTCTCCTTTCCTATCTCCATAGACACTATTGCTACCAATGGCAGTGTTGTCGGCGCGTCCTACTAAAGCGCAACGTCCGTTTGCCGTCTCGTCCCAACACTAGCTTTATTGACTTTCTAAGTCTTGAGAAGGTACGTTAATCAAATTGTCCATGGAAATCTCTTCCTGGAAGTCGCCACCCCACATCGTTACTCTATGATGAATCTCTCAACATGTTGTCATTTCGTCATAGTCACCTAGCGGACCATGCATGCAAGCACAAATGCGTCTTCCATTGATTGTTGTAACCTCGTTCATGGACATCGCATTTTGCAAAATAGCGCACGTAACCGCCACACATCCAGAATGGCGTCAGACACCTAGTGTCTTACCCCCACATCGTTTGTCACGAGAAACATCAAACAAGATAGGGGTATACTATCAAGCAAAAACACGACACGTCTTACACAAGAACAAAAGTGTCACAATATTCAAAACAACAAAGCATAAAGCATTCGCTTTCTAGTACCCCCCGTCTACACTCCTTTTACGTCATAAACTTAATTTTAAAACCTGGGTAAATACACTTATCTCATTTTGCGGCTACCGCCACTCGTCAACCACATACTCGTATAAAATTGACACGGTTGTACCCTTCATGGGTCGTACCAATAATCATGCTAAACACCATACCCAGGCTAAAAACGTCTACACATTCTCAATAGATTGCGTTAAAGAGAAATCATTCACACATCACTTTAAACATCATGCATGCGCAACAAGAAACCAAGACCGTAAGCACACAAAATTTACAAACCATGTCTACACTGGTCTACTGACATAAATTGGTCGAGAATGACCGTTATAGCACGTCAAAGATTACGCTAGTAAAAATCAAGTTTTCAAGCAGTGCCACATAGCCACGTGTAACTACACATAATCCAACAACAACCACATATATACATACCAAAGTCTAAATCACACAATACACGTAGCAAGACTTATAAATGACTCCATCATTAATTAATAGACGATAAAACAATGCAATCTCGTCTAAATGCATAATGCCACCATCAACTCATGATTAACCACCAACCTAAGGCAAAACATTAGAATGATTCATTCCAGGTCATTATTCAGAACATGGGAAGTAACAATAGACCGCCAACAACATTGATCAAGTGCTATCGATTGTCCGTGTCACTGCAGACGTTCTAAACATGTCCCGTCATGGTCACACTAGTGTTTTACCTTCCACATAAAGTACACACAACAATGAAGAAATTAAACACAAAACGCAAAACATACCTCTTGGCTCGGGATTACTCGTGGTAGCAATGGTGATTTTGGTCCCATTATAGTTTAAGTTTAGGCATCAAGAATGCCAATTTCTCTTAAACCACTGCACTGATACCAACTTGTAAGGCCCCTAAACAGGGCACCTCAGAGTCGAGTCACATCACAGTGTACTGTTTGAAAATAAGTCTTTTCTCAAAAATACGCAGCGGAAATTTTGATTAAAACAGTACATGATTAATTATAACTTTAAATATTATTTAGTCACTAACAACCGAATGCCTTCCACCCTATCACGAGTAATCCCATCTGCTAGCCAAGAGCAACACTAACTCAAATGACACACCTGCAAAACAATCTAACATACATGCAAAAGTCAACTACGCTGAGTGAGTTCTAATAGTTTAAGTTAAAGCATTAAAAAAAACCTCGTAAACACTTTATTTCAAAACTAAAACACCATCTTTATAAAACCACTAACAGTTATTAAAATATGTGAACATCGTTTTAAAGTTCAATGGTCCAACCCGTCACCCATAACGACCCAAACTTCGCCCATAAGCTAGGTCCAATCATCCTACAAGTAACCTTTCCGCTGTGGATAAGATTTCTTAAACACCAAAGGACGACCCTCAAAGCATCTTAATTCATAGGCCGGTTAGCCATACTGACCCGTATCTAGGACATAACAATTAATGGCCTAAAACTCAAATGTAACTTAACCTTATCCAGCAACTACTCAATTAACATGACTCGACAACTACATAACGAAACATCATTCATCACCCGCATCATTTATCATCATTCATCAACTACACAAATAATCACATTTACCCACCATTTAACTAGCGCGAAACACATAAGCACATAAGGTGGGAACCTAACACATAATCAGGTCAAATCACTAAGAAGTGACCATAGCTCGTCTCATATTGCCGCATGTAACCCCCCTCTTTGGGTCAGGTTACTAAACTACAGCCATAATCGTCTCCCGCATAAACCTCGTTGCCCCTAGGCTAAACATTGTCACAAATCGTGACCATCAACTAAGCACCTCAAGGGTGCTTCTGGTGACCTGAGCCACCCCGAAGGTAACGCCGCCATCACCAGTAACCCACATCTCGTGACTTGACGCCACCCCAAAGTAACGCCGCCATCACAAGTAACCCGCATCTCGTGACCTGACGCCACCTAGAAGGTAACGCTGCATCACAAATAACCCTCATCAAGCACCTCAAGGATGCTAATTCACATAAGGCACATAAATACACATACAATGTTAAAATCACGTAACTACTCGGCAACTACTACCTTCACAGTCTCGCTACCACTAAGGTCCGAAACCTATGATAGAATTATCAAATAAAATTTATGACGACACAAGTCGTGCTTTTAATATCGACACCTACCACGCCCCATACCTCTACGACCTCGACATCCCTAAATAAAATCTCATACGCCTATGCAGGACTAATATAGCCCGATTAATCACTATGTCGTATAAAAACATTCTTCGCGGGAAAACATTTATAAAGCACTTTAATGGTAAAACTTGTTAATATATAAAACTCGTAACACATATGAAAACATATGAAAAGCATGTATGCTATCCCCGAAAATATTAATGAAAAAGGGGATTAGAACTCACTAGTTGCGAAGATGAAACTCCCACGCCGCGAATCGTACCGATCATCCTAAAAAAACCCAAACCTGCTAGCCTGAGTGTGCCCTAGTTACCTGCTTGCTAAATTAATTCAGCTCTCAGCATGGTTGCTTGCTTGATAAATTAATTCCATAGACTTTTATGACATGGTAGCATGGTTGCTTGGTTCTTTCTTTTATCCAACGTGATATTTCTTGAGCTAGCTGCTAGCTTGCTTCCTTTCCATCTTTTTAATTAGTTAACCAAACAGTAGCCATCACCATTTAGGATTTATACCTTTTCATGCACATACACCTTTAACATTCACGCAACGCTTATCATATCCATCCCAACTTACACATCAAATCACTGACCAACTATAACACACCCACACATGCACGTGACGTACAACCATCCCATAGCTCGTCATTGTCAACTCGTTCCGAGCGTCACGACCAAAACTTCTACCATTGTCACAAGCATTTGCAACCGAACCACCTCATCTCCCTCACGTACCGCAACCGTCACGTCAGCGCTAAACCACCCCGTCAACCACCATCACTATCCTTCACTACTTCCGTGATTAGACGCCTCCGTCGTGGTGGCTCTCCATCACCACTCGACATCCAACAACATCGTCCACCTCTCCTGTCACACCTTCCATCACTAACATCATCATTCACGTCCACCCCTTCAGCCGAAACTACCTACATCAACAAACACCATTGCCTTCGCTAGTGCCATATCATCATCGTCCAACATCTCACATAACAAACCCTTAACAGGTTCACGCATGCTTACATACATAACAATATGAAAATGAACCTCTTGTCTTGACCGAATACAAAGATCTTAAGAAACGCAAAGCCTAAGATCAAGTGATGTACCTGGATCATATGATGATATGGTTATGAGACCAGCTTTTCGCATGATAACCGAACCTGAAGACACACCCCCAATCCGTAACCAATTCATTCTTTGCAGACGTGCCGTGATACGTATCGAGCTAAGGTCGATGTATGATGTAAATCACAAACTGTTTTCGCAATATCGTTGTCACCGTCGAGTTTCAAAGCAAGACGATGATCATATGATCCCTTTGCGGCTGTCGGTTATGGTAGGGTTTTAAGAGATAATGACAAAGTCTCAAATACATTAAAGCCCCTCCATAATTCTGACAAAACGAGTCCAAACTTGATTTTACTAACAATATTCAAAATGATCCTCCATGTTTCTACCATAATACTCTTTAATCCCCTAAACTACTAAAACCCACTTCCATCAGGCTCTTTTAGTTTCGTTTCACACGTTTCGTCTAAAGGTACACTTTAAAACAATACACCATTCCTTTATATAAATTCGGATGGTACATTATCAAATTCATTTATCTTGAAATTTCGGGTGTTACATGTGGTCTATTCACACACCCTGCAGTGTCAAGCTGTGGCTAAAGCGCGGCGTTTTGGTATGTTCAACCAGACAAAGACTGACGGGGGTCTGACGGGTCTGTTGACTGGACTAAAATGCCGAGCTCAGTCTTTTGTCTGGTTGACAGGACCAAAACGCGGCCAAAGCTCGGCGTTTTGGTCCGGTCTAACAGAACCGTCAGACATCCATCAGTGTTTTCTGGTTGACGCGGAACGAAACGCCGTGCTTTAGCCACAACTTAACACTGTAGAGTGTGAAAATAAGTTACGGGGCGTGTGAATAGCAAGCCCCTTTTTATAGATCTAGAGTATTGTACCTTTGGGGATTTTATTTGATGTGACAAGGCTTTCAAATCAAAAATTAAACCGGTGTTCTTCACTTCTTTTGTTACTATTTTGGGACTTTTTATAAAACTTTTTGCATAGAATAAAGTGTAATTGCTTTTTAACGTAAACTTTTGTGCAAATCCCTTTGTTCTGACCACAAAAAGTCAAATATGTATGAAAAAGTAACATGGATGTATATGGAACATTTTTTCCTTATTTTACCATAAATTTGTATTTTAATGTATATAAACGGAAACCTTAAAACATCCTCCTACAAACTAGACAAAGTCATGAACCAAAATGACGGGGGTCGAAAACGTATATACCCAAAAATTTCTACACGAAAAACTACGTATATTACACTACTGAGCGAAAAGTTCGGGGGGTCGGGCGCCTCTTCCGGCCCCTTGTATGCTTCGCCCCTGCATCCTCCTATCCGGTTGGTATAAATTTGAGTTCGTCAATTTTTGAATCAGCTTTGTGCCATGTGAAAATTTTACCCTCCGTAGCTTATACAAAGCTTGTGGAATGGTACCAATACACAATACAATAGGGATATTGGATTTAAATAACCTCAACTTTCACCAATTGACCGATAACACTCCAAACTTTCAATTTGTACACCAGCACTCTCAACTTTCAACTTATTGGCCGATAACACTCTCTAACGACTGAACCCTAACCCAGTTAGTTGATGTCAGCTGCCATGTCATCAAAAATGCCACGTCAGCTGCCACGTCATAAAACGCCATGTCAGTTGCCACATCAGATTCGATGTCATCAAAAAATGCCACATCACATGTCACGTCATGTGCCATGCCAGCAAAAAGTGCCACATCAGATGCCACAACAGTAAAAACTAACTAGGTTAGTTTTCAGTCAGTTAGGGAGTGTTATCGTCCAATAAGTTGAAAGTTATGAGTGCTGGTGTACAAATCGACAGTTGGGAATTGGTGAATGTTGGGATTATTTAAATCCAATATCCATACACAATACGTTAATCTGTATATACGGTTTAAAGGTTTACGATTATAAAACTTGTGGAATGGTAATCAATAGTGAGTTTATGCAACAAATAAATACTTCATCTCTGCGTATATGGTTTCGAGGTTTACCATTATAAAGCTTGTGGAACCGTGAGTTTATGCAATAAATAAATACTTTATTTCTACTTATACAGTTTTAAGGTTTACCGTTATGAATCGTGTCAGAACATGTCATATTTAATAGGTAAAAAAATATCGTAAGTGGAATGGTAATCAATATAGTGAGTTTATGTGATATAATAAATTCTTTATTTCATTGTATACGGTTTTGAGGTTTACCGTTATGGATCGTGTCAGAACATATTATATTTAATAAAAAAAAATCATTTACAGGATCATATTCGTGTCAAAACATGTCATATTTATAATTATTTAATAGGAAAAAATTAGTTACAATACAGATCAAAATAAGTTAAGGTTGGATTAACATGTTAAAAGTGTGTTCTTTTTTCTAACTTATAAGAATAATGTTTTACAAACTATAAACAATTTTGAACCCATTTCACCTATTAAAAACTACAGATATATGTTTAGCCTTTGTATAATTTGTAAAATCAAAAAAAAAAAAAAGAACATTACTTTGGCAAAATCCATGATCTTTCATATTTCAATATTATGAACAGAAACTAGCTACAAAGACCTATATTTATACAACATAAACCATACCAACTTCCAAAAGAGATGCTGGAGGGACCTTTAACACAACATCCGCGCCGCGACAATTCCTTCGTAAGAAGTTATACCCGAAGTTAACCGCTAATCGCTTAAAAACCGACGACCCTTGTTTCGCTTTCACATGTGAATGCCCGAGTATGAAAGCGGTCCCACTTTGTTGAGCTGCCATTAGATCTTCAAGTTCTTGTCGTAATTGAACATCGGTTGGATCTTCAGCGTCTTCAACTGCGAACCGCACCCGTCTCTCTTTAGGTGTGCTCATTTCGATGATGTCACCTATGCTTTCGACGGTTTGGAACCCGCATGATACGCTTTCTTGTTGCATGGTTTCGTCCACCTCGAATACGAGGCTTCTAGTGAAGTCAATGTTTCCTACCACCGCTAGTCTGTGTTCGCCTGATGATCTCTCAGAAGCCGATGGATGGTCGTCAGTACCTGCACGATTCAAAATGTAAATTTGCGGGTTGTGTAACGGGTCAAAATAGGTTCGTGTTGAATGGGCGTTCATAGGATAGACAAAAGTGAGACAACAATTTAGCATGGTGTATGAATGGAATTTTGACTTTGGGTGGTTTTCAACTCGTTTGACTGGTCGTACTTTTTTGACCCGTTTAGCTTTAATAAAAATAAATTAAGTTGACCCGTTTGAGATATATTGACTGGTCGTACTGTTTAACCCATTTAGCTAAAATAAAATACATTTAGTTGACCCGTTTGATATATATTGGCTGGTCTTACCGTTTGAACCGTTTAGCTAAAACAAAATAAAGTAAGTTGACCCGTTTGAGATATATTGGCTGGTCTTACTGTTTGACCCATTTAGCTAAAATAAAACTAATTAAGTTCACCCGTTTGAGATATATGGACTGGTCGTACTGTTTGACCCGTTTAGTAAATATAAAATGAAGTTATCCCGTTTGAGATACTGGTCGTACTGTTCGAACCCGTTTAGCTAAAATAAAATAAATTAAGTTGACCGTTAGATATCGTTTGGCTAAATTAAAATAAATTAAGTTGACCCGTTAAATATATATCGACTGGTCGTACTGTTTGACCCATTTAGTAAAAATAAAATAAATTAAGTTGACCCGTTAGATATATATCAACTGGTCGTACTGTTTGACCCGTTTGATAAAAACAAAATAAATTAAGTTGACCCGTTAGACATAATCGACTGGTCGTACTGTTTGACCCGTTTAGCTAAAATAAAACAAATTAAGTTGACCCCTTTGAGATATATACAACTATTACCTCGATCTGTACTCGTTTGTGAGCGGCACCAATCATAGTGAATAAAATCCGCAAGCCTTTTAACAAGATCCGACTCGAACGAATCAACATCCTGGTGAACGTCTCGATAACCGTACCGGACAATGCACCTATACGCACGAAGAGATGCGGGACCCACACGACCTACTAAATACCTTTCGGCCGGAGGGACAAAAGGGACAGGTACAGATTTAACACACACAAACACCAACACACGGTGAAAAGCCGGGAGGTTAGTGACAAACCGCGAAAAGTTTGCAGGAATCCCCGACGTTAAATCAGTGAACACGAGCCCGATCCCAGGGACCCTAGAAATGCCCAAAGTGGGACCCAACGCCAGAAGCCATTCTAATGAGACTTTATTGTGAAGGTCGTATTCGTATTTCTTGATGGTGGCGTAGTGCCAAACGAACATTACGGTTACTAGAAAGAGTGCTAGTAAGATTGGAAGCCACGCGCCTTCACGGAATTTGACTAACGAAGCCGAGAAGTAGAGTAATTCGATTGACCCGAAGAAGAGCAAGAAACAAAGAGCGATAACTGGCGGTTTATGCCAACAAAGAATGATTACTAAAGACGTAAGGCACGTCGTCACCAACATCACCGCCATTACCGCCAATCCTGCAATGAAAATGGGCACGAAAGATGAGTCGAATTGAAATCATATTTGAGATATAATGTAGTGGACTATGGTTTGTGCATAGTTATTAATAGCGAATAGCAGACGATAGCGACAAGCTACCTATACGCTATGTAGCGATATCGATGAAATAACAAGCGCTATTTTATGTTTAGCGACACACTAAGAGAAAATTTTAGAAATATTTTATATGTATATTATATCCAAATAAGTTGTTTTATATGTATGCTTAACAAAAAACTTAACATCCTGCTATTTTATATCTATAAAATCCCACTAATACATTAAAGCAGAAAAAAAAAACCAAAAAAAAAAAACTAAAATCCCGCTATTTGCCCACTATGGAGGCGCCAAAATCAATAGCGAGACATGAGTGCTATGCTACGCTATTCGCTATAGCGCTCGCTATGAGCGCTATTAGTAACTATGGGTTTGTGGGACCTACCTGATGCATTTCCCATGTGCTTGATGTCTCGAAAACCGATAGTGACAGCAATGCATAGGATCATGAGTATCCAGTTGATCTCGGGTATGTAGATTTGACCGTGAATCTTGTCGGAGGTATGCACGACTTTGACTCTCGGAAAACAGCCGAGCGATTGACTTTGGTTTATGATCGAGAAAGTTCCGCTGATGATCGCTTGGCTTCCGACAACTGAAGCGAGAATCGCTATCACAAGCACTGGCCACCTCAAGCTTTCTGTAATAACACGGGCTCGGGTCAAAGTCAAACCACTTTTTATTCACATTTTGATCATGTATAAGTAAGACATGCATATACCTGGTACGGAGACATAATAGCTGATATGATCGACGTTCTGGTGATTTTTCGATAAGTAAGCTGCTTGACCCATGTAAGCAAGTATGAGTGCCGGATAAACCAGAAATGTAAACGCAATCTGTGAGGGCAAAATGGGAAAATGAAAGATACAGTAAATAACATACACCAAGTGTCGGAAATATCATTTTAAATTCCGCTAGACGTACCTGGATTGCAGCGTAAGAGAAGTGACCAAGATCCGCAAACATTGCTTCCGAACCTGCAAGTGCAGTTGATCAATCAAACAGCATCGACTTTTCAGGTCAAATTTAATCCTACGACACGAACCTACATGAAGTTAACAGGTTTCGTGTTTAACCTTAACATGTTTCATGTCTATAGCAGGTCGACACGTTAAGACCTATTTAATTTCGTGTCTTGACAGGTTAAATACTTGTTAACCTGTTAAGACCCGTTAATAACACGTTTATAATTTTAAATAACAAAAAATATGTGGGGCTCCCAATTTTATATAAAAAAAATACCTTGAAGTAAAGTTTATATATTTAATAACAGGTCATGTGTGTGTCTTAACAGGTCGTGTGATACACTGGTAATTTTTCCGTGTTTTAACAGGTCATTTCGTGTAACCTATTTATTATCAGGTTCGTGTTCAGAAAATCTGACATGATAAGATTTCGTGTCGTGTTTGTGTTTACCTGTTTCGTGTTCGTGTCTTAACAGGTCGGGTTGACACGATATACCAGAAACTTGCATTTGTACATTAGAAAATTTTAGGAATTTCAAAAAGTCTTTTTCAATTTTGAAGTCAAAAGTAAAGCATGTTTGACCAAAATGTAATGAAGACTGTAAATTTGATACCAAGGGGTTAAAAAGCCTTGAACTTTTTACCTGTTATGCACAGTAAAATTCCTCCTAAAGACATCCATCCTTGTTTTTTGGTCTTCTTGAAGAACTTAAACATGTAATATGGTGAAAGAGCTTGATAAACTTGTGGATTCCAATGGATTATATTGTATAAACCAAGGCCACTTATGCATATTAGCCATACCAACACGATTGGCGCGAAAAAGAAACCGACGCGATGTGTGCCATAGTGTTGGAGAGCAAACAGGCAAACTAATATGAAGCACGTAATCGGGATCATTGCATCTGCATCCATAACAAATATGTTTGATGTTGAAAGGTCAAAATTTGGAAATTTACAAAAAGAACTTACTTATGATGCAATACTAAAGGGTGTTTGGATGTGCGCTTAAAAAATAATTCTCATGGCCTTAATAATCAACCAAAATTTATTTTACCCTTCGATAACACAATTCGCTAACCTCCCCAAACTCAGTGCTTGGCAATTAGCCGAGCTCCTCGAGCTCAGCTTGGAACGAGCCAGCTTAAGCCTGAGCCTAAAAACAAACTCGTTTAGAAACGAGCCCGAGCTTCGCTTATCGAGCCCGAGCCGGCTCGCGAGCCTAAACGAGCCCATTGTTTATATAATTTATAATTAATATTTTAAATATATATTTAAATAATAATAATTACTATTTATAAAATTATGAACATGTAACTAAGTTATATATAAAATAATAATTATACTTGATATAAATTGTTAATAAATAATAAACGAGAGCTCGAGCTTGAAAAACTATATACGAGCCGAGCTCGAGCTTTAGAAACAAAGCTCGAATCAAGCTAATCGGGCTCGGCTCGGCTTGGCTCGGCTCGTTTGCACCCCTAGTTGCAATAGCCAAACACCCCCTAAATTATAGTACCAAATGGTGCCAACTGTAAAAGGGAGCTTTAAAACTTACACTCATGATGACCTTTAGACATCGATAACTCGAGCCCAGAAACCGCAGAGAAAACTACAAACATAAAACAAACGCACATATTACGTTAATCATCATAAACTTCAAACGCGCATCGAAAATCAAATTTGTCAATAACTTAAATCTTCACCCGATATAACGGGAGTTAGAACTCCGTCTCCGATTACCATACAAGTGCCAAGAAGAACCAAGATTAATAACGCGGTATGCAAAAACTTATACTTTTCGAGCAACATTCTCACTTTCGAATTATATTCCCTATCGGGCAATTGCTCCAACTTATACGTAGATAACGATTCATCGGCAACCTGTCTGTTTGGTAACAGGCTTACTTTAGCATGCCGGCATATTGACGAATAAAGAGCAAATGTACCACCTAAACATCAACTAACTGTTAAGAGAATTCTAACTGTCAACCCATTGGGAATTTCATAAATAAAGAAAACTGGTAATTACCTTCACCATTATCATCGGCTCTGAGAACTATGAACACGTATTTGCAAAGCGGGACGAGGGTCAAAGTCCAGAAAACGAATGAAAGTACGCCGAAAATCTCTTCGTTTGTTTCTGAGTGCTGAATATCTTCGGCAAATGTGCTTCGATAAACATAAAGGGGAGACGTACTGAGGTCACCATAGACTACACCGAGACTTTGATAAGCTAACAGCAGCGTCGTCCTCCATGAATCCTTCTAAACGCGATTAACAAACAAATTTCGATAAATAAAGAACAAAATTAAGCAGAAAATGAGGAAAAAATATAACTTTAATGGGCAGACCTTAGATTTTTGCCAACATTTTTCATTCTCAACATCCATGATTCGCAGAATTTTGTATATCGACTGCGAAAGCCACTAAGCGCGAACTGCAGATCCCAGCTGAATCAAAGGATATAAAAAAATAAAAATCGAAACTTTTTATTAATACCGAAAAAATCTTGATTGCGAACCGGAAAAATCAAATCAAATTATGAACACAGCTCAGATTTATATTCCAAACTTGCTTTTTAAGGTTGAAGAAGTGTGACCCATATGCTAATAGAACAACCCCCCTCCCCCCCCTGTGGTGTCCCATACATTTGTTTCAAGAACTTGATGTAAACAGTACAGTCCCCACTCATTAAAAAGTGAAATTGGCACCATGATTATGCTCCATAGGTGATAAGTTTGAAGACAAAAAAGATAAAGATTTCAACTTTTTTCATTTTATTCAATAAAGAAATTATTTATGAACCCATACCTCACTCATAAGTCATGCTGAATGTGCTGCAACTTTCACAATCATGAAACACCCTTTTCAACAACAAAAATAAAACCCGAATTAAATCGAAAAAAAAGCGTATGGGTTAATGATTAGATTTAACTAATTTCACCTTCCCCCTAATTATACACCCCCCCCCCCCCCTAATTATGCAATGTAATTAATTTGTATATACCATATAGAGACAAAAACAAATAAAGAGAGATCACAATCACATGACTCAACAACAATCATATTATGATAATATCAGATCAATCACAGGAAAATTGAGCCCACAAGATTCAAGGCTGTTTTAAGGACCACTTTACTCTCTCACTCGCTCATGCATGTTCAAAAATCATAATTCTTGATGGGTACCAAACTTCCACCAACCTATAGCTAAACACACAATTAAGATTGCTATATATCAGTCTAGAATTAAACAGAAAAATAATTAAAAAAACATGCTAAATGAACCCATCATTACATGTGATAAACTATAATACTAATCACCTTAAAGTGGTAATCTTTGTTAGGTATATGTAATCAAGATTGAAAAAAGCAACCATTTTTACTTAAAAAGAAAGAAAACGAGAATTAAGATTGCTATAGATGATAGAACAGTCTAGAATTTTGTAGAAAGATTTTTAAAAATCATGCTAAATTATAAAATGAACCCAACATTGCATATGATTGAGAAAATACCTTAAAGTGATAATCTTTGTTAGGCTTACACAATCAAGATTGAAAAAAGCAACCATTTTTACATAAAAGAAACATAAAGAAAATCAAAACTGACATATTACAGAAAGATTTACAAAATCATGCTAGATGATAAAATGAACCCAACATTGCATATGATTAACAAATTGCCTTAAAGTGATAATCTTTGTTAGGCTTACACTAATCAAGATTGAAAAAACAACTATTTTTACATAAAAGAAACATAAAGAAAATCAAAATTGACATATATATAACAGTCTAGAATAATAACAGAAAGATTTAAAAAATCATGCTAAATGATAAAATGAACCCAACATTGCATATGATTAAGAAATTACCTTAAAGTGATAATCTTTTTTAGGCTTAAACTAATCAAGATTGAAAAAAGCAACCATTTTACATAAAAAGAAAGACAAAGAGAATTAAGCATATAGAACAGCCTAGAATTTAGCAGAAATATTTTTAAAATTCATGCTAAATGAACCCAACATTACATATGAATATATGATTAAGAAAATACCTTAAATTAACAATCTTTGTTAGGCTTACACTAATCAAGACTGAAAAAAGCAACCATTTTTACATATAAGAAACAACAGGATAATCAAGATTGCCATATAACAGTCCAGAATTTAGTAGAAAAATATTTTAAAAAATCATGCTAAATGAACCCAACATTACATAAGAATATATGATTAAGAAAATACCTTAAATGAACAATCTTTATTAGACTTACACAATCAAGATTGAAAAAAGCAACCATTTTTACATAAAAGAAACAAAAACACAAACAAGATTGCCATATAACATTCTAGAATTTAGTAGAAAATATTTTAAAAAAATCATGCTAAATGAACCCATCATTACATATGAATATATGATTAAGAAAATATCTTAAATTAACAATCTTTGTTAGGCTTACACTAATCAAGATTGAAAAAAGCAACAATTTTTACAGAAAAAAGATAAAAAAAGAATGTGGAGAAGTTATGGAATATGGAGTTATGGGGTAGGGAAGCAAGAGCACGTGACAAGAACATGGACCCTCTCCTTCAAATCATGACTTAAATTTCACCAAAATATCCTCTTTATTTTCTCTCCTAACTTCTGTGCTTTTGTTTGGTGTTTGATATTTTATGTTTTCAAGATGCCTAAAATGTGTGAAATGAAGGGGGTGGGGGTCTCTTATATGTCATCTTCTGTGTAATTATTGAGATTTTAAAGCACTGAATGAATCAGTTTGATTGAAATCAAAACAAACCCAAAAAAAGCACCAATCTTTATCAACTATTGTGATTAGATAACAGAAAAAGATTACAACTTGAAAAACTTAGTCTGTGTGTTATGAGTCAAAAAAAAAAAAACCAAAAAAATCGCCAATCTTTTTCAACTATTATGATTAGATAATAGAAAAAGACTACAAGTTAAACAACAACATACTGTATTGAGTCAAAAAAAAAAAACCCAAAAAAAAGCACTAATTTTTTTAACTATTATGTTCACATAACAGAAAAAGATTACAACTTAAACAACATACTGTTTTGAATCAAAGAAAACCCAAAAAAAAAACACTAAACTTTTTCAACTATTATGATTACATAACAGAAAAAAATTACAACTTTAACAAGCTACTCTGAATATATCAAGCAAAATTTCAAATCCCAGAAAAATGTAGGCATTTTCAGCCATTAAATAACCTCAAAAACCCAAAAAAGCACCAATCTTTATCAACTATTATGAATAATACATAACAGAAAAAGATTACAACTTTAACAACTTACTCTCTATATCAATCTGAACTTCAAATCCCAGAAAACTTTAGGCATTTTAAGCCATAAAAGACTCTCAACCCCCCCCCCCCCCAAAAAAAAAAAAAAAAACACCAATCTTTTTCAACTATTATGAATACATAACAGAAAAAGATTACAACTTACTCTCTATATATCAATCTGAACTTCAAATCCCAGAAAACTTTAGGCATTTCAAGCCATTAAAGACTGTCAAAAGCCTCTGAAGTACTCCAAGTTCCAATCTTTAGCAGCATTTTAGATCTTTGAATAATAAACTAATAAAATGGTGGTGTGTGACTGTATCTGCATAAAGATATAGATTGGGGCGGTAATATTGAAGGTGGGAATTTTAGGTAAGTTTAATTTATATAATCTGTAATGGAGTAGGAAGATGATTTATATCATAAAGTTTCAAGATTTCAATGGAGATTATTATTAATATAAAGATGAGAATGAGAATATTATATGTCGGAAACAGATGATCGTGTTTCGAGTGTCTTTATGCAGATGGGTTGATGTAGACGATGGGTATATTCTTGTATAAAATAATGTAATTTTATATTATTTTATATTAAATAGTATAATATTTAAGTAATATTTTACCCAAAGTGTAGGGCGGTGAAGCTCAATAAGTTTCAAATCTGGATTTTGTTGCTTTAATAATGGATTATGTTTGTTAATTAAAAGTTTAAAGTTGATAATTTGAATGATGTATCTATCAACCAGATATGATGGAAATATATAAAGAAAAAAAATCAAATACAAAGTATCTTATCGTACATAAACCTACGAATGAAGTGGAAAATTAAGAAAAACGCAGTGGTATTTTTTGTAATTATTTTACTCGTATGGTAATTATCAAAATTACTATACAAATTATCTTGTGGGGTAATTTTGTAAATTTATCTTGTATGGTAATTTTGTAAAATGATCTTCTAAGGTAATTTTTATTTTATAGAATAATTTTGTAAAATAACATAATTATTCTACAAATGATCTTTTAGGGTAATTTTGTTCTTTGTAGGGTAATTACGAGAGTAAACTAATTACGACAATGCCACCGAATTTTTTTTTTATTTTTCATATCATTCGTACGTTTTATATGATAAGATACTTTGTACAGGATCTTTACTCATATATAAATTGTTTAAAGAAAAAAGTTGGAGAACTTCTTTTAGATTTGTATTGTATGAAATTGTTTAAAGAAAAAGGTTGGAGACCTTCTTTTAGATTTGAAGTATTATATGAAATTAAGATATAAAATTAGAAATGCGTCGGTTGATAAAGTAGCTAACATTTATATAAAACTTTACATGTGTGAAACGTTGTGAACCGTTCATTGTAAGGTTATTAAATAAATGAAATTAAATTAATACCGACCTACTTTATTGCTTTTATTTTTATTTTTAATTCTATAACGTTACATATTTTGGAGTTAGGGTTGTGAACGAGCCAATCTCTAATTAAGTCGAGATTGAATGAACTCGAGTCTATAAATAAGCTTATATTTAATAACGAGCTTCATTCTAAGTTTTATTGTGATTGAGTTCTAAACGAGCCTGTGTCTTTTGTTTTGATATATCAAATATATATGTGCATAATAATTATAATTATTATATATAAAATTATGATAAATAACTAAATAATATGTTATATTTATAAAGTGTAATTAATATAAATTAATTAATATATAATAAACGATTTGAGTCCTAGCCGAATTCAGTTATGACCTGTTATTTAAATATGATAAATTACGGTTATAACACATGTTATTTACGTCAGCTGCCCGCTTATTGAGTATGGCGTGGATTTTTACTGGTTTTGTATGATTTTAATGTGTTTTTTTTATTCTTAGTTGTTTTGTGTTATATTTGATATATAAATGTATGAAACGATTGTGTCATATATTTGGATTTTGGAGTATAAGGTTAATTTTGTAAAATGAATCTTAACTTTAACTAGGGTAATTACAGGTCGGTCTAGTTAATGATTAAAATCGGACCTACAATAGGTATTCTGGTTCTTAAATTTAATAACTGATTGGTTTTCATCATAAACTTTTAGGTTAATCGGTTTGGTTAGTTTGATTATTTAAAATTATAATTTAGTTAACCGTCGATTTTGACATGTATGAATCCAAGCTAAATTCAGTTAGCAAGACCTAAACTAACTATAATTTGTCTTATAAAGGAGTAATAATAATAATAATAATAACAACAACATAAGAAAAACTAGTGTCGTAGTTAACCGGTGTTGCATAGGGACACGGTTGAAATTTGGTACATGTCTAACTTCGTTATGTTAGTTGTGTCATAACTCAACTCTGACCATCAAAATAATAAGAAAGGGTAAAAATATAAGGTAGATAATAAAGGTAAACGAAAAAGAAAACGATAGAAACTCGGCCGGTTTCAGTGCACTTGTTAGAGGGCAATTACGAGTCGGTCTAGTTACTTATTAGAATTGAACCTACAATAGGTATTCTGGTTCTTAAATTTAATAATTGATTGGTTTCCGCCATAAACTTTTAGATTAATCCAGTTTGGTTAGTTTGATTATTTCAAAAATTAATTCAGTTAACCGTCGACTTTGACATGGGTGAATCCAAGCTCATTTTAGTTAGCAAGACCAGTAATATCTATTGGATATAAAATATCAACAATCGTTTTAATTTATAGGAATTAAAGAAAGGGTAAAAATATAAGGTAGATAATAAAGGTAAACGAAAAAGAAAACGATAGAAACTCGGCCGGTTCAGTGCACTTGTTAGAGGGCAATTACGAGTCGGTCTAGTTACTTATTAGAATTGAACCTACAATAGGTATTCTGGTTCTTAAATTTAATAATTGATTGGTTTCCGCCATAAACTTTTAGATTAATCCAGTTTGGTTAGTTTGATTATTTCAAAAATTAATTCAGTTAACGTCGACTTTGACATGGGTGAATCCAAGCTCATTTTAGTTAGCAAGACCAGTAATATCTATTGCATATAAAATATCGACAATCGTTTTAATTTATAAAGACATTAAAACACGAACAAATATCAACAATCGCTTTAAATTATAAAGACGAACGAATAGTAATATGTTCTTTATGAATGTTCTTTACTATCATATAACATACTATTTAATGTTCTTTACGAAAATTATAACAATTTTTTTCTATCATACAACTATAAATGATATTTTTAACATCGGTTCATATAATTCGATTATTTATACGTATATATCATAATTTGGACAGTAAAAACTAAAATATAAAAAGAAACTATGCGTAAAAATTAGAATATAAAATGGACCGTAAAAACTAAAATATATAAAAGAAACCATATAATATAAAAAGAAAATTAATAAAAAAATCGGTTTCTAAATTAGTACGATTTATTTCAATTTAATTCTTACTTATTTTAGTCATTAGTTTTTTTTCACTAATTTTTAAGTTTTAGACAACACGGGTTCGTTTAATGCCCCTAGACTTTTTGTTAGGTCCTGAGTATTATAAAAGCTTAAGGCTGCCCGGTGTGGGCTTCGGTATGGGGCTCGGCATCCCGCGTGGAGGACCGGCGCTGCCTTGCCGCCATCTCGCCCCTCTTGCCGGCGTCGTCTCCGGCTTCTCTATGCCGTTCAAGCTGTCCACTAGAGGACAAAACCTCCTCACACACACATATATACATATACCATATACATATATTTTTAGGCCATCCTCCATTTCCATACCTTCATCCTCTTTGCTTCATCCCGAGTGACGCCTACGTGAAGGCTCATCCTCCTTTGGAGGGTCATCACCATACCGTATAGCCTAAGATAATAAAGTGATTTAGAAAATTATATTATTAAATAACACTAAAATTTTTAATTATAGTAATATAAAAGATTATCATCATCAAGACCCATATTACATTATTCCAACCAACTTGACTCGCTTGTTTTCTTACAACTACCTTTTTTTAATTTATTTGCTAATTCAGAGTATGATAAGAACCATTGTATTAAGAATTAGTTAAATATTTTCATCATAATATTAAACAAAACTTGATGCATGAATCAAATTTGTTACCATGGTATATATAATAGGGGCGGATCTACCTTGTTAGAAGGGGTAACTTTCGTTGTCCCTTGAATCTTTGATGCTCCGACGATAGCGTAAATTTAGTGTAAAATTTTGAAAAAAAAATAAAGTTTTTTTTTTCTATTTGTTCCCTTCTTTTTAAATTTTGCCCCTATAAAGATTTTATAGATACTCCACTGATACATACTCTAATTGATTGATACTTATAAAATACAAAGTAAAAAATTGAAGTTTAACATGATGTATTGCATACATCAGGTTGGAGTCAAGAACAAATGTGACTCGGTTCGTTTTAGTTTTTTTTTTTTTTTTAGAAAAGGAAATCGCAATAAACCACATTTTGATTCGAAAACTTAGCATCATTTGTTGATAATTACAAGTTTATCTAGCATAGGTACCTTAATTTTGAGATTGTTTTTAAGGAATAAGCAGCATATTCCACCAAAAGCAAAGCATAAGTGTATATAGTCAAAAGCAAAGCATGGGGTTTCGCTTTTAACATTCATATGGATTCCTTAGGCAGCAAAAGGGTAGAAAGTAGGGTTAAAGTACATTCATATGACTCCAAAATCCAAATAGGTTTCTAATACCAAAACTAACTATAATTAATCTTATAAATGAATATATCCAAATAGGTTTCTAATACCAAAACTAACTATAATTAATCTTATAAAGGAATATTAACTATAAGGGGGTAGGGGTGGTTTCCACCCATCACTCACTCACAACTTCCAATCAAGTTCCGTCATATTATTAAGCATTATTCCATCACTCACAACCTTTTTTAATGGAAATGGTCATCACTCACCACCACACCCAACATCTCCCCCCCCCAACCAACAATTTCCTCACAACAATCAAAACAATAACGCGTCAAAAATACTATGTGTTATAAAAAAGGGAGCGTGAAAAATAGAGGTGGCGGTGGTGTTTTAAAATTTTCCACGCATGATAAAAGCCTATCACGGGGTTTTGTTCTTCCATCCCGGGTCCGCTAATAATAACAACAATATAAGTATTATTAGGATTACAGTTCTAATTAGTTTGTAGCTATGTGTGTCATGTAAAAGGTGTTTAGACACTAAATTAGGACGGAATTACAAATCGTCATGTAAATCACACACAAAGGAAAGTTAAAACTAGACATGTTTTCAAAATGTTTGGTAAACACCTAAACTTAAAATAAAAACACATAAAAGTGAATAACATTGTTTTTTTATATATTAAATGATAACATTTGGAGGAATAGTAACGTTTTTTTTGTCTTTAATTTTGAGGTTTTAAAAAAACTTTAAGGTGACTTTGATATTTAATTAATTAATTTTCCCACGAAAATAAAGTTAGTTTAGTTTTTTATATATGTATACTTTTTCCTGGATTTAGTTGTCGTTCGGTTGCTAATTAGTATGGTGTTTGGTAGTCATATTGGTACCTCATGTTTTTTAACTTCTCAACGTTCTAACACGTGTTGGTATAAATTCAAGTTCGTCTACATTTTACGTCACGTGAGTCACTTAGTGTTAAAAGTTTGTGATTTTACTTTACGTTTTTTTTCCTAATTTTGGTCATCGTTCAGTTGATACTTAGCATGGTTTTACACCCTCTACAACGCTGGTAGCACGATTTTACGCCCCTCACCGCAACGTGGGGCTTAAAACTAGTAAGAAAAGATGATTTGTTACACTAGATTGTTTTTATAGGAGATTTTACTGATTAGTTATTCAATAGACAACTAAACTTTGACAATTAAGAAATAAAGATGACAACTAATAAATTGCGAGATCAAGAAACAAAGTAACAAACTCAAGTTCAAGTTGAAATTTAGTAACTAATTTATGTACCCGTTATCAAACATCGTATTCGTATAAAACAAAACAACATTAGTTACCTACATTGGTGCACGGTTGCAAAGTACGTTGGACCACCATGGTGGCGACTAAAGATTGACAATGTTAGAAAAAGGTAAACACATGACAATAGATGTTGATTAACAACTTCATAACACTTTTAAAAAGAAGACTCAAAATGTTCGATTTGGTTAAAGTTGTGTGATGTGCCATGTACGAAATTTAAAAGAATGTAACCAGTCAAACGTTGAAATCATGAACACCGTTAATTGACGTGTAATCTTAGCGATTTAATTTTATTTGTGTCCTGTCAATTTTAACAAATAATTGCGCATATAAACTATGCACTTAATATCGTGATATATCACCGATATATCGGTTATCGGTACCCTAGTGAGATATCGGTGCAAAATATCTGTTAGAATATCAGTACCGATATTATCGATGATATTGACCGATATTTGACCAATATATCACCGGTTTTCCAGATATCAATACCTTTCTTCTAATTGTTGCTATTAGTGTTATAAGTGTGAATTGCTAATTATTATTGTTAAATATTGATGTTTTAAGTCTTAATCAGTTTCTACTTGCTATAATAGTTAGTGTGTTGCAAGTTGCAAAGGGTTAATTTGTTATTGGTAGGAGAATATACTGAATTGTAAGTGTTACATTGCTATATATATAAATTCAACATGATATTAAAGTTGTTGATATCCTACCACGATTACCAATATTTTAAATATCGGTCCTTAATTGATATCCGATTTTTTACTGCATTAACTGCTTAGCTATAAATGAATTAGCAGTTTATAACGATGGAATATGTGAGAATGACTGATTTTAAGTTTGTATCCATTTGTATCCTTAAACCCAAGATGCATATATTCATTCATCTTTAAATTTGAGATGTGTTCTGAATTGTGATTTGATATGATCCACATACCCAATGTTGCCCCATTGTAACCATAAATGTCATTTCATGTACAATGTTAGTCATGTGTAAGGTGGATGTATTTAAAGCGATTTGTTCCTCTCTTTTGAGGAGCCTTATCAATAATACAAACTAGTCAAAATACATAACTAAACTGATTTGTTATGTGATTTATATCCATCACTTAGAAGAGTAAGGGTTGTTTGGCAATTTTTGAATGGGTAAATGCCGAACCTGAACCATTAAGAGTCAATATAATATTTAACTATTCAGAGAAAATGTCTGTCCAATTCAAATAAAAGGTCTTAACCATTCAGACTTAGTATAATGTTTAACCATTTAGAGGCAAATGTCTGAACCATTCAGACATCTGCTCACGAAACAAACAATCTAAATCATTAAGTGCTGAACCAATAGAAAGTATTAACTATTAAGACTTCATTAAAAGCTGAAACAAAAAGTCTTGAGATTTGAAGGCATATAAAATTGATTCTGATTTATGTATTTGTTGAAAAATCTAGTGAAAAACTGGTTCTTCACATAATTTTGTGCACAAACAACTACATTTAATTATTTATACTATCGTTAATTAATGAATTTGCGGTCTCTTAATAAGGACTTTACAACAAGCAAAAAAGTGTTTAAAATGGAACTAAGCTAAATGAGATATCAGATTACGTCGTTGACCTAATGGTCTGCCTAGCTCCCATCACACACACAGGTAAATGAAATATATATTTTTATTTGCACGACAAATTTTGATCATTGACGGATCACTGAAGTATCAACGTGCCACAAGCGGAACCACCTGGTCATATCCACTAGGCAATAGTGCATGCACACCAATTCAGGAGGAAACTCAATAAATCTAGGAAAAAAACCTATAGTAAGAATCAAACCTAGAACCTAAATGGTCTCTAAGTTTTATCTTACACCTAAAATGTTACTAAACTATAGTATCATGGGCAGGTAAATAAGATATTGATGGGGTGTTTGAAAATAAAGTGTTTAAGAGAAATTATACATGAGCTTATCCCACATAAAAGAATGTATTGATCTTAAAATGTTTTTTCAACTTGCAAATAACAACTTAACATGCTTGTTAAACATATTTAATTGTGTTTTACTGCAACTCCTATCCACGTGAATCATACAAATTTAAAATTCCATAACCGGTTATGGAACAAATAAACCGGTAACTATCCTTTTGATTTAAAAAAAATTAAAAATAAAAAAACTATCCATTTGATTGGAAGATTTATCCGGTGACGTGTGCAGGAAGTTGTGATGTGTTGGCTCGATAGTTAGAGTGACACCATTATAGTCAACGTGTTATCACCACCGATTCCACATGTTTCTTTATCTATAAATCATGATATCCAATAATTGTTGATTTATAACCTTACACGTGAAAAGAATATTGTATTTTTACTATTTTAAACTTTAACTTAAGAAAACAGTTATATCATGCAACATTAACTAGTTTTATACCTGTTGCGTTGCCGGGCAATAGCTCGAATTTTTTTCAACCAATTAAATAAACACTGTCATAGTTTTGTTAGAAAAAAAAACTAAAATAATAAAAATACTGTAAATTTGAGATGGGGCAAAACTGAATTTATCAGGATAGTGAGCAAGCGCCAGGCACGAATAAAAATTAAATCAAGTCAACCAATTAAAAAACAACATAAAACCCTAAAACGATTGCAAGATGTAGTTTGAACTAGGGGTAAAAGTGTAATTTTGAACGGGGTAAAACAGTAATTTATCAAAAGCTAAAACGATGGAAATATTGTAAATTTTTACTCGAGGCAAAATCATTCGTAATTTTAAAGTATAGGTAAAATCGTATTTTGTTCAAGCCAATAAGGAGTGTCAGGCGGTAGTCTCACATGAAAATTGTAGTGTATAGTAATTTAACTGAATGAGTGCTATTATGAAATCTAGTGTAAAATGGTATAATACTACTAATCGAAGTGATTGAAATTATAAATTTAGTAAATATATTACTAGTGGGTGATTACCCATGTTTCACGGCGGGTCAACTTTCGCACGACGCTTATATAAAAGCGTAGAATATGTGGGAGCTATGGTGACATGGTTGTGGTTGAATACGTCGTTTTGAATATTGAAACGTAAATAAACAAATAACATCACAACTAAATTTAAAGTTTTAAATATCGAAGCTTAGAATAAAAATAAATACAAGCGTAGAGTTTGTGTGTGTGTGATGACATTGTCGTGGTTAAATGTATAGTTTTGAATATCTAAACACAGATAAAGTATACGTCGCGAATAAATACATAGTTATGAATAAAAAAATTACAAAATTAAGATATAAAAAAGTTAATTAATATTTAAAATAAAAGAAAATACAATCAATTATTCAATTATATGGACTAGTTTACTTACCAGGCCGACCATCGAACTTCTTTGTCGACACCAGTAGGCTGATGATCTCATATGGGCCGATAACTAAAAAATAGTTTCACATTTTCTTTTGATCTCTCATGAAATATATCATAATACAAGGTGTTAAATAATAATCAAATTTAAAAGAATCATCATAAAATTGAATATGATATTGATAAATATATGATAGAAAAAAAAAAACAAACTGTTTATGCAATTAGGGGGGAAGGATCCACTAAAAATGGATTTTGACTAAATAGCTTAAGAAAGATTGTGATGATGACATATGACACTCCTTATAAATAGAAGGAATGACATTTTGGTACTAAAATATTTTGGTTCTTATAAGTAAGAGTGTGAAAATAACATGTGACACTCCTTTTGTTTTGTAAAAAATACAAAAAAATATAGTACAAAAAATTTAGCAAAACAAAATATAGTACAAAAAAATATAGCACAAAAAATATAGTACAAAAATTATAGCATAAAGTAGAGTACAAAATAATATGGCACAAGAAATTCAGTAAAAAAAATCTAGTACAAAAAATATAGCACAAAAAAATTAAGAAAAAAATTTCAAGACAAAAAATTTCAACAAAAAAATATAACACAAAAAGTACTAAAAAATTTAGCACAAAAAATGTTATACAACATAGAAATACAACACATGTTAGTGGGTTATTTTAGTCGTCATATTTCATATTAGCAATATAGTACTTAAATTAAAGATAAAAGACGCTCGATTTTATGGTGAAATTTTTATGAAAAAATAATGTCGTGTAAAAAAGTTATGAACGTTAAAAAATGGGGATGAAATATGCATGTGTTTGCATGTGGAGAGAGAGTAAATAAATATGATTTTCCAAAGATACCTTTGATACTTTTTTTTTCTAACATTTTCATCTTAACTATTGATTTAAAAAATAAATGGTTAAAATTCTTTCTCATCCTACTTAGACAAAATCAACTTCTTATTTGATCTTACCCCTTTGCAATTATATAATCATTTATATATCACAACTGGTACATACAAGATATAGGTCTTGTAGTGTGATTTTAGCTAAATTATACAAATATCACTCAATATAAAATAAAAAGTTTATTTTCATAGTTAATACATCATAATCTAATGTTCATAATCCAGATTAATAATTAACTTTACATGCATATTTATATACTTTGAGGAATTCTTGTAAAATCTTAGTTATTATATCTGATAAGTTGTATAAACAATAGTGTATATGGCCTATGGAATAATGCCCTTGTACACATCACCCATAAAGGTCGTTAACATCTCCCTTAGGGCCTATGGGCTAGTGCCCTTGTACACATCACCCCCAAAAATCGTTAAACACCTCCCTTAGAGGGCGTGGGATGGATGTGTGGGGCTGGTCACAAACAGTGACGGATTCATGGGTGTTTTGGGGTTCCTAGGAACCTCCTGGTTTGGAAAAAAATGAAAAAAAATAGTGAAATTTTATATGATTTTTTTTAAAAAGTAGAGAGAATTAGTGAAAATCTAACAAAAGGAACCTAGTGGAAAAAATTCATGGATCCGCCACTGGTCACAAACCTTGAGGGATAATAAATCTAAAACCCCTTATTAGCCAATCAAATCACACTTCTCTTTTTATTTTCTTTTTCGTTATTTAATTTGCTTTAGTGAAAGTGAAACCATTACTCCTTAGAGAATAAAGTGCGTGAAAGGCTTTCGTCTACGTGGCATTGACGCGGCTGACAATACTTTTTTCGCTTTTTAGTAAAACCAGAACACATGGAAGGAGTGCCCGTGAAAAAAGGAGGATACTGGGGAAGAGATGGGACAAAGATATGAGAAAAGAATTCGTAAGGGTACAATCTGCATGGAACAGAGAAGTAAACGTGTGGGAGTGGGAGAGAGAAAATAGGAGAGAAAAAGAGTGGTGAGAGAGAAATTATGAGAGATAAGAAGCGAAGGATGATGTGGAAAGGAAGGACGGTGAGGGTTTGTCACACCCTCAATTTCCACTTGCGGAGTATTACGCGAGGCGTGTGATCAAACCAGAATCTTAGACACTAGCAATATCGAACGACTCTATATGATTTATTAAACGTTTTCCAAAAACATTTTTTGTAAACATGCATAGTCATTTTCAAAATATCAAGGTTTCAAAGTTTAGCGGAAGCATTAAAATAAAGTAACGGGCGATAACATAAACGCCAAAACCAAAATCCCAAAAATTATTCGTAAATAAAGACTCGATAAAAATGTCTTGATCAAATGCAAGTGAGTGCACCTAGCGCTCCTAGCGTCCTGAGAAACATTTAAAGAAACAAGTGTCAACATTAAAGAAGAGTGAGTTCACAGGTTTTTATAAGTTCACAAGTTCGGTTTAAAAGATTGTTTTCCCCCGTTATCCCTAACCCGGATAACGACATAGTTCCATTATTCCTAACCTGGAATAATATGGTTGGTTCGTAAATAAGTTCAATGTTAACATGTAGGTAGCGAGCCTAAAGTTACGTCACGTAAGAGTTCGCGATCGAAGCTGACTGTTGTTGCCTCTGTGTTGCCAGGTCTATCATGACTATGGCGAAAGTTAGGCCAAATTAATCACCCGTTGACCATTCCCGGTCGGCTAGCGCAACTAGCTCGGGTGGGGCTTGTCGGGCCCAGTAGTACTACTATAATTTCCCCGCTATCTAACCCAATACTAACGATCCGGAGTTGGTTGAGGACTTCCGTGATAAAGCTACTTAGTGACCATAACATACATTAACATTAACTTAGTTACCAATAGTTAACGGCGTTAATTTCGCATAACGTAAAAAGATTGAGTTGTAGAGCGTATACATGTTTCTCCCCCTGTTGTTCAAAACCGGATAAAATAGGGCCGTGAACTCACCTTAAATTGCTCGGTTAGATAAACGCAAAAGAAGCAAATGATGGAACCACTAATCGCGTCCTAACATGTCAACTGATTCAAAATTAGTGTGTGAACACACTGACACAAAACCCTACGCATAACTAACACAGAGTACAGCACACGTAATAATCAATCCGAAACCATAATCATGCATGCAAAGTATCACCATACAAAATAACGATCAAACCAACTTGTCATAAACACATGATAACTCATACAACACTTAGGTACACACAAACGCAAGTTATCATGTTTCAGCTTGTATGCCCATAACTGGGCTGTTTTCGAGGATTTTTATAAAATAGTTTCAACGTTTCAAAAATTCTAATTTTTTTACAGGAGATGTCAATTAGACTTTAGAAATTTGTGTAAAATTTTCAAATCCTAAACCTTTACCAATTATTTATATATTAGGCTGCAGTCAGATTCGTCGCTTTCTGACTGCAGTCCACAAGAAAAATTATTTAAAAATCATCGTTCATCCGATTAACGAAATTCCAGTGGCAGATTTTCGGAAATTTCCGTCTCCAGTCACTGTACAGATTTTGTGACCTAACCCCATACAGACTATGAGATCCGACTCGATAAACAACCTGCAAATTCTGCAGAATTTACGCAGCTTCAGCTGCTGCACTAAATGACCATTTAAAATAGCAAACAACCTCAGAAAAATATGAATCTGGCGCCATTTGAAGCGTTTTCAAAAATACACATTTTAGGCTTCAGAAAATCCACTTTTCGATAAATAATGATCAGGTTACAGCCAACTGAAGTTGGCTGTAAATGTCAATCAGCTTACTGTTTTCGACTTTATCGCATTAGAACATGTGTAAACGGCCATGACGCTTAGTTGTATTGATCAACAGCAGGTTAACTTGTCAAATATCATCCAACATATCAATATTCATGCAGACCCTAAGTATATATCATGATCTTTATCGATAAAACGCAGTCTACGATTTTAATATTCAACATATCATCACAACCGCAAAGATTCGCATATTCATCCGAACTAATCATACACCACAACATTTTTCATAATAATAATAATCATACAAGCACATTATCGTGATCAAGATTACACAAAACCTAGTGTGAATCGCAATACAATTAAACCCAACCTTGAAACCTAGTGTGAATCGCTGTCATAGGGTTGAAGATAGCCTGAGTTTTAATATTAATAAATGCAGATTTCCCACTATTTGCAAACTTATATATATATAATATATATTTATATAATAAAATAAGAATCGGGAACTGATTATAGAGCAAATCAAAACGTTAGACCGTGTGTAGTGGTGTTGTGAAATGGCGTGATCCTTGCCACTTCACGTCGGAACACGCTGGCACACCACCCCCAACGGTGTGATGTTTGAAATTTGGCTGTTGGCGTGATTATAAAAACACCTGTGAAATTGGGGGGGGGGGGGCTTGATCTTCAAAAGATGCCATGTGTTGCATAACCCAGGGGTGATCTTCAAGCCCTGCTACACATGGTTTTATAAACAAATTGAATATGTTTAGTTAGAATACTTTGACATTCTAGAATTAAGTGATCGTCTAGATGGAACCTAAGGGACGGTTTTGTCTGCAGAATGTTTTGAAGAGAGCTAAAATATGTCACTAGAATTGAATTTCATAGGAACTGGAGTTCATCCGAATTTATATATGTTCGGTTTGTAACTTGGCAAACGTGAATTGAAACATCAAAAAACAAAAGGACAAATTGCCCTTACTTCGTGTTTCATAATCATCGAGTCTGAAACTGCTAAAGCTAATGAGGTGTTTTCTGATGTACCGACTAATTTTATGTTTAACCATTCCTAAGCTTTTTTGTGTTCCATTTCTAATCTAATCTCTATGTTCGTCTATGGTTACTAATCTAATTTCCTCAAACTTCTAAAACCAAAATCAACAAGCCTTAGCAAATGTCGCCACCATTGTAGGGGTAGCGTCTGGCGGATGTAGAAATTTTTAGCTATCTTGTTTACATTAAATTGATCAAAATAATATGTATGTTTAAATTTTGTAGCGAATATTCAACCCAAAATGAAGTATTAATTTTGGGTTTTAAGAATTAGGGTTAGGTTATTGTATAAATGGTCTTAACATACAAAATACTCTTAATGTGAGATGTTAAGTAGCACTATGGGGTGAAACTAAATTGGATGTCAAGTAACAAAGAAATCGTTATATTTGCCACAAAAAAATATTGTGGTAAACTCCGACATGATAATAAGTATTTAATAATTGACTAAAGTCTGAAAACTTGCATTATTGAAGAGAGTTGACACATATTGTGATGTGTCATGCCTATTAGTATAATGTATTTATCGGCGATAGTTGACATTAATGGCTTTCAGTCTTTACTTTGAATAACTGAATAAGTCACCCGAATGTCAGTGTCAGTGGCGGAGCTACGTTAGTCATGTTACCATTAACTACCACGAACTAGCGGAGCTTGAGCAAATATATAAGGGGGGGGGGGGGCTTAAAAGCTCGCCTATGGTCGGTGTAACGTTAGTCATGTCACCGTTAACCAGTACGAGGTTAAGATATTACGCTATAAGTGGGTGTGCGACTCTTTGTATAATATTTAATAATCTATGTTGGCGTAGCTACAATAATCTTGTGCTCTGCCGGACATTATTAGGTATCTTTGTCCAAATATATATGTATCCAACACTTTGGAACGAACTCAACATGTCTTGCTTGTCTGTATGTCCGAACATCCGTCTAGGTTTGTCTAATGGATACTGGGCCTGAGTTTTGGGCCTTTATTTATGTAGCCTGAAAACTCACATTATATTGTATTATAGAGATGGGCATAATAACCGGTTCCAAACCCGACCCGGTGGAACCTACCTGGGACCGGTTCCGGTTCCTACTCGAAATATAGTAGAACCGGTTCCGGGTTCAAAATACCCGATGGTTCCTACCCGGTTCCACATTTTTGGAAAAAAATAAGTTCCGGAATCGGTTCCAACCCGTACCCGGTTGTACCCGTAACCGGTTCTTATCATACCCGGTTCCTACGGTAACCTTCCAGACCCGGCGTCAATATATTTTTAATGTGAGTTTTTTTTATAAGTCTTTGCTAGAAACAAGTACCCGGTTACACAAACAACCTAAACAAGAAACGTTAAACAAAACATATAAAACACTAAACATACTGATCATAAAACACAAATGGGTTTACAATACATAAAACAAACTAAATTTTCGATGACCCGGTCCCGGATGCTTCACCCTTTTCATTGTTTTTCGCCTTTGTCACCGGACAATGGCGGTCGGTGTGTTTCTTGAGCGTCGAGTTGGCCGACGCCTTCTTGAACTTCCCGCACCCCTTGCATCTAGCCATTTCATGGCTATCCGACATCAAGCACAAGTCAAAGTGCTTCCAAATAGCGGGGTTTCTTTTGGTTTCCAAAACAACCACGACCTCATCGTTGCAAGCCATCGTTATCTCTTGTTAAAGTGTTAAGTTTATATAGAAAAACCGATTCTGTAAAGTGTAAAGTGTAAAGGGGTTTATATAGAAAAACCGATTCTGTAATCAGGAACCGGTTCCAACGGTAACATTTATCAGGAACCGGTTCCAACGGTAACATTTTATCAGGAACCGGTTCTGAACAGTGAAAGTCAGGTTTTGACAGTCAGGAACCGGTTCTGAGCAGTAAAAGTCAGGTTTTGACTGTCAGGAACCGTTCTGAACAGTAAAAAGTCAGGTTTTGACTGTCAGGAACCGGTTCCCAACACTATCAGAAACCGGTTCCGCACCATACCCGGTTCCACACCATACCCGGTTCCATAATACCCGTACCCGGTTCTACACGGTTCCATATTCTTGGGTGTGAACCCGGGTAGGAACTGGACCCGGTTCCACACCATACCCGGTTCCAATGACATCCAAGCAGAACCGGGTCCGGGTTGGAACCGGTTCCGGGTAATAATAAAACCCGATTATGCCCATCTCTATTGTATTATTGTTTATCATGTATCACGTGAGAATTATCATTCGGCAATGTATTTGTCTATTTGGTTGACATATAGTTATGGGCCTGGGCCAATGTATTTGTCTATTTGGTTGACACATAGGTATGGGCCTGGCCACAAATGCCACTAGCCAATACGAAATCAACACTAAAGTCTGTAAATGACTTAAATGTGGGCTGCGAAACCAGATTGACACAATCAAATGACAATTATAACTTTCATCAAATTAAGTTAAGTGTTTTTTATATATTATAAACAGTGATAATTGGTTCCAAGTAGATGAGAGAAAAATGTTACTGTTTATTCGTATATTTCATGGGATACTGTTTACTATGTAATTTTTAAATATATTTTGAAAGTAGTTGTGAGTGGAGGAGAAAGAAAATGTAACGATAAAGGTACAAAAAATATTATTTAATTGAAATAAGATAGAAAATTTAGTGATATTTAGTATAGTTATAGGGTAGAAATTGTGGAAGGAATGTGAATGCATTTCCAAAAAAAACATACTCTTTTGTATCCACAAAATGCATAGTATATTTTTAGAGGGTTAAGTTGGTTTATTTTTAACAACTCGAATTTTGTAACACCAACTAGCAAGAAACTAGCTAGGCAAAAACAAGATTACAATGCCATAACTAGTGTGTGTGTGTTTTTTTTTAACTAAACTACCTGGTGAATGTTGACCTTACCGTTCGTATTAACAAATCATAAATGAGAAAAATTAACAATGCACATTGTCAGTTTGGGTTGTTTTTTTTTTTTGGCTAAAGTCGAAACTTGAAATGAAACTTCAGCTCTTGAGTTTCTTAAAACGGGTCACCTTTGGTTATAATTCGTTTCCGCTTAGGTTTTAATCCTGGTTTTGGATTCGGTTTTATACAAAACTATTCCGAAAGCATAACTTCATTGCAAAGATTAGAAGTTAAACCATAACATCAACACATAACCACACTCTTTTAACACTATAAATACGCACATATTCACAATTTTGCATTGATGTATCTAATAAAAGTAAGTGATGTGCATTTCAGATTGGGTCAATTATTTAATCAGTTTTACTACAGTAATAAGTATAAAAAGGTCACATAAAATATAAACAAATTTTTTTATATATTAATTAATTCACAGCCAAACCATTCGTTATTGAATTATTTATAACTTTATTTGTTCCATATCTACTTATCCGTTTTCGCTCACCACTATTGACTTATTTATAACTTTTTGTTTTTGTTTAAACATAAAATAGTCAAATATTAAAATAAAAATAAAAAAAACAGTTATATTATATCTTTGTCTTGGTCCCCAAAATGCACACATGTACCACATCCCCGAAATTGCTTTAAATAAACAATAAAGTGTTACTTAAGCTGTATAAAATTTTTTGTAATTTTAATTGTTAACATACCAACTATTTGGTGTATTTCTAAAAAAATGGAAAGAAAGGTGTAGTGAAGGCAACGTGACTTTTAGTTAAAAACATACGTAAGGAATCATTAGCCAAACCGTCGATTTCCAGCTCTCGTGTTTGCCCTTTTATATACGTTGTATACTATTTAATCGACGTTTACAGATATTTAAATGTTTTTACACGACTTTTAAGGATATTTGGATATTTTTTACAGTTATCACAACTCTTTATGAAAAGGATAGTTATGTAATCGACTATAGTCAGATGCACAGCTTCATTGGGTCTCTGTCGTCCTCGTAATAACGTCATAATCATAGAGAATCCCACAAAAATATTTCATGTTATTTTACATATTTTCATCACACGGTCTTCGTTTGTTTACTTGACTCTAATATCTTATGTTATTATTTATAGTCGTCGTTACAATCTAATTATTTGAGGAATTTATCAATGGGACATTAAATAATTAAAAGAGAAAAACATTAAAAAAATTGTTTGGGAAAAAGAACGGCCGTTAAGAAGTGATGGGGTCAGTCAATCAAGATAACTTTTTGTTTTTTCCTTAATTTGTTTTTTATTACCTTTTCATGATTTTGAAGCAATTATTGAAGTTGGGTTTAATTTTTTTTAAATAATTGTATTTTGAGCCGTCAGTTGCTAGTAGGTCATAGCTACCGGGGCCGCCACTCACTACCACCGCACACGAACCCTACCAATTCTGTTGTTTCATTTTCAAATAGTATAATAAATTTTAATATGTTAAATATTATGTTCAACAAATAACTAAAAAAGGTTATAATATAAATTTTATTATGCTTCAAGACCGGAAGCTAGAGTTAGGTAGAATTAGAATTAAGAAAAAAGCTAGACTTAGTTAAATAATTCATTTCGGTTAGCCCAGAAACCAAATTTTAAATATATTGGGGAAGGTTGTAAAATCGTTAGGCGCTACTCGACAGGTGAGGTAACGACTAATGATTAGTCGGGATTAATAAGGATTAATTAGATTGGGATTTTATATGTAACTTTCAGTTTGTATGTATATACACATTTTTGTTTGTATTTTCTTAAGTAGAGATGTTTGAACACTTTTTTCGACCTATATTTTTAAATAGATATGATTAATTGCTAGAATTTACAGGTTTTGGTCAAGAATCTGATCTAAATTTGGCCGGAATCGCTAGACTACCACTGATTATTAGCAAATTAGGACTAGATTTGACCATTGTTGACCGTCTATGATTAATTGACCGATTAGATTTGATGAACCTGGGACTAGCAATTAATCGGAGACTAGTCGGGTATTGTGAGATGGGCTTTCTTTTAAATATAGTGATACAACACAATTATGAATTAACAATTAACCTATTATAAAACCGAGAAATCCAAAACCCAAACTGGTAAACACTCATCTTGTTAAATTTTGGTTTTATAGCTCTAAAAGCGAAAACATACGTGATTTAAAATAGCTTTTTTTGTTCGGTTTTAACCATTTTGATATTGGTCTGGTCTTAAATTGACCAAAAAGAATCAAAACAAGGAAATCAGCCCGAGGAACTCGAAACACGAACTATAAACATCTTAAATACGTAGACATGGATGGTGGGTAGGCATGTTATTATGCGATTGTAAACAATAAAATTGGAAAGGAAGACAAAAGGCATTTTAACGAATACTTGGTAACGGAGTTTCGATATGTTCTTGTTTTCTTCTTTTTTGTTCTATGAACCATACCAAAAGACCGATGTTCTTCACTCTAAAACCATTGACTAGAGTGTATGCGTGTGTAGTCGGCTTGGTCCTAGTTTGGGCCGCGAGTGCAAGGAGTCAAGGATATGTTGAACTAAAAAACTGTAGAATTATAACAAGTCTCATACAAAATAAAACTACATATAAAATTCAAAGATCATGTAAAAAAATCACATATAACACTATTTTCTTCATGTTTATAAAGAGCTTGTAGTTGTGAACACAATATTTTATCAAATAGCAATGCATAATATATAAGAATTTAATATAAAACGTGGACATAAAAGTTAAGGTTCAAAATGTAACAACACAATGTATTAATGATGGTTATTTTGATGAAAATTTGCAACGTATTGTCATCTCCAATTGTGATTTTGAAAGGTTGGTGAGTAGTGTTTTCGTAATTATGTCTTGGAGCTTCTTCATTTTCTTGGTCCGTTGATTTTTAAACTTGAACTAGAATTGTGTATCTAGATAGTAACACACCTAAAGATTATAGAGATAAGGTTGTCATATCTTGTTTATCTAGGGACAACATAATAAACATACAATTATATTACATTACATTGAAGAAGTATGTTAAAAATAAAAATAAAAACTTCACGTACATAACGAAACATATGTACATAACGAAATTATCATATTCAAACTGTACGTATAATCTACACATGTTTCTCATGAATACCTTGAAGAAGTATCCCATTGTCAATCCATTGAGGGACCCATAACCTTTTAGTCGAGAGGTCTTCATATGGTTTATATTTGATCTCTAATGGCTACAATAGAAGGTCTAATGGTGTTTTCTTATATAAAAAAAACTTGATTTGTATATAAAATCCATAAAATTTCACAGATTGAGATCAACGGACACTCTTGACCCCTTAGTTCCGCCCCTGATGCCTCTACATGTGTGTCTTTTGCCCATAACAACAATGTTCGCCAATGACACATGATTATTGACCATGGACATAAAATTTTGGATTTTCTGGGAAATTTGTAAATGTATTATTTTGAGGAATGTACAACCTTAAATGTGTTTTTAAAATTATAAAAAAAAAATTGTAGCAATTTTTAAGCTAATGTATGGGTGTGATATTTCCCTCTAGCAAAAAGATTATCCAAGTACAATGATATTACTAGTATTTTGTTTTCTCCTGTCGTCTAAAGGAAGAAAGATATATAGTGTATATGAGTCATGGTTTAAAAAATATAAAAAGAAAGGGATAATTTCACACTAAAAAACAATTTCCTCGACTAGCTAGAGTTTCTTTTATGTACTTAACAAATTATTATTGTTCTTTTGCTAAAAGTGGATCGAAAAAGTAAATGTTTATAGAGTAGTTGAGAAGTACTCATCCCTCCGTGGTTATTAACTTATTGTTCCGTGTTGTTTCATTTTACTTTACAAGGTTTATTTAACAAGGGGTTAGTTAACGTTTAATTGGACTTAATGTACGATTCGTACGAGATGAGAATATAACATGCAGTGCGGACCATGACCAAAAGTTTCATGATGGGGGAGGGGGCGGGGGGAAGTCATGGGACCCAATTTATATGTTGTATAAATAATTAAGCAAAATAATTTGGCTTATTTCGATTGATAAATATATTGTCAGAAAAACTCTCTAAGTTTTATATTGTATTATTATTGTATAAATATATAGTCAGAAAAACTCTCTAGGTTTTACATGATCAATCGAGAGTGTTAAAGATCGCAACCTCTCTATATAGTGATGGGTACTTGATAGTTTTGGACTTAAAGCTAGATATATCGACTACCGACTATCAGTGAAGAGGAATTTTTATAAAATAACGCATATAAATGGTATTTGTGACGGTCAAACTTTAATGGAAAACGGTGATAAAAAAGTTTCGTCTTTGTTTTTCTCATGGATTTAATACATAATACCATGAATGTTATGTTGAGTAATATGATAATTAATTGGTTATATTGACACTTCCTTCTTAGAGCCTTTCTCAGTGCATATGCTACTCCAAGTTTAGTGAACATATGCTTAGTAATATGATAATCTAACTTGTTTTTTTAATTAACTATTTATAAGTAATTACACTATTGTTATTTAAGAAAACAACTAAATTAGTGATCAATCATACATACATAAGACTAAATTGTACTTTATGTCCTTTAAGTTTGAATAAAGTTGTAGGCTCTGTCCTCAACATACGAAAATTACACTGGATGTCCTTTAAGTTTCCACCTTCCATCATGCGGTATCCTGTTCACATAACGTGCTTAGTTTTTAACGTTAAATGCAATCATGTGCAGTGGTATTTTGGTCCTTCTACCATTTCAATAATATTTTTAACCTTGCTCAAAAGTCACAACCCTCCCCACCACCACTTTATCCTAGAGATGGGCATAAAAACGGTTCCGAACCCGAACGGTAGAACCGAACTGGAACCGGTTCCAGTTCCTACCCGACATTAAGTAGAACGGTTCCGGGTTCAAAATACCGTTGGTTCCAACCCGGTTCCACAATTTTACCATTTGAATCGGGTAGTAACCGGTTCCTACCCGTACCCGGTTCCTACCGTACCGGTTTCACTTAGTACCCGGTTCCATCAGTACCCGGAAATGCAGATTCTAGAAGGAACCGGTTATACCGTTAAATGTTACCTTTGGAACCGGTTATAGCCGAAAAAGTGGAGACTAACGATAGAAAGAAAACGAAAAATAACAAACACAATAGAAAGAAACATTACACAAACTTTATTAAAACACCAAACCAAACGGGTTACATCAAACATTTGAAGAACTGGTGCCGGAAACCTTCTCCCGTCTCATTTTTCTTTGCCTTCGTCACTGGGCAATGCCGCTCAGTGTGTTTCTTAAGGGTTGAGTTGGCTGCGGCCTTCATAAATTTTCCGCAAGCTTTGCATCTAGCCATCTCGTGGCTGTCGGACATTAAACAGAGATCAAAATTCTTCCATATAGCTAGGTTTCTTTTGTCTCTAAGACAGTAACAACTTGTTCGTTGTCTTGCCTTATAGGTATTTTGCAAGATTTTTGAGAAGATGATTGAGTTTGTAAGTTGATGATGGTGAGTTTGTAAGTTGATGATGGTGAGTTTGTAAGTTGAAATGGTAAGTAGGGAGGGGTTTATATAAAAAAACCGATTTCGACGAACAGGAACCGGTTCCAACGGTAACTTTTTTTAATCAGGAACCGGTTTCTACGGTAACATTTTTATCAGGAACCGGTTATAACGGTAACATTTTTTCAGGAACGGTTTGAACAGTAAAAGTCAGATTTTTGACTGTCAGGAACGGTTCTGAACAGTAAAAGTCAGGACTTACTGTTAGGAACCGGTTTCTAAAACAGTAAAAAAGTCAGATTTTCGACTGTCAGGAACGGTTCTAAACAGTAAAAAATCAGATTTTCGACTGTCAGGAACCGGTTCCACACAGGAACCGGTTCCACACCATACCCGGTTCCATAATACCGTACCCGGTTCTACACGGTTCCATATTCTTGGGTGTGAACCCGGGTAGGAACTGGAACCCGTTCCACACCATACCCGTTCCAAGCATTCGAGCGACAACGGTTCCGGTTGGAACCGGTTTCCGGGTAATAATAAAACCCGATTATGCCCACTCTACTTTATCCCCACCGTCCCTCCATCAACCATATCTACTACCACCGTTTAGCATCAATGTTGTGACTACAACAGTCCAGTCCACAGGCCCAACTAGTATGACCCAATCGAGTAATGTGGTGCAGCTGAGGAAAAGTAATCGTGTGCACATGGCCCCACTCAAATTGCAAGAATAATATGCACAGCATCACATTAGTATTTTATTTAATTAATTATATTGTGGGGGGAGAGCAGTAGTTATATAGGGGTTGTTTTGTGTGAGGGAGGGTAAGAAAATGATGTCAAAGTTGTTGTACTCTTCTCTCCCCAACTTTCTTGTAACTAATTTCTCATTACCATTTCTATCTTGAGCAATACAATTCAACGGGTCGTCTATAACAATTGTTCAATCCCAAGGGGCAAGGGTTTGTATTTGGAAGGTTAGGGTTTGCAATTCAGAAAGGATTAGCGACGCATCTTGTTGTCCGGCTACCTTCTGTTTTGATGTAACTTGGCAAGTTTTCTGAATTTAAAATAATATTATTTTAAAAAAAAATTTCAATTTAGTTCACTCCAATCAACATCACCATACCATCAACCCCCATCTTCAACAATGGCATGAATACCAGTGGAAGATAATAACTTAAAGGACACCTAGTGAATTTCCGTAATTAAAGGACAATGCCTACAATTTTATTCAAACTTAAAGGAGATAAAGTACGATTCAGTTCATACATATTAATATTTTTTTAATAATAATGAATTGTCAGTTGGATGTTAGTTATTAACACTTATTTATGTATTTGTTGTTCGGCTGTTATTATAAATCTTGATGAGGGGTGATTTGAGGTTTTTTTTTTACTAAAAAACTTTTTAATTATCTATCATCAGTGAAAAGTTTGACAAATAAAATATATATTTTTGCAAAAAAATAAAATAAAGTTACCTGACCCATCATTTGTTTATTTCAAATATCAATTCTGGGAATAAATTAATGCATTCAAAGAGTATTTCAATAATATATAATTGTTTAGAAAATGACTTGCAATCACTTCTTCCACTTGGTATCTTAACAAGTTGTGAATTCCACTCATGAAAACACCTCTTAGAGAAAACTGTTTTCTTGATTAATTTCATTAAGAACTCAACTTGTAACCTGGTTTTATTTATGTTAAAAAAAGAATACTTGTTGGAATTTTTGGTTACATTTCTTACCATTTTATTACCAAGGAAATTACAAGTATAAAACCAAAATGTGAGTGGATAGTAGGTATCTTTACTACACAAGGATAAAGGGAAATAAATGTAAAAAAGATTGTTTTTCCTATTTATATGGTTAGGGTAAACGTGTATGTATGTATGTATGTATGTATGTATGTATGTATGTATGTATGTATCTGGTAACTAGGTAGAGTATCACTAAATACCATACATGTTTTATATTTGTGAATTTTCTTGAAAGTAGTCTTATATTCGCTCCCATACCCGAATACATGTTTATAACGTTTTGGGATCCTTTTAGGTTTGTGAATGTTTGACATCCTTGGTCAAAATGGTCCTATGGGCTTTCAACATTGCCTAATAGGATAACGAGTACAATGTTTTAAGATCTAGTCTATTCGGGAATTTGCTTATGGGTGGCCGTGTGGTTCCTTATCACTCTTGCTTATTGTTTGGGTACCCCAACGACTAAGAAAATATGTGTGTCTATAGTGGGTACATTTCTTGACACCCTGCTTGTCAAGAGTTGTCAAGCCAAAAGAAGTTTTGCACGAGGGCATGCGTAACCTTTTGTGACACATCAAATGTTCGAGAATCAAGTCTACTGATAAACAAAACTAGTACTAATGTGTGGGTTCCGGTCACTTTTACGTATCTTTTCTAGTTCCTTGAGACTTAAGAAAACGTGTACACTTCTTGACACCCACTTGTCACAGGTCGGAATCACTCCCCTCATGAGTTAAAAACTTAAAATATGACGAAACTAACGAAACTGTGTTTAGTATCTTGATCAACGTTGTCGCCAGGTGCCTTCAAGATGGGTCCTTGGCAATTGGCATTAGGCGAACATCCTTATCAAAGCGACCGAAATCGCCTCAGGTGGGTTCAAGAAACATTACTCACCAAACCATGTTCTTCCTGTCTAGTTTTCAATATTAATAATATATATATATATATATATATACCACTTTCTATTTATATATGTTTCTCAAAAATTACAAAATTAAACAAATTTTAGATTTATGCATTTTCCATTCTAACTTAGTAACTTAACAAACTTCTTAATTTGCATTCATCTACTGATCTACATGAATATGATTATTTCTTAGACTAAAAAAAAAGGTGTCACTTTCTTAATTGGAACTTTCTGGCTTCAAAAGTTCTATAAAACCCCTCATTAATAAACCCTCATTTTCACACACCACACTACAACACACTTAACTGCGTGTACATAACAAAAAAAAACCCTCCGGCCACCACATGATGGCTTCATCCACCACCACCACCCTTCTCATTCTCCATGATAACCCTGAAAACCTGCCCGAACTCACCGGATCTCCAACAACTCGTCATCTGTCCTTCGCAAAAGTTCTTTCGGGGATCCTTGTTTCGGTTTTTGTTATATGTGCTCTTGTTGCTTTTATCAATAACCAAGCATATGAACCACCCGCGGCCAACGACCATCAGGGTGCGGCTGCGGCTGCGGCCACCACATTTGCAACTCGGTTGCCAAATATTGATCTGAAGCGGGTTCCCGAAGAGTTGGATTCGAGCGCTGAGGTTGAATGGCAGCGATCCGCTTATCATTTTCAGCCTGACAAAAATTTCATTAGCGGTATGAAGCTAATTTTTGTAGAACGGCTGATTCACACACCCTCTAAAAATCTACACCTGTGCCCACTATACGACTGCAACGCTCAACCACTTGGAAAAAAAATATTTTTATTTTTATAACAAACCTTGACTCCAAACTCTAGTGTTACAAGGCTAATAACTAATAAAGTTTTCCTGCAAATTACAAAAGATCACTTCCCAAATTCAATAGTTACATTTTTTTAATTATATCAACCATATATGTTATTTAATTTGATTGAAAATAAAGTTGAAACACGTAAGATGATATGATATATTATTATATACAAGTACATAATTGGAAAATTAATAAGTTAAATAGGGTTTAATGTATAATAATATTAAATTTTTATGTGTTTTAAGGTTTATTTGAACTGATTCAAATTCTCTTATGTTTTTTTTTTCATGTGGGCGACATATTCTTGACAATATGGGTGATTCTGGCTTCTAGATCCTGATGGTAAGCAATATTTATGTTGTCATACATTTTAAGAATTTATTATGTGTTTTAAGGTTTACAACTATGTTTTTAAATATAACATAAATAATAATAAAATGTTAATCATAATAATAATAGGAATATAATAACCTAGAAATAATAAACTGTTTGTGAATGAAAAATAAACAAAATTGATTTATACTTGATCATATATTATATTTTCTGTTTCACAAATAAATAGGAAAAAAACCAAAATTGGTTGATACTTGATCGTACATTATATTTTTGTTTCACAAATAAAAAGGAAAAAGACAGGATTGTGGTTGGTGATAATGACATATTGAATTATTGTACGGATAAAATGTTTTAAACTTAGAAATATTTCCTAAAGTACATGGACATGATTGAATGTGACATAGGTCCTATGTATCACATGGGATGGTATCATTTATTTTATCAATACAACCCTGAATCTGCCATCTGGGGCAACATCACATGGGGTCACTCGGTATCGAAAGACATGATCAACTGGTTTCATCTCCCTTTCGCCATGGTTCCTGACCACTGGTACGACATCGAAGGTGTCATGACGGGTTCGGCTACAGTCCTCCCTAATGGTCAAATCATCATGCTTTACACGGGCAATGCGTATGATCTCTCCCAAGTACAATGCTTGGCGTACGCTGTCAACTCATCGGATCCCCTTCTTATAGAGTGGAAAAAATATGAAGGCAACCCTGTCTTATACCCACCGTCAGGAGTGGGCTACAAGGACTTTCGGGACCCATCCACGTTGTGGTTGGGCCCTGATGGTGAATATAGAATGGTAATGGGGTCTAAGCACAACGAGACTATTGGTTGTGCTTTGATCTACCATACCACTAATTTTACGCATTTTGAATTGAACGAGGAGGTGCTTCACGCAGTCCCACATACTGGTATGTGGGAATGTGTTGATCTTTACCCGGTATCCACTGTACACACAAACGGGCTTGACATGGTGGATAACGGGCCAAATGTTAAGTATGTGTTGAAACAAAGTGGGGATGAAGATCGCCATGATTGGTATGCAATTGGAAGTTATGATGTGGTGAATGATAAGTGGTACCCTGATGACTCGGAAAATGATGTGGGTATTGGGTTAAGATATGATTTTGGAAAATTTTATGCGTCCAAGACGTTTTATGACCAACATAAGAAGAGGAGGGTCCTTTGGGGCTATGTTGGAGAAACCGATCCCCAAAAGTATGACATTTCAAAGGGATGGGCCAACATTTTGGTATGTAGTTTTCAACCGTAAAAAATCTAATTTAAATGGTGTGTGAGTTTCCGTTTTCTTTTCTTTTTTTTTTTAATTGAAACTTTATTCTCCTACTTTCTTTACAGAATATTCCAAGAACCGTCGTTTTGGACACGAAAACTAAAACTAATTTGATTCAATGGCCAATTGAGGAAACCGAAAAACTGAGGTCGAAAAAGTACGATGAATTTAAAGACGTGGAGCTTCGACCCGGATCACTCGTTCCCCTTGAGATAGGCACAGCCACACAGGTAATGTTGTAAGAGAAGACCATGCAAGTATCATTTTTCAGAATGTGCAATACCCCTATATTATGTAAAAATATTTTCACATTTAAAATTATAAATACACAAAATCTTTAACCAATATTTGTGTATGAAAATTACCAGCCAGATTACTACATTTGTTAAATGTTGTAACATGACCATAAAAGTGTAACACATATAGAAAAATAACTCCTTTAGTAAATTTTCATATATAGAAAAATAACTCCTTTAGTAAATTTTCATATTTATATATTGAATGTCAATACTCTTGTATGTTTTAATTGTCACAGTTGGATATAGTTGCAACATTCGAAATCGACCAAAAGATGTTGGAATCAACGCTAGAAGCCGATGTTCTGTTCAACTGCACGACTAGTGAAGGCTCGGTTGCAAGGGGTGTGTTGGGACCGTTTGGTGTGGTGGTTCTAGCGGATGCCCAACGCTCTGAACAACTTCCTGTGTACTTCTATATCGCAAAAGATATGATGGAACCTCACGAACTTACTTCTGTGCCGATGAAACAAGGTTTCTTTGCTTAATATCTGTTATACATTTCTCCTCTCAATAAGTATCGTATTTTTTTTATCAGTTCACGAACATAAACGAACTTATGCAGATCATCCAAGGATGTAAGCGTAGGGAAATGGGTGTACGGAAGCAGTGTTCCTGTCCTCCCAGGCGAAAAGTACAACATGAGGTTATTGGTACGTAAAATTTATACTAACTATATAATATATAATAAATTAATAAAATGTCAATAACTATCCTAACTAGTTTTATGCCTCGTCTGCGTTGCGGGGCGCTAGGCCAAATATTTCTCAACCAATTAAAACAAAACACTACCATAGTTTTGCTAGAAAAGAAAACTAAAACAATGGCAAGATTGTAATTTTAAGCTGGGGGTAAAACTGTAATTTGTCAAGACCAATGAGCAAGCGCTAGCGAATAAAAACTACATCGAGTCAACTAATTAAAACAAAACACTACCATATGTTTGCTAAAAAAACTACAACGATGCTAAGACAATAATTTTGAACTGAGGAAAATAGTAATTTTGACTGGGGTAAAATTGTAATTTGTCAAAAGCTACAACGATGACAAGACACTAATTTTGAACTAGGGGCAAAATCGGAATTTTGTCTGGGGTAAAATCGTAATTTTTCAAAAGCTACAACGATGCCAAGACATAATTTTGAATTGTGGGCAATATCGTAATTTTAAACTGAGGGCAAAATTCGTAATTCTGAACTGGAGGTAAACTCGTTATTTGTTCGATCCAAGTGCATGAACACTATTCCCCCTCATGCTCTTTAAACATATATGTAATGTAATGTAATGTAATATTTAAATAAAATAATTAAAAACAAACTTAAAGATAAACGATAAATCTAATGATAATAACTAAACGCAGGTGGACCATTCGATAGTGGAGGGATTTGCACAAAACGGGAGAACCGTGGTGACATCAAGAGTGTATCCAGCAAAGGCGATCTACAATGCTGCGAAGGTTTTTGTTCAACAACGCTGACCGGAATCAGAGTGAAGGCGTCGATCAAGATCTGGAAGATGGCTGAAGCTGAACTCAATCCTTTCCCTCTTCCTGGGTGGACTTTTGAACTTTGATGGTTAGATTTTGGACCCTATATATGTGTTATTGTCATGAAGCATAAGTCTGGACTGGAGGGGGTATTATTGTAATTTTATATGCATGTTCTATTACTTGTGAGGTTATAGTATATAATTAAATTATATTATTATTATTATTATTATTATTATTATTATTATTATTATTCATGTGTTTTGCTGCTTCCGTATCTTAAGTTGTATCAAAGCAATATTAAGATTTTATGCATAAAGTAGGTGTAGTTTACAACCCTTATAAAATAAAAATCTTATGTATGATTTTATACAGGGGTGGACTAATATTGAAGAAACCATGGTCACTTGACCACACAATATCTTTTATATGTTACATGTTAATGAAAGTCAATTTACAATGTTGGTTTTCAAAAAATGATATCTATAAAAGAATTCGTGGATATAATAAAATAAAATTTGATATGTTGCGAAATGGTTAACCCCGTCTTCCCTAACTTGAAGGACAAGGGTTCAAACCCTGCACGTTTTTTTTTTTCTTTCTAAGTACGTACAAGGCTTTTAAGTATAAACCAAACAAAGATAAGCGGGAAAGAGAACCCTAAGAAATGCCAACCCTCACAATCTCGCATCACCTTTCTGTATTGAAAAAAATGAAATCAGCCCTCCATTCTTTGCTGTTGAATTGGTCTTCATAGCTACCAGTCGGCAGCCAATGTCGTTCCGATGGTCCAACATCTATCATCGTTATGAAGGTCCAGCACCCACCATCACTCAATGGCGGAGGTAATGTGTTAGTAGGTGTAGGACGGGCTACGGCTTAACCTCGTATTCATAGTGTAAAAATACCCATCAAATCGTCCCACATGATGTAAAATTTGAATTTTTTTTTCAAGTTTTATACAAAATTGGGATACCCTTGATTTTTTAGGCTAGATCTGCCACTGCCATCACTTCGATGGTGAAGAGGTATGGTCCCAAAAACCTTGCGCCAATCAAGGAAACCATACCCATTAATAACTTCTAAAAAAACTGCGCGCAGACTTCTTTGCAAAAATAAGATTTATTAGAACTTTACGCCAAGTATCCAAGAGAGGAAAGCGTTATTTAACTACCTTGCGCGGGCTCGCGCAAGGTTCAAAGTTAACCTTGAACGCTCCCTTTGGATAAATGCTTCATTTAACTACCTTGCGCGGACTCTCGCAAGGTTCAAAGTTAACCTTGAACATTCTTGTTTGATAATGCTTCATTTAACTACCTTGCGCGGGCTCGCGCAAGGTTCAAAGTTGCGCAAGGTTCAAAGTTAACCTTGAACATTCTTGTTTGATAATGCTTCATTTAACTACCTTGCGCGGGCTCGCGCAAGATTCAAAGTTAACCTTGAACATTCTTGTTTGATAATGCTCCATGCGCAAACCTTGCGCAGATATTTATATCAAAGCAAGCATCCACCAAACGTTGCGCTAAGCAGCAAGGAAAAGAAGGAAGATCAGTTAACTAACTTGCACTTCTTGCGCAAGGAAACAGTAAATCCTGAAACTTTCACTTAGCAAAATCCTTAACTTGGTGCAGAAGCAAAGGGAATCTTTTCTGTTGTAACAGAAGGTACACGTGGCGAATAATAGATGGTAACAACTGTGAAACCTTCTAGAAGCCATTAACACCCAATCGTGCAAGCATCTTTCGGTTATAACCAATTGCCACATGGCAGCATCTGGACGGCTGAGGAAGATCACGGTGATGGCATGCTCACATTTATAAGATGTAGTGATCTCATGCTGACACGTGGCGCCTCCCTAACCGATGATGAGCTCACGATCCGTGTGCACTAACAGATTGCCAACAAACGTTAACGGAATAACAAAAGATTCCGTTAAAGTTAACAATCTCTATTTTTGGCGCCAAACACCGGCTATAAATAAGTAACTTGGAGTTCAAGGAAAGGTATTCACTCTCAACTACCCTCTCACTTACAATACTTACTTCCGACTACCTGTACTTATTCTCACGCCGGAGGGTGGTCACGGAGGGAACCCCCTTCTCCCCGTGGTGAGCTAACGGTGTTCTGTTTTGCAGGATCAGCCGGAATATTGTTCTAGTCATCATCCATCGTGAAACCAAACGGAGGGTTAATCCTTTTATGCAGAGCCCATTCCATAGATCTACTTTGACTCCGGTCTCGTTGATCTAGGGTTTCTTCATTGGCGCCCACCGATTTCGTTTCTCTCACCTTTCGTTTCGTTTCACTTAGATCTGCAGCGTCATGGCTGACGGATCATCTTTTCAAAGACCTCGATCAGGGATTCGACGCGTTGCTGTCAGACCCCAGGTCGACGGGCAAATAGTTGAGGATTCCTCCGGCGAAGCTAATGCTCAGTATGATCCTAATCATGCGAGTATTCCTGTAACGCCGGCGGCTCCTCAGGTTGATGTTACGTCGATTTTACCACCTGGAGAGACTCCATTATCGTGGTTAATCAAATCTCAAGCGACTCTAAACGCTATGTATGCTCAGTTATGTGCCCAAACCGGAACTCCAGCTTTTCAAGCTCCGGTTAGCGCTCCTCAGGTCCGTGCTTCGCCGGCACATCGAGTTTTGAGTTATAATACTCAAGGTCATGCTCGTTTCCCTTCGCGCATGCCTGAAGATGGAACAGAAATGCATTCTAAAACCAAGAATGATCCTGTTCATTCTGATACTAGAAGGCAAGAAGACAACGTTCAGCGTCGCGCATCTATTCACTCTCGTTTGGGCCCGCGATCTTTGCAGAAACAGGACACCCAACACGATGAGCTCGATATAACCTATGAGGAAGGGGCTAGTGCAAGTATTTTTAATCGAATATCTGCAGATCATGCTAGTTACAGGCCAAAAGTACGCGCAGTATACAATCCAGAAGCTGAGCATAATTACAATTTGGTGTATCGCCCAACTGAAGCAGCTGAACAATCAAAGTTTATCAGAGAGATAGCACTGGCTCCGTTGGAGCAAGTGAAATTACCATCCAACGTTGGAAAGTTTAACGGTTTGACTGATCCCGATGATTACATGCGCCTCTTTACTGGTGCAGGGTTACTTGGGTGCTGGACACTGCCAATGTGGTATCACTTATTTGTACAAACCCTTACTGGCGCTGCGCGCCTTTGGTTTGATAATTTGCCGGCAGGTAAAATTTCCTCTTGGAATGACTTAAAAGAAAATTTTCTTACACACTTTAGTCAGCAACGGCGATACGTGCGCGACTCCTCAGATGTAATGAACATCTGGCGGAAGGACGATGAAAGCCTCAAAGATTTTATAACACGTTACAATAAAGAGGTGTTGGAGATTAGAGATGTCCATGAAGACCTTATACGCGCGCAGTTCAAGTATGCGGTAAGGTGCGACGAAATGTTTAAAGTGTTGTCCGGTACAACTGGCCTTCCAAAAAACTGGGATAAACTCATGGCGGCAGCCAAGGTTTATGCCCAGACTGAGCGCAACTTAAGTTCTAACCCGCCACCTCTACCTCAGAACTGTCCACAAGACCTGAGTAGAGGTAGTTGCAAATATAAGAGAAACTGGAAAGAGTCAAGTCAGAATTCGTATTCTCCGTATTCACCAATTGATGCGCGAGCAACAATCAACAAGATAACAACTCAAAAAGCGATTAAATAAGAGAATGGGAACGTCAGTGGACTCCCTTAACGAAGTCGCCGGCTGAGGTTCTCAGTACTGAGAATTATCAGTTTAAACAGCCGCAACCAATGAAAAACAAAAAAGGGCACGACCCAAATTTGTTCGGTGACTATCATAGAGACACCGGCCACACAACAGATAATTGCATCAGTCTGCGCACGGAGATTGAGAAAGCGTTAAAGAGTGGGAAGCTTACACATCTAGTCCAGAACGTGTGCAAAGAGATTAAGAAGATTACGCGTGAGAACGAAGGTCCTAGCAACAAGAAAATGAAACAACACGTTTCCATGATTCAAGGTGGATCATCGCGCAAGCGTAGCCTTCAACATTTTCAAAACAACACTTGGCGCGAACAGCAAGTCATTTTTCCTATCGTTCCAGGAGGTCCTCAAGAAGACCGGCCAGTAGTTATCACCGTATCTTTGGGCACTACCAAACAGACTATATGTTTATAGATCCGGGTAGTTCCATGGATATCATGTATGACCAATGTTTCAAGCAACTAGACCCTGAGGATAAGGCAAGCTTGGAACCAGTTGATTTTCCATTAACTGGGTTCTGCAATGAGGCTGTCTTTCCTCTAGGACAAATTCTCTTTCCGGTTACTTTATCTGATGGGAGGTGCTCTCGAACGAGTAACGTCAACTTCATGGTGATGCCGGCAAATTCCCGTCACGATGTACTATTGGGACGCCGCGCGCAACGTGATTTTAGTATGATAACCTCCACGCTGCATGCTGCTTGTGGTTTTCCGACACCAAATGGCGTAGCTATACTTTATGCACGGAAAGAAATTATGTCAATTGAGGAACCAGTTATGAAGGCTAGCAAGACACTGCCAAGTAATGAACCAGAAAAGTGGGTACTCAACAATAAGTACCCTGAGCAGACAATCCTATTAGGACCTGCAGTCAGTATTGAAATTCGCGCAAAGCTTAAATTACTGTTGTTTCGCAACAAAGACATTTTCGCCTGGACACCTGCCGACATGGTTGGTGTCCCGCGCGACGTTGCGGAACATTGCCTGAATGTATTTCCATCAGCAGAGCCAGTTGTGCAGAAAAAGCGCAGCCTCGGGTCAGAAAAGACAGCGACAATGAAAGAACAAGTCACCGAGTTATTAAATGCTGGTATTTTGCGAGAAGTCAAATATCAGACCTGGGTGGCAAACCCAGTCATGGTTAAGAAACATAATGGCGGATGGCGGATGGCGGATGTGCGTAGATTTTAAAGATCTAAACAAGGCATGTCCAAAAGATTGTTATTCTCTTCCTGAGATTGACAAAAAGATTGACTCATTAGCTTCTTTTCGCTGGAAATGTTTTCTAGATTGTTATAAAGGTTATCATCAAGTCTTGATGAAAAAAGAAGACGAAGATAAAACCGCTTTTCGCACGGAGAAGGGCATTTTTTGTTATACCAAGATGCCTTTTGGTCTCCGCAATGCGGGAGCTACTTATCAAAGATTGATGGATACAGTGTTTGGAGATGTCATTGGGAAAACGGTGGAAGTCTACATTGATGATTTGGTCATTATGAGTAATTCAGAAGACACTATGCTAGACAACATCCAAAAAACTTTTGATTCTCTGCGCGAGGTAAATCTAAAGTTAAATCCCAGCAAATGCTCTTTCGGCATGGAGGAGGGCAAATTTTTGGGTTTCATCGTCACCAAAGACGGTTTCAAAGTTAATCCCGAAAATGTCGATGCAATACAAAAAATGTCTTCTCCTACTACCATCAAAGAGATGCAACGTTTGGTTGGAAGGTTAGCTGCGCTAAACCGCTTCCTCGCCAATCATGCTGCAAAATCTTATCCATTCATTCGAACCTTGCGCAATTGTACAAAGAGCAAAGAGTTCGCATGGAATCCTGTAGCTGATCAAGCTTTCCAGCAGATGAAAGATTGTTTAGTTCAACTTCCCACACTTACTGCTCCTCGAGAAAAAGAACCCATGGTCTTATATCTTGCTGCATCTGAGGTAGCAGTATGTGCTGTCTTGTTGGTAGAACGCGAAGTGGTCCAGTCTCCAATTTATTATATCAGCAAGATGTTGAACGATCCAGAGACAAGGTATTCAATCATGGAAAAATTAGTTTTAGCATTGGTCCATGCTTCGCGCATGCTGCGAAGATACTTTTCTGGACATGTTATTACAGTTTTAACAAACTTTCACATTGGCCAAGTCCTGGCCAAACCAGACGTTTCTGGACGACTTGCGAATTGGGCAATAGAATTGGGAGGTTATAACATCTGTTATAAACCTAGACCAGCTATCAAAGGCCAAGTTTTGGCAGATTTCATCGCTGAAATTCCTGCTGATAAGCTTGAAGAATGCCAAGCAATCCAAAACCCAGTCCCAGTTATCGACAACAGAGCCTGGATATTGTTTACAGAAGGCGCATCAAATAGTGATGGGGCTGGAGCAGGTCTTCGATTAATGAGTCCAGAGGGAGCAGAGTTCACATATGCAATTCGGTTGGATTTTAAAAGCACAAACAACGAGGCCGAATATGAAGCTTTCCTAGCAGGCTTACGCCTCGCTATCAAAATGGGCGCAACAAATTTAGAAGCCCATGTTGACTCATTATTAGTTGCTGAGCAAGTAGTTGGAACATACGATGCAGAGGGAGATATCATGGCTCTATACTTGGCGCAAGCCAAGGCTCTTATAGCACAGTTACAACAATTTAAAATCACACACGTCAAATGAAGCGAAAACAAACATGCTGACGCTTTAAGTAAACTTGCTGCAACTAGTTTCAAGCATTTGGCAAAAGAAGTTCGCATCGAGGTTTTAAGTAATCTATCAGTCCCTCTCAGGCAAGTGACAATGGTCGAAGTAGGAGATCCATCATGGATGTCTCCAATAATGATGTATCTGTTGCATGGTTCTTTACCATAAGATAGAGCGCAAGCTCGAAAGTTACGATGCAAAGCCCTCAATTATGAAATGATTGACGGTATTCTGTACCGGCGCTCTTACATGGGTCCTTCGCTCCGCTGTGTTGACAAACATGACGCGCAATACCTGATCAGGGAGATTCATGAGGGACTATGTGGCATACATTCTGGGCCGCGCATGGTCGTAGCCAAAGTAAAAAGCGCAGGGTATTATTGGCCCGGAATGTGCGTTGACCGGTAGAGATCTTGCGCAAGTGCATGTCCTGCCAAAGGCATGCCCCTAAAACATTGCGCCCAAAGAATCCTTTGGTACCCGTCACAACAGCTTGGCCATTTCAACAATGGGCCATTGATTTAGTGGGAGCATTTCCAGATGCGTCCGGCGCAGTAAAGTTTATCATCGTTGCGGTCGATTACTTCACTAAATGGGTTGAAGCCAAACCTTTAGCTTCTACTACAGCGATGGTAATTCGCAAATTCATCTGGGAATATATTATTTGCCGTTTTGGTCTGCCCATGCGCATTATTACAGACAACGGTCCAAATTTAACGGCTCAAGAGCTGCAAACATGGATGACCGAAATGGGAATCCAGCTGTTTTCGCTTCTGTTGCGCACCCGCAAGCAAATGGTCAAGTTGAAAGCATAAACAAACAGTTGGTCAGCGGTATCAAGGCCCGCCTTGGCACGACACGGCGAGGGTGGGTTGACGAATTGCCTAGCATCTTGTGGGCACACCGAACTATGCCCAAGACTAGCACCGGAGAAACTCCTTTTAGCCTTGTATACGGCACGGAAGCTGTGATTCCTGCCAAAATTGGGTTACCATCTCCAAGAATGCTAGCTTTGGAAAAACAAGATAACGAAGAACGACGGCGCATCGACCTAGACTTATTGGAAGAGCGCCGAGAAAATGCAGCGATTCGCGAAGCTAAATACAAGTCCCAGCTTGAAAAGTATTACAACAAAAGGGTTCGCATCTGTTCCTTTTTGCCTGGTGACTTTGTTCTTCGCGATAATGAAGCGTCGAATGCCGAAAGACTGGGGAAGTTAGCCCCGCGATGGGAAGGTCCATACATGATACACGAAGTATTGGGAAAAGGCGCGTACACTCTGAAGCGGATGGACGGATCCAGCGTTCCTCGAACCTGGAACACCCAACAACTGCGCCGATGTTATATGTAATCTCAGTCCTCTAAGCAACCTCTGAGCGTTGCGTAACGAGACTGCTTACTTTATTTTGTTATGTAATCTTAGTGGCAGCCATAGCCTTGCGCTTTGTCAGTATGAATAAAATACTTTGCCACTACTTACAGTCTTATATATGTTCATTTACAAATGCATGCAATTCCTTTGGATAAACAAAAACACAAACTCATGAGCCACAAGCTAATTTAATACTTACGCTCACAATGAGAAAAGAAATTGTTCATTTGTCTATCCTACACAAGTAATTGGTTCCATGTAAACATTGTAAAACTAAAATATATTATATTCACAATACTTGCGCAGAAGCGCAACGTTAGAAATTATCATATAGTAAAAAATTACAAATTTCCTATTCTATGGACTTGGTTCCCGCCTGCTTCTCTGCTGAAGAAAAGATCTCCTTTAGCTTATCAACAAAGTCGTCTTGCTGCAGCGCGGCGTCCACAAGGTCCATAATCGGAATTTGCAATTGATCATATTTTTCCTTGGCAGCAGAATAAATGGCGGCAGTATTTAGCCCATGCGTGGAAGCACGGCTGGTATCCCATTCAGTCTTCAACGCATGGGCCACGTGCAAAGTACATTCTCTATAGCCCTCGGCATGCCCGTCATTGCGCGCCGCCACCATTAATTCTGCCACTCTCTCATCCAACTCCGTAGAGTTAAGGATGGCATTTGCGATCTGTACACAAACACAATCAGTATATGATACGACAAATCAAACCAGACATGTATAAAGAAAAGTGAATATTACCTCCACAATCTCGTACTCCCGCAACCAGGTAAGCTGGTTCATGAAGGATTCGGTCAAGCTTTCTGCGGTAGCGCGAGCGACCTCCGTGTCGTTAAGTTTTTGTTCGCCTTCAGTCAAACGGCGGATCAGCTCGGCTTTCTCTGTTCGGTGATGGTTGACATCTTTTTTCAAACTGTCAACCTCAGCTTGCAGCCGCTCCTGGTCAAAGAGCATAGCAGTTAGATCATCAATTTCTTTATTCTTAAGAAGAAGAGTCATTTTGGTTGATACCTCATTCTGCTCGCTCCTTTCTCTATGTGAGCGCGCCTCTTCTGCTGCCGCAACTGCTTCAGCTATCTCTCTTTTTTGAGTTTCTCAATTTCATTGCGCAAAGAAGCTTTTTCTTTGTTGTCACGCTCGCAAGCCTCCACAAAGTGCTTGCGCTCGTCCGCATATTGCGCAGCAGAAGCCTCACACTTGCGCTTCCAAGATAGCGCAGCCCATTCTTCAGTCTTCTTCTCTTTCTCAAATTGGGCCTTTTCCGCCTCAAAATTAACAAGCATCTTCAGTGTCTTCTCCTTCTCAAGCTCAACCTCGTCCCACTCCTTGTTCATACTGCGCCATTCGCGCACAATTCTATTTATGGTGGACGAGGCAAGGGCAGACTCTTGCAGATATGACTCGTAAGTAGCTTCATGGTCTTTTTCCTCCTGGCGCTTCACCTCCGCCGGTGGGAAGATGCCCTTACACCACTCCCTACAGGAGTGCCAATCAGTAAAAACATCGCCCTGCATAACCTTCCACACGGGCTAATGAATCGCAGAGGCCCGCCTCTCGGAATAAGAGCGATAATAATAATCCCCAGGCGTCTCCTCTGGGCGAATGGGCGATTCCCCCTCCGAATCCTCAGCAAACACAAAGCCTTCGCTTTGTGTTGAAGGTCCGGCTCCCTTGGATATTGACCTGGACGGTTCCCTAGCATCTGCAGCCGTATCTTTAACCTACTCGCCAGCAGGATTCTCAGCATCAAAATTTTTGGGCTCTTCTTCCGGAGCCACTTTCTCAATATGTTCTGGGACGATGGGGTCGGCTTCAGGAACAGGAGTTTCTTGCCCCGTATCTCCCTCAACATTCTCAGGCCTGCGCGGCGATGGCATAACAGATGAGGTGGCCGGTGCAGCCTTCACCATTTTCTCTGCAAAGCATATCAACAAATACCAAGTGTCAGATTCTGCGCAACTTTTATTACAGAAATGCGCAACAAACTAAACGTACCAGGTGAGAACTTCTTTGCAAAGGCATGCCCTTCTTACCAATGCGCGAGCGCGCAGCTTTGATTGGTGCAGGAGTTTTAGTCTCCGCCTCCTTCCTCTTCTTAGAAGTACGCTTCAACGCCTCTTCCGGGCTAGAAGGTATTTCCAAAGGATCATCTGGGTTCGCAACAGGAAGAGATGAGGTGTAAATGGGTTCTGGCTTCGGTTTCTTCAAACCTACAGGCGCAAGACCCTCTAGTGAGTCCGACACCACCACATAATTGCACCAAGAGTCAGAGACGGGAAGTGTACCTTTCTTGCCCTCAGCTTTCGCAGCAGCTCATGGCTTGGTTTTTTGCTCTGGGTTGGAAGGGGGAGGCGCAACAGCTGCAACAGCAGTTGGTTTCTTCTTCTTCTTCGAATCAGGGCCTACGCCCAAGTTCAGCAAATCACCTACATAATCAATCATATTGAGTAAAGGTTGCGCCATTAAGTTATATTGCAATATAAACTTAGGCTTTGTATGGACTTATTTACCAGTCTTCGAACATGGTTGCGCCTCAAGATCCTCCTGCTTGGGCAACTCAAAGTTCCCCAAGATTTGTGAGAACCAAGTGTCCTCACCATCAGCAATAGGCACGGCGGCCATTTTTCCCTTCTCTCTCTTGAAAGAGACCGAGTAGAGAGGCGCAGCTACATAGCAAACATTTTTGCATCAGTACATATCTATTGAAAGATATTGCTAGGAAGTTAAAGGGTTACATACCAGTTCCATCTTCTGTATACACCGTTTTTCTCGGCATTCATTCTTCCAGAAAATACCATCCCGGCAGCGATGAGGGCCCTCTCCAGTAAAACAATATCGGGCACATCTTTAATATCTTGATACCATACCTCGTCGGCAGGTATGGGAAGGGTCTCCAGCTCGATCTCATCACTGCCCCGGAATGTCATCTTCATCGGGATCACCGCCGCCTTGATAAAGAAAAACTTCTGCTTCCAGTCATGGTAGGACTTCGGCGGCACCAACAGCAATTTTTTGGCTTGCACACGCTGTTGGAACGAATAAAAACCCAACGAGCAGTGCAGCTGGTAGAAAACTCTAAACTGCATCGATCGGCAAACAAACTCAAAATGCCGGATTCTCACCATTCCCATCGGGCTCAACTGAGAAATGTGAATCTTGTAAAAACCAAGAATTTCCAGCAAGAAATGGGTCACCGGCAGCCGGAAGTTCCCTTCGGTAAAATAGTCGTAAAATAATGTAATGTAGCCGGCTGGCGCATCAGCCGCCGTGGCATTCGCCTCCGGAAAAAACGCTTTCCAGGACGGAGCGAAAAGGAAGTTGGTGGCAAGATTATCAAAATCTTTTTTCGACCACTTTAGCGGTGGCAAACTTGACGACGACATCTCAGCAGAGCTTGCACCGGTGGCCATAACTCGAACGTTGAAGAAAACTTAGAAAGCTTTGAGGGTCGCCGGAATTTTTGAACGCAAATTTCTCTCAAGGTTGGGTGAGGAAGCAAATGGATCGTTGATCCCTTTATATACTAACCGCAATTAATGCACGATTTGACTGCAACGACTTTTACAGCCTTCACGTTTCCCCAATTAACCACAGGGCGAGTGGGAACAATAACCGCCCCACGCGCGCGAGTGTCGCTAAAAAGCATTAAATACGGTAAGACATGTACTATTGACAGCCTGTCAACAATACTACCACGTCTCAACAACGTGCGTCGTCACCAACTACACCATCCAGATAAGTGACACGTGTCTAAGCATATTTGAAATTCAAATACTTTTTCAAAATACACTTACGACACGTCATCAAGATGCATAAAGCAACAAAAAACCTAGTCCTTACCTAGCGCAACACATTTATCTTAAGTCCAGTGCTCCACCTACTTTTTATTCTCACATAGGAGCAACACTGGACTGGGGGGGACTTAAAGGGGTATGGTCCCAAAAACCTTGCGCCAATCAAGGAGACCATACCCATTAATAACTTTTAAGAAAACTGCGCGCAGACTTATTTGCCAAATAAGATTTGTTAGAACTTTACGCCAAGTATCCAAGAGAGGAAAGCGTCATTTAACTACCTTGCGCGGGCTCGCGTAAAGTTCAAAGTTAACCTTGAACACTCTCTTTGGATAAATGCTTCATTTAACTACCTTGCGCGGGCTCGCGCAAGGTTCAAAGTTAACCTTGAACATTCTTGTTTGATAATGCTTCATTTAACTACCTTGCGCGGGCTCGCGCAAGGTTCAAAGTTAACCTTGAACATTCTTGTTTGATAATGCTCCATGCGCAAACCTTGTGCAGATATTTATATCAAAGCAAGCATCCACCAAACGTTGCGCTAAGCAGCAAGGAAAAGAAGGAAGATCAGTTAACTAACTTGCACTTCTTGCGCAAGGAAACAGTAAATCCTGAAACTTTCCCTTAGCAAAATCTTTAACTTGGTGCAGAAGCAAAGGGAATCTTTTCTGTTGTAACAGAATGTACACGTGGCGTTAATAGATTGGTAACAGCTGTGAAACCTTCTAGAAGCCATTAACACCCAATCGTGCAAGCATCATTTCGGTTATAACCAATTGCCACATGGCAGCATCTGGACGGCTGAGGAAGATCACGGTGATGGCATGCTCACATTTATAAGATGTAGTGATCTCATGCTGACACGTGGCGCCTCCCTAACCGCTGATGAGCTCACGATCCATGTGCACTAACAGATTGCCAACAAACATTAACGGAATAACAAAAGATTCCGTTAAAGTTAACAATCTCTCTTTTTGGCGCCAAAAATCGGCGATAAATAAGTAACTTGGATTTCAAGGAAAGGTATTCACTCTCAACTACTCTCTCACTTACAATACTTACTTCTGACTACCTGTACTTATTCTCACGTCGGAGGGTGGTCACGGAGGGAACCCCCCTTCTCCCCGTAGCGAGCTAACAGTGTTCTGTTTTGCAGGATCAGCCGGAATATTGTTCTAGTCATCATCCATCGTGAAACCAAACGGAGGGTTAATCCTTTTATGCAGAGCCCATTCCGTAAATCTACTTTGACTCCGGTCTCGTTGATCTAGGGTTTCTTCAGATGGAGTCCAACGACTCCATTGCTCAGCATATAGTCTAGCCTCAATTAAGGCATAAGGTTTGGTTTGTTTTGTTTTGTTGATTTTTTTTTAACTCTTTTAGCTATTTTTTTATATTTGGTACTTTTATTTATTTGATAATTGGTTGTAACTTAAGGGTGGAAATGGTGCTTCTCAAATAAGAAGTGTGGTAAACTTTTTTTCTAGCTAATAATTTCATGTCATGCTAACTTTTTTTCTGTATTTTCTATTTTGCAGTCAAACACTATGAACTTAGTTGATTTGAATATTGGCGATTTTAATTAGAAGACATAAAATGTTAGCCAGTGTTGTATTTTTATTATGTGACTCAACTTGTAAGGAAAATTATGTAACTTGAGTTGCTAGTCATTATTCAAACACTAAACTTTAACAACTGTAGTGAAAAAAAAATTCTGAATTCGAATTTTGTTTTACATAATTATAAGTATAAATAACCAACATGACTAAATCAAACTGTAATCAAAATCTAATCTTTATAATTTTTTTAATAAAAATTTTGTTAGTAGTTTTGTTGTATTTTGAATGAATAACAATATATCAATGGTCTCTTTTTTGTTATCAGTTAAGTCATTTCATTCAGCTTAAAGAGTTAATTAAATTTATTAATTGAAATTAACTTAAATTAACGGGTCTATCAACGCTTAACCTAACTTCCTTCTCTTATAACCGTAAATCAAACCGTTGGTAATTGAAGCAAATCGTTTATAAAAATCCAAAAACATAAATATCGGTTGAATGTTTGGTTTTGACTCATACATAAACAAACTCATAATCAACCCTAACTTGTCATTATCATTCTTTTGTAAGGTTGGTAAACCAAACAAAGACCAAACAACATGATTGCAACATGCCAACAATATTGATGGCTTTTACTGTACAATTCTCCTCACACAAATTTTAAAAAATAATAATAACAAATTTATATCAAAACAACATTTTGTATAGTTTACAATTTTTCAATCCCTAATTGTGGAAAGAAAGATTTAACCTATTTTTTTTGAAAAAAATATATATATATATATCTTAATTTGTTTTTTCCTGTAACTAACTGTATCAACACTCTAACTGCTTCTTTAGTTCTTTAACATGCAATCTTCTTCCTCCCATGACTCTACATACTCTTGATTCAAATCTATCAACAACCGATGACGCGGTACCCATTGACCCGAATTTGAGTCAACAGAAACTCTCTGTGATGTTGTACTAGATTCAACCGAATTTCGGTTCTCACTAGATGAGGACACCAAACTTGAAAACTCTGTAATCCGTTCGAATTTAATTTTCGGTTCTTCTTGTACCTTGTTCGTGGGATGATGATGATGAGTCTGTTCGTCCCTGCGTTTTTTCAAGTGCGTGTGCCAGTGGTTCTTGATTTCGTTGTCGCTTCTTCCTGGTAATTGTGCAGCAATGGCTGACCATCTGCAAATGTTACAAAAATGTTTATAAATGTTGCAAACTTGAAATGATTATGATCAAAATCAGATACCTGTTTCCTATAGTTTGATGACAATTGATGATGATATCTTCCTCTTCCTTGCTAAAATTACCGCGTTTTACAGTCGGTCTAAGATAATTCATCCATCGCAACCTGCAACTCTTGCCGCACCTTGCTAAACCTAATTACATAAACAATAACATCAGATTCATTATTCATTCACTAGATCCTCAAATTAAGATAAAAACTAGCTTCAGTTTCAACTCTGTCGGTTCGATTAATTCGAATTATACTTCAAACAAATGCAGAAATCAAACGAATCACATATCAATTTCTCCTAAACCTTCAACAAAATTAAAACTAATTATTATTTTATAGCTACTGAAGTGAATATAGCAGCTAGCTTCAATTTCAGCTCTATCGGTTCGATCAATTCCGAATAATACTTCAAACAAATGCAGAAATCAAACGAATCACATAACATTTCTCCTAAACTCTCAACAAATCAATAGAAATTATTATTCTACAGCTACCGAAACTTGAATCAGAGCATCAATTTCAAAATCACCTCTGAAAAATCAACTAATTCACCACAGCTACATTCAAATCAAATCAATCTCCAGAAACCGAATAAAATACACTACTAATTCGTCTAAATCAACAACTACAATGCATAGAAGACGAAGATCTATCAATCCTACCGGCATATTTCAGAAGTTCGCGCCAATTCCAGTGGCCGTGCCGTTCAATGTAACGCATATCGAATTTCTCATAAACTTTCAATGAATCAGAGCATCAATTTGTAATTCAGCTCTGTGAAATCAGAGAATTCACCACAGCTATAAGGAAATCAAATCAATTATAGAAATCGAACTGATTACACTACAAATTCGTCCTAAATCAACAACTACAAGTCGTCGTAACGGAAGTTATAATACGCATAGAAGATAAAGATTAATCGATCAATTTTACCGGCATATTTCGGAAGTTCGCGCCAATTCCAGTGTCCGTACCGTTCAATGTACTCACGTAACTTGTTATCTTCTTCTTCACTCCAAGCGCCTCTTTTGACGCCATTTTTATCGATGCAAGGTGCTCTCACCATTTCCAGATCTTCGTTACACAATACTCTCTCTCTCTCTAACTTTCTCTCTCTATAACTGCCATCATGATCAGTTGAAGTCTTATAAGTTTGTTAGGATATTAGATCAGTATTGATTATTTTAATTATTATTTTATTTTACGATATTTACAGTCTTACTACTTGATCTATGTATGATGTGAGGATATGAACCTTGGTTTTTTGCAAAGTTTTAGAAACCGGTTCAAACCGGCCGGTTGTACTGGTTGAACCGGTTAAACCACCAGGTACACCGGTTGAACCAACCGATACACCCAAGTAAACCCTTTCTAAGCAAAATCCGGTACAGTATAAAAACCGGGTTTTGGTACATTGGTTTTTTGTAATCTGTGGAGATCCCCGTTACAGGCTGAACAGAAAACCGAAAGTAACCGAAAAATTGAACCGAAGCAAATACCGATGGTTCGGTTTTCAGATTTATAACAACCGGAAATATCGATTCGGTTTTCGGATAACCATTTTCAATAACTGAAAAAACCGAACCGAACTGGCGTAAAAACCGAAAAAACTGAAACTGAAAAGTTTTAAAAGACCAAAAACCGACAATTCATTTTCGGTTTTGGTTTTGCCGAGAAACCAAACCGAACCATACATACCCCTACGTTACACACTACTCTCTCTCTCTTTATAACCTTCATCTTTATTTTATTTTTTTTTATTTACGTTATTTACAGTCTTACTACTTGATCTATATATGGTGTGATGGATATGAACCTTGGTGTTTTGTAATTTGTGGAGTTTGGTCCCTCTCTTAGCCACCACAATAACCTTATTTTAATGATGAATTTGAATTTGTATTTGAAAACTGAACTGAATTCGAAAGAGAAACACGAAGCTGCTTTCAAAACAAAAATGGTCCGAAAATGAATAAGAATTATATATGGATGGATGATCATATGTAAAAAAAATTGCATTAAGATATATGTGTATTTAATAAGCAATATACTGAATCACTGATTTCAATTTATGCCAAATACCCATAGAATGTTTGAATTATATATATATGTGTACGTGCGGGCGCGCGCAATTTGAACTCGGTTTCGATTCAAAAGTCACAAATTCATTACACGATGTAGTAAAAACCGTTATTTGAATTTGGTATGGTTTGTGGACCAAGGCGAAAACCAAATTCAAATTTGGTATTGTTTAAATTTCGTTTTTTATGCGAATTCAACTCGAATGTTGAACACCTCTGGTAGGTAACAAATCAATGAAGGTTCCTTTCATCTTCAATTTATGTAAATTAAACCAATGCCTATTGGTTACTATAAAATCAATGAACGGAATACTTTTACCACGTAAAATTATAAATAATCTTTAAATTTTACTCTTTTATATAATTTCCTGCCTCGTCTAGGTTCACATATCTTGACACAAAAAGGTGTCCAAGAAGACTTGATTGGTTGTAGATGATGAATGAATAATACATCTATAAATTGCAAAACAAAACAAAGAATGTTATATGAAGAAAAAAAGTTTGTAGTCCCAAGTGTAAATTTATGATTAATGGGGGTATCTAAATGTAACTTAGCCGTTTTTTTTATTTCCATTTAATAGTTGGTGAAGAGAAAACTTAAATACTCTACCAAACCTCAATCCTCAATATGTTGTTTTGTTGACCTTTGAATATAATTAATTTTCCATTTATATTTATATGTAGTGTTTGAAAATGCCAAAAACATTGAAAAAATATGTGGATTGTATTTAATTGTTGATTGAATATAATAAACCACATTTACAAAAAGGGCTATTTTGAATAAAAGAATGGTTCATGTTTGGAGTTATAAACATGTTGAAGTACAAAGAATTAAAGAATAGTTGGTTATGAGGCCACCGTAGCGCCCGTTGTCATCAAAGTTCCACGCGTTGAATCCGTTATACACCACCGCTATTGCAACTTATAACGCGTTGACATGGTCACGCGTTGCCATGATCACGCGTGAAGATGTTTGTGGTGCTGCACATATTCGGTTGTTTTTCAATGGTAGATGTTTGTGTGGTGAGTGACCGGGCATTTCCACTAAATCGATCACTAGTGATGGAATAAAGCTCGATTACGTGGTGGAACTTGATTGGATTTGTGAGTGATGGAACTCATCACTATTGGAGCGCCCCTACCCCTGATAAACTTATAGTGAAAAGTTATAGAACCCTCTAAACCAATGTAATTAAGTAAAACGTTGTTTAAGTTGCATAAAACAAGTGAATTAAGTTCATTTGAAAGCCATAGCTAAGACTCAAACGCTGAACACTAAGTTATTCTTTGAAATTTGTTAGCATTGTATAATTTTTAATTATTTGAAAAATATTGTGTTGGTATTGTATATTTTTCATTACTTAGAACTTCCAAAAATTGCTTAGTCAATTGAAACTAAGTTGTGGAAATTTCTCGCTTATTGCGACGGGATTTCGATCGGTATTTGTTCAGTTCATTACAATATTAATAGGGTATTAGCACTCATTGTCACAATCGAAAGATAAAACCCAAAAATATAGTCATAATTTGCTCATACGAATATCGATGTATGTTTTGCAATGATCGAAAACCATTAAAACAAATATTAGTAACACTTCTGATAGTACGATACTGGTACCGATGTTGTTCTGTCAGAATCGACGTGGTCCCGATTTGGTCAAGCCGATATCATTCAGTTCGTCACGTTACATGTACGATAATGACATTTGTTATATCTTACGATACAAAAAAGATAATCTATTGTAAATGCATGTCCGTTTTAAACGAAATTTATACCGGAACATAAACACCAATACTAGTACCGTTGCTTATACCGGAAACCATAGAAACCTATACTAGTACCGTTACCGAATTTGTTTGGATGGTGTCAGTTTTGTCGGTCTTGGTAAAGAAAAAAATAGTTATATTTGACCCATTGATTTTTAACAAAACTTTATAAAAATGTAGATAAAGTTAAGCATGTCCTAATAATATATTCGAAACTTTATAAAGCATTACATTATATAATTAGAATAACTTAATATCGTAAACCATAAAAACGAATGTCGGTACCGTTACTAAAGTTGTTTGGACGTTATTGGTTTGATTCACAAGGTTTAAAAAAACAATTATATTTGACTCGATTGATTTTGAACAATTTTTTTAACTAAACATTAAAGGTATATAAAAATATGCATGGATATATTCATAATTTTATAAAACTTTATATTATATTATTGGGGCAACGAAAAAGGGTAAATAAAGTCAACTAAAAGAAGCTAAATCTATGATGGTTTTTGTCACACCCCAACCGATGGCGAAATCATCGGGGCACGGCACTAGGGAATCAGATTGCTAAAGAGAATCCATAACAACTATTTATGCGACAATATTTAAACATTCGTTATCTCATACTAACAAACATATAATCATAAACAATTATTACAAATATCCAAGTATCTCTCAAACAAACATAATTCGATCTTCCCTAGATTCTATTACATGCGTTTCAAAGATAATTCCTAAATCCGTTTTGCAGCAAGTAGATCTCAATAACCTGCAACATACATTAAAATAAATTGTCAATACAAAAATGTATTGGCGAGCATACAGGTTTTGATATAATAGCATAGTAGATAAAAGTATAGCGAATTCCTTCACACATAAACATGATTCATAAACATATAAACTCACAAGACAATTTATCATGCTATACTCGCTGAGAGCTCGCGCGTACATCTTAGCTAAACCCCGTCGGATGAGAGCCCCTCTACAGTACTATACTAGCCAAGGTGGAGATAACGAAAACAATCCTAGCTTACATGTTCTAGCAATCACGTATAATATGTATAACAGATATTCGCGTGTGATAAATCAGTTTAGCGTGCGTTGTGTATTTTTTATAAGAACTATGTTACACCAAAAAAGTGCATTAAAGCGAAAATGGGTCAAGTATACTCACAGTTGATGCATTTAGGTTAGAGATGAGGTCTGAGATGAGTTGAGGAGAGTGCTGGATCAGTCTGCATACGCGAACGGAAGTACATCAGTCTCCGAAAAGCTGAAACGGTGAAGTTTGGCTTGAACAGTAGGCAAGTTCGGCCGAACTTGTATGTGAACATACAAGTTCGAGCGAACTTGTATAGTTCTGCCGAGGGTTAAGTCAAGTTCGGGCGAACATGTAAGTTTCTCAAGGAAACTTGACAAGTTCGGGCGAACTTGTGATATTTGTTTAAGGCATTGACAAGTTTCGGCCGAACTTGAGGGTTTCTGCTGAAGGTTTGAGTTGTCTGGACTCAAGTTCGTCCGAACTTGACCCTTAGAGGTCAAGTTCGAGCGAACTTGACTAAATTGCTGCACAGAATCAGTTAAATCTCGAGCGAACTTGATGTTTTCGGGTCCAAAATCTTGTGTTTTCGCGTCGTTTGCTGAGGAAATCGAGTATCTATCCCTCCAACCTTAAGCCACTGAGCAAAACTTAGGATGGATAGGTCTTTTGGAGCGAACTTAGCCATTTTACAGAAACTCGGGCTGAACCGGACGAACTTGATGGTTCGTACGGGTTAGTCCAGCTTGTGTAAAGTGACGATTTCGTCCTTGTGCTTCCGGATCTGAGATTTTGCTTGACAACGCCTCGTTCCACTCAAAAGTGAACGAAACATACGTCATTAGTCCGAATATTGTGTAGAAATCAATGTTTTTGAAAGGTTTTACTCAGATCTAGTATAGATCTGAGTGAAAAACAGAAGTTTTAAAAAAAAAAAAGATGAAGATTTTCGTAAACAAAAGAGATTTGATGAAAACGAAGGCAAAGCCTTGTGCAAAATCGTTGTAAAACGTTGATAAGCATTGCTATTGTTGTAATCGGGTTGATTCTTACTTGGAAAACAAAGGGTTTCGGGTTTCGGGAGCTCAGAGCGAAGTTGCAGCAAGTTCAAATGAGAGAATAGATTTGAGTATTTATAGGCAAAGGCGAAAAGTGAGCTAGTGGGAGTCAGTTCGGTCGAACTTGCATGAATTTCATGAAGTTCGGGCGAACTTGCTAGGTCTTCAAGAGGAGTTAACTAAGTTCGGCCGAACTTGTACATGTGTGTACAAGTTCGAGCAAACTTGTGGAAAGCAATAGGTTCCTGTGTCTCAGGCAAGTTCGGGCGAACTTGTGGTAGTCAAGTTCGGCCGAACTTGGCCTGGTGACCAAGTTCCGTTTGCTGGTTTCGCGTTAAGGTACGTCGGCGATTCGGTTCGTATTATATAGTTATATTAAGCGTTATAGCGAAGTATTAAGCGTATTAAATGGTCATATTTTCGTGCATTCCACAATTATTCAAAGTTCGATAGATAAGCGATGAAGCATGCAGCTTTGTTCCCAAGTCTTGCGAGAGTCGCGTTGCAGTTTAAGCGAACAGTTAGCCTTGGAAATTTCCCCAACGTTGATAGTATTTAGTTTGTGCGAGATAAGCATTATGTTAATGCGATGTAATGCGTTGTGAAGTGATATAGTGCGAAAATATGCGATGTAGCGTAATAAGCGATTTAGATTACATTATGATCCGAATCTCTGATGCTAGGCGTAACGAGAGTGACGAGCTTGCGAGGAAGCGGGTTGTTACAGTTTTGATACTATGTACGTTTGTAATTTGATTGTTGTATATTACTACTCACAACTCAGTTAAAAAAAAGTTATACAGGGAGTCCTAGTTCGGTCCGGTTCTAAACCGTTGCACAACCCTAACAGGGACGTAGATAAAAGCAGATACGTTGTAACGGCATAGTTATGACTATATAAAATATGCATCTTAGAAATTATAAGAGGAAACTAAAATATGCTCAAAATTTGTTGTAATAATAATAATATTAAAACTTTAAAACGTTAAAGGAAAATCAAATAGAATAACGTCATATTGTAACGGTTTCTACTTTATTAGTGGGAGCTTTCCTAATTTAATTTTCTTATATTGTATTAAATGTTTGGTGTAGTGTTAAACATGTAGATGGTGAACATTGAACAAACTTTTGGTATGACTTAACATTATTTTGTTTGATTTTCATGGAAACATTCAAACTTAACATGAAATTTATGTTCTAACTAAAATAATATATATATATATATATATATATATATATATATATATATATATATATATATATATATATATAGTTAATTTTTTTTAAAAGTAAACGTCATTAAAACACGTCATATATATAATATCTCGCAAACTGGTTATTGTGGTAGGCCTTATAAAATTAACCTATGTAACACCTTAGATCATCATGGATGCAAAAAGGTCAAAACCGCCTTACTTTTCCATATAAATTTTCTCAACTCATTTCCTCTTATTTTCTTTTCGTGTACCTCACCCTCTTTTTCCTCCTTGCTCATAATTTCCATCCTTTTATATGGGCATTTCACCAACGGGTTCTCCCCTTTGGTGCATCGCTACCAGGTAGGATACGTATGGCCTCCAACTCTTCAAGGGCCTTCATCGGAGAAGGTCTTATTGTCGAAGCTTCACAAAACCAAATAGACAATAGAAGTTCTTAGTTTTTTTCCCGTATGTAGAGTTTGTCGAGCTTCACCAAACCAAATAGACAAGATCTAAACTTCATTTACCAATAACTGAAATTACAAAATAGAGAATGTTAATTTGGGTTTATCAGCTTCACAACTTCATTTGCTAATTAGTGAAAATACAAAATAGAGAATGTTAATTTGGGTTTATTAGAACCATGGGTGGAATATTATGGAGGCCCGTAGGTGCCCTAGTCTCTGTCGATTTTTCGCGCGTATTGTTTTTTTACAAAATTTATGAAAAATTGTTTTCTAGTGTAAAATATTGGATTATTAAGAGTCTGCCTCCGTCAATTTGAATTTTCAGAGTCCGACCTACACTGAGCTTTCGTTCAACCTCCGCCACTTATTAGAACATTCAACGCTATGCTCAAGTTGGTGTGTAATTTTATATTTCTATGAATATTTACTTTAATATAACACTAGACATGTTTCTAATTACTAATTTAGAAAAGCAACATTATAGACTAAACAATTTTATAACTAGTAAGGATTACCTTTTTGACTATCTGAATTTCCTTAATAATAAATGAGTTTTTTTCCTAAAAGGGTGTTGGTGGAAAAAATAATTATCAAAATGGGTGATTTAAAAATAATTACCAAAATGGGTGTTTTTCTATATTTCTTTATTTTTAACTAATCGATTATAATTCTTCTATTTTTATTTAATCAACCTATCACGTTTATATTCATTTCTTTGATCTAATTCATCACATAGATCTTTAACTAACTTATTAATTATTAGATATTTTTTTTTTTTATATAATGAATCCCATGTTAAAACAAACTGAAATCGTTGAATTCATTTTATTTTTAAATGCTAATACCTCTCATTTACTTTCTAATTTAATATTTTTAGGGTTATTTTTCATATTTACATTTGTTTGTGTAGTTTATTACCAATTCAAATGAAAACCCATATATAGTCTTTCCTATAGTTACATAAATTTTATTAACAATCAGTGGGAAAAATATTTAAGTAGATTGATTGGTTCGTAATTCCTTGGCCAACTTGATACTTATTATTATTTTGTATTATCAACTTATTTTTAATGGTCACAAACAACATTTATATCATTCAGTTATTGTAAACATGAACACATGTCTTGTTTACGAAAAAGAAAACAATGTTTATGTTCGATTATTTATTCGGTTAAAATTAAATAAATAAACATGAAGTTGCTACTTTAGTGATTGTTTACATCTCTAAAACTCTAGGATTAAACTTTATATTAGAATTATTTAGCTTATATAAATGTAAAATGAAATAAAAGAAAAAGCGTTAAGAAAAAAAAATTATATTTTGGCTCGTTAAAAAAGTAAATAAAATATAAAGAGTAATTTATTTTTGAGAAAAATAAATTAAAAACATATTAGGTTGATTGAAAAAAATATATATATAATAGTTTAGTTAATTATAAAGAAATAAGAAAAAAAACCACTCATTTTAATAGATATTTTTTAAATCACCCATTTTGGTAAATATATTTTTCACCCTAACCAATTTGAGAAAAAAGTCATTGCAAAACATCTATTTTGGTAATTATTTTTCAAATCACCCATTTTTGTAAATAACATTTTCACCAACACCCTTTTGAGAAAAAACTCAATGTTAGGTAAATATAAGTTAAAATTAGAAAGTGTAGACAATTCTGGATCGTCAAAATATACTTTAATTTTCATCCGCTATATGTAAATGATTAATCATGTGTTGGTAAGCCCTTATTGATTTATAGTGTTGATGTAACATATGATATATGAATAGTGCATGTTGTATAATACACAACAATAACAGAAGTAGTAATCAACGGTCTAAGATATTTGCTCATGTCGATTTGGTACTTTGTAGGACCCTCGTTACCTACTTACCTTTATGATCCTGTTCTTTTCTTTTGCAAATTTTTAATTCCTTGTGTATTTGATAAAAAGAACCTAATTTTATATATCACAAGTTGAGCTAGCAAGTTGTGACATGATCGTTAACGTGACCTAATTCAACATGAAGTTAAAAAGAGTTCGTGTTTTGAGTAAACGGGTTAACACATTAACGAATAATGACACGATTAAAACGTGCCTAAATTGGCTTAAGTTATTTGTTAATAGGTTGATATGAAACGTTAATGACATTTTTATCAAAACAATGTAGTTTTGTGGTTTTATAAATAATTAAGAATGTACTTAACTTTTGGTAGCTTTTTAGTTATCGTGCTAAGTGTGTGTTGTTATTTCTTAATTGTGTTATATGAGTCGTGTCAATATTTGTATTAAGTATGGCAAGTAATTCGTGTCAATATTTATTTTTACATAAGGGTCTTTTTTTGGCTCCCTGAGGAGCTTGAATTTTCAAGATCGGCCCTGCCCCGTAATGTAGGTAAAAAAAATTCTCCGTACTATAAATTCTATAAATGCACATGTTTATCAAATACTACGATTTTGTCATTTTCGTAATTGCATTGTTTATCGCTAAGGCATAAGGGCACATGTTTCGAGCTCGAACAGGGTATATGAATTCTCAGAGACGCCAGTGGCATGTTGTATAATACATTACAATAACAGAAGTACTAATCAAGAGTCTAAGATATTTGCTCATGTCGATTTGGTACTTTGTAGGACCATCGTTACCTACTTACCTTTATGATCTGGTCGGTATACATCTCATGGGTATTGTGCTTTTCTTTTTGCACTTTTAAAAAAAAAAATCATTTTATGTTTTATATAATACAAGTTGAGCTAGCAAGTTGTGACATGATCGTTAACACGACCTAATTCGACATGAAGTTAAAAAGAGTGGTGTTTTGAGTAAACGGGTTGACACATTAATGAATAACGACACGGTTAAAACGTGCCTAAACTGCCTTAACTTATTTGTTAAATTTGTTAATAGGTTGACATGAAACGTTAATGACTGTTTTGATAAATACCAAACAAAAAAACGAAAAATTGTTTGTTGTTATACTTTATAAAGAAAACATTGACACGAATAAGCGCAAACAGCCGGTTTAGAGAAAAAATAGTTCAATAATTTCACTATTTCTTTCAGTTTTCTTGAATTTATTCTAAAGAAAACAGCTACAGTTGTATTTTAAAATAGAAAAAATAGTTTCAATAATTTCACTATTTCTTTTAGTTTTTTTGATTTTTTTTCTAAAGAAAACAGCTACAATTGTTTATTGTTGTACTTTAAAAAGAAAACAATGACTCGATAATTGCCGTACGAGGGACATAATTGACACCTGAAGCATCCAGTCATCAATCAACGGTTCATTTTTTTTTAATTTTCATTTTTGGCATTTCTTTTACTTGTACCTTGATTGAAATAAAAGGCAATTAAAATTTGATGCTGTCAAATAACCATTGGGACACGTGGATGCCCCGTCATTTGTCATTTCATCGTTATATCGAGAGGGAAAGGGCACTCATGGTTAGTATTCTAGTCTCGACCAATTCTACATTGAGATGTTAATTCTACACTTAAGAACACTGACGACGTGACGCCTGCCCAAAAGTACTCTAGAACCATGAACACCGTTTTTTTTACTCCACCCACCAATTACACAACATTAAACACCCCAACCCTAACCTTTACACTACTCTTGAGCTAGTAGGTAAACCTGAGTAAGGTACCCTAAGGGTGGTGGCGGTGTTACCCGCATGGCCTACCCTAAGGGGTGGTGGCGGTGTTATGGTGCGGGTAAGGTACTCGTATACTCCTACCCGTGGAGTGTCCTAACTCCTAACCACCCTTAGTGCAACATATTATCATTCATAAATAATTTCTTGATAAACTTTTTCTTTCTTAGAATGACGACTTTCACTAATTCAAAGAAACTAGCGATATAACAACAAAAGCAAAATTACAAAGGACGTAGACCAAACAACATTCAAACATTTCACCCTTATTTTATACCAAAGAAAACTAAGCAATTTAACATCCTCAACGACGAAGTAAATGTTCCTTCTTGTGACTGTAAATGCTAGCTCGTTCCTCACCTTCCAAATACACAAACACGCCGTATAGATAATGCTAAGGAGCGTGTCCATTTTGCTTTGATTCAGCCGAGAGAATGCGTGAACCGATAAGAGGTCCTTGAGTGAAACATTAGAGAAAAGATGAAGATGTAAAGTAGGAAAAATGTGTAAAGCAGAGGAAACATGGTAAAGGATGAACGTGACAAGAAAAAGATGCTTGAATGAGTGGTTCTCCCACCTCTGTGACGAGCCTAACGGTTTACTGTTTTGCAGGTTCTTCTTCCTGTCACAAGGTTCAATCCACTTGTTCAGGAGAATGACTGCTTTTTGGATCTTCAACTGTCGCCATCCGTGGGACTTGAACCCACGACCACATTGATGATGTTCAAAATGCTCCTTCTATCCTTCATGTGTATTCAAAAGTGGCCGATGGAACCAACTGATCATTCCTAAAATATGATAGTAACCACAAGCTGAATATAGGACATGTTAGAATTGTAGTGTTAGTTCAAGATTACTTATTTAAATAACTTATTTGGTTATTGACTTATTGACAAATAACGTATCGTGCATTTTAAAAGTTTCGAAAAAAAGTTACGAAAAATAACTATTAAGAAAAAAAAAATGAACGGGCCCATCAAAATTTAAATGTTTAAACGTTCTCAAATTTTAAATGTTTGCAACTTTCAAATGTTTTCATAACTTACGTTTAGAAAACATAAGTACATAAACGAACATAATAAATCAATACAAATATAAAAATAAAAAAGAACGGACATCCTTAAGCAGACTTAATGAGGACCAAATATCAAGAGACATTAAGATTTAGGGGTTGTTTGTTTAGCTCTTAACGAGACTTTTAATGATTCAATACTTAATTGTTCAAACTATTTGTTTCGCGAGCAGGGATGTCTAAATGTTTCAGACATTTGCCCGTTTTTCGATACCGTACCGGTTCGGTATCAAACGGTACCATGCTCATACCTAGGTTAAACATTATACTGAGTCTGAATGGTTAAGACCTCTAATCTGAATTGGTCACACATTTGCATCTGAATGGTTAAACATTATACTGGTTCTTAATGGTCCAGACCTCTTACTGGTTCAGCACTAACCATTCAGAAGTTGTGAAACATCCCCTTAGACTGTGAGGTATGGTGGAGCGGGGGTTTGGGGCATGGGTTGACACGTGGGCTGGGTGAGCTCCACTGGCAAGACCCAAAAACTTGAGGGTATGGTGGGGCTTGGGTTTGGGGGTGGCTTGGCTAAAGTCATTTTATTTTATTTTTTTTAAATTAATGGATAATATAGGGTAGGGTGCACCCAATGTCCATCCGCCAACTCAGATGGGTAGCCCCGCCCAACGCCCGGCTGAAACCCACGCCAAAAGAGCCACGCTCAAACCCAAACCCACCCGGGGTGGTCACATGAGCATTTTCCCCCAACCCACGCCCAAACCCCCGCCCCATACCCTGTAGCCTTAGGCTTCCACTTAGCTACTCACACAAAACCATCTGTTGAACAGGTTGAACAGTAGGTAACATTAAACAAGTGCTTTTGGCCCAAACTTATTTGTTGTCACTTGTAACATTTGATCCCTCATATCAACTAGAATTGTCTGTTTTAAACACACTAAGCTCACATATTATTTTGATTGATTGATTGGAAAGTTTTCGGGAGGTGGCCCATCATATTGTTCTCATTTAAGCGCACTTTACTGTGAAGTTCTATATCATTCACCGTTAGTGCACCCAAAATGCATTAATGATACTTGAGATGAGAAAGCCCTTATGATCCATTATACGCGGATAAAACAAAACAATGTGAAATTTGCCTAATGTGTCACAAAACAATCATGACAACCCGTGACGAAAATCCTTCGAATTCCAACACCTGCACCATACTATTGACACCCCAACTAAAACTCCATTATTGTTTCTAACTTTCAACTTTGCATTCACAGTCTCATCCCATCAAAACTCCACGTAACCCGTATTGTTTCATCATATAGTGAAACAAAATCAATTTTATCATTATTATTCATATACTTGTATGTGTAAAAGATATCAATATACTTCAATTTCAAATAAAAATTAATCTTGAACTTGTTGTATGAACACTTGCTAAACAGGGAAAATAAAATAGTTTTTCTTTTGAGAATCATAAAAGAAATTAAGTATATATACGTTTTAGAAACTAAAAGTACCGAGCGGAGAAGAGAAGATAAAAAAAAATCGGAAAATCACAAAGGGACGATAAAAAATAGGGTGAGGCCGACGTACCCATCGTATATGCTTAAAAGCACATCCCTTTATAAACAAAAGTAGACAAATGATATAACTGATTTAGTAAGGGATGGAAAATGCGTCCACTAGAAGTTATGTGACAGGATACTTTTATCACAACCCTAAAAAAGTATTAAAGGTATCGTTTTTTAATAAATAAAACTCGTGTCACACGGGATCACCTGTCAAATGGATCACCCATCTGTATGAAAAATCGAACGTGAGGATCTAACCCACCCACCTAGAAGGGAACCCGCAACTAGGAAAATAACGCCTTTCGCTTAACTCAAAACAAATTATTGCAGACAAGACTCTAACCCACGACCACCGTAAGGAAAACCATGTGACTAGTGTCATACCAAATTGCCTTTGGTATATTAAAGGTATCTTAGATGTAAAATTCGTAAATCAAATTGGCATTTACAATTTATGTAATTATGACTTTTTTTAATCTAAACTAACGGCCAGAATTAATACTTCAACAAAAATCATTTTATAATTTAGAGTTAATTACTGTTTTCGTCCTGTGTTTGTCAAAAATTACTATTTCAGTCCATTAGTTTAAAAATTGTGATTTCAGTCCCTATGGTTTCACTTTCGTAACCATTTCAGTCCCCGTGGTTTCACTTTCGTAACCACTTCAATCCATTTATTCTGTAAGTACAGGAACTGAAATGGTTGTGAGTGGACTGAAATGGTTACGAAAGTAAAACTATAGGGACTGAAATCGTAATTTTTAAACTAATGGACTGAAATAGTGATTTTTGATAAACATGGACAAAACAGTAATTAACTCTTTAAAAAAAATTATAATAAATTGATAAAACCAAAGGTTAGCCCAAAGCCCCAAAAATATCTGCTTATAGTTACAAAGTACACCAACTTAACTCACGGGTACACACACACTAAACTCACTAAACACACTCACCAGTCACAATGCAAGCCCCTGAACCCTTTACAGACCTTGAACATGAACCCCACACACCACTACTGGACCACCACAAACCACCACCACAAACCACCACAAAACCTTTGTTCACCAGGGCTGTGTCCGGTGCCACCTTTGTTGCATTGTTGTTACTTTCGCTATCGTATTCATTTTTCTGAACCAAGAGAATTCTGTTCATATCGTCACCAATTCGGTTCGGGATGCTCTGGTGACGGAGAAATCTTTTTTAAGGTATTCGCCGCTGATCGGCTGACGTGGGAACGACCGCTTTTCATTTTCAGCCTGCGAAGAATTTTATTTACGGTATGTTGTTGTTTACGGATCGGATTTGTGATTTATGGTTGGTTTTGATGTTTTTATTTTTATTTATTTATTTATTAAATTTTTTTTTTTTGTTGATTGTTTCATGATAATGTTGATGATCGGTGGATGTTAATATGTTATGCTTCTTCAGATCCAAATGGTATGTGGTTTTCATCATCTTTCTTTACGGAAATGTTGGGTTGCTTTTTGAAAATGATTTTCACTGTAATTAATTATTGAAGTCTAGGGCTGAAAACGAGCAGATCGGAGCCGAGTTCTGCTTGTTAAGGACCGAGCCGGATTGGCTCGGCTTGTTTATCATAACTAGCTGAAATGTTAAGTTGGAGCTCGGCTCATTTAGCCCTCTAATTAACATTTTTCTACTCATGAGCCGAGTTTGATCTCAGTGGCAGAACCAGGAATCAGTTGCAGGGAGTGCGGGTGAGGGGTTCAGCCATATTTTCAAGGGGTGCGGTCGGGTTTTTGCCTAAAAAATACACTAATTTATTTTACAAGGGGTGCGTCCGCCCACCCACCAAGACCATAGGTCCACCCCTGTTTGATCTCCATTAAGTTAAACGAGCCGAGATCAAACTTAGACGAGCTAGTGCTCGACTCAGCTCGTTTACACTCCTAATTAATCTTTTATTTACTCGTGAGCAGAGCTTGATCTTTTTCCAGTTAAATAAGCCGATATCAAACTTAGACGGGCTCATACGGCTCAGCTCGTTTACACTTCTGATTAGTCATTTATCTACTCGTGAGCTGAGCTTGATCCCGCTCAAATAAAATGAGCCGAGATCAAACGACGAGTTCACACTTAACTTGACTCGTTTACACACTTAAAGTGATTAATTAATCTGTTTGAAATATAATAACAATATAAATGAAAAAAGTAAATAACTAAACTAATCACACACAACAGAAATATAATAAAACAAAAGGCTTGTAGAGCCAGCTCGTTTATTTTTAAAAAGTATTTTTATATTTTTACACATATTAACACTAATAAAATGAAAAAAATTAAAATTTTTACACGAGCCATTAGCTTTTTAAACAGCCTATAATGTTATTGTTCCATTTTAGGTCCATTGTTTCACATGGGTTGGTACCATTTGTTCTATCAATACAATCCATATGCACCGGTTTGGGGCAATATGTCATGGGGTCACTCGGTGTCCAAAGACTTTATCAACTGGTATGAACTACCGGTCGCTATGGTCCCGACCGAATGGTATGATATAGAGGGCGTCTTATCCGGGTCCACCACGGTCCTTCCCAACGGGAAGATCTTTGCATTGTATACTGGGAACGCTAATGATTTTTCCCAATTACAATGCAAAGCTGTACCCGTAAACTTATCTGACCCATTTCTTATTGAGTGGGTCAAGTATGATGATAACCCAATCCTGTACACTCCACCAGGGATTGGGTTAGTGGACTACCGGGACCCGATGGAAAGCACAGGATGATCATGGGAACTAAACGAGGCAATACAGGAATGATACTCGTTTACCATACCACTGATTACACGAACTACGAGTTGTTGGATGAGCCATTGCACTCGGTTCCCAACACCGATATGTGGGAATGCGTCGACTTTTACCCGGTTTCGTTAACCAATGATAGTGCACTTGATTTTGCGGCCTATGGGCCGGGGATCAAACACGTTATTAAAGAAAGTTGGGAGGGACATGGAATGGATTGGTATTCAATCGGGACCTATGACGCGATAAACGATAAATGGACTCCCGATAACCCGGAACTAGATGTCGGTATCGGGTTACGGTGCGATTACGGGAAGTTTTTTGCATCAAAGAGTCTTTATGACCCATTGAAGGAAAGGAGGATCACTTGGGCTTATGTTGGAGAATCAGATAGTGCTGATCAGGACCTCTCTAGAGGATGGGCTACTGTTTATGTATGTTATTTTCTTATCTAATTTACCCTTTTATTTTAAAATAACAAACATTTTGATGTCTAGAAAATTATAACAGAATGTTGGAAGAACTATTGTACTAGATAGAAAGACCGGGACCCATTTACTTCATTGGCCCGTCGAGGAAGTTGAGAGTTTGAGATACAATGGTCAGGAGTTTAAAGAGATCGAGCTAGAGCCCGGTTCGGTTGTTCCACTCGACATAGGCACAGCTACACAGGTTTTGTGATCACTTAATAACATAATGTAACATGTTATAAAAGAATTTGGTCAAATATTTTGTTGAGAAAATACTAAATAGTAACATGACATATGGCGATTTGGTGTTTGTAGTTGGACATAGTTGCGACGTTTGAGGTTGATCAAGCTGCTTTGAACGTGACAAGTGAAACCGATGATAAATATTGTTGCACACGAGCTTAGGTGCGGCCCAAAGGGGAAGTTTGGGACCATTTGGTCTTGCGGTTCTATCCGATGGAACCCTTTCTGAGTTAACTCCGGTTTATTTTTTAACATTGCTAAAAAGGCTAATGGAGGTGTCGACACATTTTTGATGCCGATAAAGCAAGGTAACATAAACAATAAATTTCCATAATCAAGTATAATAATAATAATATAATAATAATAATAATAATAATAATAATAATAATAATAATAATTATTATTATTATTATTAATTATTATTATTATTATTATTATACTGAAAAAATTATTTACTTTTTAAATTGGAACAAAAAATTACAGGTCATCACTAGATTTGATAGGAAAGGAAGTTATGGGACATTTGTTTAGTATAATAATCACAATGAACTATTTAGTAAATAATAATTATAATTAAATGTAATAATAATAGTATTTATAAACTAATAAATAAAAAAAATTTATATGAGATATATTATAATAATAATAATAATAATAATAATATAATATAATAATATAATAATTATTATTATTATTATTATTATTATTATTATTAATAATATATTGAAAATTATTATTTTAAATTGGAAAAATTAATAATCATCAATAGATTAATATAGAGAGAGTGTTATGACAACTGTCACTGGAAGATGATGAAGACTCATCAATATATTGGAATAATAGGATTATTAATTATAATAACATTAATTAATTATAGTATCAAACTAATCTATATTTTATATTATTTATGTATTATTATAATTATTTTAATATTATTATTGATTAATATTATATTATTATTTTTTAGGAAAAGTGGTGATCATTCGATTAGTGGAGAGATATTGCGCAAGGATGAGAGGTTATAACATCAAGGGTTATCCAACAAAAGCAATATACCGAAGAAGCAAGTTTTTTTATTACAAAAACGCCACGGAACGGTGTGAACATTTCAATATTTGGCAAATGGCTTCTAACCCAAATTTCATCAATAAGATTTTAATTCATCGTCTCCCACTATCTTTTTGTTTTAGTATTTATGTATTTTAATTTCTTTTAAACCTTTTTATTTATAAATTTAGTTCTTATTGTGTTCTAGTAGTAAATGAATTGTTTTGCTATCTTTTTTATGTTTTGCTAAAGAATACTTGTAGCTCTTGGGTATTATCGGTTTAGGCTCAGTTTCTCGTTTGAATATTCTTTAGTCGAACCAAATAGCGACTACCAACCGTTAATGTAGCAAACCGTAAAACCTAACTAACAAGATATTGTCATCCTTGTTTGTTGTTCGTAATGGTTGTATATAGGAAAATCCATAGACCCGAATTAAGTTTTCTTGACCGAAACCAAATGTAAACCGTAAGACCAAAGTATGACACTCCAACAATCAATCAATATTACAATGTTTTAAGTATATAACATGTATACTTTGTATTAAAAAGAAGGCCCTTTAACATAATTGGGTATAAGTTTAACAATAAGCCAACTGTAGTGGATTAACTTTAGGCCTTAACTGTAAGATGAAACAAATAGAAAACAAGAAAATTGGTACTAAACTTTATAGGAAGAGTTAAATGCTTGGTTGGTCCCTGTGGTTTACGAAAATTACAGACTTGGTCCTCATGGTTCAGTAATTACACACTTGGTCCCAGTAGTTTTAATTTTTGCACTCGGGTGGTCCTTACCACTAACCTTTGTTAGATTTTTTAGTTAAGTCTATGTGAAATTACCACACTGCTCTTACTATTAAAAACAAATAAATAAATAAAAACCTTCTTCACCCTGATCCCCCCCCCCCCCCTCTCTCTCTCTCACTCTTCTTTTCTCCCTCTAAAACCACAACACCATCTTCTTCCTCCTATCTCTTTCAAATCCACCACCACCTTCACCGTCCATCCACCACCACCTCCACCGCCACGATCAACCCACCGCCACCTTCAATCCACCACCACGTCCACTGCCACGATCAGCCCACCTCCACAGCCACCGCCACCGCCACCTTCAACCCTCCACCACCAGTTCATAACTTCCGACGACCGGAAAAGCTGCTCGGTAGAACATGTGAAGGTGTAAATCTCATGTAAAAGTCCATATTTGAAAAAGAAACAGTAGAATTAGGGCTAGCTACTCTTATTAACACCCTGCGTATCCATTGGTGAATTAGTCATACTACTCAAAAAACCCATAGTCTGTGAGCTTAATTGCGGGCTTGCAGGATAAAGAGCATCTCGATTACCTGTACTCATTGGTGGTTGGATTGCACCGGAACTCAACTGCGGGCTCATTGGGGTTCATCCGGGTTGAAGGTGATGGTGGTAGTGGTGGGTTTACGGTGACGGCGGAGGTGGTCTGAAGGTGGAGGCAGTGGGTTGAAGATGATGGCTGAGGTGGTGGGTTGAAGGTGATGGTGGTAGTGGTGGGTTTACTGTGGCGGTGGTCGAAAGTGATGGCGGAGGAGGTGGGTATACAATGGAGGTGGAGGTTGCAGGTTGTGAAGGAGAGGTGGTGGTGGTATTGGTGTGGTGGTGACTGGGTTTTTGAAAAAGAAAGAGGGAGTGATGAAGAAGATGAGTAGTGGACCCTCCTTTTTATGTTTTTTTTATTTTTTTTTAATTATTTAAGGGTAATATAGTAATTTCACATACACTTAACTAAAAAATCTAACAAAGGTTAGTGGTAAGGACCACCCGAGTGCAAAAATTAAAACCACTGGGACCAAGTGTGTAATTACTGAACCATGAGGACCAAGTCTGTAATTTTCGTAAACCACAGAGACCAACCAAGCATTTAACTATTATAGGAATGATAAAAGTTTAGGATATAAAATAAAGTTGTACCAATGGAAAATGAACAAATAAATATCACTTATTTTGTTATTGATAGTTATCTATTTATATATCAATAAATTATTTATTATTGGTCTGTTGTTTGTTGATGGTGTCTATGAAATGAGCCCACTCGGATAGATGTAACGTTTGCCTACATTCCACTCTTCCCAAACCTTATTAATAGTTTTGCTTACTTGTGACATTTAACTAGGGGTATGCAATAATCGAACTGTTAACCGAAACCGAACAGAAAACCTAAGAAACCGTTAACCGAAACCGAACAGAAAACGTAAGAAACCGTTAACCGAAAGTCGGTTATCAGTTATTGTTTGTACCATCGGTTAACCGAAATTAACCGAACCCAATCATTTTTATTTTTATATATTTCTAGCTTTTATACCTTCGTTTCATATAGTTCATATTTTATACACTCATTTTATGTATTTATACATTTATTTCATTTATTTATACCTCAATTACATGTATTTTTAAGCATTTTAATTTCATTTATACCTCCATTTCATCTATTTATACGTGTATTTCTAAGCAAACATTTAAGTTCTTGTTTGATATGGTTTTTAACCGAAACGAACCGAAAACCAACAAATTAACCAAATTAATCAAACCGATTAAACAATGACTTTGGTTACAGTAATAGTTATAGTTAATGCTAATAACCAAACCAAACCATACACCCGTAAACGGATCCAATGCCGGGTTACAAACGTTTTAAAACTTAAAACCCGAGAAAACAACATAAACCCGGTTTTCTTCCCGCCATGTTATCCCTCTCATCAACAACCCTATCCTCTTCATTCCACCCCAAAACCCTAAACCCTAACCCCAAACCCTCAAATCTCCGATCTCCACCGCAATTCCTTCCAATTCACACCATGAAACCGAAAGAAACTTCAAATTCGACGCAGGCAACACCTTCTTCCGCCACGAAAGCGCCACCGGCCGCGATCTAGCCGTTCTCGCAGCCGCCTTACACAAAAAGTCCACTGGCAACCTTCGGGTTCTCGAAGCGATGTGCGGGTGCGGAATTCGGTCTCTTCGGTACTTAGCAGAAGCCGAAGCTGACTTTGTATTGGCTAATGATGCTAATGAGGAGTGTAATGGCGTGATTGTGTCGAATTTGTCGAGTGTTTCGAGTGCGGGTGAGGGAGGTGGAAGGTTAGTCATTCGGTTGCGAATCGAGTTTTGGCGGAGAAGTATGTTGAGAGGGAGTTTTTTGATTTTATTGATGTTGATTCGTTTGGGAGTGATTCGAGTTTTTTTCGGATGGTGTTTGATACTGTGAAGATTGGTGGATTGATTTATGTTACGTCGACCGATGGGTTTTCTTCGGGTGGGCATTGGCCTGATCAGTGAGTTTGTTTTGTGTTTGAGAATGTTATTGTTTATCAGCTTTATGTATCATGCCTTAGTACTTTAGATAATTAGGATTTTAGGTAACAGAATAAGCCTTGGCTATGAAATGCGCGCATTTTAGATAATTAGGATTTTTCGGAAGGAAGTTCGTTTATGTAATAAACGAACGGACATGAACACAATTTTTTGTTCATTTACGAATATGAACACATGTTTTGTTTGTTCATTTATGTTCGTGACGTCTGTTATGTTCGTTTATTTACATTTGTTTATGTTTGTTCGTCTATGTTCGTTTCAGTTTAAATACATAAGTAGTTATATTTTTATTAACATTAAACATAAAAGGAACTTTCTAACTATTTATATAAATATAACTGATTGGTATTTGAGCTTTCTAGTAATAAAAATGTGTTTTCCAATGGAGTTTATCGTAATTAATCACTAATTTATATAAAATGTTACTTTATATTCGTTTATGTTTAGTATATTGTGTTCATTTATGGCTGTTAAATTATGTTCATTTGTGTTGTTTATTGTTTGTTAAATTATGTTCGTTTAAGTTTGTTTGTCTATGTTCGTTTACGTTCGTGAATCTTCGTTTAGGTTTTAAATGAACAAACATAAACGAACACGAACATACCCATTTTCTTAATAAGCGAATATGAACAAAAAAATGTGTTCAATTACATGTTCGTGTTCGGTTAAAGTTAAATGACCGAACACGAACATGCCTGTGTTTGTGCTCGTTCGATTCATTTACAGGCCTAATTAAAACCAACGGAGCCACACCCCTTTTAAACCAAGCGAATAACAACAATTTGTGCTTGAGATTCAGTGATTTGATCTAAAATTGCAGCATAGCTCTTTACTGGTGTCTGAGAATATCATTTGAAATCCTTTCTGACAAGTTTTATGTTCTTTAGTTCTTTGGCTGCATATGGGGCGTATATTCGGCCGCTTCCTTACTCAAATGAAATCAGTTTGAGGATGCTTATAGTTGGAGCAATGCGGGAAGCTTCTGTTTTGGGTTACCACGTTTCGCCCCTTTTCTCATACTATTCGTATCACGGGCCTGTATTTAGAGTGTTGCTACGCGTTAACCGAGGAAAGCCGCCACATGGCGTGTACTAGTTGTTACACTTTGTTCTGCTTTACAAAAGTTTCATCAAAGCCAAGTAATCGTGTTTCTAAATATATTTTCGATTTCAGTCATTATAGGTTTATTGGCTACTGCGGGTCGTGTGGACACTCTCAAGCTATTTCTTGGGATAAACTTGGTCAAATAAAGTGTCCTTGTGGATCAGATGCATGGTTCCTAAAGTTATTTTTGTGTTATTTTAAAACATTATTTTTTTATATGATCTGTTAACTATTTATATTTGATCTTACAGGTGCCTGATTCGCTTGTTGTTTGTGGACCTCTATGGACCGGCCCGCTTCATTGTGCATCATATCTTACAGAAATGCATACTTTGGCGGGAGAATGGGGATGGTTGGGTGATGGTACGAAAAATGATCTTGATAAGCTATTTCTCCGGATGATTGATGAAAGTGATCCCAATTTACCGTTTGGTTACATCCAACTTGACGAGGTTTGTACTGTTACTCTGTTACATCCAAAGTTGGTGCATTTTCAGCGACTACATTAACATGTTATTATAATGTTTTTCGTGTATGTGACAGATAGCAAGTCGTGCAAAGGTCAATTCTCCTCGTATGGTGACGCTAATGAGCGCCATCCAGCAGGTACTTGCTGAGAGATATATGCATATTGTTATTTGGTATGCGCATATAATGTATATATGTTTTGGCCCTTGAGGGGCAAAAGTGAAAGTGCATTAATTTTAACGTTATTTTACTAATTTCGTGAAAATAACGTTAAAAAGCGAGGGACGGTTGGTTAATCATGCATCATGTGGTGGCGTTGATAGCCGAAAGACAAGGGGGTACATGCACTAATCAGCTATTGTCCCAATTGTCGAGTGTTATGTGCCTTATGTCCAAGGCTTGATGCAAAACTACTACTGAGCCGGGGGTCTCACTGGAAGCAGCCTCTCTATCCCTTTGGGGTAGAGATAAGGCTGGATACATCTTACCCTCATCAGACCCTACCTTAGCTTTGCTATTGGTGGGATATACTGATTATGATGATGCTGATGATTATTTGGTATACATTTTTTATATTTACTTCTTATAAGATGTGTTTGGATCCTGTTATTGCAGAACGGATACGCTGTTAGTAGATCGCATATATCCAACAATGCAATCAAGACAAATTGTCCCATGTCGGAGTGTATTCGGATCACGAAAGAAATCCAAAACGCTTGAGTTCTAAGAGCGTTGCTGTTCGTGTGAGCCGCCTGCAAGTCGTTAGGAAAGTTTGAAATTTTTTGTGATCTTATAGAAACAAATTAGGAAATGTATGTTTGGATCATAAACCTGCCAACTAGAGAAACCAAACTTGCACCTTTTGACCCTTCTCTCAAGCTAGCTTACAGAGTTCCATTTCATATTGTTCTCTCTCTCTCTCACACACAAGTTATCAATGGCGGCTGCGCTACGTAGCGTTGCGCCCATGTGGCACTATAGGGTTTTTAACGACAAATGGCTACAGGGTTTACTACGTCAATTAGCGACCTTTTCTGTAGTTTTTTTTTTATCATTTTGTTAACTATAAAAAGGGATACCAATTAGCCTTTTCTTTTATTCCACGGTTGAAAAAAGAAGCGTATTAAGATGAAATATACATGTAAACATAACATATTCTATGAAAAGCACATGTTATTTATATTTCTTAAATTTTTCTACTACTTTATCGCGGAACATGAAACAACAGGGCGCTGCTTCGTCGCTATGTAGCACGTAGGTATCTTGTGGCTATCGTACTCTGATCTCTATCGACAACTATGGCATGCTATGACATTTGTAAACAATTGGCTTCTGTTTTTTTTTTTTTTGTAAAGAATTGCTTCAGTTTATTTTTAGTACTAAAACCGGGAAGATTTTAGGTCTTGGGCTCGATTTTCACAATGAGAGTTTTTCTAGATTTATTAGGGTTCCTTTGAATTGATGTATAAACATTATTGCCTAGTGAAAATGGATATAATCAGGTGGTTCCGTTGTGACACGATGATATACCGATGATCCGACAATGATCCAAATTTGAATTGCGTTCAAATTTGATGAGGGCGAGTGTAGTGCACGCGTTTGAAGGAGCGGTGGGAGTAAGCTTGTCTAAAATGGAGGCGCCACCGTGTTAGGAACTTTTTAATTGGGAAAGACGATTCTAGTTGCTAAAACGTCCCTAAACTATGATGTTTGTTCCATTAATGGACTACAATGTTTCCTTTGTACCTTAAAGTTTAACACTTGTCCAAATCACACCCTCATAGATTTGAACCGTAAAACTAGATAATTGACACTTTTAACAGGTTATTTATAAGTTATAACTTATAAGACTGACACTTTTAGCATATTTGTTTTCTAGAGACTTTTTTTAAGTATAGGTAGATAATGTGAAATATATAGATAACATGCTCTTATGTTTTTTCAATAATTTATTATTAATTAAATCTGTTTGATAAGTAAGACCATTGTTGAGTAACAAATGTTGTTGACATCTATATCTATATTATAAAATAACGTCTTCTATAAACATAAAAAAACAGTTATAATAGTTGATTTCTCATATAATCAAGTAAAATGATTAATTGTGTGTCGGACATGAAAAGTATCATGTAAAGAATCAATTTATAAAAGATTAATCATAAAAAAACTAAAGGGTTCTTATGCTTTTATATAAAAAAAACAGATTAAATTTTATCGCAGAAAATAAATATGAAAGTTAAAGCTTCTTTGAGTGAAAATAACCAAGTGATAATTATTTGTAAATCCTTAATAACGATATTTTCCATTAAGTATTTTAATTTTTAAAAGTGTATATTTTACATATCTAAGTTCTAAATTACTAGATACCCTCAAAATTTACATTGACAAGTACTGGTATTAAAGTCTATGCTGAGTTTGTATCAAATAAACAGTGACGAGCTGTAAAACCACACGATATGGCAGCATGGAAGACGGCGCGAGGCCTTAACCACGCTGCTACATCGGCCCGACATAGGGTGGACGATGGCATGGTGATGAGGGCGGGGGTTGCTTGCCGACGTGGAGGGGATGACTCGATGACGTGGCAAATTTTTATTGGTGGGAGGAGTTTGTGTAATTTTGATTGGTTAGGTTTTTTTAAACGCCCCTTTTCATATCCCTTTCACACCGTGTTTTTTTTACCAGTCACGTAGCATCTACGTGACATTTCATGCCCCTCCCCCAGAGTGTAGTCTAACCAACCGAACAAAACACTAGCGCTTAAAGCGCAAAACAAAAAACAAAACAAGCACCAATTTGTCAAACAACTCAAACCTCAAACCCTTTGTTTGCAATAAAACCAGAAGAAACATTAAACATATGCCGGCCGGCTCCCCCATAATCCCGACGAACAAATCATCCAAAAACCCAACCACTTCAACGCACCAAAAGCCTTCTTCAAGGTTCCAATATTTGTTTCATTCTCCAATCCTCACCATATATTCAAACCCCATTAAACAAACTCACACACACTCCTATGTTAATTTATTCCCAACTGATTTCAATCTTTGCAGTTTAATCTCAACGTATTTATGGAGAATTCACAGGATGTTTGCGATCACGTTGACCGGGATAATAACAGTATGTGCTCCACGTCAGCAAGTTCCGGTTACCGGTTGTTTGACCGGCAAACCACTATTCATCAGTTGATGGGAGGCGGAAAAGGTATAATTTGTTAGATATGTGTGCAATAAAGTTAAGGATGACAATGGGTCGGTTTTAGGTAATCCAAACCCCAAACCCTGTTAGATAAGTTGTCCCAAACCCGTCTCAAAACCCGTCGGGTTTTTAGCGGGTAAATACACATCAGGTATCGGGTATATATGTGGGTTTTAGGTAAACCTGTTAAATTAAAAAGGAGAATTGGCATGTAATAATCTCACCTACCTTATTGGCCATTAATAATCCTACCTCATAATATTCCCCCTACCAGTCCCACCTTTCACCTATTTTTCCTACAATGGTCACTCGTTAAAAAAAACCTTCCAAATTACAAACAGATTTTTTAGGGCTTTTGATCAGAACGATGATACGAGTCCATTGATGTAAAACTTACTTCGAAACGGTGCTCCAAGTGACTTGATTTTGGTTAATTGGAAATTTAAACACCCGAATTGAAGCACTGTTTTCATCGTTTGGAGCACCTTTTTGAGGCAAGTTTTACATCAATGGACTCGTATCCGTCGTTCTAATCAAAAGCCTAAAAAATTTGTTTGTAATTTGGAAAAAAGCTTAACTCCGTTAAGTTTTTTTAACGGGGGGCCATTGTAGGAAAAATAGGTGAAAGGTGGGCTGGTGGGGGGAATATTCTGAGGTGGGATTATTAATGACCAATAAGGTCTAGGTGGGATTATTACAGACCAATTTCCCTTAAAAGAATTACCTGTTTGGTATTCCCGACTCAAAACTCATCGGGTATCTATCAGGTAACTACTAATCAGTTATATTTACTATTATCAATACAAAAAGTATATCAAATAAAAATAACTACAATGTATATGAAATAAAATATGCATATTTAAAAATATAAAAGAAATTATATGGGTATACAATCAGGTAAACAAGTACACTTTATCGGGTAATTGGGTCAGGTAAATTGGTATATCACCAATTCCTAAACCCGTGAAAAAAACAAAACTAGTCCCAAACCGGTCCCAAATGTGGGGGTTTTGGGGTTTCTCATCAGGTTCGGGTTCGATTATCATCCCTAAATAAAGTTTATGAAATTCCCCTCTCACACTTGTACAGTTGCTCTGATTGTGTTATTGAAAGTGTGAAGTTTTTGAGAAGTTTATTTGGTTTATGCAGGCATAGTCAATCTAATTGGATCATTTTGGTTGTATGAATGTATGTATGATTGTATATGGCTGCAAATTCATGAATTAAAGTAGGATTAATTGGGAGTGTAGTGAATTGGTTGATTTTAAGTGTTAGAATCTGATTTGAGGATTCTTTATCGATTTTTTAAATGACTTTTAATGATGTTTAGGCTATCTGTTGTGGTTTAACATAACGTCCGCCAATGGGCTTTAACTAACCTACCCTTTTAACTGTCACTTTGTGATTTAACTAAAAGGGGGAAGATTCTATGCATAACACTGTATACTGCGAGAACACACAGAACAAAATGAATCACCCATTTCTCAATCCTAAAAAACCTAAAAAGCAAATAAAAATATTAGAAATGTAAGATTTATTATTTCTCACACTAGAATTCTAAACAAAATATGGAAAGTTTTCTGTTTTTATATAACCTAGATATACTATGTTTAGATTAAATTACCTACATGTATGTAGGCTATGTGTAGCTAAAATATATATGGTTTTTTATGTATATATAATACACAAATGAATGTAAGATGCATAGAATTTAAAAAAAAAGGAACCTTAAATCCCAAAATTTAGTGATTTAGAGTTGTTCTTTTTGTTCTCGCAATAATTAGTGTTCTGTAATGATCCTCATCCTAACTAAAAGTTAAAAAATAAAGATCAAAAGAAAGAAAAAGTGTTATTGGTTGATTGGGGGTGGACCCCACAACCTTAAACCCTCTAACGCCCGTTAATGGCTTGGTGTGGGAGGTTTTGGCGCCCGGGTTTAACGAACCCGGGCGGGTGTTTAACGGCTTGTCCAGCCAACGTGGCGGGCTGGTTAGTCTTAGTGCTATGTGTAGATTAGAAACTCGTGTATTACACAGTTGAATAAATGAAATATTAAATAGTTAGTAATGAAAAGTTATAAATTGTAAAAACGATAATATTGACTTTTTTATTAACTTTTTAAGTTAAGCAATGAAATAAAAATGGGTGAAATAATAAACGCGAGATAAGAAATTAAAAATCTTGGGTTCAGAAAATTGTGACACGTAATGCAACTTTATACTTATTTATTAGGTATAGATTCATATTGTTAATTGATGAATTCTTTGCAAACGTTATTTGATTTTTGCAGGCATAGTGAGTCTGCAGATCCCTTATATCATTTTTAGTTGATTTTTAGTGATGTTTAGTGAAAATATGTTTTGATTCATGTTTTTTTCCTTGATTCTTAGCTGCTGATGTCCTGTTGTGGAAGAGGCGACGTATATCACTGGGGATCATTGTCGTTGCAACGGTTGCTTGGCTAATATTTGAGCGATCGGATTATCATTTTTAACAATATGTTCCAATTCTTGTTCTGTGTTCTTGATGTTCGTTGTCGTAATGCTTCTCTGTATTGCTTCTTTCAGGGATATGTATGCATGCTTTTACCTTTATATATTACACTATTATTATATAATATGTTCGGCTTGCTTCTAGTATGACAACGTTCACTTACTAAAGCTTTCTTTTTTTTTTTTAAATTGCGCAGACCGATTCAGACATTGCCGGAACTGGTCTTGTCTGAGGAGATGGTCAACTATGCCGCTTCATCTTTTCGTATCAAAGTCAACTATCTTTTACTTATGGCTCATGATATCACCCTTGGCAAGGACTTCAGGCTCTTTTCCATGGTTTGTAATCACAACTCCATAAGTACGTTTATATTACCACTGAGTAAGATGCCATTTTCGTCCATGAGGTTTGGCCACTTTTGCGACTTTCGTCCAAAGGTTTGTTTTTCCTCATCTGGATCCCAAAGGTTTGAAATCTTGTCATTTCGTCCGGCTCGTTAACTCCTACCATTTTTCTCCGTTGAGTCAAGGGTATTTCCGTCTTTTTGTTGGCAGTTAAGACTTTTTCAAGGGTATTCGGTCTTTTTACATAAAGTGAAAAAGACCGAATTGCCCTTTAAGTTAACAAAAAAGACGGAAATACCCTTGACTTAATGGAGAAAAATGGATGGAGTTAACGAGCCGAATGAAAATGGTGAGATTTCAAACCTTTTGGATCCAGATGCGGAAAAGCAAACCTTTGGACGAAAGTCGCAAAAGTGGCCAAACCTCATGGACGAAAATGGCATCTTACTCTTTACCATTAGATAATCAATTTTCTTTGGGCCGGTATGAGACCAATTATTTGACCGCTAAAAGATTAGATAATCATAAGCAACACCTGCTTATACAAACACTAAACCGAATATCCTGACTTCAAGTTGCACTCGTTAGGTATTTGGTTCCAAAATATAAATCCAAACACCCTTCGAATATTGTTGTAAATCGACTTTCTTTTCTTTGGCGTGTAAACAATATGTTTTGGTGAATCAAACATGCAGGTAGTAGGCTTTCTGTGGTTGTTATCTGTTTTAGGGAGTGTAATCTCTTTCTTCACGCTTGCGTATGTAGGTATGCACATCAAATTTGACCCATTTCTTTCGCAACTCTTATAGCGAATCTTTTACACGTCGTAATTTCTAATATGTTTCGTGATTGAAATGTGATCTCAGGGACGATTCTTTCGGTGACACTACCTGCATTGTACAATAAATACGAAGAACAAGTAGACCGATGTGCAGGTACAATTCAAAGAAGCTTTTCAAGACATTACAAGATTGTTGACGAGAATGTTATGAACAGAATCCCTCGTAGCGTTGTACCCAAGGACAAGCCAATGTAAACTATACTATATAGCAACTTTTTCGGTTTATTTGAAATTGACATTCTTCGATAGATTCATGTGATTTTGGATTTTACGCCATGACAAGGCTTATTGTACTATTAGTTATATAATTCTTTTTGAAAAAAATACAACTTAAGATTTTTTACGCATTGACAGTATATCTTTCAACTCCTTTAACCAACTTGACTACGATGCAAGCATTTGTTGGTTCTTTAATGTGTCTTTTGTACTACTTTTTTCGCTACTTATTATGCCATCTTCCATTCCTCATCGCCTTCACTTTTAGACAGGTTTTGGGTTAACCTTTCGGGATTTTTGCCTTTTGGGTACCTCGCAAAAAGTTTAAAAAAACTGCGGTTCACTCAACTTAAAAACCTGCAAACATCAATTCTTGGAAACTGCTTATGTCAGTTGGTAAACTACATTGGATAGGTAAAATTGTGATGCTCTTTTTTCGTTTTCTGAACGATGAATGAATTTATCAAACAACCAAAACTACCACAACCGGCATCATCCCCACTGCTGCACCCCTACCATACCACACCAACGACGCCCTCACCGCCCAGTGACAGATGTTGTAAATTAAAACATCAAGAAACAAAACTAAACATTTGAATATAGGCGTTCTTTTAATATGATCAAACAAAAAAAAAGAATTTTCAACGACTAATCTACAATATAAGACCAAAATGCATCAAATATTTCAGAATTCAAGCCTAAAAATTCATATATAGCAAACAGCAATAGGCCCATGGCTTTATACATAGTGGCATCTTGGGGGTGGGATAAGACTTTGGGATCAATAGGTCCTGAGTTCGATTCCCAAAGGGGGGTTTTCCCAGATTTAGTGGGTTTCCTTTCCCTGAATTAGTGTATAGGCATTATGCCTAGTGGAGATGGATATGATCCGGTGGTTCCGCTGGTGGCACGATGATATTCCAGTGATCCGTCAGTGATCCAAATTTACCGTTCAAAAAAAAGCAAACAGCAATAGGAGTCAGAATTTCGAATAAAAAGGCTACGATCTGAAAACTAGAGTTTCCGCGAAAATTACGATTGGAGAAAAAGGGTAGGAAAAAAATTTGGACCATTTCTCGATTTGTGCGTGTCATCCTTGCGCAGGGGCCATGCTAATCTTCTCTGTATCGTTCCAATTTTATCGGATGTCCCCGAAGAGACAAGTACGAACGCCAAGCACCACCATTTAAACTACCCAAAGGTTCATGTTTCGGTCGATGTGGACAAATGACATACTGACCGTTTTGATTATTTACATATATTGTGTTTTCCTTTTTGAACCGTTTTGACTATTTACATATATTCTGTTTTCCTTTTTTTTCCTCTACATAAACGTTTTGGTTTTATTAATATCAACTATTGAAATAGTATAATTATCTCACGTTTTGGTTTTATTAATATCAACTATTGAAATAGTATAATTATCTCAAATTGACTACTTAACTTTGATTTACAATGTCATATCTTTTTAAAAATTTATGAACAAACATGAACATAGGTACGTTCGTGAATGTTTGGTAATATGTCCATTCATTTACTTTCATTCATGTTAGTATGTTTAAGTTCGTTCATGGTTATGCATATGATTATTATGTCACGTGCTTGACTTTATATATAATTAAGGTGATTGTGGCGTTATGTGTAAGTTTTATGATTAAGAATGTTGATCATTATATTCTAAAATAATATGTGTTCTTTTGGGTTTGGTTATGTATGCACGAAGCGTTCGGTAAACGATGAAAATGATGTCATGGCATGTGATGTATCGGTAACTTTTGAGCACGTTGCATGTTTGGTGAGTTTGCGCTTGAAATCGCGGTCATCTCAGGTAATTACCCGAACACAACTCAGGTCAACCTGAATACGGCCTGTTTATAAAACAGATCAGATATGACAACACAAAACCTTATTATTTTTGTGTCGTGTTCATGTTATGCTTTAGATCATGTCGCCAATTGCCACCCTTAAATCTAGAAGGTTTCACCCGCAAACACTTTTTTATCCATTTTATAAATAGTTACTGCATTAGTTACAATTAAAAGACATTAATACAATAGTAATCTGATAATCTGAATCATTAACTAAAACAACATTTGGAGGTACAAATTATAAACAGATGTTAAGACGACTTTAAACTTGTTTTCGACTCGTTTAACTAATCTATAACTGCCTTTCAAAGTTTGAGGGATAACAACATCAGACCCTCCAGGTATGTCATAATTACTGGAGGGTCTCAGGACTGTATATTACTTCTGGGACCTGCATACTTTCATACCCATGCCATGATGATGATGATCAGTGGCGAGGCTTGAGATTTCCGCCGGGTGGTCGAAAACGTATATACCCAAAAATTCCTATACGAAAACTGCATATATAACACTACTGTGACCCCCCCCCCCCCTTCTATGATCGATAAACTATAAAAATACATACATAACTCACGAATCAACATTCACGAAACCAAAAATGAAAACAGAATCCAAAGGCCATACATCCAAATCTTCTAAATTGATGAAGCAAGACTGCAACGAAAACGAAACAGCGATGGTGTTCATACCATAGTCAGTGACAGGTTATTGTTGCAATCAAGTGCGCCTAAAACACATACCAAAATAGAGTCACCTGGATACTTGTGGATAGTCTCTTTATTGCAAAAACAACACACACACACACACACACATTTGCCTCTTTATTGACCTTTCCATCCAAATGTCTTTTTTCAGCACACCTTTCTTCTTGACTCTCCATGCAATCAACACCGAGTTTCGTCAATCATAAGATGGTTGATCGAGTAGCAGTAGAGATTCCATGAAGGAATACACATAAGCTAACCGCCTTGTTTCACTAATCCCAAGATTGTTGATGCGATTTGTGTGCGGTTCATAAACAACAAGCGTGTCTGCTAGAGGGTCATCGCGATCATATTCAATAATCTGTAATATAGGTTCACCTGTCTTCCTAAATCCCATTACTTTTTTTAAACGACGGATGTGGTGTGCCAACATTAACAGTCAGTAGCTTTGTAAACGAGTTTGAAACCCTGTCGTCCATCATCCATACGTTGATACTACCATCGAAATCCTGTTCAACCACAACAAGAGACTCCCTAAACTTGTTGATGAACGGGGTTTCTATACTATCTGGGAGGTCTACTACTCCAAATTCTTCACTTGTCATATCAAACGAAATAACAAAATTATATTCAGAATCATCATCGCTAGCAAGCCAATAGAAAAGTCCATCTACGGCTACACCTGGGTCCGTCCTAATCACGAAACTAATTGAGTGATGAGGGAAGAGATTGCTATACGGACATCTCCAAGCCCTTGTCCTTAATGTAAAAACCTCAACGTCCGTCCAATCATTACCCTGTGTAATCTTGACAATCTTAGGGTCAATAGTCTCACGGCAAACCCCAAAACCTAGAACTGTTCCGTCTCCATTATTTGCCACGTTACGCACATTAACAGCAACCGCTTTTCTAATCGAAGGATTCCAAAGAACAACCCTACCCGTTCCAGAGAAGGGACCATCACCGCCCTCTAGATGGTCACCAAACAAACACAACAAACCGTTAGACTATGTAAGGTAGGTGAAGCAGCCGAACCAATCGGGGTATAGTCATGGAAACTTTTTGTTGAGGAAAAGTATCATCATCAATATGAGGTCGATATGCACCTCGTACCGGCGATTGACACGCTATTCGCTAGGACACTATCAATAACTATGTCCCAAACTGAGCAGTACTTCCCATAAACTATTGGACTTTTGACCCCATCGTTCAAAATTGTAGTGAAATTTCCAAATTGCATCAATAACAACAATCCACCAAGTTTTACAAATCAGCAAATTTTCAACAAATTGTTACACCTGCTTTGACCACATTTGACCGTCAAAGTTATCTCATGCAATAATACTTGAATACAGATGCATATAAAACAACTTCAGTCTTCAGATGCATCCAAATATCATACTTATAATTTATAAATTTGAGCTCTAATACAATCAAGTTTGGATTTTTTTTTCTAAGAAAAAAAGGCAAATCGGATTTACATAATCCCAACTTTCTCAATTTGGCCAATAATAATCACAACTCGGTTATTTGCCAATGATAATCCGAACTGGTCCACTTTTGGCCGATAATAGTCTGCGTTAAAAATAGCTTAATGGAGTTAAGTTTTTTTCCGAATTACAAAACGATGTTTTAGGGCTTTTAATTAGAACGAGGATACGAGTTGATTGATGTAAAATTTATCTCGAAGTATTGCCCCAAACGACGAAAACGGTGCTTCAATTCGGGTGTTTAAACTTCCAATTAACAAAAATCAAGCCATTTGAAGCACCGTTTCGAGGTAAGTTTTACATAAATCGACTCGTATCCTCGTTCTGATCAAAATCCCTAAAACATCGATTTGTAATTCGGAAAAAACTTAACTCCGTTAAGCTATTTTTAACAACAGACTATTATCGGCCAAAAGTGGACCAGTTCGGATTATTGTCGGCAAATAACTGAGTTGGGATTCTTATCGGCCAAATTGAGAAAGTTTGGATTATTTAAATCCAATTATAACGTGTACCATGACTATGATAATCTGAATTTAAATGCCACTTTAATCAGCTTTTTTTATTTTTTATTCAGTAGAAAGTAAAAACATGAACCCTAAAAAAAAACTAGTGTTTTTAATGGGCCAGACCTTGAATCTTTTTGAGGATGATAATCTCATAACTGGATCCAGGAATTTTTTCCAAAGGGTTCACTTTTTTAAATGTTTCAATTTCAAGTAAGGTGTACAAATCGGTTTTTTTCGAAAACGGTTATCGGTTATTAACCGAACCGGTTTTTCTCATCAAAATCAAAAACCGGTTTTTTGTATAACCGGTTTAGGTTTCTAACCGGTTATTTTACTCAAACTAATAACCGATCAAACCGGTTAGGGCCGGTTTTTAACCGGTTTAACCTAAAAAACCGTTTTACCGGTTAAAAACCGGTTTTTTGTAACCGGTTTCGAAGGCAAAAAACCATAACCGGTCTACAACCGGCGGTTCGGTTTCGGTTACCAATCGGTTGTAAAAAAAACCGGTTTCGGTTTTTTTCCGGTTTCGGTTCTAAAACCGGTTTTTTTGTACACGTCTAGGTTCAAGGGTTCGGGTCGGGTAAAGTTCATGAACGTTCAGCGGGAAGTTTGTTTATGTAATAAACAAACGACATGAGCAAAACGTTTTGTTTGTTTTGTTAAAAGAATGAACATTAACACGTCGCATTCGCTCATTTATGTGTTTTGTGTAAAAGAATGAACATTAACATGTCGCATTCGCTCATTCATGTTCGCGAATGTTCGTTAGTTTACATTTGTTTAAGTTGGTTCATTTATATATATAATTTTCTTTCTTAGACCTTTTACAATTTTGTCTGGTTTTATGAGGAAAAAAAAGATCACCCGTTATAGTCTAGTTTTTTAGGCCTAAGAGATTGATGTTCAGTTATGTCCGTTCATTTACACTATTAAAAAACGAACGAGCATAAACAGCCATGACCATTCATTTTATTAACAAACAAATAGAAACAAGAAAACTCGATTCATTTAATTGTTCATACTCGATCATTTCTAGAATTAAAGTTAAACGAGCGAACACGAACATGAACATGGCATGTTCGTGTTTGTTCGGTTCGTATAGAAGCCTAACTTAACATCTAATTACAACTAATATGTTCGCGACAAATGCAATAGATCTTTTCTAATTATATTCAGATTCAGGATGCACAAGAAAAAACGATCACATTTTCACAGTTTATAAATGATCATGTTTTCACCATATTTGAATAAAGTTAAAATCAACAACAAATTGAATGTCTAAATGAACAAATTGAAAGTTATAATCAACAAATTGAATGTTTAAACGAACCTGAAGGCTGAAGAAATTGAATGAGGGAAGGCCGAAGAACTGAAGGGGTTGCGAATGTTGGATTAATCGGGTTCGTTTACGAGTCACGGGTCGTGACGTTATCGGGTCACGAAACGGGTCAATAATAGGTTGCACGTTTTAAAAGGATTTACCCATGTTTAGAAGATGCTACAAATAAATCAGAAGATGGTCAAGTTTGACCGGGTTAATGGGAATAAGTTAGTGAAGTCGTATGCGGAACAAAGAAGCTTTATTTGGAATATTCTTTCTTTTGTATTTTATATAAATAGGATTAGTATTGAGATTTTTAATGTACCCTTTTGTTTTAATCAAATACAAAGTAGCTTTGCAATTCCTTTCGTTCGTTCCTACATATCAATCATAGTGTGTGTTAATCAAAGGGACCTGAACCAACAGCGAATTGCTCCGGCGAGGGGCTTTGACGGCCGACGGTGGATGAGTTATTGTGTTCCGTTGTGTGTTTGGGTTTGAGAGCGGTTGTGGTTCCGGCAAGGCGACGAGAGTAAACACAAAGGGCTACAAGTACTAATTACGAACCGAACGGGTTCCTGGGAACCCGCGAACTGACTATAGATCCGCCCCTCAATAAGGGGTTTAACCAAATTTTCAAGAGGTGTGATCAGAATTTTGCCCTGTAAAATACACTAGATTTTTCTTTTTAGGGGTGCACCCGCCCACCCAACACTCTACCTAGGTCTAGGGCTGTTCATGAGCTGAGCCGAGCTAGGCCAAGCTCGGGCTCGACTCGATTATAAACCGAGCTGGCTCGGCTCGGCTCGATTCGAAACGAGCTGAAAATCAAAGCTCGGGCTCGGCTTGGTTTTAAACCGAGCTAGCTCGGATCGGCTTGGTTTGGCTCGATTTTAAAAATAAAAATTAATATATAGCTCCAAAATATTATTTAATATTTCAAAATAACATATCCAAAATAAGTTTAACCTAATACATCACAAGCCAAAGTCAAGTTAAACAACACAAAATAAGTTTTAAACTTCGACGAAATACATTATTTGTTCATAAGCATGGTAATAAACATTCCAATAAGTCATAGATATCAAATAACAAACTTAAATACATGTAAATACTAATTAGTTTTTTGTAATATACTGTATTGTATAGAAAAATAAAATATATTATAAGTAAAATAATCCGAGCTAAACCGAGCCGAGCTAACAAACGAGCCAAACCGAGCTAATCCGGCTCGTTCGAGCCGAGCCGAGCTAGACTCACTTTCTAACCGAGCCGAGCCGGCTCGGCTCACTTTCAAACCGAGCTATACCGAGCGAGCTTTTTTCGAGCTAAATCCGAGCGAATTCCGAGCTCCGAGCTTTTTGAACAACCCTACCTAGGTCCGTCCCTAAAAACGGAGCCATGTGAAAGGTAATCTAATTCTTATGAGTGAAAAATAGAGCTAAATTCATTCGTTGGGTTGGAGTACGTCGTGTAAACTCGGTATTGATAAAATCTTAGATCCCCAGTATATTCAAGACCATTATATGAATCACTTAGAAAAGTGTCATTTGATGCATACCTACGTCTAAAGAAACCCATGTACTCGCAAATAGATATAAAAATTGTATATCTAGTTTGATTGCCGAAGGGTACCTGTTGAAACCTGCCGGCCTAAATGGAAGCAGCACTAAACCGGGTCGGCCTTGTATACGGTTCCCGGTTCAACGGGCCGATACAGTCTGGTTTTGATAGTGGTTCTTCTGAGGGTGCTTTGTTTGGATATAAGCCCATGTATGTGCTATGTTGATTTATTGGGCCTGAAGTGCCTCAATGTTGATTTATCCATGTATGTGCTATGTTGATTATTGGGCTGAAGTGCCTCAATGTCGATTTATTAGTACTTAAATTCTTCATATAATTTATTCATTTTTTATTTTTGTATTCTTAAAAATAAAAAGTAAAATAATTAACTATAATTAGGCATAGTTAAAAATCAACATAAAAATAAACTAAAAACAAAATATTACGTAAATTAGAAATAAAAAACATTAAATAACACATAAATTGCAAACAACAACGATTAAATTTAGCTATTTTTTTTTAATATTTAGCCCTTATCAAAGCACACATTTCCTCGTTGAGTTTGGTTGAAATGGGTCTAGGTTTGGGTTATCTTCCGGGTTTGCGTCATTTAACAATTGAGTAAACAAAGGTTGGTTCAGGTTTGGGTTCATGATTCTAGGGGATGAATATGTAATATGAATTTGTATAGCTGTATTATAGTCGTTTAGAATTATTATTATTATTATTATTATTATTATTATTATTATTATAAAATAATAATACCGTTAGCTTTATTGAAATTGATATTTGTTAATTTGTTACCGTTAATTCTTGAATGAAAGAAAAAAAAATTAATGTTGCATTTAACTTGTTATTAGTTTTAGTCGAAATTGAATTTTACCAACCATTTAATTTATGTTGTGTTCAAAAAGAAACGTAAATGCTCCATGTAAATAGTGGAGGCCCTACTCCCAGTGCACTCACTGAACCAAAAAGTATTCCCAGAGTAACTTGAGTCAACCACTAATTCTGAGAAAAATCCGATAACCCACCCGGTTGTAGGCACGACGGTAAAATTACCGGTAGAACCCGTTTAGCTCAAGGATCAAACATAAGTTTTCCTGAATCTCCTATCATTGCCACCAGTGCCTTACTCTACACCACATGAGTTGAACCTGCATCTCTCAAGTGGGTTCCAACAAGTATAATATGTGTGTAACGCCCATTATATATATTAAACCATTCTTCAGAAATGCAGGTTCAATTCATTTGGTACATAATGAAAATAGTTATACTGTTATAATGGGCGCTATACATATATATTTGTTATACTGTTATAACGCCCATTATATATATGTGAACTTGCATTGGGTTTGGTCTAACAAAATTGATTACCATTCTTAGCACATCTAATTCTACGAAAATAAAGCAACAGATCACATCTAATTCTACAAAAATAAAGAAACAGTAATTAAATTGTCCGTAACGTAAATGTTGAAAGATTATAAAAGATGGTTATCATGTAAGATCCTAAGAATATAATTTGAAAGTGACCGATTTTTAGGTAAGACCACACCCACCCTAGAGACAACCATGTGCACATGGCTTGTTAGATTTCATTTATTAGGCATGTCTACTTGCAAAACTTGCCTTTCTTATACATATACAAACCTATCACTTGAAAACAAAAGAAATCGAATCCGTTGTTATAAAATCAATTTTAAACAGACAACGTTGTTACATAAACATTTATACATTTTGCTTTATATGTAATGCATAGATAACCGTTAATCTCCCTCTACGTATAACAATATAAGTGTATAATTTCATCATATATGTGAAACCTTATGTACAAGTGGTAGAGCTGCAAACGATCAAACGTTTCGGCGGGAAGTTCTTTTGTGTTCGTTCGTTTATTAAACAAACGAACATAAACAGGAAATTTCGTTTGTTCATTTATATTCATGAACATTCGGTAACATGTTCGTTTATCGATAGTTCATTAGTGGTTTTAGCTTTTATATTTTATTTAAATACTTTAAATTCTGACAAATAAAATATCTAATAAGTGTCAATGTATTATATATTTTGTTCATGCACGTTTCGTTTGTTACCATTTGTGTTCATGAACATTAATTAGTTTGTGCTCATTTATGTTCATCATCGTTTGTTTTCATTTGTTGCCTAAAATTAACAAACGAAACAAACAAATCATTTCTTAACAAACAACACGAACATAAAATCTCGTTCGATAAGTGTTCATTCGGTTCGTTTGCAGCCCTAACAAGTGGATTATCCATATTTTATACTCAAAACAAACTATGTGTTTAATAAGAAGAAAAAGCAAAGCAATAACTAATTTGCACTATATATAATAATTTTAAGATGGCATTACAAACTTCATGACAAATACATATGAGATGCCTAAAATCGAAATAAGGCATACTACTTGATCATAAGAACACCACGATAATAACACTATCTTTAGATACAGTTCTAAGCGGGTGCTAACCAGCCACCTCAGCAATAGAGCCACCCCCACCTCACCCCGAACCTCAAGGCAATGAATAAGCCATATACAAATATATGTTTTTAAAACTTTAAGTTTAGTTTTAAGCCGAGAAAATTAAAATTGTCCCCCTTGAAACGTCTGACCAAACTGCCAGTTAGATGGTGCCACGTTGTAGCTAGTGATGGTTTTTCCATCACTTGTTGTCACTTGGAAAGAAAGACTTTGACCGTTAAGGTAATTGTTGCTTTGCCAGTTTTGGCCCCAGTTTCTTGACATGGGTTGCCACCCGGTTTTCGACCCCTTGATTGAAACCGAATGAACATCCCCTGCACCTCCAACGTTGGTGATCAAAACCAAGTTGAAGTAGGAGTGACCATTTATTGTAAACCTCACTCCTCCTTTCTTAACACATGGCACCCTATATAAAAACAAATTTTATTATTATTATTCTTATTATTGTTATATTAATAGTATTATTTAACTGAAGTCATAAGATATCATATCATATCGTTTCATATATATACCTTTGGAATGAAACCGGTACGATTCCAGCTCGATATTGTGCAATTTTCAAGAAAGCAGGTTCGGCCAAATCAAAATGTTGGAGAGGAGGGTTGCACCACCCACCATTGTCGTTAGACTGGGCAGGGTTAGGTGGACAAAAATTGGTGGCGGTGACAATGATGGAGCCGGGCAAGCACCATTTAGGGTCGTCATTGCATCTCATCTCGTAACAAGATCCACAACTCAAGCCATTGTTAAAAAGTGCGGTACTCAATGCCGCAGTGTTGGTACCGTATCCTTGACTATACAAATTTCCATAGCCACAAGCACCACCTATACACAAGAAAAATAAATTAAATTCTATTTAAAACACTATATAGTCATAAAACAACTTTTATATATATGTATATATATGTATATATATATATGTTATATATATATATATGTAATATACCCATTGTTCCGGTGGCATCTCCGCCGCCATAAAAGGTGGCATGGGCACTTTCCCAACCTCCATAGACAAGACTAAAGGAAGATAGAAGTAGAGAGACAATGGTGAGTGTTGAAAGGGCCATTGAAGTTTAAGGAAGGTGATGTTGGTAGAATGTGGGAAATAGAGTTAACTAAACACTTATTATATAGGGGAAGTTGGAAACAAGCAAAACACAATGGGTCCATATAGTGAATTTTATAAAAGAATTAGATATTAATTTTTTATATATAGAAATCATGTAGTCAATGGATTACATTAACATCCTATAAAACCAAAAACAACATATGAATATATATCGTTAGTTATAATATATCTTTTTTATTTGTATTAGTGTATTTAATATTTTTATGACTTTTGTACGAGAGGTGAACATGGTTGTTTCAAATGAACTACCAAATTGATGCCCCACAAGCACATGCAAATTTTCAACTGTAATTTTTACGTGTTTGACGAACATCTTAATTTAAAAGAAATAAAGTATAATAATTATTTTCTGTGAATTTTATAAAAGAAAAATATATTTGTTGCATTTAGTAAAGTGTCTCACAAATACAACAAACTAGTAAATATCCTCGCGCGATGCGGCGGGTACAAAATTCAAAGTAACTTGGATTTGTGCAATAAAGACTTGAAGCGTTTCTAAACAAAAGTTATGTCAAAACGTAGATAAACTGAATATGTACATAAAAAAGTATTATACATGGCTCTACTTTTTTGCGAAAGAAATTTACGTCGAACACTAACCTGATCTTATACCGATACGTACATAAAATTAAGAAAAAATGCTTTTGAAGGTAAACATAGTACCGCGCGTTGCGGTGGGACGGAAACATAAAGTAAGGGAATTTATAAACTCTTATGAAAAATATTATATTTGACCCAACATGTTTTAAAACTAAATTTATGCCAAAACGTAGACTAATTGAAAATGTAAAAAAAAGGTGAAGAAAACATATTATATTTGAGCGTACCTATTTTCAAACAAATGTAATAAACTTGAATTTATACTGATACGTACGTAAATATAAAAACGTAGAAAATAATTATAAAGTTTTTAGAATGTTTAAGGGTTGTAACTGCCAATACTAAATGTTGAAAGGTAAAGGCTAAATAAAAAAAGTACTAAAAGACAAAAAAAATCCGCAATGAACCTGGATTTATACCGATACATACGTAAATATAAGCAAATAAAAATGATTATATAGATTTTAGAAAGCTCATGGTTATAAACGTAAATACTAAATGTTGAAGGTTAAAACTAAAATAAGAAAAAGTTAATAAAAAGAAAAAGAAAAGCTAACCGTAGTAGACTGCTGTTTTGTAGATTAACTGAAAGTGTAAAAAAAAGTGAAGAAAACATATTATATTTGAGCGTACCAATTTTCAAATAAATGTAATAAACAATTTATATGATATACGTAAATATAAAAACGTAAAAAAAATTATAAAGTTTTTAGAATGTTTAAGGGTTGTAACTGCCAATACTTAATGTTGAAGGGTAAAGGCTAAATAAAAAAAGTACTAAAAGACAAAAAAATCCGCAATCAACTTGGATTTATACCGATACATACGTAATAAAAGCAGATAAAAATGATTATATAGATTTCAGAAAGATCAGGGTTATAAACGTAAATACTAAATGTTGAAAGTTAAAACTAAAATAAAAAAAATTAATAAAAAAGAAAAAGAAAAGCTAACCAATAGCAGGCTGCGATGCAGCAGCCTGCTGCAGTTAACCAAACTTGAAATTGTAGGTTATAATAATAAGAGAAGGAAACTTAATAAGTATATAACTCAACACTTATTATGATAACATGATAAATCATGATTCTAGTATACATAAATGACATGACAAAACCAATTTATAAGGATATTAAGCATAATGAATTATACATATAACACTCTCCTTGGCCTTGCTTATCAATTTGATACGTTTGAGGTTTGATGATATTGTGTCGTTAAACTTTGTCAGAAAAAACATTGTGACAAAATTGTAGCAAAGGGGAAAAAGTATGTCGTGTGTTCGTCCCCTTATGTATCAGTTATGTTGTTTAACTATGAAAACTAATTGAGACAAAACTTTGTGAAAATGAAAAAGTATAACGTCTATACTCTTTTAATACATACATCTATAACGTCTATACTCTCTTAGTTTAATACATATATCTTTTAATTGACATACGTTGATCTATAAAAGTTACTCAAAACATTTGTGGTCAACAATTTTATAAATAAGCATGTCATATTGTCCCTTAATCCCTTTTGATTTACAATACTTTATGTTAAGCAATATTGTATTATCTTTGTTTGGACTCTAAAAGAGTACAGTCAATGTTCCGATTTAGGTCATTTTGTCAGTTCAGTCCAAAACTAAAACTTTTTGTATATGGGTCCCTGAGGTTTCATGTTTATTGTCATTTTCACCCAATTAGCAATCTGTGTTAGAATTTTCTGTTAACTTTTCATCTTTTTATCGTTTTCCTCATTTAAGCAAAATATATTATGGTATAAACTGACGATTATACCCTTCATTGAGGAAAACGATAGAAAAAGAGAGAAGTTAACAAAAAAATTCTAATGCAACAAAAAATGATACATCAGATACAAAAATGGTCTAAACTCAAAGACCATTTTACCATTTTACTCGAAATCAAATAACAGTTTTTCTTGATTCACTATACTTTTATTGTCTATACTCATTTTAGAAGAAAAAAGAAAGAAACCCATATACTCATATAGCCATGAGAGAAACAAATTTACACTTTTATCATACTTTTACTTGCGTAATATATATATATATATATATATATAATATATTATATATAATATATATATATATATATATATTAATAATAATTAGAAGTTGATTCCCCATGTTACGTGACATCTTATTAGCTAACATATCATCATCAAATGTTATGTTCCTTAGATAGCACTTAAAACATCATTAGTTTTAATCATGGGTTCACATCGAGTAAATCTTTGCAGTTATATAACTTCTAATCAGTTTTATATTGACATGTCTTTAATATTTTATAGATTAACATAATATAGGGTAAACGACAATTTTTAAAATATAAATTAAACACAAATATGAGCGTAAACTTTACGTTTTATCCTAACCACAAACTACTACATGATGAAAGATGTTAAACTTAAAAAAAACAAGATAGATTGGATTTAAATAACCCAAACTTTGATTAATTGGCTGATAACACTCTCAACTTTCGATTTGTACATCAGCACTCCCAACTTTCAACTTATTGGCCGATAACACTCCTAACTGCCTGAACCCTAACCCAGTTAGTTTTTGCTGATCTGGCATCTGTTGTGGCCCTTTTTGTTGACGTGGCAGTTGATGTGGTTTTTTTGATGACGTAACGGATGATGTGGCAACGGATGTGGCGTTTTTTATGACGTGGCAGCTGACATGGTATTTTTGATGACGTGGTAGTTGACATCAGCTAACTGAGTTAGGGTTCAATTAGTTAGGGAGTGTTATTGGCCAATAAGTTGAAAGCTGGGAGTGCTGGTGTACAAATCGAAAGTTGGAAGTGTTATCGGCCAATTGGTGAAAGTAGGAGTGTGCAAAAAACGAATTAACCGAACCATAACCGAATTAACCGAAAAAACGAACCAAAAAACGAACCAAATAAAAAACTGGTGGGTCGGTTAATGGTTTTTTTTTGAAAACCGAAGGTAGCGGGTCGGTTATGGTTATCAATGTTTCCATACCTACCATAACCGAACCGAACCAACATGTAATAAATCTTTGTAAAATTTAGGACTCTCACCATATTTGTAATATTTGATGTTTTTTATTGAAGATTTTTAGTATTTATGGGTTTTTCATATCGTTTTGTGGTTTTGGTTGAATGTTTATTTGAATTTATGAAATATATCATATCACTTTATTTGAATATTCGATAATAATTGGTATGAATATTATAGATTATATGTATTTTTATATTGTGTAATATACTAATATATACAAATATGCAATAACAATTTAATCCATGTTAAAAAAATTAAGATATTTTTAGCTAGGCTAAATATACGGTTAACCACCCACAACCGACCCGCTATAACCATCAAAATCGATTAACCATAACCTCCATAACAGCTCGGTTATGGTTAATCCATTAACCGACATCGCGGTTATGGTTATGGTTTTAGGCCAAAACCAACCCATGCACACCCCTAGGTGAAAGTTTGAGTTATTTAAATTTAATATCCCAAAAAACAAATTGCATATGCTAATTGATAATAATTGTTGCATTCTTTGTAATTAATTTATCATCATACACACTTCAAATCTCATTAAAATTAGTAATGATTTAATTTTATCTTTTTCCTTGATACCTAAGTGGCGTGAAATTTGGTATTAGTTATAAATAAATATAATAAATATTATTATTAGTGATTAGTGAAATATTGCTGAGATTGCGCCGTATTATATTCATTGTAGGAAGAAAAACGTGCAATTTTCCACTATTTTTATTGAACATTATTTGGGCGGCATTTGAAAATTGCATGCCAAAGAAACAAAGCTGGAGATTAAACTGGAGGATCTTAATTAAATAAGATTAAATTAAAGGTTAGATGATATGAGAGAGATGACAATATTGAACTATTTGTTTTTATATTTATCGAGAGTTAAATGCCATTTTAGTTTATGTGGTTCGGGTTATTCTTTATAGTTTAGTTCAGATGTTTCATATTTTGCATGTGGGTCTAAAAAGGTTTCACCAATGTCATTTTAGTCTACCGGTTAACTTTATCCGTTTTTTTCTGTTAATGAGAAGGGCAATTCGATCATTTTATATGGCCGAATTGTCCTTCTAGCTAACAAAATTACATATAAATTAACCGAAATAAAAGTAGGTCAAATATAAAATTTGCATCATGTTCCATTTTACCTCCATAACAAACATCTTTTTTCAAAGTGTAAACTACAATTTTTATCCATTGGTTTGATGACTTAAACACTTTCGGTTAAATAGTTTGAAAATTACATTTATCATCCATTAGTTGTTGATTCTAACAATTTTAGTCTACATTGTTAACATCATTGTGTAGTTTTGTTAAGTCATGATAAAAAAAACTATAATATATATAAACCCTTTATTAATTTTAATATATACAAATAAAACAATCAAACTTTATTAACACATATATATACACACATGTTTAAGACATACATGAAATTAACGACCATCATCCACCATTGCCTCTTTCTCTCTCTCCTCAAGAACAACACAGTTGACCATCGCATTTGACCGCTACACCACTGTTGACCACCGCAATCCCTAAATTTATAGTCTAACTTTAATGCAAAAAAAAATCAACATAATGCAAAATGGAAATCTAAGATTGTAAAGATTCTGGAAACGACGGTGATTTTTGGTGGGTTGGTGGTTGTTGATATGCAACAGGTGCGGCGACAGTGGAGGCTGGTGTTGGGCGTGATGGCAGGTGGTGATGGTGTTGGGGGGGGGGGGTGACGGTGGTGGCTTCGTGGCGGTTGTGGGTATTATAGGCTTATAATATAGTTGTATTTTATTTATAAATACCAAGGTATTATAGTCTTTTTTATCATGATTTAACATGATGAGTCTAGGTTAAGTGGGATGTAGACTGACCTTGCTTCTATCCCTAGGAATAGAGAGATTGCTTCTAGAGAGACCCTCACACGATCTATAAACACAAAATCTGATCACACAAAAAACGTCATTCCTTCTCCAATGCAATTATGCAAATCAGATCCATAACTTCCAATCTAAAAACCAAAAATAACAAAAATAAAAAATATTAGAATCAGCCAACTAGTGAACGATAAATGCAATTTTTATTTAAACTAAAAGTAACTAAATCAGCAAACCATAACAACGGAAATTGTAGTTTACTCTTTTCCAAAACTATATTAATACAATGATAATCTATTCCAAAACTAGGACTATATTAATACAATGATAATCTATTTACACTCTTAAATATTAAGCATTCTTCTAATTTTTAATAGCTCTTAATATACATTCGTATGAAAAATTGACTATATTAACTTCTTACATTTTCATATTATACAAGATATTAATTACAATACATTTCGTTAGGTTTATTTTAATGGTGATGTTTCTCTTATCATTGTCCTTGGACCAACCCGAATTCTTTAGGTACAAATCTTAAAAGCCGGTTTGTATCAAGAAACTAAATTTTGCTTAACCAATTTGTGTTATATATACGCATTTGAAATGTTAATATTTAATTAAATTTTGTTACGATTTACAATTTACAATAGTAGAAAAGTTAATAGAATAAAAAGTTTTTTTGAATTATACTATAATATTGTATTATTATAATTGCTTTTGGACATATTATGTTTTTCGCTTGTATATTTTAATATTGTGTATTATAAAATATGAGTATGTTATTATGACGCGCTTATTTTTAGCTACGTATAGATATAAATATTACTCAATACCAAGTTTTGAATATTAATATACAAGTGATTGAATTATAAACGTATACCATGCACATGTCATCAAGACTATGTCGCGGTTTAGTTTTTTTTATTAAAGTGGTTCATTTACCCTTTGTTATTTTAGTAATATAATATAACTTTATATAATTTTCGAATATATGAGAACGACGTGCTTATTTTTATGTACGATTCGATAAAAAAGTTCTATCTAAACGAGTCAAATATATTTTTCTTTGTTATTTGCCGTCAGATATAAATCGATAACATCTGAGCAACATCCGTATCAGTACCATATTGTTTCTATGCTTTTGTCAATGTGGCGTATTTTACTAATATAATGTAACGTTTTATAATTACGAGAATATCATTGCGACATGCTTATTTTTATCTATGATTCTATAAAAGTTTTATTCGAACTTGTCGAATATAGTTGATTTCTTTGTTCTTTACCGTGAGAACCAAACCCGTACCGTCCGAACAACACCGATACCATATTTTTTATATGATTTTCTCGACGTGACAGTATATAAGATATAGCGAGTGATAGTTCGATAAAGGCAACATAACAAATTAAACTGACACCAGCCAAACAACATTGATACTAGATATTAAAAAACCGAGCCAAGCTTACCTCTGTAACACATGGGTTTTGTGGTTTTTTTTAACATGTAGAGATTTCACATCTTGGAGGTGTGATAGAAACGTGATTCTGCCTAATTTTTTTTATTTGCAAAGAGTCGTATATAAGTTTAAATCATAAAAAAAAACAAAACACGTGGATTGCTCTCTAAACGATAAATATTTTGTTTAATTAACGTATAGGTTAGCCTTTAAATTTCGATTTGATAAATAATTTAGATGCTACGTGTGTCTTAATTAGATTATTATTGAATGATTGTGTTAACTCTTTTCGAAAAATTCAATGATTAGAAAGATTAGCTTACGAATTTGTTTTGGATTAGACAAGTAGTTGTCAATTTTAATGTGGCCTACCATGTTACTAGCACATGCAAGTTCCTTATATGGTGGCCGTATTTTTTGAATATTAATTTAATCTCTTTCAAATGAATGTTAATTATAAAGTAGATTTATGTTTATTGTTATATACAACGGTCAATATCGTGTCGGATTGATAAGTTGGTAAAAAATTTATTGGTTATAAACAAGTTGCAATCAAGTTATAAAGAGTTGAAGAGATGGTAAACAGACGGGTAGTAATTGCAATGTAATTGCGTTAAATGTACATTTTATGTATTTTTATTATATTTGTTCTAGTTTTCAACAAGTTGACAGTAGTAATTGCATTGTAATTGGGTTAAATGTACATTTTATGTATTTTATTATATCTGTTCTGTTTTAGTTTTCAACAAGTTAACAGGTTGATCCATTTATTTATAACCCAACCCAAATCTATTTTGATTATTAAATGGGTTATGTTGATCAACATGGTTAAATGCAAACCAAAATACTGATTATTTTCGTATCGTGTGATGAATTAATCTTGATAAGTAGTTGAATTGGTGAATTGAGAAGTAGAAAGGCTGAACCAAAAGTTTATTATAATTATAATTATAAATAAGTATATCAATTAAGTTGTTAAATAATAATTGTTTATTTTGGTATGTTTTTCTCCTACTTTTAAAAGGTAGCCTAGGGAGCCAGTTTGATGTGAGGTATTAATAAATAATTAAGGTTTTTATTTTATTTTATTTTCTGTGGTTTTCTTTCTTAATAAAATCAAGAGTCATTGTGTTTAATCCTGCCATATTTGGTAGATAAAGGCAATGAAGGTTAGTTCTTCCAAACCCTAGGTTAAGAGTTCGAGCCGGAGCCACCCCGGCACAAGCCCCGACCACTGGCAGTAGGTGATATGGTTTCCCGGGGTACACCGCTAGCCAAATTCTGACGCCAACAAGGGCCCGGTTAAAACAACATAGTCTGGTCAGAGAGGGGTTAAAAAGAGTCATTGTGTTTAATTATAACAAAATGATACATATTTACCAACTATAGAAAACTAATACAGTTATTTTCAACCATTTACTTCCATAAGCAATTTAAACACAAAAAGTGTTTTCCGCTAAGGTATAAAGGAGTTGACACTCAGCTCATTTCTAGCACTATTTTTAAAACTAGAGCTAGGGTATATTCTTAAATTGTCTTTTCGTCTTCCTCGTAGGTGATGATACGTGAATCTGGTTTGAGTATCCGATTTCCTATTCTCGCGACTCAACATGGCTATAGATGTAAATAACATGGCTATGGATGTGAATTTGGTTTAGGCATGATTACATCTTACATCATGGTTTAATATGACTCATGATCATCATACTCAGTAAATCCCACCAATAACAAAGCTAAGATAAGGTCTGAGGAGGGTAAGGGTAAGATGTAGACAGCCTTACCCTTACCTCGGAATAGAGAAACTGCTTTCAGTGAGACCCGGCTCGAATGGTTTAATATGATTAAAAAAATGAAATGTCAAACAGTAAGAAAAGGCACTATCATGATATAAAGTGGTCAATTGTCATTTAGTAATGGAATCTATAATAAGGATTATATCAAAGTGAAGATAAAAAAATGGTCCAGTTGACTTTAAAACCAAGTGGCAACACATTGTTGGGAGAAAGAAGAAGAATATAGCCATCAAATATTCAAAGGGTAGTTATTAACATGGTCACTGTTGCATGTTAGCCACTAACCATAGACACATGCAGCCCCCACAAGCCCACATGACCTTTCAATTAAGGTGCAATTTTTCACATCAATGTTGGGTTGCCATGTGCATTTAATTGGTCTGTTGGTTCAACCTCCCTATGGACCATGTCCTGTGACTCAAGTAGCATAGAATTTGGGCAACCTCAAAAGGATTGGGTTGGTACTAGGGGTGCAAACGATCCAAGCTACTCAAGCTCGCCTCGAAAAATAGCTCAATACGAGCCGAGCTTAAACAAGCTCGAGCTTCGTTTATCAAGCTCGAGCCGTCTCGCAAGCCTAAACGAGCTCACTGTGTATTAAAAAATATATATTTAATAATAATAATTATTGTTTGTAAAATTATGAAAGAAATAACTAAACTACATATAAAATAATAACTATAATAGCATAAATTAAGAGTAAAGTACACGGATGATCCTTGTGGTTTACCAAAATTTTGAATCTGGTCCATAACTTTCCAAAAGTACGCGAATGGTTCCTGTGGTTTGCACCTTGTAACACATTTAGTCCCCAACTTACAAATCTGAAGGTTTTAGCATGTCCAAGTTAGGACTAAATGCGTTACAAAGTGCAAACCACAAAGACCATCTGTGTACTTTTGGAAAGCTAGGGACCATATCCTAAATTTTGGTAAACCACATGGACCATCTTTGTAGTTTACTCCATAAATTAATTAATAAATAATAAACGAGCCGAGCTTGAAAAACTACATACGAGTTGAGCCAAGCTCGAGCTTTAGAAATAAACCGAGCTCCAGCTTTCATAAGTTTAACGAGCTCGAGCTCGAGCGTAGTCAAGCTCAGCCTTGGCTCGGCTCGTTTGCACCCTAGTTGGAACATTTCCATAACATATATTTTTTTTCTAACAAAAGTATTCATCAAATAATCTAATTTTTTTAATCAAAAATAAATATGAGGGTTAAAATGATCATTTGTAAATAGTCATTTTTTCATTCAAAACAATCAGATATATTTTAATTTTAAAAAATAAATAACTTTGAAGACAGTGTTTCCGGGTACTAACAAGGTGTTAGTCTACGAACAACTTGAAAGAATTTGGCGAAACACAAATGTGGAAAAACAATGTGAATCAATATGTAGTGCTACTTTCGCTTGCAGAGATCGAAGGGCCTTCAGGTTTGACATGATGAAAATTACCTCCAGAACTGATATCGAGCCCCTGGAAGCCGCCAAGTGGATCCTGTTGGGCGGCTGCAAGTAGAGGGTGGCGGTGGTTTGACATGTTTGACTGGTGGAGATGGTGGTAATGTGGTGGCTCAGGCTGTTGACGGTTTGTAAAGAAGTTTTGACTGGTTATAGGGAACATGATGCATTCCCAAATTGTAACCATCTGAACCGCTTGGTATTTCTCCAGTCGCCATTCTGAGTCTTTCTAGTTCTTGCTTTAGCGCCTCGTTTAGAGCTGTATATATAGAAATATCACGATGATTTTGGGAAATCAGGTTGTCAAAATTTAAGAATCGAATAACGTTTTGGAAAACTTACCGTCGCTTAATTGAGCTTGTTGTTCCATAGCTTGTAATCGAAACTTAAGTTCGGTGTTTTCAAAAGACAGGCCAGTTGTATCCCTCTGTACAAAGAAAATAAAAATTTATAGATTTCATGGTCGTTATTTTTTCTTATGAAAGTGTGATTGACTTATTTGTATGCCGGAGATACTAGAGTCAGTTGAAAAAATCACCTGAAACAGAGTCAATTGTGCTGACAGGGTGGTTGCTTCTGTTTGCAAGGTTTGAACTTTTCTCTCGAGCTCAGACATGTAACGCGCTTTCCTCTCTTTTGAACGCGCTGCAGATTGTCGATTTGCCAAAATCCTGTATACCACAAAGCATAAGATGATCTATAACTAGCACTATAACAGTAAAGCCTTTTGCCTATGGCTTTCAAGAACACAAGGAAACTCTTGATAATGGATGGATAATTCATGAAGATATTTTTCTAGCGTGCATGAGGACTAGCTTTGTGTCGTTCTTCAACACATAAAGAGACTTCACATACATGCAATAATGCATTTTAAGTCTTTATTACTAACTGTTCCTTATTACAGAATTATGTCTGATAACTTGTTCATCTGGATAGAGTCAACTAAAAACATGGAACTGCAATTCTCATGTATCCTCATTTCAGCCAGAATTCAAGCCCTAATCTACTGTGACAATCATGTGATCATATTCCTAAAACACAAATATTGCATCAGTTTTGCTCAATTAGTTTAAACTAAAGCATTAGATTAGCATAGATCCGCATCAAACTACTATTAACTGCTGCATCAATATCTCAACTCAGTAAATCTAGGCTATCTAGCAAATAGTTAATCACATACTGCATAACAATACTACCTCTTATTTGACAATTATGTTTGATAACTTGTTCATCTCATCATCTGGATAGAGTCAACTAACAACATGCAACCGCAAGTCTAATCCATCCTCATTCCTGACATAATTAAAGCCCTAATCTACTCTAACAATCATGTATTCATATTCCCAAAACACAAAAACTGCATCAATTTTGCTCAATTAGATTAAACTAAATCATTAAGTTTACAGAGATCCACATCAAATTACTATTACCCGCTGCATCCATATCTCAAATCAGTAAATCTAGCAAATAGTCAATCATAAATTGCGTAACACCACTACCTCTTATTTCACAAAACTATGTCTGGTAACTTGTTCATCTGGATAGAGTCAACTAATAACATTAAACTGCAATTCTAATCTATCCTCATTCCAGTCAGAATTGAAGCCCTTATCTACCGTAACAATCAATGTCTTCATACTCCTAAACTACAATATTGCATCAATTTTGCTCAATTAGATTAAACAAAACCATTATATTTGCAGATATCCACATCAAATTACTGTTGACCACTACATCAGTTGCTTAACAACACTACCTCTTATTTCACATTTATACCGGATAACTTGTTCATCTGGATAGAGTCAGCTAACAACATGCAACTGCAATTCTAATCTGCTCTAATAACTAACAATCATGTATTCATATTCCTAAAGCACAAAAAACTGCATCAATTTTGCTCAACTAGATTAACCTAAATCCTTGAATTAGCAGAGATCCACATCAAATTACTATCAACAACTGCATCCACGTCTCAAATCAGCAAATCTATCAAAAATTTAAATCACAAATTACGTAACAAAACTACCTCTTAGCACGCTTCGGATCCAGATTCCACAACTCAGCAAGCTGTTCAGGAGCCATAGCCTTCTTCGCTTCAATACTCTCACTCAAAAAACTCGAACTATCAACCGAACTACTATGCCGATGCCGAAACCTACCACCGCTCTTTTCTCCGTCACAACCGCCACCGTTATTATCCTCCGAACCACCGGCATTGTTAATCCGACCGTTATCCGTATTTCCGCCATCGTTCAAACCGGATCCGAGCTTCTCAATGTTCATATAAGTACAAAACAGATCTTCTTCAGATCCTAACTCTTCGAAGCTTCCAGAAGGTGCATCGTACGGATCTGACGCTAGATCTAGATCGTCCGGTAACCGGAAGTTTGTCTCGGAGTGTGCTCGCCGGTGATGCGACGGTTTGAACGGAAACGACGTCGCATTTTGCGGATTATTATTTGTGTTTGACGGATTTTGCATTTTAGTTAGTTGCGTAGAGTGTGTTCAGTGATTCTGTACTGAATTCCGTTTGTTTTGTCTGTTTGAAGTTGTTTGCGTGTCAGATGCAGAAGAAGGGGGTGATCCGGGTCTGGATCTTGTTTGGTAATTCGGATCATGGGTTATTACCAGGTGAGTTTATTTGGGCTTGGTATTGTAAACCGGCCGGGTTGTTATGACTTAAGATCAAATATAGTTTTTAATAGAGGCGCATAAAATAGGTTTTGGGCCCAACCTGGAACCGGGTAAGAATTAATCGGTTTAACTGGACGCGGGTTTTCCAAGGAACCGGGTAGAAACCAGACCTGGGTATTGAAATTTATAACCATACCTGATATACCGGTTATGGTAGTGTAAGGACCAGTTCCCACCCAAAACCCAGATGTAATCGGTTCTTGTTTAAAAACGTCTTTTTAACCGTTTTAACTCAAGTTATTTCACTTTCTATGTTATATATATAAAAAGCAAATATAACATCAATGAAAGTAAAAAAATTCTTTATTTGTTGACTCAAGTTGAATCCCAACGAATCGGTCCATCCTAGTTAGGACCTTTGTATTTGACATCGATATCAGCACAATGGAATATATAATCTTGATACCTATCATTTCAAATTTAAAAATTCGTGTAACACCATTCGAAAACTTTTTATATAGTGGCTAACATGTTTATTTTTTAGTCCGGTTTGCAAGTATCGCAGCCGTCACAAATCGGTCTATATTTTAATCTAAAATTTTCAATCGCCGAGGTATTATTCGAGGCATTATAGAACAATATTGAAAATAATTTATCTTGTAAATTATATGTTATTATTGTGTTGTCTATAATTTTACATAGGTTATTATTATTCGAGGCCAAAAACCTATTTTTACTGTCAAAACTCAATCCCAAAGGCTTTATAACCGTTTGAAACGGTCAAAAATCGATTCTTGTGCTTCCACTGGTAGGAATCGGGTACGAATTGGTTCGGGTAGGAACCAAATTTGAAAGAAAGGGGGGGGGGGGGGTAGGAACTATCGGTATAAATGGGTTAGGAATGGTTCCTACCACTACCGGGTAGAAACCGGACTCGGTTCCAGGTCGGGTATGCCGGGTTCGGGTTGGAACCAGTTTTTTGGTGAACCTCTAATTTTTAATAGACTTAATTTTACTACTAAAAAGGGCTAGACAATTTGTTACACATTTACGTTCTATTTTGTTGTATTAGATTTATATTCTTAAAAAATACTATAAGGCTAAAAAATAAAAACTATTTTCATGATAGTGGGCCATTCCACCTTTCACTATGGGCTTTAAACATTCAAAATTTCAAATTCTTCTTCTACCAAAGGAAATTATAAATAGAGGTTTACAAAAACAGGCTTTAAACATCAAAAATTTTAAGTTCTTCTTTGTCTCACTTATAAATCATACTTATAATAGTCCCTATTTCTCTTTTCACTAATCTTGGTAACAATCAAGTCTTCTGGTCTCATTGGTCTTGTTAACGATCGCCACTTCATCTTCTAATATTGGTAGTGATCATAGCTTACAAATGAATGTTTATTGTATTATTTTATCTCTACTCTACGACTTTGTTAACTTTGTGTAATTTTAATCTAGCATCAATATTCATATCTATAAGTTGTATTTGTGAAGACTTGTGATCCATCTTAATATAAGTGATTCATATACAAATGATCATGTTACACTTAATGTTTTAGCAATCAATAACACACGAGGATGAATTGATATAACACGTAACAAAACCAACCTAGCTTTTGAACAACTAACAAAGAGCTAGATAGATTGAAGCATTCTACAATTTCCATTCCCAGACGGATTTAAACTCGACTAGTTAAATGACGCCAATGCGGAATTATTTAACCACAAAAACCAAATTATATAAATTACGAGCATGGTGATTTGATGATTAATTATACGTAACAAAGAAAGGGAATGGACAAGGAGCATCTGGACAGCCTTCCCCATGGTTGGGAACATCGAAGGGTTTTCTTGTAAACACCAAAGTCCAACCTTAACAAATGTCGTTAGCCACTTGTAGTCATCTAAGGCCTCCGAAACATTCTCAAGAAACACGTCCAGTCTACCATCTTGATAGAAATCCCATGCCCAGTCAGTTAGAACCGCCACCACATATTTGGAACCATTCTCATTAATAACCACACTCTTTCGGCATGAAATCATCTCAAGTAGCAACACCAAAGGTATAGAGGCCGACCTTTATTGTGACCAGGGTGTTCCTAAACCATTCAGGAGAAACATATACTATTGTTCCTCTTATTCCCATACTCGTTCGACTTTGATCCATCATCAAAAACTTTGCCAATCCAAAGTCCGAATTTTTTGCATTGTAGTAGTCATCAAGAAGTATGTATGTTTTGAGGCTTTATGTCACAGGGGATGACTTGGGTACTACATTCTTCATGGAGACATGTAAGTCCCTTTGTGATGCCTTCAATTACATCACTCTTCAGTTTCCAACTAGGTCTCATATCTCCAAAAAGAAAGCCTGCCAACATGCCATTGCTCATGTACTCATAAACCAATAGTCATTGATCACCATCGTCACAATAACCAAGAAGTTGGACCAAATTTTTGTGATGAGTCTTTGCAATAGCATTGACCTTAGCCTGGAATTCGTTTTTAGCATCTTTTGAAACCCTCTCTAACTTCTCACTGCCATGGTTGTTGCCCCTATTACGCCTTTATAGACTATCCCAAAAGCACCCTTTCACAGTTCATCCTTGAACCCGTCAGTAGCCTCGACCAACTCTTGATAGGTGAAACGAGCCAAATTGGTATCAACAAATTTACTACTTGGGTAATGATATTTGGTGGTCTTCTTGTATGTCAGAAAGAAGCCCATGCAAATCACACTGTTCGATTACAAGCACATATGCACTTAAGATTACTACTATCAAGCTTCTCTGACTTTTATGTTTTGGTGAAAATACAGAAGGGGGTTGTTGGTGAAAGTCACCTTTCCAAGATTTCAGGAAGGCCTTCACAACAAGTAGCATTCTCAAGAAACACGTCTAGTTTACCTTCTTGATAGCAATCCCATGCCCAATCAGTTAAAACCGCCACACGTCTTTAGAATCACTCTCATTAATAACCACACTCTTTCTGCATGAAATCATCTCAAGTAGCATCACACCAAAGCTATAGACATCAACCATGACCGTGACAGGGGTGTTCCTAAACCATTCAGGAGCAACATATCCTTTTGTTCCTCATATTCCAGTACTTGTTCGACTTTGATCCACCATCAAAAGCTTTGCCAATCCAAAGTCAGAAATTTTAGCATTGTAGCAATCATCAAGAAGTATGTTTTGAGGCTTTATGTCACAGTGGATGACTTGGGTACTACATTCTTCATGGAGGTATGCAAGTCCCTTTGCGACGCCTACAATAACATCACTCCTCAATTTCCAACTCGGTTTCATGTCTCGAAAAGAAAGCCTGCCAACGTGCCGTTGCTCATGTACTCATAAACCAATAGTCGACGATCACCATCATCACAATAACCAAGAAGTTTGACCAAATTTTTGTGATGAGTCTTTGCAATAGCATTGACCTCGGTCTTGAATTCCTTGTCACCGTCTTCAAACCTATCTAAGTTCTTCACTGCCACAGTTTTTACCCCTGTTACACCTAACCAAGAAGTTGGACCAAGTTTTTGTGATGAGTCTTTGCAATAGCATTGACCTCGGTCTTGAATTCCTTGTCACCGTCTTCAAACCTATCTAAGTTCTTCACTGCCACAGTTTTTACCCCTATTACACCTTTATAGACTGTCCCAAAAGCCCCCTTTCCCAGTTCGTCCTTGAACCCGCCGGTAGCTTCAACTAACTTTTGATATGTGAAACGAGGCAGATTGGTATCAACCAATTTACTACTCGGGTAATGATTTATTGTCGTCTTCTTGTGTATCAGAAAAAAACCCACACAAATCACACCAGACAATAAGAAAATTACAAACACACACGTACTTAAGATCACAACTATCAAGCTTCTCTGATTGTTCTTGTCCTTTGAAGATACATGAGGGGTTTCATTAGGAAGGTCACCGATCCGCTGTTTCAGGAAGGCCTTCACAACTAGTGAAGAATCCTTCTTTCCATTAGAGAGTGGAAGCTTCTTCTTCCAACATCTCTGGTCTCGGTAAATCGCAACAGCACATAAACAATCTTGTAAACAGAAAGTTTTGCAAGTTTCTTCATTAGTCGGCTCCACACGCACATAATCAGATTCCGGCCAGTCAATGTCGGTGAGTTCGATGAAATCAAACTGGTTTCCATCAACCTTTATCGCAGGTTGGAGTGAAAACAGGCTTGCAATCACCAATTGGATCATTGGGATCAAGCAAAGAAAACCCCTTCGGGCACTCACAGTTTACGCGGTTACTATCAAGGCTGCAAACACTGTTAAACCCACAAGCTCCAGTACCGTCGGTCCCATCGATATAGTCACATATGTCGTTTGGCAGGGACCGTAAAACTGTCCATTCTGAATTGCCAGTGGGATTCTTGGGGTAATAGTATTGAGTGAAAACCCCATTAGATTCTAGAGTTGCTCTTTGATAATAAAGTCTAGAATCAATTGCATCTTTCCGATTAAGATCAACCATTCGGCCACTTTCTTTCAAAATATACATGTATCCAGACTAATCATAGATCAGCTGCAAACCAGAATTCGTCGTATTGGTGTCATCACGAGTGTTACTTCTAAAGTAGACATTATACAAAATACCAGAAGGTATAGTGCGCTTCCTAAAAATAAGATTTCCATCTGGAAGCAAAGTCATCTGATATCTTCCCACAGAGAAGTTTGTTTCGCTTATCTTTGAAAATAGTTCTCCAGATCTCTCGATAACCTGAGTAGGCAGTATGGTATCTGTTGGAAAGCGAAAGCTCTCCCACACCTTGCGGGAAATGCCATCAACAAAAGTTACCAGTATCGTTCATAAAACCATATGCACGATCCGAAATATTGGACCCTGAAGTCCATACCTCTTTGCCTTGAGGATCACTTAGTAAGAGCCCACACCCATCACGTAGCTCAACTCTTGATCCTCTAGGCACCATATTCACCTTTTGGATACCAAACGACGGTCTTATTAGGTATTTTGTCATACCATATGGATAACAGAAAGCTCTCTTTTTGCTGAATTCGTTGGAACCCAAAGGCAAAATCACCTGAAGGTGAGAGCCATGGTTTGCCATTGTCTGTTGCTGTGAGCGATGCACCCACCGGGACATTTTCGTTTGTTTGTTGCACTACGATAGAAAACGGTAGAAAGGTGGTTAAAAGAGTGAGATACAGGACTCTAGCCATTGCTAAAATGATACACAATACTACGATACATAAATCATACTAGCTATAAAGACAAAGATTTTAAGTAGTCCACAAAGTTTTTCTTGACAGGCAAGCATTTGAAGTTTCAATAATAAAGAAGTTGAACAATTCTTGAGTTCAAACGTGGCTGTAAATTAAGGATTGATCTTGACACTTCAATTCCATAAGAAGAAAGTAACATGGAACACAGGCCCACATTAGATTTTCCACATTGAAACTGTTACTATTTTTGTTTCATCAAACTTATTTTTTTGTGGACCATTTCTGGACAACATATATATAAGACAAAATGTCCTCTTAAAACTAAATGAGGTGTCTTAAGAATGCTTATGTTGACAAGGAAATAAGTTGGAGAAGTCTTTCTTTATTTGTCTAATTATCCTGTCAAAGTCTACGATCAAGGAAGTAGAAATAGAAGCGGAAAGCCTCTATACCTAGACTATACGCCATGGAATCACGCCCCCTTCACGTGGCCACCTCACCAGCGTGAGGTGGCGTTAAACACTGCCAGAGGCACAGTAAAAACTGGCGTGAGGAGGGGTTGGTGGGTGGGGCCCTTGCTCATCAACCAATCACTTGATTTCTTTTCTTTTTTAACTTTTTTAGATCTTATTATTGTTTTAATAGGGCGTGAAAACTTGTGAAACGAAAAAAGGGTGTAGTGAAAAAAGTGAATGGAAGTAGTGGAGTAAGGTTGTAGATACTTTATGACATGACAAGATATTTTATGACCTGACAGTGACATGAAAAAATGTGAAACAATAGTGGATAGCCTTAACGAAGTAGAAGTGAAAAGTCTTTGTCTCTATAACTTGTGGATCATGTTGATTATATCAATATATATGGGTCAAAGTCATAGTACCCTAATCATGTTTATCTAGTTAAACATAAACATTAATATAAAATTAGAGTTTACTTGTGAAATTGTAATCTTTGATGACGATGATGAAGCCATAGTGATTCCAATATGATGCTTTTGAGTGATGGAGATTGAGAGAGAATACTTTATTGGTGATGATCATGATGATCATCCATAATTATTAGTTACAAGAAACTCCTTGTATTCTTCATATTAAAGGCATCTAAAGGGAAATCATAATAGCCCCTTAACTAATCAATATTCACAATTACTTCCATCATGTAATTGTTAGGGACCAGTTATGTCGTATTGGCAAAGTTAATTCATATGATCCACAGGTCACATTACGGATTTTTCTAATAATTCTGTATTATTAATGAAGTAATAGCTAAACGTCTATGATCAACGCAGTAGAAGCAGAGGTGAAAAGTCTCCATTCTCGCCAAACTAGAAGCGAAAGGTCTTTGTCCTTATAACTTGCGACTCATGTAACTCATAATTTAGTTCAGTAAAAACTTGCTTGTTTGACTCAAGCTAGCTGGCTCGTACAAACATTCTACATGAGATAGTTTGATTGAATCAATTTCCATCATTAATCTTGAATGTATTTAGTGAATGTGTATATTATTATTCATTTATTTAAGACTTGTATAATTTGAAATTATATCAACTTGTTATTTGCGACTCCAGGAGCTAGCTTGAGTTGAAGACGAACTTAGAATCTAACTTGGTCAACGATTACAATTGATACACAAAAAACCCTGAAATGGAACCAAACCGAATCAAACCAAACCAAACCAATCTCACTTCCCTCTTAAAAATTCAGTTACATACCTAACCGGTCCACTAGAACCGGTTTGAACCCTTTGACCATACCTGGAACCGTCTTGGAACCAGAACCAGTTTTCAGAGAATACCCGGTTTTGTGCAACTCTAATGCCTATGGCGAACCTAATATTTCATTTACCATTGATTTAAAATACTATTATACGTCATGAGGAAAGAAAATCTATCTTTTATATTTAAGCATAGTTTCATAGTTAAATTCACAGTATTTATAAATTTAATTTATACTGAACTTTTTTTCAAATAATATAAATTCAATTTTGCATCATTACAGATACCAGTTGTCTCCTTACAATCTACAAAAGCAGATACTTGCAAAGATGGTGAGACTTACATCGGATTTATATATAACAATTAGAGCTGCTGATTAAGATCTAAGGATAAAATGCTTCAAACAAATATTACCTCTCACAAAATCATATATTTTATATAAAAATTTTCTACATATTTTAGAACCAAGACACGAATATACAAACACCACAACTGTAGTGACCTATATCACCATACACATCTGCCAATGGTCGGGTTTCCAGGGCTACAGCCAGTTGGGTGTTATGATCTTAGCTGGAGCTATGGTTGAGGGCTGAGAATCTCGGATTTTGGCTAGAGACCGATATTGCAATTTAAGACACTCTGCATTATCAAGTGTCTTCAAAACATACCTGTGTTTTGAAGGTGTTACCAAAGATTTTTCCAACCATTTTAACACTTACAAGTATTTATAAAAGAGTTGAATGATCTTATCAAGACTTTTGGTTCGTTTTATTATTAAATCTCAAATAAAGTTGATTTGTTCTATACAAATCCATATTTATAAATATATTTTATAAATTTAAAATATGTTTACAATAATTATTATCATTCGTAACATATTCTTGCAAATGATATCTAGTCTATTGACTTTGTCAATTTTGTGTATTTTCAATTCAGTGTGAATCTTTACATCTCTAGGTTATATTTATGAAGACTTGTTAAAAGAGTGTTTAATATCCAAATGAGAATGATAAATTTTAGTAATAAATATCACCTGCAGATGATATCACATGCAACATAGCTTTTGAACAACTAATTAACAAGGAACTAGATAGATAAAAGCACTCTACAACTATATTATTTGCCAAATGGATCTAAACTCAACTAGTTAAATGTCGCTAACGCATTATCTTTTAACCATAGATACCAAAATATAGAATAAACTACCAGGTCGATGCATAGCATGGCATGGAAATTTGATGATTAATTATAGGCAACAGAGAAAGGGAATGGACATGGAGGTTCGTTTACTTCAACACCACCTTCGAGCATCCGGATAACCTTCCTCATGTTTGGCCGCATCGATGGGTTTTCTTGTACGCACCAAAATCCAACCTTAACAAATGTCATTAGCCTCGTGTGGTCATCTAAGGCCTCCGGATCATTCTCAACAAACACGTCTAGTTTAACTTCTTGATAGCAATCCCATGCCCAGTCAGTTAAAACCGCCACCACATCTTTAGAGTCACTCTCATTAATAACCACACTCTTTCTACATGAAATCATCTCTAGTAGCAACACGCCAAAGCTATAGACATCAACCATTACCGTGACCGGGGTGTTCCTAAACCACTCAGGAGCGGCATATCCTTTTGTTCCTCTTATTCCAGTACTCGTTCGACTTTGATTCATCATCAAAAGCTTTGCCAATCCAAAGTCAGAAATTTTAGCATTGTAGCTATCATCAAGAAGTATGTTTTGAGGCTTTATGTCACAATGGATTGTTAGGACTAGATTTTTATTGCTTAAGAATCAGTGATCCTTCAGTATATCGAGGATATATTATCCATGTACTGAGTACCGAATACTGGTAGGATCAAGGATCCTTAGTGACTATAACGGTTTCTAACTATTGACTTCAATGTTTTATTTGATTGTAATGCAGGTAAAGATAGTGGACTTGGTCAAGCAAAATATTCGTGGAATATTCGGAGGATTAAGCACGTGCTGAAGGTTAAATGGACGTTATGCATGAACGTGGAGGATCCGGATATTTAGGATAGTTAGTTATAAGTTAAAAACGTTAATATTTTAGGGTTATTGAGCTCGTTAGATACAGAATTCATTCGCAAACACTGATATCACAAGATCACTTGGAAACTCGCGAGAAACACACACACACATTACAATATAGATCGATTGTAAAAGCTCAATATCTTCCGAAGTTGTAATCTTACTTGTGAAATACACTTGGTGATCGGTAGTTTCCATCACCGAGGTTTTTTATGCCGGAGATCATACATCGATCAAGGGCTTTATAAATCTCGGTGTCCATTGTTCATTACATTTCACGATTGTTCACATCATTGTTCAACACATAAGCACTCAACCTCACATACAAAGTTTGGTCACATTATCCTTAATGTGATTTTTGACCAAAACAGTTTGGCGCCCACCGTGGGGCAATCGGTGCTTCAATTCTAAAAATTCCGTTCATTTCATTCATTTTCATCCATTTTACAACTTCATGGCTTCTCATGGAAAATCTGCTTCAAGTGCCATGCCGGTGGTTACCTCATCTCAGGCTTGTGCATCATTGCCTTCCATTCCCCCTGCACCGGCGAGGAGTGCTGATAATGCTCAGAAGAAGCCAACACCATTTTTCTCGAAGGATTCCACTGTTTCATCCTCTACACCTACTAACAATGATCTGTCTACTTTGATTTTGCAGATGAAAGGATACATGGAACAGCAGGACAAAACTAACCAGAGGATCCTTCGTGAAATTGATGAAATCAAGAAACAGAAGAGATCAGCGGAGGATCACTCTCCATTGATGCCCAGATCGTTGGATTTCGCCACTCCAGCAACAACCATTCAGCATTCCAAGGCTTCTGGTATTCAGCATCAAGGATCCTCAGGATTGCAGCATGGATCATTGGCAATGACGCAGCCGCAAGCGTCTCATTACCTGCCTTATGGATCCTCAAATCAACATCAAGGAGGCTATCTCAGCTCAGGAGGATATTTGGAGACAGTTGCACCAAAGGAATCCTATTTCCAGCATCAAGGATCCTTTTCTAAGGATCAAGGATCCTATGCTTGGGACAAGGGTCAAGGATCCTCCTCTCAGGTTCAAGGATCCATGCAGTATCCTTCAAGGCCTTCGGCACCTGTGTATCCTGGCCCCAATGCCTTTCAGGATCAAAGATCCTCAAGAAGTCAGATATTAAAGGATTCTGAAGTTCACAAAGGGGACTTCATCCCTATGCAGACTATTGCTTCATCTGGTCCAACTATTGCACCTGAAGTGTCTACTTTTGGATACACTTCTGCGATACCGGTTCCAAACCAATCAGGAGGTAACAATTTCAATACATCTTTTGGTACTAATTGTTGTTCCATGCAGGATACAGGTACCAATCAGGCTATGGCACGGGAACTTCAGAAGCTTAAGGATATGATATCCAGCGTCCCAGGAGTGGTTAAGCCCATTCCTGAGATCCCGGATGGAAGTCACAGGGTGTCTCGCTTCGCACCTCCTATATGCAATGCTGAGATACCAAACTCTTTCAAACCCCTAACATGAAGCTGTACGATGGCACAACTGATCCGGAGGAGCACGTGGCACAATACCTGGAAAGAATGGAGATCAACCCATTCCAGAAAGGTTAAAGGAAGCCTGCCTTTGTAAGGGCTTCGGATCCACACTCACTGGATCAGCACTCAAATGGCTGCTAAGTCTTCCTCCTTACTCAATTACTTCATTTTCTCATCTAGTTAATTTGTTCAATAACCAATTTTCATGTCGTAGAACTTTTGAACGATTAACTAGTGATTTGTATAGAATAACTCAAGGCCGTGATGAATCATTAAGAGATTACATCACTAAGTTTAGTCGAGAATCCTTAGAAATCCCTAATTTGGATATTGCCACAGCTGTAGAAGCGTTCAAAATGGGCTTTCTTAAGGATTCCTCATTCTATGATAACCTTGTTATGACCCCTTGCAGGAATTTAGATGAAGTGAGAACAGGGCATTGAGATTTATTCGTTTAGAGGATGACAAAAGGATCCAGGAGAGACTCTTAGGATCCTCAAAACAGGAAAAACAAGGATCATTCTTTAAGAATAATCGATCCAAGCCATATTCTAAACATGACAATCACAATGTGAACACAATTGAACAAGACGAAGACGATGAGGATTATCCTCCAATATCTGAATATTGTTTTTCTGCTGATAATAATGAACTAATCCTTGCTATGCAGAATTTAGGTGATAAGGCTAGATGGCCAAGGAAAACTGATAAACCTGGAGCTACTAAGGATAAATCCAAATGGTGCGCTTATCATGAGGATTTTGGCCACCTTACTGATGAGTGTATAACGTTGAGGAAGGAAATTGGCTATCTTCTTAGCAAAGGGTATTTGAAGGAAATGTTAGGAAGGAAACGTTCAAGGACTCAGGATACTGAGAAAGTGCTTGAGAGAGATCCTCCACCGCCAGCAGATGCTCAGATCATTAACTTTATTTCCGGTGGTTCTGATATCTATGGAACTTCGTTTTCAGCGGCTAAAAGGCATGCTAAGGAGACGAAGATGGAAAATGGGGAGAGACCAGTTCGAATGTCTACCCTTACACAGCAAAAAGTGATATCTTTGATGAGGAGGATCGCGTAGACATTCAGGATCCTCATCATGATGGTCTTGCCATTACTTTGTTTATCTCTAATCATTTTGTTCGCATGATTCTTATTGATGGAGGGAGTTCGGTGAACATAATCCAGTTGGACATCCTCAAAAAGATGAACATCCCTGAATCTGAGATCATACCAAGATCATTGGTGCTCGTGGGATTCAGTGGGGAAACCAAGAATACATTGGGGGACATCAAACTGCCAATTTACATAGAGGGAGTGAATTATGTCCAAAATTTTTGTGTAATAGATAGCTTATCTTGCTGTAATGCTATCCTTGGCAGGCCATGGATACATGACATGAAGGCGGTCCCATCAACATACCACCAGTGTGTCAAGCTTCCAAGTCCGTGGGGAATAGTCAAGATAGAAAGTGATTAGCAGGAGGCGAAGAATTGATACACTTCCTCGATGAAACCTGCTTCCAAGTCTAGGGAAGCATAGCAATTAAAGCATCCTCCAAAAGATGTCATGGAGGCAAGAGAACAGGACGTCAATGATAGACTTTTAGATCCTGAGGATCCTGAATCCAAGGTGTATTTAGGATCCGGGATCCAGAAGAGCATAGAGCAGGATCTAGTGTCATTCCTTAAACGAAGAAAATCTACCTTCGCCTGGAAGCACGAAGATATGACAGGTATATCTAAGGATGTTATTACTCATAAACTTGGCATTGATAGGTCTTTCAGGCCAATTCACCAAAAAAGAAGAAAGTTTGCTCCTGAAAGAAATGCAATCATCCAAGAGGAGGTAGATAAATTGCTAAGGGCAGGTATGATTAGAGAAGTCAAGTATCCAATATGGTTAGCCAATGTGGTTGTTGTTCAAAAGAAAAATGGAAAGTGGAGGGTGTGTGTCGATTTTACTGACTTAAACAAGGCATGTCCCAAGGATCCTTTCCTTTTACCCCACATTGCATCCATGGTGGATACCACGGCGGGTCATGAGTTGTTAACTTTTATGGATGCTTTGTAACATCGGTCAAAAACCGGATTTACCAAACCCGCTTCGTTTATTAACCGAACAATCAGTTAAAAATTTCGTTGCGTATTTAATGCTCAAATTAATTTTAAACGATACATAATTAATAAGTATATTGGAATATAAAATTTATATTTGAAAATTTATTAAAAATAATGAAATAAAAATAAAACAAGGCTGCCGGGATTCGAACCCGGGTCAGCCGAGTCAACCAAGTCTTAACTCGCATTCACCAAACCACTCCGCCACTTTGGTTATTTGATAACTTATTGAAACAATTAATACATAACATAAATCTCGAATTCAAACTGACGCGCCCAATCGCAGTCGTCGGAAATCCCGACGATTTCGCCGATAATTGACGGTTTCTTCTGATTTAACCGAAGCATTAACCTCAACATCGGTTATAACCGATGTCCAGTCCGCGACATCAGTCATAACCGCCGGAGAAATTATTGGCCGACGAATCAAGACGGTAAACGGACCCAATTCATCGATGTTCTTCCCTATAAATACACCCACAAGCCTCTGTTAACTTTTTCGCTCACAATCACACAAATTCTCGATGTAATTTCACTCGCCGGAAAATCTCTGCAAGTCGCCGGAAAACCGAGACTTTCATCTACACGGTAATTACTTCGATTTTTCTGTTTCATTCCATTATTGGACAAATTCTAATATCAATCCCTCACCCAGAATCTTTTCCAGACGACGTTGCCGGATTATCTGTGTTCGCCGGAAAATTTCTGAAATTTCAGAAAACCTGCTGTTAACCGGTATGATCATTTAAACCTACTGACAATCGTTACTCAGTAGTTCAATTTCACATCTAATCCCTCCAAATTGTTAACTAATCCTGTCACACCCCGACCCGCAGCGGATAAGGTGATCGGGGCATGATTGGGTTATCATCAAAGCTCATGACATTTATTATATGTTTCATATTCATTAATACAACTTAATGGAAATAAATGATACACCATATTCTAACTATCTGTCTAAGCTTCTTGGTTCTCTTCTAAGGCATATCCTATGTTTTCCTTGCTTCAACCTGTTCACCTGTATCATGTGTAAAAAGGTTTTGGATCAACATAATGTTGGCGAGTGAATCCTATGGAAAAACATTTGAACAAGTTTATCCAATTGATTATAAATAATGTGCATACCACATATGAGTAAATGTAGATGTAAATTTAGTCACACAACACATAATATTGAATATTGAACATACAAACACCAAATGATTGTTTTGAGGCACGCGTTGTTCGACTCGTCTCCCACGAGGAACTGATGGGCCTTATGAATGAGTTTTGAGGCACGCGTTGTTCTTACGAACTGATGGGCCTTAATGAATGAGTTTTGAGGCACGCGTTGTTCTCGTCTCCCACGAGGAACTGATGGGCCTAATGTATGAGTTTTGAGGCACGCGTTGTTCTCGTCTCCCACGAGGAACTGATGGGCCTAACGTATGAGTTTTGAGGCACGCGTTGTTCTCGTCTCCCACGAGGAACTGATGGGCCTGAATAATTTGCATACAACTTTGACAATATGTAATACATCACAACCAAACAATAGTTACATTCTAGTTTAGTTCATATAATGGTATAGCACGAATTTGCATAAGAAAATTAGTTTAAGCGACACATGATGCACCCCAAAACATGAATAAAAAGGGGAGTTTGTAAGAATTCACTCACATTGGGTGCGTTCGGTTGATGAGGTTGATTGCACGCGAAGTGGTTTTAACCACAAGTGAGATTAAACCTAGATAAATCGCATTACGGTTTGGTAAGTAAACGGGTTTTATTAATCTATTTTAGTAGGATTGTTGGGTGTATTTTTGTGAGTTTGAGGCTATTTTCTAACCTTAAAAATGTTATTTTTAAGTATTTATAATTGATTTTTATTTAAAATAATTAAATAAAAATAATAAAAAATATTTTTATTTTTGCTACAGTACGCATTGACCGTTGACTTTGACTATGGTTGACCGGTTTATAGGCATATTGTTGTGCGCTCGGTGAGGCTCGAACCCGAGACCTCCCGTACGCGTGCACGCAGCTCTACCAACTGAGCTACGTGTCTAACCCGTTATATATCCGATTTTAATTATATATATATATTAATTAGATTTAACAGAAATCCTTTATTATTAAAAATGAATTAAATCTCCAGAATCGGTGCGCTCCACAGGTCTCGAACCCGGGACCTGTGGGTTAGCGGACACACACTCCACCGCTGGACTGTGTGTCACACTTGGTTATAACTCGGTTATCAATATACTTAACATATACACAAGGCGACTCCGGTTCAGTTTGCTAAAAAAAAAGATTTTTCTCAAGGCGGCGTGTGTGAAACCGGAATCGAACTCGTGACCTTAGCGCTAAAAGTGCACACAGTCCACCGCTGGACTGTGTGTCTAACCCGGTAAATAACTTGATTTTAATTATACTTAACCATCACCGAAATGTCGTCTTCTTCACCGGTTTTAACCGGAAGTGACGACGGACTGGTTCGAAAAGTTGATTCATGTTCCTTTAGTGTTTTATGATCAATTACAGACGAGATAAAAGTAAAAAGGGAAGAAAATAGACGTGAGATGTACCGACTGGTTTTACTCTGTTTTCCGGCAGAACTCCGGCGACAGAACTCTTTTTCCGGCGACAAGTATTTTGCAGCAGAAAGTCTTCCGAAGCTTGAAAAGGGTGTGGGTGATTTCGGAGAAAGTTTAGGGGGTTCAGTAAGCTCAGAGATTACGGATACGGTTTTCCGGCGAAGTATCAAGAATTTCCGGCGAGAGATTTTTCGCCGAGAAAAGGTGCGATTTGAGTGTGAAAGACTTCTGGCGAGTGAGGTTGTATTTATAGGGTAGTATTGGGATTGAATGGGGTCTGAATTCGGTCTTAATTCGAAGTCAACCGTACTCCGGCGGTTACAGCTGATGTCGCGGGTTCAGACGTCGGTTATAACCGTCGTAATAGTTAAGTTTTCGGTTATATTGAGCGATAACGTAAATAAACGGCGAAGTCGTCGGGATTTCCGACGACTGTTATTTTGGGCGCAATAATACTGAATTTGATTACCGAACATTAATATATGAATTAAATGATTCCTTTATTCACCAGAAAATCAAAGTGGCGGAGCGGTTGTTCGGTTAAGAGATAAGTCTTTGGTTTGACCCGGTAAGACCCGAGTTCGAAACCCGGCAAATAAAACATTTTTATTTTGATATTTTTGACAGATTTTCAAAAACTAAATACATATCCCTGCATAATATTGATTACGGATCGTTTAAAATTATTTTGGGCATTTAATTCGCAACTAAAATTTTAACTGACTGTTCGGTTGATAAACGGAGCGGGTTTGGTAAAATCCGTTTTTTTGACGGATGTTACAGTATCCCCTGCTTTTAGAAATTTCGTCCCGAAATTTAAACAGGGATATAATTGACTAAAAGAATGATGGTGTTTAGTTTTGACAGTTACATACTTAGAAGAAATAAGGGTTTAAGTTTTTGTTTGAGGCGGTAACGTTCCTTGTAAAGGTTAAGTATCCTAATACAGGAATCGCTTTTTGTTGCCTACTGTATAAGTATTGTTAAGCAGGAATGATTCGCTAAAATGATATCACGCATAAAAGTTTGAATATGCTTAGGGTTATATCCTAAGGCAGAAATTCTACAATCTACACAAATAAACACAACAACTAACAATTGTATCCACATTCTGATAGCATATATGTTTGAATGGTGATGGTTCCTCTCTCGTTTGTTATGATGGAGAGGTTAGTCTATGTGGAAATGGATCACAATCCAATTTTAAATAGTGAGATGATATAAATGTAACACAATTTCAACCAAGGCAATAAATAAATCCTACATGGAACTTCTCATAACCGCCTGATAACGCCTCTGATCCTTTGGCAAGAATACTTATATATAGGAAGTACCAGCGGCGTATCCACCATATTCTTGTCAAATTTTCATTGGTTTTATCAGTGAATTATGATTAGTCCTATAACCCTACAACCAATACAACAACATAAAAATACTGAAATGATATATATCTGTGCGATCAAGGCTCAATCAACGGAGCCGATCGTATTGTATGTATGAGAATGAAATTTTCTGTGTGCTCAAGGCTCAATCAAACGGAGCCGAAACTTATTGATGTATGAAATGGAATTGTTGTGTGCTCAAGGCTCAATCAAACGGAGCCGAGCTTATTGCATGTATGAAAATGAATAACTTAATCACAACAAACAGCCTATGCATGGAACCTCTCATAACTGCCTGATAATGCCTCCGATCATTTGACAAGAATACTTATATATAGGAAGTACCAGCGGCGTATCCACCATATTCTTGTCAAATTTTCATTGACTTCATCCGCCAGTTATGATTAGTTCTATGCGACTCTACAACAAACACCACAACCACAAGATACTGATAATGAAAATGTATGTGCGTTCAAGGCTCAATCAAACGGAGCCGAACGTATTGCATGAACTGGAAATGTAAATTGATCTGTGTGCTCAAGGCTCAATCAAACGGAGCCGAGCGTATTGCATGTATTGAAATGTAAATTGAACTGTGTGCTCAAGGCTCAATCAAACGGAGCCGAGCGTATTGCATGTATTGAAATGTAAAGTGAAATGAAATGTATTGCATGTGAGACACAACTCAACTTCTGAGATATGTCGTGAATTATGATGATATGAATATTAAATCAATGAGTATAAAACCAACTGAACTAGTAATTTGCATTAAAATTCTTGGATAAAATTCCAATTGAGATACGTGAAAATTGAGATAACATAAAGAAAAACATAAAAACTAAGTGATTAGAGTTGAATCTTGATTCTTGGTGAGAGAAGGCTAGTTAAGTGGTTGGTTTGGACCGTTAACATCTTCAACAGGATTGGCGTTGATGTTATAAACTCTTCCTCTTGCTGGTGGTGGAGCTGGGTTTGCTTGGTTTGCTTGGTTAACTGGGTTTGCTTGAGCTTGGGCGTTTATGATATTAACCAAACGAGGACACGTGTTTCTAAAATGGGTAGGGTCGCCGCAATTGAAACAAGCTCAAACATATGGGTTCATGGGGTATTGAGGTTGTTGATATGTTTGGGTCATGGGTTGAGTAGGGGTTGAGGTTTGGTTTTGAGCGGTGCGGCAAACTTTGCTCAAATGACCGTAGCGTCCACAATTCGCACATAGTCGACAGGGTGAAGTAGTTGGATGGTGATAGAAACAGGTGTTGCATTGAGGGTGAGGTCCAATGTAAGGTTTCTTATTTGGGTAAGTTGAGTTGGGTGCTACTTGAGCGTTTGGGATAGTTTGAGGAGGTACAACTTGTGAAGCTGGTTGTTTGCGTTGGGTGACGGCGAAGACTTGCCCATCACGCTTTCTCTTAGATGTAGGTGGTGTAGAGGATTCGGTTCGGGTGGGGTTTGAGGTTTCCGTTGATGCTTTATCCTTCTTCTTCTCCTCTTTGAAATCTTTGTTCCGGATTCGGTTCTCGGTGAGCGCGGTTGCTAGTTCCATTGCTGCTTCCAAAGTTGCAGGCGAGGTGCTTATTACAGGGTCTTGAATCTTTGATGGAAGACCACGAATGTAGTGCTCGATCAAACGGTAGAGGGGAGTGAACAAATTGGGAACCATTTGATTTAGCTCAAGGAATCTCTTGTTGTATGTGGTGTGGTCGCCTTCCTTTTGTTTCAAAGCATGGAACTCATCCTCCAATTTCTTGATTTCACTTCTTGGGCAAAACCGTCTTGTCATGATTCCCTTCAATTCTTCCCAAGTCAAGGTCATAGTTTCTTCAACACCTCGTTTGGTCTTTTCTGTATTCCACCATGTGAGTGCTGTTCCAAGTAAACGACCGGTAGCATAACGCACTTTGCGATCATCGGGGCAATCGCAATTTAGAAAAGTGTTCTCCATTTCTTCGAACCAATGGAGAAGAGCGGTGACACCTTCAGTTCCTTCGTATTTTGGAGGATCGCAGGATTTGAAATGTTTGTAGGTGCATTTAGTGACTGAAAGGTTGATAGTGTTTTGATCCTCTTGTTGGGTTGGGTTAACGGAATTAGCGGTAAGGGCTTGTTGAACTTGAACTACGATGTTGGGTATTACGGTCGCCATTTGCTGAGCGATTTGGGTAGCCATGCGTTCACGGGCTTTTTCTGCTCTCATCTTCCTACGGGCGGGGTTAGAAGACATCTACAAGGAATACATGTCAAAGTATGAGTTGGATGCCTTTGGGATCGTGGGTCGTGTTTGGGATTGAACGTTCATAAAATAAATATAGAAAAATAAATCTACTACATCCATAGGATGTCTTGGGCTTTGCTCGCTGTTAGGCCCGTCATGCCGCCATACTTTACCTGTGTAATCATGTGGGCCCCCATGAATACCGGTTTTTTCATATGGTTCGCACGGTTTCTGCCTGGTTGCGTACACAAAACCCGGAGAAAATCGAGAAATATGTATACAACGTGTGATATTCGGAATGTGTCCAGGTGTAGACACGGTGACATCTCAAAGTGAGGTTAGTTCGAACGACGTTTGGTGTGGCATGCTTTGGCCTAATAGGTCCGTCGTACTCTCATCGTTAGTCCCCAGGTAGGCAAACTGGTCCGTTATTTTGGATTTATACGAATGCCAACCTAGACAGGACGTTCCGACTACCGGTACTTGTACCCTTCCAGTTACTACATGCCCGTCGCAGAACTTACTTTGATGAGAATTTAAAATTGCACAAAATCTTTGGATATTGAGAGTATGAAAATAAATTGAATACATGAACATCGATATATGTATAATGAATATGTATATATGTATAATGAATATGTATATGAGCATGTATGTTTGACTGAAATGTAAACAAATATGAAACAAATAAATATCACAAGTTTGTATGTAACCACCTAATCAGGTTAAAATTTAGGCAGACTATAGTATAGGTTTCAAGGGTCTAATAACCTATCCTATATCCCTATAGTCATGGCTCTGATACCAATCTGTCACACCCCGACCCGCAGCGGATAAGGTGATCGGGGCATGATTGGGTTATCATCAAAGCTCATGACATTTATTATATGTTTCATATTCATTAATACAACTTAATGGAAATAAATGATACACCATATTCTAACTATCTGTCTAAGCTTCTTGGTTCTCTTCTAAGGCATATCCTATGTTTTCCTTGCTTCAACCTGTTCACCTGTATCATGTGTAAAAAGGTTTTGGATCAACATAATGTTGGCGAGTGAATCCTATGGAAAAACATTTGAACAAGTTTATCCAATTGATTATAAATAATGTGCATACCACATATGAGTAAATGTAGATGTAAATTTAGTCACACAACACATAATATTGAATATTGAACATACAAACACCAAATGATTGTTTTGAGGCACGCGTTGTTCGACTGTCTCCCACGAGGAACTGATGGCCTTATGAATGAGTTTTGAGGCACGCGTTGTTCTTACGAACTGATGGGCCTTAATGAATGAGTTTTGAGGCACGCGTTGTTCTCGTCTCCCACGAGGAACTGATGGGCCTAATGTATGAGTTTTGAGGCACGCGTTGTTCTCGTCTCCCACGAGGAACTGATGGCCTAATGTATGAGTTTTGAGGCACGCGTTGTTCTTACGAACTGATGGCTGATGAGTATTTTGAGGCACGCGTTGTTCTCGTCTCCCACGAGGAACTGATGGGCCTGAATAATTTGCATACAACTTTGACAATATGTAATACATCACAACCAAACAATAGTTACATTCTAGTTTAGTTCATATAATGGTATAGCACGAATTTGCATAAGAAAATTAGTTTAAGCGACACATGATGCACCCCAAAACATGAATAAAAAGGGGAGTTTGTAAGAATTCACTCACTTGGGTGCGTTCGGTTGATGAGGTTGAATTGCACGCGAAATGGTGTTAACCACAAGTGAATTAAACCTAGATAAATCGCATATGGTTTGGTAAGTAAACGGGTTTTATTCAATCTATTTTAGTAGAATTGTTGGGTGTATTTTTGTGAGTTTGAGGCTATTTTCTAACCTTAAAAATGTTATTTTTAAGTATTTATAATTGATTTTTAATTAAAATAAAAAAAAAATAATAAAAAATATTTTTATTTTTGCTACAGTAACTTTGACCGTTGACTTGACAGCGTTGACCGGTTAATAGGCATATTGTTGTGCGCCGGGTGAGGCTCGAACCCGAGACCTCCCGTACGCGTGCACGCAGCTCTACCAACTGAGCTACGTGTCTAACCCGTTATATATCCGATTTTAATTATATATATATATTAATTAGATATTAACAGAAATCCTTTATTATTAAAAACGAATTTAATCTCAAATCGGTGCGCTCCACAGGTCTCGAACCCGGGACCTGTGGGTTAGCGGACACACACTCCACCGCTGGACTGTGTGTCACACTTGGTTATAACTCGGTTATCAATATACTTAACATATACACAAGGCGACTCCGGTTCAGTTTGCTAAAAAAAAGATTTTTCTCAAGGCGGCGTGTGTGAAACCGGAATCGAACTCGTGACCTTAGCGCTAAAAGTGCACACAGTCCACCGCTGGACTGTGTGTCTAACCCGGTAAATAACTTGATTTTAATTATACTTAACCATTACCGAAATGTCGTCTTCTTCACCGGTTTTAACCGGAAGTGACGACGGACTGGTTCGAAAAGTTGATTCATGTTCCTTTAGTGTTTTTATGATCAATTACAGACGAGATAAAAGTAAAAAGGGAAGAAAATAGACGTGAGATGTACCGACTGGTTTTACTCTGTTTTCCGGCAGAACTCCGGCGACAGAACTCTTTTTCCGGCGACAAGTATTTTGCAGCAGAAAGTCTTCCGAAGGCTTGAAAAGGGTGTGGGTGATTTCGGAGAAAGTTTAGGGGGTTCAGTAAGCTCAGAGATTACGGATACGGTTTTCCGGCGAAGTATCAAGAATTTCCGGCGAGTGATTTTTCGCCGAGAAAAGGTGCGATTTGAGTGTGAAAGACTTCTGGCGAGTTGAGGTTGTATTTATAGGGTAGTATTGGGATTGAATGGGGTCTGAATTCGGTCTTAATTCGAAGTCAACCGTACTCCGGCGGTTACAGCTGATGTCGCGGGTTCAGACGTCGGTTATAACCGTCGTAATAGTTAAGTTTTCGGTTATATTGAGCGATAACGTAAATAAACGGCGAAGTCGTCGGGATTTCCGACGACTGTTATTTTGGGCGCAATAATACTGAATTTGATTACCGAACATTAATATATGAATTAAATGATTCCTTTATTCACCAGAAAATCAAAGTGGCGGAGCGGTTGTGTTCGGTTAAGAGATAAGTCTTTGGTTTGACCCGGTATAGACCCGAGTTCGAAACCCGGCATGATTAAAACATTTTTATTTTGATATTTTTGACAGATTTTCAAAAACTAAATACATATCCCTGCATAATATTTGATTACGGATCGTTTAAAATTATTTTGGGCATTTAATTCGCAACAAAAATTTGACTGACTGTTCGGTTGATAAACGGAGCGGGTTTGGTAAAATCCGTTTTTTGACGGATGTTACAGTATCCCCTGCTTTTAGAAATTTCGTCCCGAAATTTAAATAGGGATATAATTGACTAAAAGAATGATGGTGTTTAGTTTTGACAGTTACATACTTAGAAGAAATAAGGGTTTAAGTTTTTGTTTGAGGCGGTAACGTTCCTTGTAAAGGTTAAGTATCCTAATACAGGAATCGCTTTTTGTTGCCTACTGTATAAGTATTGTTAAACAGGAATGATTCGCTAAAATGATATCACCATAAAAGTTTGAATATGCTTAGGGTTATATCCTAAGGCAGAAATTCTACAATCTACACAAATAAACACAACAACTAACAATTGTATCCACATTCCGATAGCATATATGTTTGAATGGTGATGGTTCCTCTCTCGTTTGTTATGATGGAGAGGTTAGTCTATTAGAAATGGATCACAATCCAATTTTAAATAGTGAGATGATATAAATTAACACAATTTCAACCAAGGCAAAACTAAATCCTACATGGAACTCTCATAACCGCCTGATAAGCCTCTGATCCTTTGGCAAGAATACTTATATATAGGAAGTACCAGCGGCGTATCCACCATATTCTTGTCAAATTTTCATTGGTTTTATCAGTGAATTATGATTATTCCTATAACTCTACAACCAATACAACAATCATAAAAATACTGAAATGATATATATCTGTGCGATCAAGGCTCAATCAAACGGAGCCGATCGTATTGTATGTATGAGATTGAAATTGTCTGTGGCTCAAGGCTCAATCAAACGGAGCCGAGCTATTGCATGTATGAAATGGAATTGTTGTGTGCTCAAGGCTCAATCAAACGGAGCCGAGCTTATTGCATGTATGAAATGAATAATCTTAATCACAACAAACAGCCTATGCATGGAACCTCTCATAACTGCCTGATAATGCCTCCGATCATTTGACAAGAATACTTATATATAGGAAGTACCAGCGGCGTATCCACCATATTCTTGTCAAATTTTCATTGACTTCATCCGCCAGTTATGATTAGTTCTATGCGACTCTACAACAAACACCACAACCACAAGATACTGATAATGAAAATGTATGTGCGTTCAAGGCTCAATCAAACGGAGCCGAACGTATTGCATGAACTGGAAATGTAAATTGATCTGTGTGCTCAAGGCTCAATCAAACGGAGCCGAGCGTATTGCATGTATTGAAATGTAAATTGAACTGTGTGCTCAAGGCTCAATCAAACGGAGCCGAGCGTATTGCATGTATTGAAATGTAAAGTGAAATGAAATGTATTGCATGTGAGACACAACTCAACTTCTGAGATATGTCGTGAATTATGATGATATGAATATTAAATCAATGAGTATAAAACCAACTGAACTAGTAATTTGCATTAAAATTCTTGGATAAAATTCCAATTGAGATACGTGAAAATTGAGATAACATAAAGAAAAACATAAAAACTAAGTGATTAGAGTTGAATCTTGATTCTTGGTGAGAGAAGGCTAGTTAAGTGGTTGCTTTGGACCGTTAACATCTTCAACAGGATTGGCGTTGATGTTATAAACTCTTCCTCTTGCTGGTGGTGGAGCTGGGTTTGCTTGGTTTGCTTGGTTAACTGGGTTTGCTTGAGCTTGGGCGTTTATGATATTAACCAAACGAGGACACGTGTTTCTAAAATGGGTAGGGTCGCCGCAATTGAAACAAGCTCGAACATATGGGTTCATGGGGTATTGAGGTTGTTGATATGTTTGGGTCATGGGTTGAGTAGGGGTTGAGGTTTGGTTTTGAGCGGTGCGGCAAACTTTGCTCAAATGACCGTAGCGTCCACAATTCGCACATAGTCGACAGGGTGAAGTAGTTGGATGGTGATAGAAACAGGTGTTGCATTGAGGGTGAGGTCCAATGTAAGGTTTCTTATTTGGGTAAGTTGAGTTGGGTGCTACTTGAGCGTTTGGGATAGTTTGAGGAGGTACAACTTGTGAAGCTGGTTGTTTGCGTTGGGTGACGGCGAAGACTTGCCCATCACGCTTTCTCTTAGATGTAGGTGGTGTAGAGGATTCGGTTCGGGTGGGGTTTGAGGTTTCCGTTGATGCTTTATCCTTCTTCTTCTCCTCTTTGAAATCTTTGTTCCGGATTCGGTTCTCGGTGAGCGCGGTTGCTAGTTCCATTGCTGCTTCCAAAGTTGCAGGCGAGGTGCTTATTACAGGGTCTTGAATCTTTGATGGAAGACCACGAATGTAGTGCTCGATCAAACGGTAGAGGGGAGTGAACAAATTGGGAACCATTTGATTTAGCTCAAGGAATCTCTTGTTGTATGTGGTGTGGTCGCCTTCCTTTTGTTTCAAAGCATGGAACTCATCCTCCAATTTCTTGATTTCACTTCTTGGGCAAAACCGTCTTGTCATGATTCCCTTCAATTCTTCCCAAGTCAAGGTCATAGTTTCTTCAACACCTCGTTTGGTCTTTTCTGTATTCCACCATGTGAGTGCTGTTCCAAGTAAACGACCGGTAGCATAACGCACTTTGCGATCATCGGGGCAATCGCAATTTAGAAAAGTGTTCTCCATTTCTTCGAACCAATGGAGAAGAGCGGTGACACCTTCAGTTCCTTCGTATTTTGGAGGATCGCAGGATTTGAAATGTTTGTAGGTGCATTTAGTGACTGAAAGGTTGATAGTGTTTTGATCCTCTTGTTGGGTTGGGTTAACGGAATTAGCGGTAAGGGCTTGTTGAACTTGAACTACGATGTTGGGTATTACGGTCGCCATTTGCTGAGCGATTTGGGTAGCCATGCGTTCACGGGCTTTTTCTGCTCTCATCTTCCTACGGGCGGGGTTAGAAGACATCTACAAGGAATACATGTCAAAGTATGAGTTGGATGCCTTTGGGATCGTGGGTCGTGTTTGGGATTGAACGTTCATAAAATAAATATAGAAAAATAAATCTACTACATCCATAGGATGTCTTGGGCTTTGCTCGCTGTTAGGCCCGTCATGCCGCCATACTTTACCTGTGTAATCATGTGGGCCCCCATGAATACCGGTTTTTCATATGGTTCGCACGGTTTCTGCCTGGTTGCGTACACAAAACCCGGAGAAAATCGAGAAATATGTATACAACGTGTGATATTCGGAATGTGTCCAGGTGTAGACACGGTGACATCTCAAAGTGAGGTTAGTTCGAACGACGTTTGGTGTGGCATGCTTTGGCCTAATAGGTCCGTCGTACTCTCATCGTTAGTCCCCAGGTAGGCAAACTGGTCCGTTATTTTGGATTTATACGAATGCCAACCTAGACAGGACGTTCCGACTACCGGTACTTGTACCCTTCCAGTTACTACATGCCCGTCGCAGAACTTACTTTGATGAGAATTTAAAATTGCACAAAATCTTTGGATATTGAGAGTATGAAAATAAATTGAATACATGAACATCGATATATGTATAATGAATATGTATATATGTATAATGAATATGTATATGAGCATGTATGTTTGACTGAAATGTAAACAAATATGAAACAAATAAATATCACAAGTTTGTATGTAACCACCTAATCAGTTAAAATTTAGGCAGACTATAGTATAGGTTTCAAGGGTCTAATAACCTATCCTATATCCCTATAGTCATGGCTCTGATACCAATCTGTCACACCCCGACCCGCAGCGGATAAGGTGATCGGGGCATGATTGGGTTATCATCAAAGCTCATGACATTTATTATATGTTTCATATTCATTAATACAACTTAATGGAAATAAATGATACACCATATTCTAACTATCTGTCTAAGCTTCTTGGTTCTCTTCTAAGGCATATCCTATGTTTTCCTTGCTTCAACCTGTTCACCTGTATCATGTGTAAAAAGGTTTTGGATCAACATAATGTTGGCGAGTGAATCCTATGGAAAAACATTTGAACAAGTTTATCCAATTGATTATAAATAATGTGCATACCACATATGAGTAAATGTAGATGTAAATTTAGTCACACAACACATAATATTGAATATTGAACATACAAACACCAAATGATTGTTTTGAGGCACGCGTTGTTCGACTCGTCTCCCACGAGGAACTGATGGGCCTTATGAATGAGTTTTGAGGCACGCGTTGTTCTTACGAACTGATGGGCCTTAATGAATGAGTTTTGAGGCACGCGTTGTTCTCGTCTCCCACGAGGAACTGATGGGCCTAATGTATGAGTTTTGAGGCACGCGTTGTTCTCGTCTCCCACGAGGAACTGATGGGCCTAACGTATGAGTTTTGAGGCACGCGTTGTTCTCGTCTCCCACGAGGAACTGATGGGCCTGAATAATTTGCATACAACTTTGACAATATGTAATACATCACAACCAAACAATAGTTACATTCTAGTTTAGTTCATATAATGGTATAGCACGAATTTGCATAAGAAAATTAGTTTAAGCGACACATGATGCACCCCAAAACATGAATAAAAAGGGGAGTTTGTAAGAATTCACTCACATTGGGTGCGTTCGGTTGATGAGGTTGATTGCACGCGAAGTGGTTTTAACCACAAGTGAGATTAAACCTAGATAAATCGCATTACGGTTTGGTAAGTAAACGGGTTTTATTAATCTATTTTAGTAGGATTGTTGGGTGTATTTTTGTGAGTTTGAGGCTATTTTCTAACCTTAAAAATGTTATTTTTAAGTATTTATAATTGATTTTTATTTAAAATAATTAAATAAAAATAATAAAAAATATTTTTATTTTTGCTACAGTACGCATTGACCGTTGACTTTGACTATGGTTGACCGGTTTATAGGCATATTGTTGTGCGCTCGGTGAGGCTCGAACCCGAGACCTCCCGTACGCGTGCACGCAGCTCTACCAACTGAGCTACGTGTCTAACCCGTTATATATCCGATTTTAATTATATATATATATTAATTAGATTTAACAGAAATCCTTTATTATTAAAAATGAATTAAATCTCCAGAATCGGTGCGCTCCACAGGTCTCGAACCCGGGACCTGTGGGTTAGCGGACACACACTCCACCGCTGGACTGTGTGTCACACTTGGTTATAACTCGGTTATCAATATACTTAACATATACACAAGGCGACTCCGGTTCAGTTTGCTAAAAAAAAAGATTTTTCTCAAGGCGGCGTGTGTGAAACCGGAATCGAACTCGTGACCTTAGCGCTAAAAGTGCACACAGTCCACCGCTGGACTGTGTGTCTAACCCGGTAAATAACTTGATTTTAATTATACTTAACCATCACCGAAATGTCGTCTTCTTCACCGGTTTTAACCGGAAGTGACGACGGACTGGTTCGAAAAGTTGATTCATGTTCCTTTAGTGTTTTATGATCAATTACAGACGAGATAAAAGTAAAAAGGGAAGAAAATAGACGTGAGATGTACCGACTGGTTTTACTCTGTTTTCCGGCAGAACTCCGGCGACAGAACTCTTTTTCCGGCGACAAGTATTTTGCAGCAGAAAGTCTTCCGAAGGCTTGAAAAGGGTGTGGGTGATTTCGGAGAAAGTTTAGGGGGTTCAGTAAGCTCAGAGATTACGGATACGGTTTTCCGGCGAAGTATCAAGAATTTCCGGCGAGAGATTTTTCGCCGAGAAAAGGTGCGATTTGAGTGTGAAAGACTTCTGGCGAGTGGAGGTTGTATTTATAGGGTAGTATTGGGATTGAATGGGGTCTGAATTCGGTCTTAATTCGAAGTCAACCGTACTCCGGCGGTTACAGCTGATGTCGCGGGTTCAGACGTCGGTTATAACCGTCGTAATAGTTAAGTTTTCGGTTATATTGAGCGATAACGTAAATAAACGGCGAAGTCGTCGGGATTTCCGACGACTGTTATTTTGGGCGCAATAATACTGAATTTGATTACCGAACATTAATATATGAATTAAATGATTCCTTTATTCACCAGAAAATCAAAGTGGCGGAGCGGTTGTTCGGTTAAGAGATAAGTCTTTGGTTTGACCCGGTACAGACCCGAGTTCGAAACCCGGCAAAAGTAAAACATTTTTATTTTGATATTTTTGACAGATTTTCAAAAACTAAATACATATCCCCGCATAATATTTGATTACGGATCGTTTAAAATTATTTTGGGCATTTAATTCGCAACTAAAATTTTAACTGACTGTTCGGTTGATAAACGGAGCGGGTTTGGTAAAATCCGTTTTTTTGACGGATGTTACAAATCCTATCAGCCGAAGGTCACCAAAACAGAGCCGACGATCTTTGCCGGACTTCTGAAGAAAGACGAACAGTTCGGTACAATCAATCCTCAAACCTTTTTCTGTTCATTACATTACGATTGATCATAATGTTCGTTAAATTAACTTAACAAATAACAGTCAGTTAATCGATGTCTGTGTTTTGAACGAAGAAGACGAAGTTCAGATATGTTATAAGATTATTTAAAAACAGTTTTATGAACGGGTTAGACACACAGTCCAGTGGTGGATTGTGTGCAAACAATATGCATACGTCTCAAGTTCGATCCTCGTCACACACACATTCGCTGTAATAAAATGTTTTTTTTAGAAACCGAACCGGGTAACTCAGTAAGATGTTAAGTATAATAATAACCAGAATATTTACCAAGTTAGACACACAGTCCAGCGGTGGACTGTGTGCCAAACTAAACCACAGGTCCCGGGTTCGAGACCTGTGGCGAGCACCGAGTTATGCAATTAAATCGTTTTTAAATAAATGATTTTCGGATTAATCTAATTAGTATATAAATATAATTAAAAACAGAAATAGTTCGGGTTAGACACGTAGCTCAGTTGGTAGAGCTGCGTGCACGCGTACGAGAGGTCACGGGTTCGAGTCTCACCCAGCGTACACATATAACCGACCGAACCGGTCAACAAGTCAACGGTCAACAAGTCAACGGTCAAAAAGTCAACATTTTTTTATTATTATTTTTATTTATTTATTTTATTTAAAAATCAATTAAAAATACTTAAAAATAACATTTTTAAAGTTAGAAAATAGCCTTAAACTCACAAAAATATATCCAATAAACCTACTAAAAATTGATTAATAAAATCCGCTTATTTACCGAACCATTATGTTATTATCTAGGTTAGTTTCACTCGTGGTTAAATCCAACTTCGTGCGCATTCAACATCATCAACCGAACGCACCCAATGTGAGTGAATCTTACAACTCCCCTTTTTAATTACACGTTTTTGGGTGTATCATGTGTCACTTAAACTAATTCGTTTATTCAAACTCGTGCCATACCATATTATGATTTAAACTTAGAATGTAAATATTGTCTGTAGTCATGTATTACATATTGTCTAGTTGTATGCAAATCATTCATTAGGCCCATCAGTTCGTAGAACAACGCGTGCCTCAAAACTCATTCATTAGGCCCATCAGTTCCTCGTGGGAGACGGGTTGAGTAACGCGTGCCTCAAAACAATCTATTATTGTATGTGTGCATTATTTAATAATTAAGTGTTTTGTGAATAAGTTTACATCTATATTTACTCATATGTGGTTGTGCACTTTATTTTATAATCAATTCAATAACTTGTTCAAATGTTTTTCATAGGATTCACTCGCCAACTTTTTGTTGATCCAAAAACCATTTTTACATATGATGCAGGTGAACAGGATGAAGCAAGGAAAAACATAGGGAATGCCTTAGAAGAAAATAATGAAGTCTAGAATGATGTGTAGAACATGATGTAATTATGATTGTATGATTCCCTTTAAATTGTAATAATAAATATGAAACGTTATAATAAATGTCATGAGCTTTGATGATAACCCAATCATGCCCCGATCACCTTTTCCGCTGCGGGTCGGGGTGTGACAGATTAGTATCAGAGCCATGACTATAGGGATATAGGATAGGTTATTAGACCCTTAGAGCCTATACTATAGTTGACTAGATTTTAATTGTTTATGTGGTTACATGCAAACTTATGATATTTATTTGTTTCATATTTATTACATACACAAATGCATGCAAACATTTCCAATATTACATTTTGTGATACTACTTACAGTCAAACATACATACTTACATATACATTCATCATACATATTTCAATGTTCACATATTCAAATCATCTTCATACTTTCGTTATTCAAAGATTTTGTCGCATTTTTCATTTTTCAAATCTCATCAAAGTGAGTTCTGCGACGGGCATGTAGTAACTGTAAGGGTACAAGTACCAGTAGTCGGAACGTCCTGTCTAGGTTGGCATTCGTATAAATCCAATATAACGGACCAGTTTGCCTACCTGGGGACTAACGATGAGAGTACAAAGGACCTATTAGGCCAAAGCATGCCACGCCAAACGTCGTTCGAACTAACCCCACTTTGAGGTGTCATCGTGTCCACACCTGGATACATTCCGAATATCATACGTTACATACTTATTTCTCGATTTTCTCCGGGTTTTAGTGTACGTAACCAGGCAAACACATGCGAACTATATGAAAAACCCGGTAATCATGGGGGCCCACATGATTACGAAGGTGAAGTATGGCGGCATGCAATGCCCAATTACGAGCAAAGCCCAAGACATCCTATGGATGTAGTAGATTTATTATGTTATATTTATTTTATGAATGTTCATTCCTAAATACGACCCATGATCCCAAAAACATCCAACTCATACTCTTGATATGTATTCCTTGTAGATGTCTTCTAGCCTCGCTCGTAGGAAGATGAGATCAGGAAAAGCCCGCGAGCGCATGGCTGCCCAAATCGCTCAACAAATGGCTGTCGTAATACCCAACATTATAATTCAAGTCCAACAAGCCCTTACCGCTAATCCTGTCAACCAAGAAGATCAAAATGTTATCAACCCTCCCCCAAATACCACTAAATGCACCTACAAGCATTTCAAATCCTGCGACCCTCCAAAATACGAAGGGACTGAAGGTGTCACCGCTCTCCTCCATTGGTTTGAAGAAATGGAGAACACTTTTCTAAATTGCGATTGCCCCGATGATCGCAAAGTGGCGATATGCTACTGGTCATTTATTTGGAATAGCACTTACTTGGTGGAATACAGAGAAGGCCAAACGAGGTGTTGAAGATGCTATGACTTTGACTTAGGAAGAGTTGAAGGAAATCATGACAAGACGGTTTTGCCCAAGGAGCGAAATCAAGAAATTAGAGGATGAGTTCTATTCGTTGAAGCAAAAGGAAGGAGACCACACCACATACAACAAGAGATTCCTCGAGTTAAATCAAATGGTTCCCAACTTGTTCACTCCCCTCTACTGTTTGATCGAGCACTACATTCGAGGTCTTCCGTCAAAAATTCAAGACTCTGTAATAAGTACCACACCTGTAACCTTGGAAACAGCAATGGAGTTAGCTACAGAGCTCACCGAGAACCGACGGAACAAAGACTTCAAGGAGGAGAAGAAGAAGGATAAAGCATCGACTGAAACTTCAAACTCCACCCAAACCGAATCCCCTTCTCAACCCATTTTTAAGAGAAAACGAGATGGGCAACTTTTCGCTGTCCCCCAACGTAATCAACCAATTTCACAAGCCATACCCATCCAAGCTATCCCAATCACTCAAGTAGCACCCAACTCAACTTACCCAAATAAGAAACCATACCTTGGACCTCACCCTCGATGTAACACCTGTTTTTATCACCATCCATCTACCTTACCTTTCGACTATGTGCGAATTGTGGACGCTATGGTCATTTGAGCAAGGCTTGCCGCACCTCTCAAAACCAAATCTCTCCCCCTACTCAAAACATGATCCAAACCTATCAACAACCCCAATACCCCATGTTACCTTATGTTCGAGCTTGTTTTAATTGTGGCGACCCTACCCACTTTAGAAACACGTGCCCTCGATTGGTTAACATCATAAACGCTCAAGCTCAATCAAACCCAGTTAACCAAGCAAATCAAGAAAACCCAATCACTAGGCCACCAGCAAGAGGAAGAGTTTTCAACATCAACGCCAATCCTGTTGAAGATAATGACGGCCCAAACGAAACCACCCAACTAGTCCCCTTCACCAAAAATCAAGATTCAACTCCAACCGCTTAGTTTTTACGTTTTCTTTATGTTATCTCAATTTTCCCGTATCCCAGTTATAAATTGGAATCTTATCTAAGGATCTTAATGCGAATTACTATTTCAGTTTATTTATGTTTTAAAGTCACATAGAACCAATCATAACTTATGGATAAAGCCAATGAAAATTTGACAAGAATATGGTGGATACGCCGCTGGTACTTCCTATATATAAGTATTCTTGCCAAAGGATCAGAGGCATTATCTGGAGGTTATGAGAAGTTCCATGTAGAATTTAGTATTGTCTTGATTGAAGCTTGTTTTGTACTCACTGATTTAGCATTTATAGTATCTCATCATTTAAAGAAATTGGACTGTGTTCCATTTCTACATAGACTAACCTCTCCATCATAACAAACGAGAGAAATACTGTCATCATTCAAACATGTATGCTATCAGAATTAAGACTCAAGCTATGGTTGATTGTGTTTATTTATGTATTAGAGTCACATAGAACTAATCATAACTTGCGGATAAAGCCAATGAAAATTTGACAAGAATATGGTGGATACGCCGCTGGTACTTCCTATATATAAGTATTCTTGCCAAGGATCAAAGGCATTGTCAGGCGGTTATGAGAAGTTCCATGTAGGATTTAGTAATGTCTTGGTCGAAGTTTGTTTTATACTCACTGATTTAGTATTTACATCATCATACATCTCAACGTATTTCAATTTCATCATTTAAAGAAGTTGAGCTATGTCTCACTTCCACAAGGACTAACCTCTCCATCATAACAAACGAGGGAGGTACTGTCATCATTAAACATGTATACTACCAGAATTAAGACTCAAGCTTTGGTTGTTGTGTTTGTTTATGTTTTAGAGTCACATAGGACTAATCATAACTTACTGATAAAACCAATGAAAATTTGACGAGAATATGGTGGATACGCCGCTGGTACTTCCTGTATATAAGTATTCTTGTCAAAGGATCAGAGGCATTATCAGACGGTTATGAGAAGTTCCATGTAGGATTTAGTATTGTCTTGGTTGAAATTTGTGTTACATTCACTGATTTAACATTCATATCACCTCATCATTTAAAGAAATTGGATTGTGTTCCATTTCTACATAGACTAACCTCTCCATCATAACAAACGAGAGAGGTACTGTCATCATTCAAACATGTATACTATCAGAATTAAGACTCAAGCTTTGGTTGTTGTGTTTGCTTATGATTTAGAGTCACATAGGACTAATCATAACTTACTGATAAAACCAATGAAAATTTGACGAGAATATGGTGGATACGCCGCTGGTACTTCCTATATATAAGTATTCTTGCCAAAGGATCAGAGGCATTGTCAGGCGATTATGAGAAGTTCCATGTAGGATTTAGTAATTTCTTGGTTGAAGTTTGTTTTATACTCACTGATCTAGCATTTATATCATCTCATCATTTAAAGAAATTGGATTATGTCACCAATCAAACATGTATACTATCAGAATTAGGACTCAGACATTGGTTGTTGTGTTTATTTATGTTCTAGAGTCACATCATAGAACCAATCATAACTTACTGACAAAAACAATGAAAATTTGACAAGAATATGGTGGATACGCCGCTGGTACTTCCTATATATAAAATTCTTGCCAAAGGATCAGAGGCATTGTCAGGCGGTTATGAGAAGTTCCATGTAGGTTTTAGTATTAGAAGTTTTGTTTTAGGATATAACCTTATCTTTCCAAACATATCAAAACTCTTACGCATGATATCATATTTAGTCAATCAACTCTGTTTATCCATATTCATTAACTTAGGCATCAAAAAGCGATTCCTGTAGCAGGGTACTCAACCCATACAAGGAACGTTACCGCCTCAAACAAAAATTTAAACTCTTACTCCTTTCCAAGTATGTAACTGTCAAACTAAAACCATCCTTTTTAGACAAATATGCCACTACTTAAATTTCGGGACGAAATTTCTAAAAAGTAGGGGATACTGTAACATCCGTCAAAAACCGGATTTACCAAACCCGCTTCGTTTATTAACCGAACAATCAGTTAAAAATTTCGTTGCGTATTTAATGCTCAAATTAATTTTAAATGATACATAATTAATAAGTATATTGGAATATAAAATTTATATTTGAAAATTTATTAAAAATAATGAAATAAAAATAAAACAAGGCTGCCGGGATTCAAACCCGGGTCAGCCGGGTCAGCCGAGTCAACCAAGTCTTAACTCGCATTCACCAAACCACTCCGCCACTTTGGTTATTTGATAACTTATTGAAACAATTAACATAACATAAATCTCGAATTCAAACTGACGCTCCCAATCGCAGTCGTCGGAAATCCCGACGATTTCGCCGATAATTGACGGTTTCTTCTGATTTAACCGAAGCATTAACCTCAACATCGGTTATAATCGATGTCCAGTCCGCGACATCAGTCATAACCCCGGAGAAATTATTGTCCGACGAATCAAGACGGTAAACGGACCCAATTCATCGATGTTCTTCCCTATAAATACACCCACACGCCTCTGTTAACTTTTTCGCTCACAATCACACAAATTCTTGATGTAATTTCACTCGCCGGAAAATCTCTGCAAGTCGCCGGAAAACCGAGACTTTCATCTACACGGTAATTACTTCGATTTTTCTGTTTCATTCCGTTATTGGACAAATTCTAATATCAATCCCTCACTCAGAATCTTTTCCAGACGATGTTGCCGGATTATCTGTGTTCGCCGGAAAATTTCTGAAATTTCAGAAAACCTGCTGTTAACCGGTATGATCATTTAAACCTACTGATAATCGTTACTCAGTAGTTCAATTTCACATCTAATCCCTCCAAATTGTTAACTAATCCTATCAGCCGAAGGTCACCAAAACAGAGCCGACGATCTTTGCCGGACTTCTGAAGAAAGACGAACAGTTCGGTACAATCAATCCTCAAACCTTTTTCTGTTCATTACATTACGATTGATCATAATGTTCGTTAAATTAACTTAACAAATAACAGTCAGTTAATCTATGTCTGTGTTTTGAACGAAGAAGACGAAGTTAAGATATGTTATAAGATTATTTAAAAACAGTTTTATGAACGGGTTAGACACACAGTCCAGGGTGGACTGTGTGCAAACAATATGCATACGTCTCAAGTTCGATCCTTGTCACACACATATTCGCTGTAATAAAATGTTTTTTTAGAAACCGAACCGGGTAACTCAGTAAGATGTTAAGTATAATAATAACCAGAATATTTACCAAGTTAGACACACAGTCCAGCGGTGGACTGTGTGCCAAACTAAACCACAGGTCCCGGGTTCGAGACCTGTGGCGAGCACCGAGTTATGCAATTAAATCGTTTTTAAATAAATGATTTTCGGATTAATCTAATTAGTATATAAATATAATTAAAAATAGAAATATTTCGGGTTAGACACGTAGCTCAGTTGGTAGAGCTGCGTGCACGCGTACGAGAGGTCACGGGTTCGAGTCTCACCCAGCGCACACATATAACCGACCGAACCGGTCAACAAGTCAACGGTCAACGGTCAACAAGTCAACGGTCAAAAAGTCAACATTTTTTTATTATATTTTTATTTATTTATTTTATTTAAAAATCAATTAAAAATACTTAAAAATAACATTTTTAAAGTTAGAAAATAGCCTTAAACTCACAAAAATATATCCAATAAACCTACTAAAAATTGATTAATAAAATCCGCTTATTTACCGAACCATTATGTTATTATCTAGGTTAGTTTCACTCGTGGTTAAATCCAACTTCGTGCGCATTCAACATCATCAACCGAACGCACCCAATGTGAGTGAATCTTACAACTCCCCTTTTTAATTACACGTTTTGGGGTGTATCATGTGTCACTTAAACTAATTCGTTTATTCAAACTCGTGCCATACCATATTATGATTTAAACTTAGAATGTAAATATTGTCTGTAGTCATGTATTACATATTGTCTAGTTGTATGCAAATCATTCATTAGGCCCATCAGTTCGTAGAACAACGCGTGCCTCAAAACTCATTCATTAGGCCCATCAGTTCCTCGTGGGAGACGGGTTGAGCAACGCGTGCCTCAAAACAATCTATTATTATATGTGTGTGCATTATTTAATAATTAAGTGTTTTGTGAATAAGTTTACATCTATATTTACTCATATGTGGTTGTGCACTTTATTTTATAATCAATTCAATAAACTTGTTCAAATGTTTTTCATAGGATTCACTCGCCAACTTTTTGTTGATCCAAAAACCATTTTTACACATGATACAGGTGAACAGGATGAAGCAAGGAAAAACATAGGGAATGCCTTAGAAGAAAATAATGAAGTCTAGAATGATGTGTAGAACATGATGTAATTATGATTATATGATTCCCTTTAAATTGTAATAATAAATATGAAACGTTATAATAAATGTCATGAGCTTTGATGATAACCCAATCATGCCCTGATCACCTTTTCCGCTGCGGGTCGGGGTGTGACATGCTTCGTTTGGATTTCAGCAAATTCAGATGGAACCATCTGATCAAGAGGATACTGCATTCATGACACCCACCGGCATATATTGTTATATTGCTATGCCATTTGGTTTAAGAAATGCAGGTGCTACATACCAAAGATTGTGAATATGATGTTCAAGGAGCAACTTGGACATACAATGGAAGTATACATAGATGATATGGTGGTCAAATCTAAAAGAGCCGAGGATCACCTAAAGGATCTTGAAGTAGCATTCAATATCCTTGACCGATACAATATGAAACTAAATCCTTCCAAATGCCATTTCGGAGTTAAACTGGAAAGTTCTTAGGATATATGGTGACCAAGAGAGGGATTGAAGCAAGTCCGGAGCAGATAAAGGCTATAATCAACATCAAATCTCCTGCCAACGCTAAGGATGTGCAAAGATTGAAAGGAAGAATCGCCGCCCTATTAGATTCATTTCAAAATCCTTAGAAAGATGCAATGATTTCTATGATATTCTGAGGAAGAATAAGATGTTCGAGTGGACGGAGAAGCATGAAGCTGCTCTACAATCTCTCAAGGATTACCTATCCTCAGCATCGGCTTTAATGAAACCTGAAAACAGGGAACCATTATCCTTATACCTAGTTGTTTCAAGTAAAGCAGTAAGTGCAGTCCTTATTAAGGATCACGAAGGCCAACAACATCCGGTATACTATGTAAGTAAAAGTTTACTTGATGCTGAGGCCAGGTACTCTCATTTAGAAAAACTTATTCTTGCTCTAATCATGGCTTCGACTAAGTTAAGACATTATTTTGAAACTCATACTATTGTTGTTAAAACTAATTTTCCTATCAAGAATGTTCTTAGGAAACCAGAGATGTCGGGAAGAATGGCAAAATGGGTTGTTAAACTTAGTGCATATGACATTAAGTATGAGCCTAGAACTGCTATTAAATCCCAAGCTTTGGCTGACTTTGTGGCTGATTTCAGTAGTGATCTACAAAGAGAAGCTGAATTGGAGGTACAACAACTTGAGGAGACCAAGGATCCTTGGATACTCTTCACAGATGGAGCCTCGAATGTCAAAGGAACTGGACTAGGCTTACTACTAGCCACAGGGGGACATTATACCCCAATCAATAGCATGTGAATTCCAAACCCCTTATAACGAGGCAGAGTATTAGGCCTTGATAGCAGTCTAACACAGGTACCCAGGGAGGAAAATGCAGAAGCAGATGCCTTGGCTAATCTAGGATCCTCATTGAAGATGCCTGATGATGTGAAGATGCCCATTATCCATGTTCTAACTCCCGCAATTGAGGAGAATGAGATAATGGAAATAGTGGACGATGTTGCAATCGTACCTAGGGATGATGCACAATCAACTCCAGGATCGTGGATCCTTCCAATCCTGAATTATATCCAAAATGGGGAAGTTCCCATTGGAGAAAATCCTAGAACCTTCAGGATAAAGGTATCCCAATTCACTATCATTAATGACATGTTATATAAGAGATCTCTTGCAGGAACCTATCTACGATGTGTTGAGGATCCTGAGATCCAAGAAGTCTTGAAGGATTTTCATGAAGGAGATTGTGGAAATCATACTCAGGGCAGAGCACTATTTTAAAGGATCCTCAGAACAGGATATTATTGGCCTACAATGAAGAAGGATGTTGTGGAGTATGCAAGGAATGTGATGCTTGCCAAAGACACAGTAATATCCTTCATCAGCCCGCAGAACCTCTGCATCCTATATCCTCATCTTGGCCATTTATGAGATGGGGAATGGATATAGTAGGCAAGCTTCCCAAGGCACCAGGAGGAAAAGTGTTCATGTTAGCTATGATTGATTATTTCTCCAAGTGGATAGAAGCTGAAGCCTTTGCTCAAGTCAGAGAAAAGGAAGTTATATCCTTTATTAAAAGAAATATCATTACTAGATTTGGTATTCCTTCTGAGATTGTTTGTGATAACGGATCCCAGTTTATTGGGAACCGTACTACTAACTTTTGTGACAGCTGGGGGATTAGGATGATAACATCAACACCAGTCCACCCATAAGCTAATGGACAGGCAGAATCATCCAACAAGATCATCATCAACAATTTGAAGAAAAAGCTTGGATCAAAGAAAGGAAAGTGGGCTGAAGAACTACCATATGTCTTATGGGCAGATAGAACAACTCCCAAGAATGCTACGGGTCAAACTCCTTTTTCTTTAGTCTTTGGAACTGAGGCAGTGATTCCTAAAGAAATGGTAGTCCCTACAGCCAGAACAAGCATCCGTGATCCTGAAGCCAATGCTGAGACTCTGGCTCAAGACCTAGATACCGTGGAAGAATTAAGAAACTTGGCAAGGATAAGGCTGGCTAGTTATCAACAAAGGATGGCTGGCGCCTATAATAAGAATATCAGGATAAGAAGATTTCAAGTCGGTGACATGGTGCTGAGGAAAGAATTTCAGAATACCACGAATCCTACTGATGGCAAATTGGCACCAAAATGGGAAGGCCCCTATCTAATTGAAGCTGAGGCAGGAAAGGGGGCATATCGATTACTGACTATGGATGGTGACCTTCTTCCAAGAGCTTGGAATGCTATCCACCTAAAAAAGTATTTTATGTAAAGGATCAGGGATCCTTAAGTATCCCAATGATCAATTCAGATTGAAGGATCCTCAGAGGATATGAGATTCTCGATTCGGTCACGTTTTACTAATGCTTTCGTTCTTATTGTACTTCTTATTATTTATTTTTGAGTAAGGATGTTGAGTTTTCAACATTCAACCTTATCAAGTTTTAAGTTTTGCAGAAGTTATTACAAAGGATAAAGAGGTTGGCCACATCTCCAAGACTTTGGGCATGTCCCCAACTAAGGTATCTATTACCTCCTACGGGTCTTTACCATTCACACGAATTGGGTTCCGACACCCTCGCCAGTTGCGCACGTTATCCACGTATAGTTCGAGGCAATGGGACCAGTACCCGCTTTAGGGGCTGACAATTTCATTGTTGTTGGCCATATGGAGGATCCTAAGTATAATGGTAGACGTACCATACATCCGTTCCTAAGGTTTCTAACCTTTTCACGTTAGCTAAGGTTTCGACATTTTCATGTTGCTTACGATTAGATAGATGCCAGTTTGGGCCATACTCCAGTTTACACCAGTTATTTGGGCTAGTCCCAGTTATTTGGGCTTGTCCCCAGATTTTTGGGCTTGTCCCCAGTTACTAATGGCTCTTTCATTTGATATTTGGCTTAGTCCTAAGCTATATACTGTCACAGGTCTATGAAATTGACCAGCTAAGGATCCTGAATCCTAAGATTGAATCAATTGTTATACTTTGACTGACACGACTGTAAGTGTTAAGGATATAGAATCCTAACTTGGATTCCCTGGTATGTCTTATTCTTATTATAATGATTCGACCCTTAACCATGGAATTAGAGATAAGTCGTTCAAGATTATATGGCGTTTTATGCCTAGCAGTTGTTACGATTGCAGACTTAAAATCTTTTTATAAAGTCGAAATTTTAGGAATTTTACACAATATGATTTTGCCAAACACGAACATGTAAAGGTAGTAATTCAAAAGCAAAATTGTAACACCAAACATAGTCAAAAGTCTAATATTATTAGGCCCGTCAATATTTATCAAAAGTATCCAGCCTGGATTTCACCAATAAAACTGTGGACCATCCATCCAGGCCGGATCGGGTTCATCTAACGGTTAATGTTTGTGCAGAAAAATAAAATGCAGGAAATTAAAAGCGAAGGGTGTCAAAGGCTTCATCCTCCACAAACAGAAGGATCCATCCACCTTTATCACCCCCCATTGTTTCAAGGATCCATGATCCTTAACCTACAGAAACTATTGTTCAAAATACAAACCATGAATTGTTCAAGTAAAACAACCAACCTGAGGACCTAAAAATGTGGGCTCCGGCCACGTCTAGAAATATCCATCATCGCCCACATAGGCAGCCTACACTGTGGCCGCCTCACCACCTTCACCTTCACCAGCTTTACCTCTAGCACCTTCAAACGCCATGTCCTCTGCTTCTGTCTGCACTTCGCTAGGACCTGCTTCATCCGCCGCTGCCCATTGCTCCAGCTCGTCGCCGTTCAGGTTGCTCAATGCTACCTCCCAAGAGGCCAGGTCCCATGAAGATCTATCAAATCCAGGATCGTTAGCCTCTTTGGCCATCTTGATCATGGACTGCAGAACCGCCTTGGCAGCACAAACCTTGGCCGCTTCAGTAGCATTCATAGCAGCCTCATGAACCCCCACTTCAGCATTCAGCAGCTGTTACTCAAGGCTCTCCTTCTCCTTTTCCAGCACTTTGTTTTGCTTTTCAAGCCTTGAGAGATCCTTATCCTTGGCAGCAGCAGTGGCCTGCATCCCAACTACAGTCTCTTCGTGTTCAGCCAACTTCTTCTCATAAAAGATCCTCATGCGACTGAATTACTAGTAATAAACAAGACAAAGAAATATCATGATCAAGGATCCTAACAAACGGGTAAAGTAAAACCTAAGGATCAAGGATCCTTACTTCGGTCAGAGCATCATGGAGACGTTTCTCGATAGAGACAAGATCACTCTCAAGATCAGAAGGCTTCTTCCTTTTTGAAGCAGATTTAGCTCTGGTGGTAGCTGGGCGAGGCTCAACGGGAGAAAGCTTCTTCATTGTCTCCTTTTTCACAGCCTTAGAGATGATGATGTTGTTGATGTCATCAAGAGCGAAGTCTGCAGACTTGGAAGTAGATTTTTGAAACACCTACCAACAGACATCAAAAAGATAAGTTTCTAATTTAAATTAGAGATTTCTTTTAAAAATTTACTATATCATACAATTACTTACTTGACATATTGTAGGAGGAAGATGCCTGTACTTCTTCGCTAGGATCATGGATCCTCACTTTGAATGTTCTGTCTATTGGGTCAAGGCTCAAGAAGGCTTTCACTCGATCAACAGTTCCTGGATCCTCCGCTAAAGTTGCAAAGTTCTTCACTGCAAGAAAACAGAAAGATCAAAAGACAGTTACAACAAGGATATAACACATATGAGACCTCTAAATCCTACCCTTGAGTATCCATTTATGAGGCAACGAATCCCCTTCTGGCAGAGAATCTCGTTTAACAAAGAAAAACTGATTTTTCCAAACAGAATCATTTTGGGTTGTTTTGAAGACGGGAGCTGGTTGGTGGGCTTTTACTTTAAACAAAAATCGGTTAGAGCCATGGGTAGTCAAAGAGTACATGAAAGCTAGGTCTGAAAGGTTTAGTTGGAGCCCTTTCTTTTCAATGATTTCTTCAATGATGAACAATGTTCTCCACAACATTGGCATGACCTGACTAAATCTAATGCCGGTTAGCTTAAAAAAGCTTTGGGTTAAGGTTGGAAACGGATTTGAAAATAAAAAAAAGCTTTGGGTTAAGGTCGGAAAAGGATATGAGAACCCAACGTGAAACGGTAAGGCAGGAAAGCAAATCCAGGTGTCGGATACCGCATCGCTCCGAGCAGAAGGATCGAAAGGTCTGAAAATGGCCTCCGATGGAAAACATGACTTTAGGTTCTCGATTTCTGGATCTGTAAACTTACAGATCTAAGAGGAGGGTCCTTTAGTATGTTTTGTGATTGAAGGAGATCGCGAAATTTTTTGGAGGCGGGATTCGGAGAAGATCGTGTATTCATGGTGCCGGAACTTAAGAATAATCGAGAAGGGAAGAGAGAAGAATACCTGGTTCACAATGCATGGTGTGGATTTATGATGGATTTGTGCAGATATTAAAGGGAGTTATCTCTTCCCCATAAATAGTGATGATGGTTGTGAAGGCTATGCGAGTCCCATCAGTCACCCTAACGGCTATATTTGACTTAAAGATAATATGACAACTGTGATCTACTATCACAACCGCCATATTGGGGGCAATTGTTAGGACTAGATTTTTATTGCTTAAGAATCAGTGATCCTTTAGTATATCGAGGATATATTATCCATGTACTGAGTACTGAATACTGGGAGGATCAAGGATCCTTAGTGACTATAACGGTTTCTAACAATTGACTTCAATGTTTTATTTGATTGTAGTGTAGGTATCGATAGTGGACTTGGTCAAGCAAAATATTCGTGGAATATTCGGAGGATTAAGCACGTGCTAAAGGTTAAATGGACGTTATGCATGAACGTGGAGGATCCTGGATATTTCGGATAGTTAGTTATAAGTTAAAAACGTTAATATTTAAGGGGGTATTGAGCTCGTTAGATACACGAATTCATTCGCAAACACTGATATCACAAGATCACTTGGAAACTCTTGAGAAACACACACACATTACAATATAGACCGATTGTAAAAGCTCAATATCTTCCGATGTTGTAATCTTACATGTGAAATACACTTGGTGATCGGTAGTTTCCATCACCCGAGGTTTTTTTATACCAGAGATCATACATCGATCAAGGGCTTTTTCCCCGTATAAATCTCGGTGTCCATTGTTCATTACATTTCACGATTGTTCACATCATTGTTCAACACATAAGCACTCAACCTCACATACAAAGTTTGGTCACATTATCCTTAGTGTGATTTTTGACCAAAACATGGATGACTTGGGTACTACATTCTTCATGAAGATATGCAAGTCCCTTTGCAATTCCTACAATAACATCACTCCTCAGTTTCCAACTCGGTCTCATGTCTCCAAAAAGAAAACTTGCCAACATGCCATTACTCATGTACTGATAAACTAATATCCGATGATCACCATCATCACAATAACCAAGAAGTTGGACCAAATTTTTGTGATGAGTGTTTGCTATAGCATTGACCTCGGTCTTGAATTCCTTTTCACCGTCTTCAAGCACCCATCTAACTTCTTCAATGCCACAGTTTTTACCCCTATTACACCTTTATAGACTGTCCCAAAAGCCCCCTTTCCCAGTTCATCCTTGAACCCGCTGGTAGCTTCGACCAACTCTTGATATGTGAATCGAGGCAGATTGGTATCAACCAATTTACTATATGGGTAATGATTTATTGTGGTTTTCTTGTGTATCAGGAAAAAACCCACACAAATCACACCAGACAATAAGAAGATTACAAACACACATGTACTTAAGATCGCAACTCTCAAGCTTCTTTGATTGTTCTAGTCCTTTGAATATACATGAGGGGTTTCATTAGGAAGGTCACCGATCCGCTGTTTCAGGAAGGCCTTCACAACTAGTGAAGAATCCTTCTCTCCATTAGAGAGTGGAAGCTTCTTCTTCCAACATCTTTGGTCTCGGTAAATCGAAACATCACATAAACAATCTTGTAAGCAGAAAGTTTTGCAAGTTTCTTCATTAGTCGGCTCCACACGCACATAATCAGATTCTGGCCAATCAATGTCGGTGAGTTCGATGAAATCAAACTGGTTTCCATCATAACCTTCATCGCAGGTTGGAGTGAAAACAGGCTTGCAGTCACCAGTTGGATCATTGGGATCAAGCAAAGAAAACCCCTTCGGGCACTCACAGTTTACGCAGTTACCATCAAGGCTGCAAACACTGTTAAACCCACAAGCTCCGCTACCATCGGTCCCATCGATATAGTCACATATGTAGTTTGGCAGGGACCGTAAAACTGTCCAGTCTGTATTGCCAGTGGGATTCTTGGGGTAATAGTTTTGAGTGAAAACCCTATTAGATTCTAGAGTTGCTCTTTGATAATAAAGTCTAGAATCAATTGCATCTTTCCGATTAAGATCAACCATTCGGCCACTTTCTTTCAAAATATACATGTATCTAGACTCATCATAGATCAACTACTAACCAAGAATTCGTCGTATTGGTGTCATCACGAGTGTTACTTCTAAAGTAGACATTATACAAAATACCGTAAGGTATAGTGCGCTTCCTAAAAATAAGATTTCTATCTGGAAGCAAAGTCATCTGATATCTTCCCACAGAGAAGTTTGTTTCGCTTATCTTTGAAAATAGTTCTCCAGATCTCTCCATAACCTGAGTAGGCATATGGTATCTGTTGGAAAGCGAAAGCTCTCACACACCTTGCGGGAAATGCCATCAACAATCACAAAGTTACCAGTATCGTTCATAAAGCCATATGCACGATCCGAAATATTGGACCCTGAAGTCCATACCACTTTGCCTTGAGGATCACTTAGTACGAGCCCACGCCCATCACGTAGCTCAACTCTTGATCCTCTAGGAACCATATGACCACCTTTTGGATACCAAACGACGGTCTTATTAGGTATTTTGTCATACCATATGGATAACAGAAAGCTCTCTTTTTGCTGAATTCGTTGGAACCCAAACGCAAAATCACCTGAAGGTGAGAGCCATGGTTTGCCATTGTCTGTTGCTTTGAGCGATGCACCCACCGGGACATTTCCGTTTGTTTGTTGTGCTACAATAGAAAATGGTAGAAAGGTGGTTAAAAGAGTGAGATACAGGACTCTAGCCTTTGCTAAAATGATACACACTACTACGATACGTAAATCGTACCAGCTATAAAGACAAAGATTTTAAGTAGTCAACAAATTTTTTCTTGACATGCAAATAATTGAAGTTTCAATAATAAAGAAGTTGAAAAAGTCTTGAGTTCGAACGTGGCTGTAAATTAAGGATTGATCTTAACACTTTAATACCAGAAGAAGAAAGTAACATGGAACACAGGCCCCAGTGGCGGATCTAGAAAATCTGCCAAGCCGTAATGTTTTATAAATAGGCAGTAACAAAATCGAAAAAACATCAATTTTTCCAAAATTTACACTAATTTTACACTATCGCCGGAGCGCCAAGCCGTAGCGGGGGTTGCCCCTTCTTATGCTGTAGATCCGCCCCTGACAGGCCCACATTAGATTTTCCACATTGAAACTGTAACTATTTTTATTTCATCAAACTTAATTTTTTGTGGACCACTTCTGGACAACATATATAAGATAAAATGTCCCCCTAAAACTAAATGAGTTGTCTTAAGAATACTTATGGTGACAAGGAAATAAGTTGGAGAAGTCTTTTTTATTTGTCTGACTATCCTGTCAAAGTCCGTATTATTAATGGAGCAGGAGCGAAAAGTCTATGATCAACGAAGTAGAAATAGAAGCGAAAAGCCTCTAAACCTAGACTATACGCTATGGAATCACGCCCCCTCCATGTGGCCACCTCGCCGACATGGAGCCCTACAAGAAACTGCCACTTTTAGCGGCGAGAACATTAGTGGCGACAGGCCAAATGTCGCCGCTATTGGTCAACCCGCGTCCCGGTGTCTGAAACCAAACCCCAGCCGTTGATCTATATCCTGATCCAACTGTTGGGAATATAACAGGCATTACCGGCGACAAAAAGACAGGCATTAGTAGCAACCCCTGTTGTCACACCCTGACCCGCAGCGGAAATAAGAGTCGGGGCATAATTGGGTTATCACCAAAGCACATGACATTTACTATTATGTTTCATAATTTAATGAAGTCAAAGTTACATTTCTCAAACATCCAAACATGTTCATTCATTACAAGGGAAATAACCAAACATAATAATCCAAATACTAAATCGTTTTATTTCTTCTAATCCAGGTCCTATGTGTTCCTAGCTGCTGCTGGTTCACCTGTATCATGTGTAAAATAGGAGGTTTTTGGGTCAACATAAGTTGTAGAGTGAACCTTATAGATAAACATTTGATAATGATTTTCTGGTTAGTTTATCAATAAAATATTGTGCATAATCATAAAAGAGCACATGTATGTAATCACACATTGGCAAATATCAATTACAATTATATCATACATTAACAAGCGATTGCATACATGAACATACCAACATCATATAATAATTAACATAAATGAACTGTGCGATCAAGGCTCAATCAAACGGAGCCGATCGTATTGCATGAACTGGAAATGTAAATTGAACTGTGCGCTCAAGACTCAATCAAACGGAGCCGAGCGTATTGCATGTATTGAAATGTAAATTGAAATGACCGATCAAGGCTCAATCAAAGGAGCCGATCGTGCGGGCACGCCAAGATCAACCGCATAATTAAATGGGGATCCAACTCAACCTCGATGGATGGGGAGCCACGGCCTCGGCAATTGCATGTATTGAAATAATAATTTGCATACAATAATAACTACTTAACAGCAACAAACTAATACACATGTCATGATATGATATATGCACAATAACTTGGTTATAATATGTAAATGAACAAGACACATGATACACCCCAAAAACGTGATTAAAACGGGGAATTTGAAGGGTTCACTCACATTGGGTGCGTTGAATTTGAGATGGTGAGATGCGCACGATTTAGACGAAGCAAGTCAACGAGGGATCACTAACCTAAATAATAATGGAAAAATATTTAAATGGATGGATTTTATTAAAGATTTTAATGGGATTTTTAGATATATTTTTGTGAGTTTATGGCTATTTTCTATCCTTAAAAATGTTATTTTTAAGTATTTTTAATTGATTTTTAAATTAAAATAAACAAATAAATATATAAAAAAAAATATTATTATTTTACTGTTTGACCGTTGACCGTTGACCGGTTCGGTCAGCGGTAAATTGTTGCGCCAAGCGGGATTCGAACCGGTGACCTTCAGTTCACGTGCACGTAGCTCTACCAACTGAGCTACGTGACTAACCCGTTAGAAACTCAGTTTTAATTATATTTATATACTTATTCGCCTTAACCAAAAATACCTTTATTTACAAAAACGCTTTAATTCAATTGACCGGTGCTTGGGACAGGGTTCGAACGCGCGTTATGAAGTTTATCTTGCACACAGTCCACCGCTGGACTGTGTGTCTAACCCGGTTATATTCTTGATTTATATTATACTTAACAACTACTCGCTCTAACCCGGTTAGTTCATGAATAAAAAGAAATGTTATTACGTAAAGCGTGTGGGTATTAAGGTTCGAACTCGGAACGTGTATATAAACTTTGCACACAGTCCACCGCTGGACTGTGTGTAACCGTTTATTATCCGAATTTTAATTACTCTTATCCCGTTTTTAAGTTCGTCTTCTTCATTACAATTACCGACTTTACTCAAACATCTGGTTCCTGATTTAGCTGACTAATAAACATGACGACTAGCTTAAATGTACAAAACCGAACAGTTTGGGGAAAGAATATACCGGACAGGTTGTCTTCTTTAAGGAGTCCGGCGAAAATCAGATAGCTCTGTTTTTGAACCTCCGGCTGAGAGAGTCTATCAACAGAATTAAGGAATTAGATTTGAAATTGAACCAGAGTACATGGATTATTAGTACGATTGAATGTGCTTACCGTTAACTAGCGAGTTTCCGGCAATTCCAGAATTTCTCCGGCGAACCCAGAAAATCCAGAAAAGTCTTCTGCGACTGATTTTGAGTGATGGATTAATGTTAGTAGAGTCCTAACAATAGATTGAAACCGCAAAGGAGGAATATCTTACCGGTTTGTGTTGAACACGGTTTTCCGGCGATTTCTGCAGAGAATTCCGACGAACAGTTTTTGGTGCTCAAATGACTTGAAAACGTGACGAAAAGGAAATGGAGTGTAGTTGAGATGGTTCTGAATCGCATAAATGATTGGAACCTGAATTATTCGGAGTTTGATAACTTTTCGGTTTCAAAAACCGAAACTTTAAGTTCATTCAATTTGAACTTAATTAGAAACCGATATTCATCGATTATAAGTTGGCCAGATGAAATCGAAGCGATTTGGCGATCGGTTTACCGATTTTCCGTTATGCAGATGGCATTAACGGTTGATTGAGTTTGCGTATAAGATCCAATTGTTTTCCTAAGGTTAACAGAAAACACTTGGTGGCGGAGTGGTTTGGGGACGGAATGATAAGTTGTTGGAGTGCTTCAGCTGACCCGGGTTCGAGTCCCGGCAGCTACAAATGTTTTTTATTTATTTTATTTTAACTTTTTATCAAATACAATTTTTATGGTTTAGTTTATTTATTAATTATGTAATGTTTAAACCCAAAATAATCATAAATAATTAATGAAATTTCATAACTTGGTACAAGATTACAAAACGGAGCGGGTTTTGGAGACCCGATTTTTTTACAAATGTTACACCTGTACCGCTAAAGGTGCAAGTTTCTTGTAGAGGAGGCGGCATTAAACACCGCCTGATGCTCAGTAAAAACCAGAGTGAGGAGGGGAGGTGTTTAGGGAAGCACGGCGTGAAGGAGGGGTTGGTGGGTGGGGCCCTTGCTTATAAACCAATCACTTGATTTCTTTTTTTTTTTAACTTTTTTAGATCTTAGTATTGTTTTAATAGGGCGTGAAAACCTGTGAAACGAAAACATGGTGGAGTGAAAAAAGTGAACGGAAGTAGTGCAGTGAGGTTGCAGATACATTATGACATGGCAGTGACGTGGAATAAAAAAATGTGAAGCGATAGTGGATAGCCTTTGTTTTGGTCAAAAATCACACTAAGGATAATGTGACCAAACTTTGTATGTGAGGTTGAGTGCTTATGTGTTGAACAATGATGTGAACAATCGTGAAATGTAATGAACAATGGACACCGAGATTTATACGGGGAAAAAGCCCTTGATCGATGTATGATCTCTGGTATAAAAAAACCTCGGGTGATGGAAACTACCGATCACCAAGTGTATTTCACAAGTAAGATTACAACATCGGAAGATATTGAACTTTTACAATCGGTCTATATTGTAATGTGTGTGTGTGTGTTTCTCGAGAGTTTCCAAGTGATATTGTGATATCAGCGTTCGCAAATGAATTCGTGTATCTAACGAGCTCAATACCCCCTAAAATATTAACATTTTTAACTTATAAATAACTATCCGAAATTTCCGGGATCCTCCACGTTCATGCATAACGTCCATTTAACCTTCAGCACGTGCTTAATCCTCCGAATATTCCACGAATATTTTGCTTGACCAAGTCCACTATCGATACCTGCACTACAATCAAATAAAACATTGAAGTCAATTGCTATAAACCGTTATAGTCACTAAGGATCCTTGATCCTCCCAGTATTCAGTACTCAGTACATGGTTAATATATCCTCGATATACTCACTGATTCTTAAGCAATAAAAATATAGTCCTAACAATTGCCCCCAATATGGCGGTTGTGATAGTAGATCATAGCTGTCATATTATCTTTAATTCAAATATAGCCGTTAGGGTGACTGGTGGATATTTCTAGACGCGGCCGGAGCCCACATTTTTAGGTCCTTAGGTTGGTTGTTTTACTTGAACGATTCGTGGTTTGTATTTTGTACAATAGTTTCTGTAGGTTAAGGATCATGGATCCTTGGAACAATATGGGGTGATTAAGGTGGATGGAACCTTCTGTTTGTGGAGGATGAAGCCTTTGACTCCCTTCGCTTTTAATTTCCTGCATTTTAATTTTCTGCACAAACATTAACCGTTAGATGAACCCGATCCGGCCTGGATGGATGGTCCACGTTTTGCTGGTGAAATCCAGGCTGGATACTTTTGATAAATATTGACGGGCCTAATAATATTAGACTTTTAACTATGTTTGGTGTTACAATTTTGCTTTTGAATTACTACCTTTACATGTTCGTGTTTGGCAAAATCATATTGTGTAAAATTCCTAAAATTTTGACTTTATAAAAAGATTTTAAGTCTGCAATCATAACAACTTCTAGGCATAAAACGCCATATAATTTTGAACGACTAATCTCTAATTCCATGGTTAAGGGTCGAATCATTACAATAAGAATAAGACATACCAGGGAATCCAAGTTAGGATTCTATATCCTTAACACTTGCAGTCGTGTCAGTCAAAGTATAACAATTGATTCAATCTTAGGATTCAGGATCCTTAGCTGGTCAATTTCATAGACCTGTGGCAGTATATAGCTTAGGACTAAGCCAAATAACAAATGAAAGAATCATTAGTAACTGGGGACAAGCCCAAACAACTGGGGACAAGCCCAAATAACTGGGGACTAGCCCAAATAACTGAGGACAAGCCCAAATAACTGGTGTAAACTGGAGTATGGCCCAAACTAGCATCTATCCAATCGTAAGCGACATGAAAATGTCGAAACCTTAGCTAACGTGAAAACGTTAGAAACCTTAGGAACGGATGTATGGTACGTCTACCATTATACTTAGGATCCTCCATATAGCCAACAACAATGAAATTGTCAGCCCCTAAAGCGGGTACTGGTCCCATTGCCTCGAACTATACGTGGATAACGTGCGCAACTTGCGAGGGTGTCGGAACCCAATTCGTGTGAATGGTAAAGACCCGTAGGAGGTAATAGATACCTTAGATGGGGACATGCCCAAAGTCTTGGAGAGGTGGCCAACCTCTTTATCCTTTGTAATGACTTCTGCAAAACTTAAAACTTGATAAGGTTGAATGTTGAAAATTCAACATCCTTACTCAAAAATAGATAATAAGAAGTACAATAAGAATGAAAGCATTAGTAAAACGATAACCAATCGAGAATCTCGTATCCTCTGTCCTTCAATCTGAATTGATCATTAGGATACTTAAGGATCCCTGATCCTTTACATAAAATACTTTTTTAGGTGGATAGCATTCCAAGCTCTTGGAAGAAGGTCACCATCCATAGTCAGTAATCGATATGCCCCCTTTCCTGCCTCGGCTTCAATTAGATAGGGGCCTTCCCATTTTGGTGCCAATTTGCCATCAGTAGGATTCGTGGTATTCTGAAATGCTTTCCTCAACACCATGTCACCGACTTGAAATCTTCTTATCCTGATATTCTTATTATAGGCGCCAGCCATCCTTTGTTGATAACTAGCCATCCTTATCCTTGCCAAGTTTCTTAATTCTTCCACGGTATCTAGGTCTTGAGCCAGAGTCTCAGCATTGGCTTTAGGATCACGGATGCTTGTTCTGGCTACAGGGACTACCATTTCTGTAGGAATCACTGCCTCAGTTCCAAAGACTAAAGAAAAAGGAGTTTGACCCGTAGCATTCTTGGGAGTTGTTCTATCTACCCATAACACATATGGTAGTTCTTCAGCGCACTTTCCTTTCTTTGATCCAAGCTTTTTCTTCAAATTGTTGATGATGATCTTGTTGGATGATTCTGCCAGGCCATTAGTTGTGGGTGGACTGGTGTTGATGTTATCATCCTAATCCCCCAGCTGTCACAAAAGTTAGTAGTACGGTTCCCAATAAACTGGGATCCGTTATCACAAACAATCTCAGAAGGAATACCAAATCTAGTAATGATATTTCTTTTAATAAAGGATATAACTTCCTTTTCTCTGACTTGAGCAAAGGCTTCAGCTTCTATCCACTTGGAGAAATAATCAGTCATAGCTAACATGACACTTTTCCTCCTGGTACCTTGGGAAGCTTGCCTACTATATCCATTCCCCATCTCATAAATGGCCAAGATGAGGATATAGGATGCAGAGGATCTGCGGGCTGATGAAGGATATTACTGTGTCTTTGGCAAGCATCATATTTCCTTGCATACTCCACAGCATCCTTCTTCATTGTAGGCCAATAATATCCTGTTCTGAGGATCCTTGAAAATAGTGCTCTGCCCCGAGTATGATTTCCGCAATCTCCTTCATGAAAATCCTTCAAGACTTCTTGGATCTCAGGATCCTCAACACATCGTAGATAGGGTCCTGCAAGAGATCTATTATATAACATGTCATTAATGATAGTGAATTGGGATACCTTTATCCTGAAGGTTCTAGGATTTTCTCCAATGGGAACTTCCCCATTTTGGATTTAATTCAGGATTGGAAGGATCCACGATCTTGAAGTTGATTGTGCATCATCCCTAGGTACGATTGCAGCATCGTCCACTATTTCCATTGTCTCATTTTCCTCAATTGCGGGAGTTAGAACATGGATAATGGGTATCTTTACATCATCATGCATCTTCAATGAGGATCCTAGATTAGCCAAGGCATCTGCTTCTGCATTTTCCACCCTGGGTACCGTGTTAGACTGAAAAAAGCAAAAGAATCCGCCAATTTCTTGACTATCTCCAAATACTTGATTATCTTCTCACCTTTAACAGCATAAGAACCATTATAGTGATTAGTAATCAATAAAGAATCTACAAATACTTGAAGATACCTGATCCTCATGTACTTAGCTAATTGCAAACCTGCTATCAAGGCCTCATACTCAGCCTAGTTATTAGTGGTTTGGAATTCACATGCTATTGACTGGGGTATAATGTCCCCCTATGGCGATTTTAGTAGTAGGCCTAGTCCAGTTCCTTTGACATTCGAGGCTCCATCTATGAAGAGTATCCAAGGATCCTTGGTCTCCTCAAGTTGTTGTACCTCCAATTCAGCTTCTCTTTGTAGATCACTACTGAAATCAGCCACAAAGTCAACCAAAGCTTGGGATTTAATAGCAGTTCTAGGCTCATACTTAATGTCATATGCACTAAGTTTAACAGCCCATTTTGCCATTCTTCCCGACATCTCTGGTTTCCTGAGAACATTCTTGATAGGAAAATTAGTTTTAACAACAATAGTATGAGTTTCAAAATAATGTCTTAACTTAGTCGAAGCCATGATTAGAGCAAGAATAAGTTTTTTTCTAAATGAGAGTACCTGGCCTCAGCATCAAGTAAACTTTTACTTACATAGTATATCGGATGTTGTTGGCCTTCATGATCCTTAACAAGGACCGCACTTACTGCTTTACCTTAAACAAGGTATAGGATAGTGGTTCCCCATTTTCAGGTTTCATTAAAGCCAGTGCTGAGGATAGGTAATCCTTGAGAGATTGTAGAGAAGCTTCATGCTTCTCCGTCCACTCGAACTTCTTATTCTTCCTCAGAATATCATAGAAATTCTTGCATCTTTCTGAGGATTTTGAAATGAATCTGTTTAGGGCGGCGATTCTTCCTGTCAATCTTTGCACATCCTTAGCGTTGGCAGGAGATTTGATGTTGTTTATGGCCTTTATCTGCTCCGGACTTGCATCGATCCCTCTCTTGGTCACCATATATCCTAAGAACTTTCCAGCTTTAACTCCGAAATGGCATTTGGAAGGATTTAGTTTCATATTGTATCGGTCAAGGATATTGAATGCTACTTCAAGATCCTTTAGGTGATCCTCGACTCTTTTAGATTTGACCACCATATCATCTATGTATACTTCCATTGTATGTCCAAGTTGCTCCTTGAACATCATATTCACCAATCTTTGGTATGTAGCACCTGCATTTCTTAAACCAAAGGGCATAGCAATATAACAATATATGTCAGTGGGTGTCATGAATGCAGTATCCTCTTGATCAGATGGTTCCATCTGAATTTGCTGAAATCCAGACGAAGCATCCATAAAAGTTAACAACTCATGACCCGCCGTGGCATCCACCATGGAGTCAATGTGGGGTAAAGGGAAAGGATCCTTGGGACATGCCTTGTTTAAGTCAGTAAAATCGACACATACCCTCCACTTTCCATTTTTCTTTTGAATAACAACCACATTGGCTAACCATCTTGGATACTTGACTTCTCTACTCATACCTGCCCTTAGCAATTTATCTACCTCCTCTTGGATGATTGCATTTCTTTCAGGAGCAAACTTTCTTCTCTTTTGGTGAATTGGCCTGAAAGACTTGTCAATGCCAAGTTTATGAGTAATAACATCCTTAGATATACCTGTCATATCTTCGTGCTTCCAGGCGAAGGTAGATTTTCTTCGTGTAAGGAAGGATACTAGATCCTGCTCTATGCTCTTCTGGATCCCGGATCCTAAATACACCTTGGATTCAGGATCTAAATCCTTGACGTCCTGTTCTCTTGCCTCCATGACGTCTTTTGGAGGATGCTTTAATTGCTATGCTTCCCTAGACTTGGAAGCAGGTTTCATCGAGGAAGTGTAGCAATTCTTCACCTCCTCTGATAACTTTCTATCTTGACTATTCCCCACGGACTTGGAAGCTTGACACATTGGTGGTATGTTGATGGGACCGCCTTCATGTCATGTATCCATGGCCTGCCAAGGATAGCATTACAGCAAGATAAGCGATCTATTACACAAAATTTTTGGACAAAATTCACTCCCTCTATGTAAATTGGCAGTTTGATTCCCCCAATGTATTCTTGGTTTCTCCACTGAATCCCATGAGCACCGATGATCTTGGTATGATCTCAGATTCAGGGATGTTCATCTTTTTTAGGACATCCAACTGGATTATTTTCACCAAACTCCCTCCATCAATAAGAATCCTGCAAACAAAATGATTAGAGATAAACAAAGTAATGACAAGACCATCATGATGAGGATCCTGAATGTCTACGCGATCCTCCTCATCAAAGGATATCACTTTTTGTTGTGTAAGGGTAGACGTTCGAAATGGTCTCTCCCCATTTTCCATCTTCGTCTCCTTAGCATGCCTTTTAGCCGCTGAAAACGAAGTTCCACAGATATCAGAACCACCAGAAATAAAGTTAATGATCTGAGCATCTGCTGGCGGTGGAGGAGCTCTCTCAGGCACTTTCTCAGTATCCTAAGTCCTTGAATGTTTCCTTCCTAACAGTTCCTTCAAATACCCTTTGCCAAGAAGATAGCCAATTTCCTTCCTCAACACTATACACTCATCAGTAAGGTGGCCAAAATCCTCATGATACGCGAACCATTTGGATTTATCCTTAGTAGCTCCAGGTTTATCAGTTTTCCTTGGCCATCTAGCCTTGTCACCAAAATTCTGCATAGCAAGGATTAGTTCATTATTATCAGCAGAAAAACAATATTCAGATATTGGAGGATAATCCTCATCGTCTTCGTCTTGTTCAACTGTGTTCACATTGTGATTGTCATGTTTAGAATATGGCTTGGATCGATTATTCTTAAAGAATGATCCTTGTTTTTCCTGTTTTGAGGATCCTGAGAGTCTCTCCTGGATCCTTTTGTCATCCTCTAAACGAATAAATCTCAATGTCCTGTTCTCACTTCATCTAAATTCCTGCAAGGGGTCATAACAAGGTCATCATAGAATGAGGAATCCTTAAGGAAGCCCATTTTGAACACTTCTACAGCAGTGGTAATATCCAAATTAGGGATTTCTAAGGATTCTTGACTAAACTTAGTGATGTAATCTCTTAATGATTCATCACGGCCTTGAGTTATTCTATAAAATTACTAGTTAATCGTTCAAAAGTTCTACTACATGAAAATTGGTTATTGAACAAATTAACTAGATGAGAAAATGAAGTAATTGAGTAAGGAGGAAGACTTAGCAGCCATTTGAGTGTTGATCCAGTGAGTGTGGATCCGAAGCCTTTACAAAGACAGGCTTCCGTTAATCTTTCTGGAATGGGATTAATCTCCATTCTTTCCCGATACTGTGCCACATGCTCCTCTGGATCAGTCATGCCATCGTACAGCTTCATGTTGGGGGTTTGAAAGCGTTTTGGTATCTCAGCATTGCATATAGGAGGTGCGAAACGAGACACCCTGTGACTTCCATCTGGGATTTCAGGAATGGGTTAACCACTCCTGGGACGCTGGATATCATATCCTTGAGCTTCTGAAGCTCCCGCGCCATAACCTGATTGATACCTGTATCCTGCATAAAACTACAATTAGTGCCAAAAGATGTATTGACATTGTTACCTCCTGATTGGTTTGGAAGTGGTATGCCAGAAGTATATCCAAAGATGGACACTTCAGGTGTAACAGTTGGACCAGATGAAGCAATAGTCTGCATAGGGATGAAGTCCCCTTTGTGAACTTCAGAATCCTTGAAGGTCTGACTCCCTGAAGATCCTTGATCCTGAAAGACATTGGGTCCAGGATACATGGGTGCTGAAGGTCTTGAAGGATACTGCATGGATCCTTGAACCTGAGAGGAGGATCCTTGAACCTTATCCCAAGCATAGGATCCTTGATCCTTAGAAAAGGATCCTTGATGCTGGAAATAGGATTCCTTTGGTGCAACTGTCTCCAAATATCCTCCTGAGCTGAGTTAGCCTCCTTGATGTTGATTTGAGGATCCATAAGGTAGGTAATGAAACGCTTGCGGCTGCGTCATTGCCAATGATCCATGCTGCAATCCTGAGGATCCTTGATGCTGAAAACCAGAAGCCTTGGAATGCTGAATGGTTGTTGCTGGAGTGGCGAAATCCAACGATCTGGGCATCAATGGAAAGTGATCCTCTGCTGATCTCTTCTGTTTCTTGATTTCATCAATTTCATGAAGGATCCTCTGGTTAGTTTTGTCCTGTTATTCCATGTATCCTTTCATCTGCAAAATCAAAGTAGACAGATCATTGTTAGTAGGTGTAGAGGATGAAACAGTGGAAGCCTTTGAGAAAACTGGTGTTGGCTTCTTCTGAGCATTATCAGCACTCCTCACCGGTGCAGGGGGAATGAGAGGTAATGATGCACAAGCCTGAGATGAGGTAACCGCCGGCATGTCACTTGAAGCAGATTTTCCATGAGAAGCCGTGTAGTTGAAAAGAATGGATGAAAATGAATGAAATGAACGGAATTTTTAGAATTGAAGCACCGATTGCCCCACGGTGGGCGCCAAACTATTTTGGTCAAAAATCACACTAAGGATAATGTGACCAAACTTTGTATGTGAGGTTGAGTGCTTATGTGTTGAACAATGCTGTGAACAATCGTGAAATGTAATGAACAATGGACACCGAGATTTATACGAGGAAAAGCCCTTGATCGATGTATGATCTCCGGCATAAAAAAACCTCGGGTGATGGAAACTACCGATCACCAAGTGTATTTCACAAGTAAGATTACAACTTCGGAAGATATTGAGCTTTTACAATCGATCTATATTGTAATGTGTGTGTGTTTCTCGAGAGTTTCCAAGTGATCTTGTGATATCAGTGTTTAAGAATGAATTCGTGTATCTAACGAGCTCAATACCCCCTAAAATATTAACGTTTTTAACTTATAACTAACTATCCGAAATATCCGGCATCCTCCACGTTCATGCATAACGTCCATTTAACCTTTAGCACGTGCTTAATCCTCCGAATATTCCACGAATATTTTGCTTGACCAAGTCCACTATCGATACCTGCACTACAATCAAATAAAACATTGAAGTCAATTGTTAGAAACCGTTATAGTCACTAAGGATCCTTGATCCTCCCAGTATTCAGTACTCAGTACATGGATAATATATCCTCGATATACTAAAGGATCACTGATTCTTAAGCAATAAAAATCTAGTCCTAACAGCCTTATAATTCGCCTTTACGAAGTAGAAGCGAAAAGTCTTTGTCCTTATAATTTGTGGCTTATGTTGATTATATCAATATATATGGGTCAAAGTCATAGCACCCTAATCATGTTTATTTAGTTAAACATAAACATGTATATATAATTAGAGACATTTACTTTTGATTACGATGATGAAGCCATAGTGATTCCGTTAAGATGCTTTTAAGTGATGGAGATATAGAGAGAATACTTGATTGGTGTTCTTGAGTTTTATTATTTTCACAACTAAAGATCTTGATGATCATCCTTTACTATTAGTTACAAAAAACTCCTTGTCGTCTTCATATTAAAAGCATTTAAAGGGAAATCATAATAGCTCCTTAACTAATCAATATTCACAATTACTTCCATCAAGTAATTGTTAGGAACCAGTTATGTCATATTGGCAAAGTTAATTCAGATGATCCACAGGCCACATTACAGATTTTTCTAATACTTCTCTATTATTAATGAAGTAAGAGCGAAACATCTATGATCAACGAAGTAGACGCAGAAGCGAAAAGTCTCCATACCCGCCAAACTAGAAGCAAAAGGTCTTCGTCCTTATAACTTGTGACTCATGTAACTCATAATTTAGTTCAGTAAAAACTTGCTTGTTTGACTCAAGCTAGCAGGCTCATATAAACATTCTACATGAGATAGTTTGATTGAATCAATTTCCATCATTAATTTTCAATGTATATTAGTAAATGTGTACTCATTTATTTAAGCCATGTTTGGATGAGCTTATATTACCTCCTTATGACTTATTGACTTCTTAAAAAATGAATTTTTGTGAAATGGTGTTTGGGTAATAAGGTGAAAGGAGATTTTTAGGCATTGAAAAGGAAAAATGAAAAAGTCACTTGGTTGTGACTTTTCCAAAAACGAGATAAGGAGGTTAAAAAGTCAATAAGGAGAAATGGAAAAGTTCATCCAAACATGCCCTTAAGACTTGTATAATTTGAAATTTATATCGACTTGTTATTTGTAACTCCACGAGCTAGCTTGAGTTGAAGACGAACTTAGAATCTAACTTGGACAACGATTTCGATACACAATAAACCCTGAAATGGAACAGAACCAAACCAATCACTTCCCTTTTAAAAATTCAGTTACGTACCTGACCGGTCCACTAGAACCGTTTTGGAACCAGAACCAGTTTTCAGAGAATACCTTGTTTTGTGCAACTCTAATGCCAATGGCGGACCTAACAGTTTCATATCTGATTCACAGTATTTTCAAATTTAATTTATACTGAACCTTTTTTCAAAGACTAATACTGAACCTTTTTCCAAAGACTATAAATTCAATTTTGCATTATTACAGTTACCAGTTGTCTCATTACAATTTACAAAAGCAAATACTTGCAAAGATGGTGAGCCTTTCATCAGAAATTATATATGATAATTATATTTTACCAGTAGAGCTGCTGATTAACATCTAAGGGTAAAATGCTTCAAACAAATATCACCTCTCACAAAATCATATATTTTATACGAAAATTTTCTACATATTTTAGAACCAAGACACGAATATACAAACACCACAACTGTAGTGACCTATACCACCATACATACCCGCCAATGGTCGGGTTTCCAGGGCTACAGCCAGTTGGGTGTTACGATCTTAGCTGGAGCTACAGTTGAGGGCTGAGAATCTCGAATTTTGGCTAGAGACCGATATTGCAATTTAAGACACTCTGCATTATCAAGTGTCTTCACAACATACCTGGGTTTGAAGGTGTTACCAAAGATTTTTCCAACCATTTTAACACTTACAAGTATTTATAAAAGAGTTGAATGATCTTATCAAGACTTTTGGTTCGTTCTATTATTAATCTCAGATAAAGTTGATTTGTTCTATATAAATTCCATATTTATTAATATATTTTATAAATTTAAAATATGTTTACAATAATTATTATCACTCGCAACATATTCTTAATTCTTAAATATGTCTATTGACTTTGTCAATTTTGTGTATTTTCAATCCAGTGTGAATCTTTATATCTCTAAGTTATATTTATGAAGACTTGTTAAAAAGAGTGTTTAATATCCAAATGACTATATATGATAAATTTTAGTAATAAATATCACCTGCAGATGATATCACATGCAACATAGCTTTTGAACAACTAATCAACAAGGAACTAGATAGATAAAAGCACTCTACAACTATATTAATTGCCAAATGGATCTAAACTCAACTAGTTAAATGTCGCTAACGCGTTATTTTTTAACCATAAATACGAAAATATAGAACTACCAGGTCGATGTAGGAACTAGGTTCATTTTTATAAATATAATTAAGAAATATATAATAACGAGACTCTTGTTATTCGTAGGAAATATCATAGTACAATACCGGGTGCAATAACTAAATAAACGAATATAAAATATCATTATATATACCAATCTTAATTCAAGTCGCATTTCTGATGGGTCCTTCACGCGCACTTAATAGCATCCTAGACTCGAGTATTCGTCATCTTGAGTCTTGAAAAATACCCCTTGACTGCAGCAAAGAACACACTAAAACGTTGACAATTTTGGTTGAGGCACGTGTTCAACACGCTTTCCTTAAAACAGATTTCGCGCGTCTAGCAAAGACGACGCGTCTGTCTCCCAGGGTACAACAGCCGAAGCGGTCTGTACTGCCGGAGATGACCACACGCCCGAGGTTACACCGGATAAAGTTATGGTGTTAGAAGTTGTGGAAAATAATGATACGAAGGTGATGGAATCGAATAGAGAAAACATATTTCTCTAATTACCCAACACATGGGTCTTCGAGTATTTCTTGTTTTTAAGAACTCTTCATATGTTCATGTATTTTCCTTGTAACCCTTCTCTATATTTTCTCATCTTACCAATGAGGCACATAGCCCACCATTTATACAAGAGTTGTGGGTAATGAAGAGTTTCTCTTAATTGGTCATTTTATTAGAGACATAAACTCTAATCAAGTTTTCACTTAAGTAGTGATTAATTAGAGATATAAAAACTCTAATAAAAGCTAATCAAGTGACATAAAAACTCTACTCAAGAGTTTGTCACCATTAAGATTCTAATCAATATTTATAATTTCATTAAATTATAAATTTATTAAATATCCATTCACCAAATTTTCCAACAATCCCCCACATGAATGGAGATCGTTCAAAACACATAAATTTCCAATGGAACCTCGACAGTTAAGTTTTGCATACGATAGGTAGGTGTTACCCTTTGAACCTTCGCTCATGAAATGCACTTAGCCCACTAGCTCTAAGTAGAACTCGATGTCTTTGAACTCGTCTGCTGTTTGTGTAGACGACAATACACTTCACACAAGACTCTCCCTAGCCGGGTCATCTCCTCATAGTCGTGTCCAATAATGGTCGTGACTTTCCTGGTTCTGCGAGAGCTCTAGGAATTGTGCCCTCAATTCCATTTGAAGCGACCACACTTCTCTCTAACATAGGTGATTCTCCTTAGATCATTAAAAGCATTTTGGTTATCGTGATTTACCCAAATCATTTACCACATATTATGCTTAGCCTTACTCTCTGTCACTGAATATGATAGGAATAGACTAGGACGTATTTAAACACCCTTTTATACTTTGGGGGTATGTATAACCATATATACTAGCTTATTCATATCATTTATGCCCCCACAGTGATTACCCTTAGGCATATGAGTTAGTTGTCCTATTGAACTTAGATCTTGGGATCTCCAGTTAACTAAATTAGGTGTCCTTCACATACCCTTTTTCCATGGGCTTCAGTCTCATTCCACAACTTGATCTCTAATAAACCCTCAGGTTGTTGGATCCATAACATTAACAAATAACTTTGGATATTTGAGATCAGTTGTCATGGTGTGTTCTTAACTCGTAAGTTAATTTTGCCTACTGTCAACTTCTAAGACTATAACCTCAGTGGGCATCTGAATCTGGTCATATCATATGTCTTTGTAAGATACGCGTATCATTTAAGGCAACGTGAAAACGTCGAAACCTTAGCTAACGTGAAAACGTCGAAACCTTAGCTAACGTGAAAACGTTAGAAACCTTAGGAACGGATGTATGGTACGTCTACCATTATACTTAGGATCCTAAATATAGCCAACATCAATGAAATTGTCAGCCCCTAAAGCGGGTACTGGTCCCATTGCCTCGAACTATACTTGGATAATGTGTGCAACTGGCGAGGGTGTCGGAACCCAATTCGTGTAAATGGTAAAGACCCGTAGGAGGTAATAGATACCTTAGCTGGGGACAAGCCCAAAAACTGGGGATAAACCCAAAACTTTGGAGAGTTGGCCAACCACTTGAACCTTGGTAATAACTTCTGCAAGACTTAAGGGTTAATGAAGCTGGATGTTGTAAAATCAACATCCCCATTTTATAATATCAAATAAAAAGTAATACAAGAATTAAAACATTAGTAAAATGTTACCGATTAAGTATCATATATCCCTTGCGGATCCTTGTTATATAAAGTATTTCTTTAAGTGAATAGCATTCCAAGCCCTTGGCAGGAGATTACCATCCATGGTTAGTAAACGATATGCCCCCTTTCCAGCTTCCGCTTCGATAAGATAAGGGCCTTCCCACTTTGGTGCTAATTTACCATCGGAAGGATTCGTGGTATTTTGTGACGCCTTCCTTAATACCATGTCACCAACTTGAAACCTTCTGACCCTTACATTCTTGTTGAAAGCACCAGCCATTCTTTGTTGATAGCTAGCCATCCTTATTCTTGCCATATCTCTAAGCTCTTCCACGGTATCCAAGTCTTGAATTAGAGTCTCAACATTTGCTTCAGGATCATGGATGCTTGTTCTGGTGTTGGTACTACCATTTCTGTAGGGATCACTGCTTCAGCGCCAAAGACTAAGGAGAAGGGAGTCTGACCCGTAGCATTCTTGGGAGTTGTCCTATCTGCCCAAAAGACATAAGGTAATTCCTCGGCCCATTTGCCCTTTTTGGATCTAAGCTTCTTCTTCAAGTGGTTGATGATGATCTTGTTGGATAACTCTGCCTGACCATTAGCTTGTGGGTGGACTGGTGTTGATGTTATCATCCTAATCCCCCAGGTGTCACAAAGTTAGTAGCATGATTCCCAATAAACTGGGATCCGTTATCACAAACAATCTTAGAAGGAATACCAAATCTAGTAATGATATTTCTTTTAATAAGGATATAACTTCCTTTTCTCTGACTTGAGCAAAGGCTTCAGCTTCTATCCACTTGGAGAAATAGTCGGTCATAGCTAGCATGAACACTTTTCCTCCTGGTGCCTTGGGAAGCTTGCCTACTATATCCATTCCCCATCTCATAAATGGCCAAGAGTAGGATATAGGATGCAAAGGTTTTGCGGGCTAATGAAGGATATTACTGTGTCTTTGGCAAGCATCCACATTTCCTTGCATACTCCACAGCATCCTTCTTCATTGTAGGCCAATAATATCCTGTTCTGATGATCCTTGAAAATAGTGCTCTGCCCCCAGTATGATTTCCACAATCTCCTTCATGAAAATCCTTCAAGACTCCTTGGATCTCAGGATCCTCAATACATCGTAGATAGGGTCCTGCAAGAGATCTCTTATATAACATGTTATTAATGATAGTGAATTGGGATACCTCTATCTTAAAGGCTTTAAGATTCTCGCCAATCGGAATTTCCCCATGCTGAATATACTTCATTATTGGAAGGATCCAGGATCCTAAATTCGACTCCGGATCATCACTAGATAGAATTGCAGTATTACCCACTATCTCCATTGTTTCATCTTCCTCAATTGCAGGAGTTAGGACATGGATAATATGTATCTTTACATCCTCTGGTATCTTTAGTGAGGATCCTAGATTGGCCAAGGCATCTGCTTCTGCATTTTCTTCTCTAGGTACCTGTGTAAGGCTGAAAAAAGCAAAAGAATCTGCCAATTTCTTGACTATCTCCAAATATTTAATTAGTTTCTCACCTTTAACAGCATAAGAACCATTATAGTGATTAGTAATTAATAGAGAATCCACAAACACTTGAAGATACCTGATCCTCATATGCTTAGCTAATTGCAAACCTGCTATCAAGGCCTCATACTCTGCCTCGTTATTAGTGGTTTGGAATTCACATGCTATTGACTGGGTATAATGTCCCCCTGTGGCGATTTTAGTAGTAGGCCTAGTCCAGTTCCTTTGACATTCGAGGCTCCATCTGTGAAGAGTGTCCAAGGATCCTTGGTCTCCTCAAGTTGTTGTACCTCCAATTCAGCTTCTCTTTGTAGATCAGTACTGATATCAGCCACAAAGTCAGCCAAAGCTTGGGACTTAATAGCAGTTCTAGGCTCATACTTAATGTCATATGCACTAAGTTTAACAGCCCATTTTGCCATTCTTCCCGACATTTCTGGTTTCCTGAGAACATTCTTAATAGGAAAGTTAGTTCTAACAACAACAGTATGAGTTTCGAAATAATGTCTAAGTTTGGTTGAAGCCACAATTAAAGCAAGAATAAGTTTTTCTAAATGAGAATACCTGGCCTCAGCATCAAGTAAACTTTTACTTACATAGTATACCGGAAGTTGTTGGCCTTCATGATCCTTAACAAGGACCGCACTTACTGCTTTACCTGAAACAGCTAGGTATAAGGATAATGGTTCTCCATTTTCTGGTTTCATTAGAGCTAGAGCAGAGGATAAGTAATTCTTTAGGGTTTTGAGTGCAGATTCATGCTTCCAAGCAAAGGTAGACCTTCTTCCCTTTAGAAGGATACCAGATCCTGCTCTATGCTATCTAGGATCCCGGACCCTATAAAAACTTTAGATTCAGGATCCTTAGGGTCTAGTAGTATATCCTTGACACCTTGCTCACTTTCCTCTGTGACATCCCTTGGAGGATACTTTAATTGCTATGCTTCCCTCGGTTTCCAAGCTGGCTTCATAGAAGACATCTAACACTTCTTTGCCTCCTGTTGATCACTTTCTATTTTCACCACTCCCCATGGGGTTGGTAGCTTTACACCTTGATGGTATGTCGAGGGGACTGCCTTCATGTCGTGTATCCAAGACCTGCCAATAACAACATTGCAACAGGTAAGTAATCAATAACACATAATTTCTGAATAGAGTTTACTCCCTCTATGTAGATCGTGAGTTTGATGTCCCTCAATGTATTTTTTGTTTCTCCACTGAATGCTACGAGCACCGACGATCTTCAGACAATTTCGGATTCAGGAATATTCATTCTTTTGTGGACATCCAACTGGATTATGTTCACCGAGCTTCCCTGTCAATAAGGATCCTGCGAACAAAATTGTTAGAAATAAACAACGTAATGACTAAACCATCGTGATGAGGATCCTGTATGACAACGCAGTCATCCTCATCAAAGGATATCACTTTCTGCTTGGTTATACTGGTCGTTCGAAGAGATCTCTCCCCATTCTCCATCTTTGTCTCCTTGGCGTGCCTTTTAGCTGCAGAAAATGAGGTTCCAAAAATATCATAGCCTCCAGAGATGAAGTTAATGATCTGAGCATCTGCTGGCGGTGGAGGAGCTCTTTCAGGAACTTTTTCAGGATCCTGGATCCTTGACTTCTTCCTTTCGAGCAGGTCATTCAGGAAACCTTTGCTCAAAAGATAGCCTATTTCCTTCCTTAGTGCTATACATTCATCAGTAGATGACCGAAATCCTTATGATAAGCACACCATTTCGACTTATCTTTCCTCGGCCATCTAGCCTTATCACCTAAATTCTGCAAAGCAAGGATTAGTTCAGTGTTATCAGCAGAAAAACAATATTCAAAAATATGAGGATAATCTTCATCGTCCTTCTCTTGTCAATCCACATGAACATTCTGATTGTCATGCTTGGAATATTGCATGGATCGATTATTCTTGTGAAAGGATCCTTGATTCTCCTGTTTTTGAGGATCCTGACAACCTTTCCTGGATCCTCTTGTCATCCTCTAATCGGATGAACCTCAAGGCCCTGTTCCTTACTTCGTCTAAAGTCCTGCAAGGTGTCATAACAAGATCATCATAGAATGGAGAATCTTTTAGTAATCCCATTTTAAAGGCTTCCACAGCAGTGGAAATATCTAAACTAGGGATTTCCAAGGATTCTTTACTAAATCTAGTGATGTAATCTCTAAGTGATTCATCACGACCTTGGGTGATCCTATACAAGTCACTAGTTAACCTTTCAAAAGATCTACTACAAGAAAATTGATTATTGAATAAGTTAACTAGATGAGAAAATGAAGTAATTGAATAAGGAGGAAGACCTAGCAGCCACTTCAATGCTGATCCAGTGAGTGTGGATCCGATGCCCTTACACAGACAGGCTTCCTTTAACCTTTCAGGGATAGGGTTGGTCTCCATCCTTTCTCTGTACTGAGCCACATGATCCCCCGGATCAGTTGTAACATCGTATAGCTTCATGTTGGGGGTTTGAAAGCGTTGGTATTCAGCATTGCTTATGTGAGGTGCAAACCAAGATACTCTGTGGCTTCCACCCGGGATCTCATGAATGGGTTTAACTACTCCGGGAATGTTGGATATCATATCCTTGAGTTTTTCTAATTCCCTCGCTATGGCTTGGTTGATACTTGAATCCTGCAGGTAAGTTAAGTTAGTATCAAAAGATGTATTGAAATTATTACCTCCTGATTGATTTGGAACTGGTATTCCAGAAGTATGTCTAGGGTAAGACATGTCTGGTGCAATGGTAGGACCAGATGAAGCAATGGTCCGCATAGGAATGAAATCCCCTTCATGTACTTCGGAACTTCTGAATGGTTGACTCCTTGAGGATCCTTGATCCTGAAAGATGTTGGATCCTGGATACATTGGTGCTGAAGGCCTTGGAGGGTTATCCATGGATCCTTGAACCTGAGACGAAGATCCTTGATTCTGAAAGTAGGATCCTTGAGCTGGAAACGTCTCCATATATCCTCTCGAACGGAGGAAGGATCCTTGATTCTGAGTTGTCTCCAATGATCCTTGCTGAAGGATAGAGGATCCTTGAGGCTGCATCATTGCTAGTGATCCTTGCTGAAGGATATAGGATCCTTGGGGTTGAGTCGTGGATCCTTTGGATTGCTGGATTGTTGATGATGGAGTAGCGAAATCCAATGCTCTAGGCATGAGTGGAGACTGATTTTCCACTGGTCTCTTTTGCTTCTTTATTTCATCAATCTCACGAAGGATCCTCTAGTTGGTTTGCTCTTGTTGTTCCATGTAGCCTTTCATCTGCAAAATCAAAGTAGAAACATCACTGTTAGTAGTTGCAGATGGAGAAACAACAGAGGTTTTTGATCCTGTGAAGACAGATGATGTCTTTTTCTGAGAATTTTCAGCATTCTTCTGGAATGCAGGGGGAATAGGAGGCAACAGTGCACTGGCTCGAGATAAGGAACCGCCGGCATGGCACTTGAAGTAGATTTTCCCTGAGAAGCCATGTGGTTAGGAGATGAATAGAACTGAATAAAATGAACGGAATTTTTAGAATTGAAGCACCGATCGCCCCACGGTGGGCGCCTAAACTGTTTTGGTCAAAAATCACAATAAGGATAATGTAACCAAATCTGATTTTGTGAGGTTGAGTGCTTGAATGATGAACAATTGTATGAACAAATGTGTAACGTAAACAAAGGTGAACACAGAGATTTATACGAGGAAAAAGCCCTTGATCAATGAAGATCTCCGGCATAAAAAACCTCGGGTGATGGAAACTACCGATCACCAACTATATTGCATAAAAAATTACAACTTTGGATGTTGATCAAGTGTGGTACAATGATTGAATGCTAAGTGTGTTGTGAAAGCTCTGGTTTGTGATGATTTCGAGAGAGTGTGTGTAAATGAATGTGATAATTAGCCTAAAACACTTGATCAACCCCCTTTAAATAAGCTAACTACAAGTCCTATTTTCTAGGAAGATCATGCCCATGTTCACATGACCGTTACTTGGCCACCAAGTAGCATCTTAAATGGAATATTCCCGAGATTCCAGCTGAGATTTAGTCCACTACGTCCATTACCTGCGTATAAGCATTAAAAATGTGGATAATTGTTAAACATCGTAAGTAATGTTAAGGATCCTTGATCCTCCGAGTCCCTGCACCATCCGCTAAGGATAAGTGATCCACGCAACGCTTCAGGATACAGGATCCATAGTGTCGCAACCCCAGCCCCACCCCGGGAGCGGGGGCCGTGAGACACAAAGAGCTGGGTACCGTTTATTAATTTGGCAGCAGAATTACGACATCAGGATCGTAGTTAGAAAATAAATATCAGAGTTTCAAAACATCAAACTTTTATATTAAACAAATGGGGTAAAACCCATGTTTCCATTACAATACATATTTGTAGGGATAAACCCAAATTTATGGAAAACATAAACTCCTTTTTATTTGGGTAACTTTTATAGCCACTTTTCTAAGCCTTCAGTGCTCTCCAGCTGGCTTCTGTTATCTTCACATTAAGTTACCTGAAACGCGTTTTAAAAACATTTTATCAGCAAGAAATACTGGCGAATCCATCTCAGTTTTATCAAAACAAGTTATTATACTTGACGGTTATTGAGGAGCATCCGCATTTACAATGTTTATATCTACATAATTACTCAATCAGTACTGTCAATCCTGACTTGTGGGTCATATTACTTTGGGCCCTGTCACCCAACAGTAACGGTTCCTGTCACCTTCCTGTGACTGTGGACTAGCAATGTATACAACACCCCAACATATCGGCAGTAATTGTAGAATACATATACTCAATCACTGTTAAGCATAATTAAAACATTTGAGGTTTTGGTAACACATTTTGACTCACAAAAAGATTTACAAAAAGAGAATGTACTCGCCTTGAACACTTAAGTATTCCTACGGAGTTCCTGGTGATAGTTCTTGATTACTTCCTAGGATTTCTATTAAAACATACAATGACATGTGTTAGTAAGTTAACCCAAGTCACTTTAACCATACAACACTCGACAGAACTCCAACGAACGTAGTCGGGCAGAGCCTAGACATGCGTTGGCGATTCTAGATCGATTGGGTAGGATAGTGAATTAGTGATCAGGGGTTAAGTTACTTACAGCAGGTAGCGCTTCGCAGGTTTAGGGGTTTAGGGGTTTTAGGGTGTTGCACGAAGAAACAGAGATTCAGAGAGTATATGAATGATATTTTCGATCGCAAATGAGCACTGGACTTCGTCCCAGGCTGCTCTATTTATACCTGAATTTGACCTCCCCCGCGCGTCGCACGGGGATCTTGGTTCCCTCTCGCGTGGCGCCTGAGGTGCCTAGCTAGGCTAGGTCAGCCTGGTCACAAGTGTAGGGTTGCTAGATGGCGCGAAATGGTGACACGTCACCTTGACATCTCCCGCGCGTCGCGACAAAGACTGGTGTCTCTGGCGCGTGGCGCCTGGACTGTCCAGGCGGACCTGTCTCGTTTTACATGCCGCATCTCGATTTGCGTGTCCGGTTTTACGTTTCGGCTAATTTCGGGGTGTTTTGGAGAGTTGTTACATATAGTTATGAAAATCTATGCCCTAACATATGGTAACCAAGAGAGGAATTGAAGCAAGTCCAGAACAGATCAAGGCTTTAGTCAACATCAAGTCTCCCGCCAATGCCAAGGACGTGCAAAGATTGACAGGAAGGATTGCCGCCTTAAATAGATTCATTTCAAATTCCTCAGAAAGATGCAAGGATTTCTATGATGTTTTGAGGAAGAATAAGAAGTTCGAATGGACTGAGAAGCATGAAGCTGCTCTACAAGCCCTTAAGGATTACCTATCCTCAGCATCGGCTTTGATGAAACCAGAAAATGGAGAGCCATTGTCCTTATACTTAGCCGTTTCAGGTAAAGCGGTAAGTGTAGTCCTAGTTAAGGATCACGAAGGCCAACAACATCCAGTATACTATGTAAGTAAAAGTCTACTTGATGTTGAGGCCAGGTATTCTCATTTAGAGAAACTAATTCTCGCTCTAATCATGGCATCTACTAAACTAAGACATTATTTTGAAACTCATACTATTGTTGTTAAAACTAACTTTCCTATTAAGAATGTTTTCAGAAAACCAGAGATGTCGGGAAGAATGGCAAAATGGGCTGTTAAACTTAGTGCATATGACATTAAGTATGAGCCCAGAACTACTATTATATCCCAAGCTTTGGCTGATTTCAGTAGTGATCTACAAATGGAAGCTGAACTAGAAGTGCAACAACTTGAGGAGACCAAGGATCCTTGGACACTCTTCACATATGGAGCCTCGAATGTCAAGGGAACTGGACTAGGCCTACTACTAAAATTGCCATAGGGGGCATTATACCCCAATCTATAGCGTGTGAGTTTCAGACCACTAATAATGAGGCTGAATATGAAGCCTTGATAGCAGGTTTGCAACTAGCTAAAAATATGAGGATGGGTATCTTCAAGTATTTGTAGATTCTTTATTGATTACTGATCATTATAACGGATCCTATGCTGTTAAAGGCGTAAAACTAATCAAATATTGGAGATAGTCAGGAAACTGGCAGATTCTTTTGCTTTTTTCAGTTTAACACAGGTACCTAGGGAAGAGAATGCAGAAGCTCATGCTCTAGCCAACCTTGGATCCTCATTGAAGATGCCTGAGGATGTGAAGATACCTATTATCCATCTACTAACTCCTACAATTGAGGAGAATGTGCTGCAGTTGTTCCCAATGATGATATGCAGCCAAATTCAGGATCCTGGATCCTTCCAATTCTGAAACACATTCAGATTGGAGAAATCCCTACTGGGGAGCATTCAGGATTAAGGTATCGCAGTTTACCATTATAAATAACATGTTATATAAAAAATCTCTTGCAGGATCCTATCTAAGGTGCATTGAGGATCCTGAGATACAAGAAATCCTGAAGGATTTCCACGAAGGAGACTGTGGGAATCACAATAGGGACAGAGCACTATTTTCAAGGATCCTTAGAACAGGATATTATTGGCCTACTATGAAGAAGGATGCTGTAGAATACGCGAAGAAATGTGATACTTGCCAGAGATACAGTAATATCCTTCATCAACCGGCAGAACCTCTGCATCCTATATCCTCCTCTTGGCCATTTATGATAGGCAAGCTTCCCAAGGCACCAGGAGGAAAGGTTTCATGTTGGCTATGACAGACTACTTCTCCAAACGGATAGTAGCTGAAGCCTTTACCCAAGTCAGAGAAAAGGAAGTCATATCCTTTATTAAAAGAAATATTATAACTAGATTTGGAATTTTTTCTGAGATTGTTTGTGATAATGGATCCCAGTTTATTGGGAATCGTACTACTAACTTTTGTGACAGCTGGGGGATTAGGATGATAACATCAACACTAGTCCACCCACAAGCTAATGGCCCGGCAGAATCATCCAACAAGATCATCATCAACAACTTGAAGAAGAAGCTTGGGTCCAAAAAGGGCAAATGGGCTGAGGAATTACCTTATGTCTTATGGGCAGATAGGACAACTCCTAAGAATGCTACGGGTCAGACTCCCTTCTCCTTGGTCTTTGGAACTGAAGCAGTGATCCCTACAGAAATGGTAGTCCCTACAGCCAGAACAAGCATCCGTGATCCTGAGGCAAATGATAAGACTCTAGCTCAAGACTTGGACACCGTGGAGGAACTTAGAGACTTGGCGAGAATAAGGCTAGCTAGTTATCAACAAAGGACGGCTGGAGCTTATAACAAGAATGTCAGGATTAGAAGATTTCAAGTAGGTGACTTGGTATTGAGGAAAGCATTCCAAAATACCACGAATCCTTCTGATGGCAAGTTAGCACCAAAATGGGAAGGCTCTTATCTAATTGAAGCTGAAGCAGGAAAGGGAGCATATCGTTTGCTAACTATGGATGGTAACCTTCTGCCAAGAGCTTGGAATGCTATCCACCTCAAGAAGTATTTTATGTAAGGATCGAGGATCCTTAAGCATTCTAATGTTCCATTCAAATCGAGCAATTCTCAAAGGATATGTGATTCTTTCTTTGGTAACATTTTACTAGTTCTTTTATATTATATTTGTTGCTTAAGGAAAGGATGTTGAATTCTCAATATCCAATTTTATCTAGTTTTAAGCTTTTGCAGAATTTACCTAAGGGATCTAGAGGTTGGCCACCTCTCCAAGACTTTGGGCATGTCCCCAGCTTAAAGTATCCAATACCTTCTAAGGTTTAAAGGTTTTCACCGTTCACACGAATTGGGTTTTGACACCCCGCCAGTAGCGCACGTTATCCAAGTATAGTTCGAGGCAATGGGACCAGTACCCACTTTAGGGGCTGACAATTTCATTGTTGTTGGCTATATGTAGGATCCTAAGTATAATGGTAGACGTACCATACATCCGTTCCTAAGGTTTCTAACGTTTTCACGTTAGCTAAGGTTTCGGCATTTTCATGTCGCTTACGATTAGATAGATGCCAGTTTGGGCCATACTCCAGTTTACACCAGTTATTTGGGCTTGTCCCCAGTAATTTGTGCTTGTCCCCAGTTGTTTGGGCTTGTCCCCAGTTGTTTGGTTTTGTTCCCAGTTTGTTTTGTTTGGCTTAGTCCCAAGTTGATTTCAACAGGTTTTGGAGCCTCGAAGATTCACAAGTTGATTAAAAAGGATCTTGGATCCTCAAAGTTTATCTAACGGTGACTTGTTTATTTGCTTGTACAAAGGTAGTTCATAAGGATAAAATCCTAACTTGGATTTTCTGGTATGCTTTAATCTCATACTTGTTTATCTTATTGACTTCACCCTGAGCCTTGCAATTAAGGGTATATGACTTATTTACTTGTATCTAATTAGATTTTATCTATGATTATTAAGAATTGGAAAATTTTTAACGACATGAATTTTTCTAAATCCTTATAAGATCAAACTTATGATTTTTCACAAACAATCTATACAAATCTCGAAACACTAGCATATCAGATAAACTTTACCAAACAATTGAACAACACCGAAGATAGTTAAAAGTTTAATATTATTAGGCCCGTTAATATTTGCCAAAAGTATCCGGCCCGGATTTCACCAGCAAAACGTGGACCATCCATCCAGGCCAGATCGGGTTCATCTAACAGTTAATGTTCATGCAGAAAAATAAAGAGCAGGATAACAAAGGCTTCATCCCCCAAACAGAGGATCCCTTCACCTTTGTCATCCTACCTATTGTCTGAATGATCAGTGATCCTTAACCCTAATTACTATTGTTTAAGTACAACCCCAAATTGTTCAAAACAAACTATAAAAACAACAATCATAAAAAATGGGCTCCGGCCACGTCTAGAAGTTTCCATCATCGCCCATTGGTGCAGCCTACTCCTTCGCTGCTTCACCACCTTCACCACCATCACCTTTGCTGCCAGTAGCCGCATCTGCCAAATCCATCACGCTGCTGGGCTCCGCTTCAAGCATGGGCACCTGTTCGAGCTCTTCATCATCACCAAGTTCCACTAGCCTCTGCTTCCAAGCAGCCACATCCCATTCAGTCCTATCAAAGGAAGGATCCACAGCCTCTTGGGCCATTTCAATCCTATCCTTTAGGATAGACTTCACAGCAGAAAGCTTGGCCTCATCAGCAACCTCCAACCTCTCCTTGTTAGCCCGAATCTAGTCCAGCAGGATCTCCTTTTCCAGCCTTTTGTTTTCCTTCTCCAGCTGCGAGATCCTCTTTTCTTTGGCGGCAGCGATGGTTCAGAGTCCAACAATGGTGTCATCAGCTTTAGCTAGTTGTTGTCCTTGGATAGCCTCGAGTTGGGCAAATTTCTGCACAAAACAGCACCAAAACTTTTAGGATCGGTGATTTTCAAAGCAAATTGTGGATCGGTGATCCTTACCTCAGCGATGAGATCCAAAGCTTGCTGCTTGATCTGGGAAGCATCTTCAGTGGGCTCATTCAGGTTCTTCCTTTTGCTCCCTGCCTTGGCCCGGGTGGTCATGCTCTTCGCTGGTGGTTGACCTTGGGCAGAGACTGGTTCTGCTTTGGTGGAGCGGGGAGATATCATGCTTTGAAGTTCTCCGAGACAGAACTGGGTGGCAGATTTAGATGAAGACTTGGCGGCACCTACAAGCACAAAACTCAGATAAGTTTACATAATTTATTTCATTACATATTTATCTATATTTATGTACAAACACTTACTTGACATTGTGAAGGAAGTGGAGGTATTCTCTTCTAGATCCTTGATCTTGGGATTGAAGGTCCTCACTGATGAATCTAGTGCCCAAAAGGCAACAACTCTTGCAGGAGTGGTAGGTAAATCTCTCAAAGCGGCATAGCTAGTCACTGCATGCACAAGAAAACAGGATCAGTTATCCTTGGTACAAAAGAAAGAAAAATGCCCTAAGTCCTACCCTTCAAGTTCCACTTTTTGGGAAGATACTCCCCCTGAGGAATGGAGTCCCTTCTCACAAAAAAGAACTGATTTTTCTAGTTCGTATCATTCTTGGTGACCTTGAGTAGTAGTTGATGATTTTTTGACTTGGATTTAAAAAGATACCGGTGAGACCCGTGAGTCACAAGACTATACAGGTTGGGGAGTTCGGTGATACCAAAGCTTATACCCTCGTTCTTGATCAGTTGTTCAAGACATAACATGGGCATCGCCTGGTTGTAACACATCCCGGCCTGGCTAAAGAAGGTTTGGGTAAAAACTGGAAAGGGGTATGAATAGCCGATTTGGAAGGGCGCGGCAGGGAAACAGATCCAGAAATCTGATTCACAATCACTTTTCAGTGATGAATCAAAGGGTCTGAAAATGGTGCCCTCCGAAAAACAAGAGCGAATTTGGTCTATTTCAGGGTCGGTGAAACGACAGAGCTCTTCTGAAAGGTTTTTGAGAAGATCTTGGCTTTGGGGTTTGGGATCTTGCTTTTGATCCTTGAGAGGGGAGAATCGGTTGCCATTTTTTCCATGGATTTAGAGGGAAGAAATGGTAAAAAAGACAGAGAATTGAGGAAGAGAGAAGGAGGATACCTGTTGATGTTCCGCTTATGCTTTTAATGGCATAGATCAAGTTTTGAATAAGAGATTTGATCTCTATCCCTATCCTATATATAATGATGGTTTGTTGCAGGCGGTCGAACCAAATGACGTCAGCATCCTAACGGCTACATCTGCAAGTAACGGCTAGTCCGAATTTAATGAAACATGACTTATTTGGTTCTTATCCAACCAGTCATGTTTGGGGGCAATTGTTGGGGATAGAATTTTAGTGCTTATGGATCATGTATCCTTTATTGAGCCTGGATCATGGATCCTCAAGTTATGGTGCGGGAAGGCTAAGGATCACTGATTCTCATTATTATTCTAGTTAACTAACAATTGTTTCCAGCATATTATGGTCTTGTTTTGCAGGTGCATTTCGAAGAGGGCCTATTCTAACCGAGAATCAAGGGGAATATGCTCTTATTCCAGCACGTGTAGGGAGTCCATGACCGTTGATGGAGAACGTGGGATATTGCCATATTTTTCGGATAGTTAGTTAAGGATAATTCTTGGCTGGTTATTAGGGGTACTATTTGATTTAACACATACTCGCATACACACTATTACTACTTTCTCTCTCTCTCGAACACACATTAGAACTCTCATTGTAACAAGCCCAATATTTCCAAAGTTGTAATCTTTGTAGTTCAATATAGTTGGTGATCGATAGTTTCCATCACCCGAGGTTTTATATGCCGGAGATCATCATAAAGGCTTTTTCCTCGTACAAATCATTGTCTTCATTGTCATTTGCTTTCAACATTTGTTCACACACTTAGTCATTTAACCAAGCACTCAACCTCACATTCAAAGTTTAGTTACATTATCCTTAATCAGATTTTTGACCAAAACAGCTATGATCACAACTATCAAGCTTCTTTGACTTTTCTGTGTAGTTGAAAATATCAACGGGGTTCGTTGGTGAAAGACACCTTTCCGAGATTTCAAGAAGACCTTCACAGCTATTAAAGGATCCTTCCTTCCGTTTAATAAGCTCCTAGCTCGCCTCCTCCACCACCAAAGTCACATAAGCGTGACCCCAGTTGGGGTTCTCATACCCACCATCCATGTTAAACCCTTAAAGCTGCATATGAGGAATCGCTAGAAACTTCTTCTTCCAACATTGTTGGTCCCTGTAAATTGCAACAGCACAGAAACAATCTTGTAAGCAGAAAGTTTTGCAACTTTCTTCATCAGCCGGGTCCACATGCACATAGTCAGAATACGGCCAATCAATGTTAGTGAGCTCAACGAAATCAAATTGGTCTCGGTCATAACCTTCATCACAGGTTGGAGTGAAATCAGGCTTACAATCTCCATCTGGATCATTGGGATCAAGCAAAGAGAACCCATGTGGGCACTCATAGTTTGTGTGGATACCATCAAGGCTGCAGACACTGTTAAGCCCACAAGCTCCACTACCATTGGTGTTCCCATCGATCCATCTACATCTGTCATCCAGCAAGGACCAGAAAACTTCCCAGCTTGTGTTGCCAGTAGGATCCTTGGGGTGGAGGTATTGAGTTAAAAGCCCATCAGAATCTAGAGTTGCTCGTTGATAATAAACTTTTGAAGGAAGGGCATCTTTTTTATTAAGTTCAAATATCTGGCCACTTTCTTTCAAAATATACATGTATCCCGTCTCATCAAAGATCAACTGCAAACCAGAATTGGTTGTATTGGAGTCATCATTGGTGTCACTTCTATAGTAGACATTATATAAAATACCAGAAGGTATATCGCTTTCTAAGAATAAGATTCCCATCTTGAAACAGACGCAACTGGATCTTCCTGTAGAGAAGTTTGTTTCGCTTATCTTTGAATTGATCTCTTCAGCTCTCTCCATAACTTGAGGAGGCAGTATGGTATCCGTTGGAAAGCGAAAGCTCTCCCACACCTTGCGGGAAACGCTATGAACAATCACAAAATTACCAGTATCATTTATAAAACCATATGCAAGATCCAAACCATTCAACCCAGAAGTCCATACTTTTTGCCTTGAGGATCACTTAGTATGAGCCCACGCCCATCATTTAGCTCAACTTTTGATCCTCTAGGCACCATAGGACCATCTTTGGGATACCAGACGGTGGTATTCTCAGGTATTTTGGCATACCATATGGATAACAGAAAGCTATCTTCTTGTTGAATTCGTTGGAACCCAAAGGCAAAATCACCCGAAGGTGAGAGCCATGGCATGCCATTGTCTGTTGCTGTGAGCGATGCACCCACCGGTACAGAACCTGTTGCATTTGTTTGTTGTGCTTCAATCAAAAAGGGTAGAAAGATGGTTGAATGAATGAGATATAGGACTCTAGCCATAGCTGAAATGATGTGCACTACTACGATACGAAAACCGTACTAGCTATAAAGACAAAGATTTTAAGTAGTCAACAAAGTTTTTCTTGACAGGCAAGTATTTGAAGTTTCAATAAAAAAGAAGTTGAACAAGTCTTGAGTTTGAACGTGGTTGTTAAAGGATCGATCTTGACACTTCAATTCCATAAGGAGATGACATAGGACACAGGCCCACATTTAAAATGTTCATTTTTGTTTCATCAAGCTTAATTTCTTATGGACTATTTCTGGACAGCATATATATATATAGACAAGATGTCCTATTAAAACTATAAGAGGCGTCTTAAGAATGCTCATTGTGACAAGGAAATAAGTTGAAGAACCCATTCTTTACTTGTCTAACTATCCCGTCAAAGTCCGTATTGTTAACGAAGTGGGAGCGAAAAGTCTATGATCAGCAAAGTAGAAGCAGAAGCGAAAAGTCTCTATACTTGAAGAATTGTGATCCGTCATTTTAATAAGAGTGTTTAACATCCAAATGATTATGTTACACTGAAATTTTTAGTAATCAATATCACATGCAGATGAATGGATATAACATGCAACAAAACCAACCTAGCTATTAAACAACTAACAAAGAACTAGATAGATTGAAGCATTCTACAGTTTCCATTTCCAAATGGATTTAAACGCAACTAGTTAAACAACGCTAATGCAGAATTATTTAACCACAAAAACAAAAATACAGAATTATAGATACAAACTATTAGGATGGCAGTTTAATTATTAATAACATGGAAATTTGATGATTAATTATAGGTAACAGAGAAAGGGAATGGACATGGAGGGTCTTTTACTTCAACAACGCCTTCGAGCATCTGGATCGCATTCCTCATGGTTGGTCGCATCGAAGGATTTTCTCGTACGCACCAAAGTCCAACCTTAACAAACATCATTAGCCTCTTGTAGTCATCTAAGGCCTCCGAATCATTCTCAAGAAACACGTCTAGTTTACCTCCCATGCCCAATCAGTTAAAACCGCCACCACGTCTTTAGAATCACTCTCATTAATAACCACACTCTTTTTACATGAAATCATCTCTAGTAGCAACACACCAAAGCTATAGATATCAACTTTTACTGTGACCGGGGTGCTCCTAAACCATTCAGGAGCAGCATATCCTTTTGTTCCTCGTATTCCGGTACTTGTTCGACTTTATCCATCATCAAAAGCTTTGCCAATCCAAAGTCAGAAATTTTAGCATTGTAGCAATCATCAAGAAGTATGTTTTGAGGCTTATGTCACAGTGGATGACTTGGGTACTACATTCTTCATGGAGGTATGCAAGTCCCTTTGCGATGCCTACAATAACATCACTTCTTAGTTTCCAACTCGGTTTCATGTCTCCGAAAAGAAAGTCTGCCAACGTGCCATTACTCATGTACTCATAAACCAATAGCCGTTGATCACCATCATCACAAAAACCAAGAAGCTGGACCAAATTTTTGTGATGAGTCTTTGCAATAGCGTTGACCTCGGTCTGGAATTCCTTTTCACCATCTTTCAACACCCTGTCTAACTTCTTCACTGCTACGGTTGTTTCCCCTATTACGCCTTTATAGACTATCCCAAAAGCACCCTTTCCTAGTTCATCCTTGAACCTGTCAGTAGCTTCGACCAACTCTTGATAGGTGAAACGAGGTAGATTGGTATTAACAGATTTACTACTTGGGTAATGATTTTTGGTGCTCTTCTTGTATATCCGAAAGAAGCCCATGCAAATCACACCATTGGATAAGAAAATTACACGCACACATGCACTTAAGATCACTACTATCAAGCTTTTCTGACTTTTATGTTTTGGTGAAAATACGGAAGGGTGTTGTTGGTGAAAGTCACCTTTCCGATATTTCAGGAAGGCCTTCACAACTAGTGAAGGATCCTTCTTTCCATTAGAGAGTGGAAGCTTCTTCTTCCAACATTGTTTGTCCCTGTAAATTGCAACAGCACAGAAACAATCTTGTAGGCAGAAAGTTTTGCAATTTTCTTCGCTAGTCGGCTGCACACGCACATAGTCAGATTCCGGCCAATCGATGTTAGCGAGCTCGATGAAACCAAATCGGTCTCTATTATAACCTTCATCGCAGGTTGGAGTGAAATCCGGCTTGCAGTCTCCATTTGGATCATTGGGATCAAGCAAAGAGATTCCCTTTGGGCATTCACAGTTTGCGTGATTAGCATTAAGGCTGCAAACATTGTTAAGACCACAAGCTCCGCTACCGTCAGTCCCATTGATCCGGTCACATATGTTTTTTGGCAGGGACCATAAAACTTCCCAACTTATATTGCCAGTAGGATTCTTGAGGTAGTAATATTGAGTGAAAACCCCATCGGAATCTAGAGTTGCTCTTTGATAATAAAGTTTAGAAGGAAGTGCATCTTTTTTATTAAGTTCAAATATTTGACCACTTCTTCTCAATATATACATGTATACGGTCTCATCAAAGATCAATTGTAAAGCTGAATGTGTCGCATTGGAGTCATCACGAGTGCCACTTCTATAGTACACATTATATAAAATACCAGATGGTATATCGCGCTTTCTAAAAATTCACTTGCCTCTTAAAAATTTAGTTACATACCTGACTGGTCCATTAAAACCGTCTTAGAACCAGAACCAGTTCTCAGAGAATATCCGGTTTTGTGCAACTCTAATGCCTATGGCGGACCTAACAGTTTCATATCTGATTCACAGTGTTTACAAATTTAATTTATATTGAACTTTTTTTCAAATAATATAAATTCAATTTTGCATCATTACAGATACCAGTTGTCTCATTACAACTGTTGGCACCACAAATAGCTGAGATTATTAAAATCCAATATTCAAAATATAAGCCAGGAAAAAAAAATCATCTTTTATATTTAAGCATAATTTCGTTATTAACTTCACAGTATTTACAATTTGGTTTATATAACATTTTTTCAAAGAAAATAAACTCATTTGTGCATTACTGCAGTTACCAGTTGTCTCATTACAAAAGCAAATACTTGCAAAGATGGTGAGACTTTCATCAAAAATTATATATGATCATTATATTTTACCATATTACCTCTCACAAAACCATATAAATTATATGAAAATTTTCTACATATTTTAGAACCAAGAAACGAATATACAAACGCCCAACTGTAGTGGCCGATATTACCATATATACCCGCCAAGGCTACAGCCAGTTGGGTGTTACGATCTTAGCTGGAGCTACAGTTGAGGGCTGAGAATCTCGAATTTTGGCTAGAGACCGATATTGCAATTTAACACTCTCTGCATTATCAAGTGTCTTCACAACATACCTGCGTTTTGAAAGGTTTTTTGTGTATAAATAAAATATTTTAAATATGAAAAACAGATAGAAATTATATTATATATACTATAAATATGCTATTTTTCACATTAACCAAATTTAGCACCTCAACTTTAATAATGACATGTTTAACCTGACATCTTTAGCCTCTCACTAAAACAACTTAAGCCCCCCAACTTTAATAATAAACCACTTTAGACCCTCAACTTTAATAATGACATGTTTAGCCCCTCAATTTTAATAATGACATCTTTAGTCCATTAACTACATCAAGCAACTTTAGCTCCTCAATTTTAATAATAAACAACTTTAGCCCCTTAACATTAATAATGACATGTTTCGCGCTTCAACTTTAGTAATGATATGTTTAGCCCTTTAACTAAAACAACTTTAACCCCTCAACTTTAATAATAAACAACTTTAGCCCCTCAAGTTTAATAATGACATGTTTAGCCCCTCAACTTTAATAATGACATGTTTATCTCCTTAACTAAAACATCAAACAACTTTAAGATTTACTTATTCTTATCTACGTTTTGAACCTGCTGCGGAGCGCAGGTGATAACCCACTACTTATAATAAAATTATGAAGATATTAGAGATTACAAAGACTGACCATCCATTTAGGCATTGAGTTGTTACAATGGCTTCACGACCAACAAAACGAGGAGGTGTTCTTTTATTACCCTGAAAATAAAAATCTTACGAAAGTTACAAACTACACGAATATATGCAAGTAATCAAGGATTATTTAAACATGATATATATGAAACTAGAAGGCAGACATAATTAGAAACCTTGATAATAACGCGTTCAGACACACAAAATGGAAATTGAACGCCCCGGCCTCTGATTTGGTCCGCATATGATAAATCACCGTAATTACTTCTATCCTGCATGAGCCAAGAAGACAACATAAAAAAATTCAAAATCCTTGGTCTGTAAACAACAATCTTTGAATGAATCCATGAAGGAATAAAAACAAACCTGATCTAATTTGTTTCTTCTTTTGGTCGCACGATTACCTTGTAACTCTTCTTCCCTAAGAAACGCATGAACAGCAGATCGCAGAGCTACATAAACGAAACAAAAACATGTGTAAAAATTACCATACTTGATAAGATCACATAAAGCATCAAAGTTATGAAAACCAAAGCTACCGATAATTAAAAAAAAAAAAGAAAGAAAGAAAATCAAGACCACATAAAGCGTCAAGTTATGAAAACCAAATCTACCGCTAATTAATTAAAAAAAAAGAACTTTTCTTACATAAATTTGGAGCAACTGAGCTTTCTGATACAGGCTGTGAACAAGTGTAGCATGCTTTCTGAAAAACATATTGTACAAAAAGACAATCAGCACAGATTTTTAAATCAGAACAAGAAAGCATAACAACATGTATTATCATTGATCAACAGATTTGAATGCTAATGAAGCATGGCGTACTTGTAAAAACCGACAATATAAATTATAATAACGGGACTTCACACTACTCACCACCCTCATAACATGCTGCATTCCACTGCTACCGAATGAATGCCCACAAGGTAATATCATAGCGTCATCCATGAGAGCTCCTCTGTATGGACATAAAACCATAAACATGTAACAAAACATGAACTGTATACATTGATACATTAACATAAACCTTAACATCAAACTGGACCTTTTACTATCCTACACGTCTACAAGATTTGTAACTGAACTTTGGACCTATGGAGTAAATGCGTAATAATCATCAAACGATCCATCGGTAAATTGCCATGATAATATATATAATTTTAAAGAAACTCACGTTAAAGGATCCGAGAGTATCGTCCTTAATGACTCCCCCGATCCACCCGAATATGAACCACTCTTTCGTCCACTAAACCCGCACCCATTCTCAACCAACATATCTTTAAACCCTGCACCCGAACCCTCCACTCCATTAAACAACTGCGAGTAGTACAATTCACCATTCGGATTCACAACCGTGATAGCATTTTGATACTGACATATTTGCCCTTGCTGATGATTCTCAACTGAACTTGATCTCACATCATTCATATCATTTCCTGACATACTAACACTCCCTTCCTTCATCACTTCCCTAACCGAACCTAAAACCGAACAAAAAATACACAATCACAAATAAAAATTACAAAAATTATAAAAATCACAAAAGTTATAAAATTAAAACAACTGCTTCAAAACCTACCAAAAATAATTGACAATCATAAATAAATGTTATAAATTATAAAAATCGCAAAAATTATATAAAAAAATTAAGCACGATTGCTTCAAAACTTACCAAAAATAATACACAATCATAAATAAATGTGACAAAATTATAAAAATAAAAAATTTTATAAAAAAATAAGCAAAAATTCTTCAAAACTTACTAAAAATTGTACACAATCATAAATAAATATTATTAGAATTACAAAAAAAATGTTATAATAACAAAAACTGCTTAAATTTTAAAATTTATAAAAACTTACCATGCCTCATTTTCACATCACCATTTTTCTCACCGCTGACGTCATCATCCATATCATCTACGTCGTCATCATCACTCTCCGATCCATCACCGCTAGGTGAGCTAGAACTCCTACCGCTTCTAACCTCCCACTCGTGAACACCACGGTGGTACGTCGGAGCAGATTCCGGCAAGCTCCGGCGGAATTTGGCACCGGCGTGATGTTCATAATGGCGATTTTGATGTTCGATGAAGCCGGTGAGCTCGCGATTGGTCTTGTCATTGTTATTGTTGTTGCCGGAGCTGTGTGTGGCGTTATGGTGGTTCGGACGGTAATTTTGAGGCGGCGGCTGGTGCGGTGGATTGCGGTGGAAGCCTAGGGTGGCATCGTGGTGGAAGAGGAGGTGGTGGTTGTCGGAGCAGTGTGAGAGTACTAGAGCGATCTCTTCGGAAGCCATGGTGGGGATGAAAGTGTAAAACCCTAACCCTAATTTGTTAATGGGAAATTGGGAATTAGAAGGCGATTGACTTTGACTTTGACTTTTACGTTTGACGGGGCTCACTCTGTTTTTAGACTTTTTAGGGTTTAATTTTATATTTTTTAACAGATTTTTAATTAGATAGGGTCAAATAGTTAGTTGTAGGTAGTTATTTTTGTGTTACGATCAACAAGATTTGAGTAGAGCAAGAGGTTTAAAAAAACCGGTTTTAGGACTGAAACCGGGGAAAAAAACAAAACCGGTTTTTTTCAAAATCAAACAGGTTCCAATCCGAACCGAATCACCGGTTAGTATACTGGTTAGAGATCTTGATCTTCGAAACTGGTTTAAAAACTGAAGTTGGTTTTTTCGCACAAACCGGTTATAAACTGAACAGAATCAGTTATACCAGTTTGGGTCCCATCGTGAAAAACAGGTTTTTTTAAAAATCGTTATTTTCCCACACAAAAATAACCGGTTTGGTTAAAACCGAGCCGTGTTTTTTTTAAACCGATTCATACACCTCTAGGAGCATGTACTTTCATTTTATTTTTATTTGTGTACTTTCCATATGTTACTAGCTTTTATTTATAAGTAGTGTAATTTTTTTTTGTGGTTTTATTATTAGTGTTTTAATTTATTAAAACATGTATCAAACAGTTTGCTTCACAATGACTTTTTGATTCAAAATGGGAAAACAATTTAGATGGCGCTTGATTAATATAGTTAGATTAAAATAAGTAGTATATAATTTGACGGTTAATATGGTTATAGAAAGTGAAAAATATGATGTGTGTGCGTTAATTATATCTCCATTAAATGTACTGTTATAGAGGAACTGAAACGAACCCCTCATTAATGTAAGGTGCTCTTACAAAACTGTGAACCTTGTTTTGTAAAACTGTGTGGTGAAAGTTCCGTTCTTTATGTGATAATTCATATCCAAAACAGTAAAAGAAACCATAAATCCGTTACTATTATTTTTCTTAGATTTGTTTGAACTTTTAAGTTCCTATAGCGGATTTCGTTTGAACTTATAACTTATATTTCAACCTTTAAGGGCCGTTTCGTTTTTAGTAGGATTGGTTTTGCAATTCAAAAGGGGGTTGCGGCGCAGCTTGTTGCCCGTTTACCTGTCACTAGTTTGTAATTTGTTACTTTGTGCATAGGTTGCTTCAAGAGTTTGTGGAAAACCAATGATTTATTTTGTTTATCGTTCTAACTAATTCCTTAGTTATGGCACGCGACCAACAACTTATATTATAATATTATAATATTTTTGAGTCATAAACAGGTTGAAAAAAAAATCATTTGGCTGATTTGGTTAATTCGGTTTTTAACCGAAACCGTAACCCAATTCATATTTAGTTATTTGGTTTAGTTAGGCAATATTCCAATTCGGTTATGTTTGGTGTTCGGTTACGATAAGAAAAAAAAACTGTAAACCAAACCGTTGGACACCGCATGGAGCCAAATATGATTCATATAAAGAGTAAACGGGCACCCGATCCAAAGGTTATAATCGAAAGACTTTTCCTTAGTCATCGTCGTCGTCGTCGTATTCTCGGAATGGAATTGAAGAAGATGTTGATTCGCAGACGCGTTTTCTCTACTTCTCCGTCAACTACAACTCTTCCTTTCTATTTCTTTCTCCTTCTATACCCCCCCCCCCCCATTTATCAGTAATTCGGTTACAAACTTCATTCCCAAATATCCAGTTTCCACAAAATGAGTTTCAGGTGTTTGTTCATCATCACGCTTTTCATCGTCTTGCCTCTGCAATCATACTCTTTCAGACACCTATACCAACAAACCCATGTACCATTTCTCTCTTTCTCCTCATTTTAATATCATATATGTTGGTTTAAAGTTCAATTTTGAGCCTTGATATGATATGATATGATCAATTCTTGTTGTATGGGGTGTTGATGATGCTGATTTTAAACCAATTTATATGTGGTTTTCAACTTCAATTTTGAATCTTGTGGGGTTAGGGGTAGTGTTTTCACGGTGGGTCCAACTGCTTTAAAGGCTGCTTCGGGCAGAGTGACCAAACACTAAAAGCGTGTCTTGACAACCGGCACATGTTTATTCCATTTGCTTTTGATAATTTTGGTTTCCTGGCACCAGAGGATGTGAACCTAATTAGTCAAGTTCAAAGGTTCATGTTCATGCATAGTAATGTATGACCCCAAGATCTATGGATGTAGTTTTTAAAAGACTTAGTTTTGCTATTCAAAAAGGGGCAGCGGCGCAACTTGTTGACTGTTTACCATCTATCTTTATGTAAATAAATTTAAATCGAAGGATGGTTAAGTATTTTCGATTTTGAATCTTGATATGATATGATCAATTCTTATTATATGGGATGTTGATGATACTGAGTTTAAACTAATATATGGTTTTCAAGTTCAAGTTTGAATCTTGATATGGTGTGATAAAATTTCTTTCTATATGGGGTGTTGATGATACTGATTTTAATTGCTGAGTGTTATGTGCCTTGTGTCCAAGGCTTGATGCAAAACTACTGTTGAGCCGGGTCTCGCTGGAAGCAGTCTCTCTATTCCTACGGGGTAGAGGTAAGAATGTCTACATCAAACCCTCCTCAGACCCTACCTTAGCTTTGCTATTGGTGGGATTTTTCTGAGTATGATGATGATGATGATAATAATAATACTTATTCTAAACCGTTATATATTTTGTTTTCAAGTTCAAGTTTGAATCTTGATATGATATAATTTCTTGTTATATGGGGTGTTGATGATACTGATTTTAAACCAGTATATATGTGGTTTTTAAGTTCAAGTTTGAATTTTGATATGATTTCTTGTTATATTGTATTTTAAGTTTAATAAAGATGCTTACTTTTTCAGGTTTCTCCTTCACCTAGCCCTTCTTATGATGGGTCAGATTTCCAGCAATTCTGCAGTGAGGGATCTAGAAGTTGCCAGTTGAAGAATATAACTGCATGTTTGACTTTTTCTCAAAGTGGTAATTATAATTTTTTACCCTTTTAGAGTGATGTAGCGGAAGATTAGATAACAAAGACGAACACGTTGATTCTGCGAATACCCGTGTTGATCTTTCCCAAACCCCCAAAATTCAACCTAAAGGGCAAGAATTTGAAGTGACAAAACTGATTTCTAAAAATTCAAGTCTGAACTTTTCATTAGCTTTAGCATCACTTAAATAGAAACCGAAATTCGAAAATGGGCCTAAAACATACTTGGGCCAAAAACTAGAACAAAAAGAAAGTCCACGAAAAGTTAAAAAAAACATAAAATGACAAATAACTCATAGAAATAAGCATCTTTTGGGCCCGAACGATGTCCCAAACCGCCATAGGCCGGTTGCAGCAAGTTAGGTCTTTTCCTCACGGTCGCGTCGCCTGGTCGCACGCCCAAAACGGAGCACCGTGGCCCAATTAGAGCCATTTTAGTGAAGCCCCACTTGTCATACGATCTTGGGCCTCCAAATACAAGATGGCCCGCTCCTTCACACTTGGGCCCGCATCATAGAGTCGTTTTGATGATGGGTTTGAGTATTTTATAAAAGAGCCATGATGTTACATGTGTTAAAAATGGTTAAAGATTTAGTGGCAGGTGAAGTTTGAATGTTGAGGGTAAGAGTGTAAATGTAATCTTTTTGGTGTCATGATTTTGAATCATGGTGATTTTATGATGTATAAAGTTAAAGGATATTGAAGTTTTTGATATTTAGAAATGACATGGTTAGGATATGTTGTCTCCAACGGGTCGGTTAGTTAGGACTTAGGTATACTTTGAAAACTTAGGTAAGTATAGATGGGTCAACGGGCCAAAGGTCGCCCAAAGTGTGAAAGTGTGCTTAAATGCTTTCAAACTATTAAATTGATCGTCTTTAGTAGAGTTAGATTGTTTCCGTAATCATATTTAATGCATTAGTTATTGTGACATTTTGGTGCACTTATTAAGCTAAGGATGGTTAGTTTTACATGTATATTAGAGTAAAATGCCATTTTCATCCCTGAGGTTTGGCTATTTTTGCGACTTTCGTCCAAAGGTTTGTTTTTCCGCATCTGGATCCATAAGGTTTGAAATATTGTCATTTTCATCCGACTCGTTAACTCCATCCATTATTTAACGTTAAGTCAGGGGTATTTTCGTCTTTTAGAGATTTTGTGATTATTAAAGGGTTTGGGTATTTCCTCGGATGTTGACTTAAGATCTGCGATAGCGTTGACCACTAGCGACGGTAATTGTCTAATAAGCACAGCTTCAGCTCCACCACCTGAAAACCACTACCACGGGACTTACATAACCCGAACTAATGGTGCATACCTAGTAATCCTACTACTTATCATAGGAGGAACTTTGACTTTTTATAAATTACGGACCCGAAGCAGACACCTTGATGGGGTCCCATACCAAGAACTTGAAATGGGAAATGGAACAGCCGTGAACATGGACGAAAATGAAACCGAAAACTGGGATCAAGATTGGGATGATCAATGGGACGACGAAAAACCTGTGAAATCTGGTGGTCATAATCATGTTTTAGTCAAACAAGCAAATGATCTTGTTACAAAAGTGCCCAATTCTAATGGAAGGAAAAAGGAATGGGATGATTAGTAGTTTGAATGATTTTGTCAAAATGAAGGTAAAGATGATAACATTCTTTACAATATATTAAGGAAGATTTTTAATACAAATTCAGATTTTTATAAATTTGATCATCAATTTTGATTCCTATTTTGTAAAAATTCTGGCTTATCAACTATTCTACTAGATTTAAGCTTTGTAAGGAAAGTTTTGTAAGAATAAATTATTTAGACCAAAAATGTGGTATATGATGGTTTTGTATCAAATTAGTCGATTAAGCTCGCATATTCAGGTAAGAAACCGAGAGCGGTGGCTCTTCTTTCTCTCTCTCTCTCTCTAACGCGGTATTCTTAGAGGTATAAACGTGGCACTAGCATGTTGTAAGTCAGTGATAAAAAATCAATGGCGCACATTTATAAAGATACTATCTATTACTTCCATTCATCTTTTAAGATTAAAAAATAATAAAATAATAATAATGATAAATAAATATTATAAGTATAATATAATATAATTCTTCATCCTTGTTGCAAAGATCACAAAAACAAGTCAAACTACTATCATGCAAAAATGTCAAAACAATAATAGGTCTTGTGAAAATCCCTTAAACTATTAGTTAAATACATTTTTGGCTATATTATTAATATTAATTTATCATTAACAGAAATATAGTTTCTGTTAAACAAAGATAGTTGGAGGAAACAGGAATAAGGTCGAAAAACAGAAATATCACATGGGAGTCGTGGTGTAAGTTTGTTGATATGTAACTTGTGTGGCCGCTCGGTTTTCGAGTAGGCGTTTTTTAATGAAGTTTTCCTTTCAAAAAAAAGATAGTTGGAGGAATGAGGACATGTCTATTCACATACTCACTTTGTCTATTCACACACCCCCAGTGTCAAGCTGTGGCCAAAGTCAGGCGTTTTGGTCCGGTCAACCAGACAAATACTGACGGGTGTCAGACGGGTCTGTTGACCGGACCAAAACGCCGAGTTTTGGCCGCGTTTTGGTCCTGTCAACCAGACAAAAGACTGACACCCGGTCAGTCTTTTTGGTTGACAGGACCAAAACGCTGCCAAAGTTCGGCGTTTTGGTCAGATCAACAGACCCGTCAGACACCCGTCAGTCTTTGTCTGGTTAACCGGACCAAAACGTCACGCTTTGGCCACAGCTCGATACTGGGGGTGTGTGAATAGACAAAGTGGGTAGGTGTGGTGTGTGAATAGCAAGGTCCTTTTGAATGTTTAAAGACTGCTTTACTGATGTTAAAAAACAAAATTCAAATGTATATTTTTCTAAAGATTTAAACTTGTGAGCTTTAGTATACATTAAAGAGTGTGTTTACTGTTTAAAATGCATTAACATTTTTTTTTTATGATTTTAAGATTAATTATGATTTCATCTGGTGTTTAAGTCCAATTCAAGCAGATTGGTCGGTCGACTAGTAAACCAGTAGCACAAGCGATTTAATAAGCCATCTGGTTTCAAAATATTAATGTTGACTCCATGTCATGGGTATTAACGGCGGAAGCATGTGATTTTCTCATTAAAAGATCAATCGAAACCATAGATTATTTGTAAATGCCAAATTGCTAAGGTTTAGAATATTGTTTCAAAAAGTGTTGCTCTTTTATGTTTACTAGTAGTAAAACCTGTGTGCAAACACGGGTGGTGTTTATAAAAACATGCATACCACATTGTATTAAACGATAAATGAATACATTTTTTAATGTTTAATTAAAAACAAATTACAAAAAAAGTGAATATCTTTTAAATAACAAATAAAAAGAAACATCTTTTAAATAACAAATAAATAATAACGGAGGAAAGGAGATTGATCATTACATAAAAAAAAGTTATGCTACCCCACTTGTTAATATAACATTAAAATATACATGCTTTTGAGGAAAGAAGATGTGGGGCAAAATTGTTCTCTTTAAGGAAGTTTGTAGTTCAAATTGAATATCAATATCAATTTACAAGTTGGGTGTTGTTTATATATAATCTATATATTTGAAGTATACATTACTATATATAAACATTACTATATATAAACAATTTAGGTATGTTCTTAAGAATAGTGTACTCATGCTAATATGCGCTCTTGCTATTTTTTACTAAGTCCGTTGCCATGTTGGGCCACGTCTAGGGCCCTATAGTTAGACTACCTCCAATGGGCCTTTCGGAGACATGCCCTTAGAAATCCTTACTTGTCCTTAGCATTGGAGACCTTTGTCCGTAGGAGCCTGTAGCATCCAAGCCCTCCTACAAGGGCATGGATTTCCTTGGTATTGCATTTATGGTGGGCCCAAGTAAAAAAAATTAAAGGATTAGTTTAAATATTGTGTGTAGTGGGTAGGTGATAAGGTGGAAATTAAGAAGGGTAAGAATATTTGTAGGGTTAGAGATAAAATGAGGGTTTTTAATGATTTATAAAGATATGATGTGGCGGTTGACGTGACAGCTAAGGGCGCCTAAGGACGCCCGTAACATTGGAGATAGTCTTAGTCTAAGATAATTTATTTTGTGAGGGTGACGAATCTGGATAATTTGCAACTAATTCATCATTTTTGTAGATTTATATTTAACTCTTTTGATTTTTATCACCAAACATGCTAAACTTTGTTTAGTTTCCAGTTTTTGTCACTCAATTTTATTTTTGTCATTTAGTTAAGTTTTTTATATCCCTTTTCTAATATGTATCGGTATAAATTTGAGTTTGTCGATGTTTTAATCACGTTATTCACTTGATATTATAAAATCGTGTTTTCCTTTTACGCTTTTGACAAGTTTTGGTTGTTGTTGGCTTGCCACTTAACATGGTTCTATGCACCCACCCCCTCACCCAACGCTGGTAACATTAATACGCCTCCGCCCCGCAACGTGGGGATATAAAACTATGTATATGTAATAAAATCAAGAAATGTATACACTAAAATCAAAATATTTTATTTATATTAACATAATTAAAAAAAACAAGGTCATGTTATAAGATAATTAAAAAAACAAGGCATGTTAACTTAAATTTTTGGAGGCTTTCATGTTGGGTGCCTTAAATATTGACAAGAAAGAATAACATAATCAAATTTATTAACAACGCATGTGGCAGTTGATAATAACATTTCATAATCTTAGTGGATTTGTACAACTCATTTTAACTAGCTTTTCACATGCTTTTAAAACTTATAATTACACCATTTCCCCTCAACTTATTTCAAAAACACCAAACACCATTTCCTTTAAAAAAAAACAGATAGAACAACAGAACATGTACATTATGCAGTAAAACTTCTATGTCAGCTCTTTCATGATAAATAACCGTTAAACAAGAACCATAACAATAACAACAAAAGAGTCATGCCCGATCCGAAAACTGGATCCGGTGAGAACGAATCCGGTAACTTATCAACTAACCGAGACCAAAACAATACTATAACCGGATTCATCTTCGCCGGATAACCATTAAAACATACATCAAGACTCCGATTCCTCGTTGCTTTCCGATGGGCATTTGATCAGCCCCAATATGTTGATCACCTCAGCCATATCAGGCCGGTTCGACGGCACCTGCGACGTACAAATTAGCCCCAGTTTCATCACCGGAATCGCTTCCTCAGCTGGAAAGTTCCCTTGAAGCCTTTCGTCCATACATTCATCCACGCGTCCTTCTTCAAGGGCCCCGCGAACCATGTCGCAAAGTATCACCACGTCATCTTCCATATACTCCACAGGCCTCTTTCCTGTTACGATTTCAAGAACCAAAACCCCGAATCCGTAAATATCGCATTTTTCTGTGATTTTAACCGTTTTGCAGGCGAATTCGGGTGCCATGTAGCCGAGGGCGCTTTGGATCTTGCTGCTGAGAACGTAACGGTCTAGCATCGGTAGAAGTCTCGCAAGCCCAAAGTCTGCAACTTTCGGCTCGCCAACACCGTCGATTAACACGTTGCTGGATTTCAGATTGTAATGTATGATGTTAAGACGGTGTAAATGAGCTAGACTTTTAGCGATCCCGAGAATGATGTTGAATCGTTCGTTCCACGTGAGTGAGCTTCCGTTTTCTTCGTTTTCGTGCAGATGCTTGTAAAGATTCCCACCGGATACATATTCGTAGATTAACAGTTGTAGCGACGGAGTCCAGTAATACCCTTCGAGCGCTACGAGATTCGGGTGATGAATCTTTCCCAGTTTTTTAACCTCCCGTTCGAAATCGTCTTGCGATTTGACAAGACTCGAAACCGTCAGCTTTTTAATTGCAACCGATCGACCGTCTCCAAGAACGGTCCGGTATACCGCGCCAAACCCGCCACGCCCGAGCTCGCAATCCTTGTTTAACAAAGCGTGTGCTCCGGTACTGAAGTCAGGTTCACCGGAAAACATAACCAGCTTGCCGGAATTCGTGTCGGTACTGGGAGAGCTGCTGAAACCGCCGCCGGATAAAGGAACCGCGGCTGCTGACCTGGAAATGGTGGATCGGACTCTGATATTAAGAACAGTGATGAAAATTATGCCGATAAAAATCACCGCAGCGGCACCGATTGCAACGAAAGCCGAAATGCTAAGAACGGTTTTCTTGTTTTCGAGAGTCTGAGGGACCGAGTCAACGTCTGTACCGGTTGAGTTCGGGTTGAGAACTATAGGTTTAGGAAGCACCGTTGGACAGCTTCGGTCCACCGCAGCACCACAAAGAGCTGGATTGCCGGATACGGAGGACGGAGATATAGTGTTGAAGAAAGCGCCACCGGGTAATTCACCTTGTAGTTGATTGTGTGAAACGTTGAATGTAACGAGATGTGCAAGGTTCGCTAACGGCTTCGGTAGCGTTCCGGTGAGTTTGTTAAACGACAAATCGACATACTCGAGACCAGCAAGTTTCGCCATTGCTTCAGGAAGTTGGCCCGAAAGACTGTTTCTCCATAATATCCTGCAAAACGCATAGATTAGATTAAAAATTAACAAAAAAAAGTTTATGCAACATATTTTAAGAATCTTACAGAGAAGATAGGGATGAACAGGTTGCGATTGAGCTTGGAATGTTGCCGGAAAGAGAGTTCTGCGATAATACGAGATCCTTCAGTGAAGTTGCTCCTCCTATTTCAACAGGAATGCTTCCGTTTAACTTGTTTACGCTCAAATCGAGACTATCCAAAGCCGTTAGCTTGCCGACACTCTTCGGGATTTCACCCGTCAGCGAATTCTTAGACATGTTCAAGAACCTCAAGCTGCTAAATTTCCCAATATCGGATGGGATTTCACCAGATAACTCGTTGTGGGATACATCGACAACTTGAAGATTCTGGTGCGAGATGTTAACGGAGGAAGTAAACGCGCCATTGATGCTTCCAGTCAGCTTGTTTTCCGAAAACACAACGGTTTGCAGCCCTAATTGGAATAACCAGGTGGGAAGAAACCCTGTTAACGAGTTCCGACTCATGTCCAAGATCTGGATGTTTTGGCAATTGATCATGGATGCTGGCAAGCTCCCGGAGAACCGATTATTGGAAACGTTCAGTACTTTTAACGACTTAATATTTCCAATCGCGTTTGGTACCGCACCAGAGAACATATTATTAGAAAAATCAACACTTTGCAGACTTCCCAGATCACCTATCCATTCGGTAATTTCACCGGTGAACAAATTACTGCGAAAATTCAGATCACTGCACAAAGAAAGTTTCTGCAATGAGTTCGGCAGACTCCCGGACAACGAGTTTTCGCTCAAATCAACCGACCTCAATAACGCACACGCTCCGATCTCATCTGGAACCGGACCAGTAAACTGGTTCTTTCTGAGATTAATTTCCCTGAGGTTATACAAACCTTCGATATCCTTCGGGATCTCACCTTCCAAAAGATTATCCGAAACATCAAGTGATCTAAGTCCGTGCAGAGACCAGACACTTAACGGTAACATCCCCGAAAACTGATTGGATGAAAGGTTAACAGACCCAAGAGCCAAACACGAACCCAAACTCTCCGGAATCTGACCCGTAAACTTATTGTTCGCAAACGAAATCGACCTCAAAGATCCACATTGCTCGAAAAAGCTATCCGGAACGGGTCCGGATAAACTATTCTCACTCAAATCAATAACCCTAAGGTCAGTAAGCTGAGCAAGATTGATACCAATACTTCCAGTAAGATTGTTTCTAGCTAATGACAACTTACTAAGAAACTTCAACTGCATCAACCCCCGCCCCATCTTCCCTGACAACCCGAACCCATCCAGAACAAGATCCGACACTCTATTCGACCTAGGGTTACACTTAACACCCTCCATTTACAAGGACTATCATCATCTTCATTCCATGAAGATAATTTGTTATCAGGATCTTGAATATCTGCCTTGAACACAATCAACCCCAACACATCATCATCCAGTGTTGGATTCAATGATTTCACCACAATGATATGAACATATAGCAAAATCAAACAGTTGCAAATCACTATTCTCATCTCAATTTTCAACCCTAAATCTCAATTTTCAAACCCTAATTTCAAAATTAGACAATAATAACCGACAAAAGGTAACAAACTCTAACAATTGTAACAAACTCTGCTTAATCTAACTGACATCAACAAGAATGTGTAAATCAACTTAACAGAGTATGAATGCAGTTAACAAACTAACAATTGTGGTGTGTAATGTAACTACCGTTAAAATTAACGGAAAATAAACGGTGAAACTGTCGGAGAAGATGTTAAATAAGAAACCTTGAGTGTTTTACGGTTTTTCGTTACCGGAGAAGTTAACGGCGACGGTGGATGTGTGGATTCCGGCCGCCGTGAGCAGAAGACTGTTTTCTGTTTTCTAGGTTTTGTTTCAGACAGAGAGAATACAGAAACTTTATTAAGTAATTAATGGAGAAAAAATGTTGGGGCCCACGTGTTTGTTTGACACGTGGCGGTATGTTAGTAGGGGATGGTGAGCTGTATGCCACGTTGGTTTAGACAGTTGGTGAGATTGAGACGTAGTTTGAAAGATAAGGGGGGGTTTTGGAAATTCGGAAAGGATAAGGGGTCTGGTTGTAATTTTTATGAAAAAGATATAAAACAGAAAAAGCACTTTTTTAATATTGGAAAAAAAGGTGTTTGTTATGATAAAAAAGACACAGATATCTTGTCTATTTACTCCTTTTTTTTTCTTATATTTGTGGTTCAAAGCTTAAATATTTTATATTTTATAGCTTTTAAGTGTGACATTATTAAAGATACTAATTTAAAAATGAAATGTGGATACAACATGGGATTTTTGAGATTTCTTTTTTTTTTCTTAGTGTTGTCATCATCATATTTGGTTTATCTTCATGACCAATAATATGTTTTTTTCTTTAAGTTTTAACTAACAAGAATGATTGTACCAATCATATATTAATATTATTATGTTACGTCTATTTATTTACAAATTTTGTCAAATTAAGACGGGAGATGATAACATTAGTGATTAATTATATGTACACATAGACGTCCTATTGACATCTTTGTGGTAAGTGTTTGTAGAAATCAGAAGATCTAAAGTTCAAATCCTATAAAGTGTAGTGTTGTGCTTATATTCTAGAAAATCTAAAAAACGATATTAATGTATATGCATAAAATATAATTGACTAACATTTATTGATTTATCTTCAGAATGTTAAGTTGTGAGGTCTCGCAACTACTATGAGGACATGATCGTTATCACGGTGACAGAGTTCAAGGGCATTGAAGTCCCTCTATTGGGTCCATGTGAATTTTGAGCTATCTTGAAGATCTACCCTAATATATTATCGATACAAGTATAGATTGTACAAAATATTAATGAACAATAAACTCTTAGTGTGGACATGAACGTAGAATAAACACAACAAATGAGTGAACATAGTTTATGCTTTATACTTTTGTCAAACGATCTTTGTTATTCACTTTTAGCTAGTACTTTGTGTGTTTGATTTTTGACATGAGATTAGACTATTTCATTTATTTCAAATTTCAAATTCAAAATTTTAATACCAATTCCTAAATTTTGTATGATAAATCAAATTAATGAAATGCAAGTTATCGGAGTTTTGAGTAATTTAACAAGGAATATGCTTGGTAAATGTGAATCGAGTCAATTTTATTAAATATAAACTTTAATAAATTTCAAGCTTGTTTTACAATAACATTATATTTCTTATATATCTTTAACTATTTATTTATAATTATAAACTGAGATGAATCATCCATCAAACTGAACACTTTAAGACATAATTACAAAAACTAAGTTGTTTTAGTTTTAATTTATATTGAGTTGCATATGACATTAACAAGTGTAGCATACTTACCTGATCAACTAATAAAATAACTTCATCAATATATAAAATAATTTAAGTTACTAGCATACTTATTAAATTATATAAATATTATATTATTTATTTATTTGTAGATGATTTGTGGTGAAGAGTGAAAGAGATGGAGGGTAGGTGATGTAATTTAATGAAAAAGTATGTGATCGGCGTTCAGAGAGACAGAGACTTTTGTTATTTTGCCTTTTGACCCTTTCTTTTCTTCAATATATCCGTGGTCCCTACATTCATTACTTTGAGACTTTTATTGTTTTTTTTTTTTTTTTTTTGAGAATTCAAATATTAAATGCATTCCATATGACTAATCTATATTTTACCTAGCAACCCTATTTGTGGTCTTTTCTTCATTCAATGTTTCAATAGCCTAGATGGTGTTTTATAATTTCATATATATTATTTGATTTTGAATAAATCTTTTTTTACACTATAATGACTGGCAAACAATAATAGCATTATATCCAGCTCCCTAAAAATACAATGGATTCCACTAAAATACAACTCCTATATCAATATATTTTCACTAAAACAACTATTTTTTCTCTCTTCTTTTCAATTAAATAATACTTTTATACTTTTATCATTATATTTTCCCTCTCCTTCCTCACAACCACTTTCAATATATATTAAAAAAACTATAGGGGGTGAACAGCTCCCCCAAATATACAGATGAACAGTAACATTTTCTCCCTCCTCCACTCACAACCACTTTTTATACCATTTATAATATAAAGAACCCCTCTCACATATTTTGATGGATAGGAGGTGAATGCTCTAACAACCAGCGTCGTACATTTATCTAAGTCAATCTTTATAAGTTCCTTAGGGGGAAGGGAGTGGGCGGTGAATAGTGTCGGCAAAGGGTTTAGCCACGCGGTAACACCGTCGCCGGCACCCTTTGCCGATCGGCAAAATCATGAAGTCGGTAAATGTTTGCCGAGCGGTGATAGTGAAGATGCATTGATGGTGATCATGGGGAAGAGGAATGGGTTTGTCTTTTAGCCACATAATATTTTTTCTAAATGAAAAAAAAAAAGTTTACCAATTCAAGTGTTTAACCATTGTCAATACTTTTCATCAAAGTTTAAACTCTTTAGGTGTGTTGACATGGCACCCTCTCATTGGTTGATTTTGAAGTTTGTTACTTTAAAGTGTCTAACCACTCTCTTCACCCTTAGGTTTTTCATAGTGGGGCGTCAAATGAGGGGGAAGTTGGGTCAAAACGCCCCATAGCGCTCCCAACACCACTACGGGGGCGTTATGGGGGTAAAAATTTTGGGTGGCGCGACCTACATAGCGGCGTTATGGTGGGGTTTTATTTAAAAGGCATACACATATATATACATACATATATATAACGCCCCATACATATATCTCCTCACTACACAATCAAGTTATATAAAGCCACTCCCTTACGCATTTCGCCACGTATCGCATAATGCCCACCGAGGGCTTTATGACTAATGGCCTTATGAGTCTTTGAAAAAACAGAAATAAAAGGCTATTTAATGGTAGATTGCAAGGCCCATTGGAGATTATGGACTTTATTAAGCTTGATATTTTCTTTTGGATTAGAAATAGGTAGAGGTGCATAAAAAAACCGTACCTGGAATCGGATCCGGTAAAAGACCCGGAACCGGTTTTTTTAAAACTCGGGTATTCTATACCCGAAACCGGAACCGACCCTAACCGTAGGGTATAGATAGGGTATACATTTTGATCTTAATACCTGGAACCGAAACCGGAACCGATCATACCCGAATAATACCTGAAACCGGACAAGAACCGGAACCGGAACCGATTATACCCGACTATAAATAATACATGATTCTAATATCTTTCTTTTGAATTTATATTATGCGTATTTAATAATTATAATAAAATATGAGAAAATAGAGCAATAAAAACGCAATATAGAATATTAAAAAATATGAAAATTTAGAACTAAAAAACTCATAAATAAAGTATAAAAAACATGAAAATAGGGTATTTTAATACCCGGTTTCTTAGGAATCGGAACCGAACCTTACCCGGAACCGGGCACATAGGGTATGGTTTTTTGGTCAAATAACTGGAACCGGAACCGAACCGGTTTCATAACCAGAACCAGTTATTAAAAATACCCGATTTGTGCACCTCTGGAAATAGGGTCAAGATGAATCTCCTATATTGGAGTTTATGGTGTGATTTTGATTTCGTATGTAATTCTTTGTTTTCTTTCTGGCACACTGCTAACTTTGTAATATATTTTGACGTTCCCAAAAAAAAAAAAAAAAGCCTTTATCGCTTAATAATCTATAAAATTCGGTGCATCTTGATCAAATCATGAACTCCGAACCACGAGTAGCTCGAGCGTGTAACATGCAATCCAGTCCTTGGTATACATGACTAAAAAGTTTATGGGTTTTTGGTTGAGTCCAGTCCAACACTAGTAAAGATTGAAGAAACTAAGCTTAAAGTTTTTAGTAGTGTGACTGATTTTCCATATTCCTATTTGATTTAGCTTGATAAAATCCAGCTAAATGCTCACTATTGGGTTCGAACCCTAAAATACACTTATATACTCACAATTATATTGGAACGATCACAACTTAGTTGAGTAAAATTCACCAATGTCATTGGGCGAAAGACGCATTGTCCCATTCATCATAAAATAAATAAAATAATTTTTTTGAACGACTACTTTCATTAAAACCGACTACTAGCAGTCTAATTACAACATAAATCTTCCGATCTTATCCTCTTAAATAGCAGTCTAATTTTAATAGCAAAATATTAAAATGTTAATGGTATAAATCTTAATCATCGGACTTTCAAGACTCTGCGTATGATTTGTTAATATATGTGGTGAAATTTAAAAGGACTTCCTTCAAATTGTGTTATAATTGAACAATTTATAAAATGCAACTTACTAAGCTTTTGTGAAAAAATTATGGGTGACATCGTTTGATTATAAAATGCAACTTACTAAGCTTTTGTTAAAAAAATATGGATGACATAGTTTGATATTTGGTACTATCATTGCAAATTGTACATCGAAATAGAAAGCAAATGAGCAACAAGCTGCACCGCTAGTCGTTTCTAAATAGTAAAATTAGGTTTTTTCAAAACTACATTAATAGATTTTAAGGTCATAACATTACTATGCATGACCCGTTGTACTCGACTGAGTAGCTCCACATCCTCAGGCACAAGGAAACTAAAAGTATCAAATGCAAATGGTATAACCACATCTTAGTTGTTAAAGCACGCTTTCTTGTTTTAGTCACTTTGCATGAAGCAACTTTTAAAGCAGTCTGACTCACTCATCATATGACTTAAGATAAATTTGTGTTTTTACACTACTAGATGAAAATGCAAGAAATAAATTATCTCAAATTATTATGTATATTAGGAAAAAAATGTGTTTTGCAATATTTGTTAAGTTTAGGGACAAAAACATTGTTTCATACTATTAAAATACTAATATTATATAATCAAACTCTCACTTCTTTAGCATCTTAAGAAAGAGTAAATTTACATTTGCTTTGATGGAATTTGATATTTTAAATTATATTCATTAACAATTTACCCTGAGTTAGTGAGTTACACAAACTTATATATTTAAACCTTTTTACAAACTTATAACCCAAAACAATTTTTTTACATGTTTACTATTGAAATCAATGACAACACTCAAGAAATTATATGTTGTATATTTAACCGTTAGACCTTACATATTTAGAATATCCTATCATAATTCATAACGTTTAAACTTTATATATTCAATATCTTTTATAATAATAGAACTAACTACTATATTTGTAATAATATTAACGGCTACAACCACGGATGTGACGTTAACGGTTGTTAAACTACTTGTTTTATTTTTATGTTTTTTATCATAACTAAAAATCAAATTATTTTAAAATGCGCCCACTTCTTATGTGATGTGATAGTAATTGAGTTTGTTCAAAATATTAAAATATTTATATTTAAAGAAATTTCTCACATACCCCTTAAAAATATATAAAGTATACATTCATTTATAGTACAAGTTGTTCTTGATGTTGTAACACTCAAAAACGGGTTTGGTAATCAAATCACGTTAATAATAATAAGAGCGGGTAAAATACCATTAGTGGTAAAGTAAACCCGTAAACGTTATAACTAGGAACAAATTAACCTAGTTAGTAACAAGTATATTAATTATAAAACAATGAGTTATAGTCCCATTTATATAATAACTAAACTTGAGGGACTAAAAGGGGATAACCTGGAACTTGGATTTAATAAAAAGAAAATAATAAAACACAACAACACACTAAGTGTGTGTGTGTGTGTGTGTCGTACAGAAGCAGAGAAAGAATGGGAAAACCCCATCTTGACCTAATCCACAAGAATCATCAAATTGAATGATGAATTAGGGCTCAAGTCAATGCATTAACGCTTATAAACGATCACCTAAACGAGGGGATCATAAGGTATGTCGAATTTTTGATATTGATGAAGTTGTGTGATGAACGTCACAAGAAGCGATTTAAGTATGAATCGTAGAGGCTATGGCCGAATTAATGATGTATACTTGCTTAGGAGCAAAACCCTAAGTGAAAATTCTACATAGGTTGCTATGATTTGGATGTCTAGATGATTTAGCACACTTAGATAAGTGGGTTTTAATCATATGATGAAATTGATGATATAATTATGTTTAGAATCATCATGCATGATAGTAATAAGGAACTACTTGAACAAATTGTGTGTTTGAGTATATAATCATACTTACCATGAAAAGGGTTTTGTATGATAAAATGAAAGTGAAGATAGATTCATGTTAAAATGATATTGGTATCATCATGTGTTAAGAATGATTGATGTAATGATAATTTAACACGTTATGATTTCAATAACTTGATTTAATAAATAGCTAAAACGATAGCATAAGGATAATGATTACCGGATATTTGACAATGTACTTAAACGAGTAGTTGAGCTACATCATGTAAATACTTATGTCAACATACTTAAAAGTCAAACTGACCAATGATATGATCGAATGATAAATTCGACATAAAATCGTTGGATGGAATAGTCATAAATGATTATGACTAATCTAACCATCTTACAAATTACAATGATAGTTTGACGCTTAACAAGCTAGGTGGAAGCTTGGGAAGGAAGCAGGTCAAACAAATCGAGTGTGAAGGAAAAGCATAATTCAGATGCAAGGTAAGTATACCTTACACTCTTCTTAAATTGTAGAATATTCTCTTATCATATTAATTACGAATAAATTAGGTACGCAATTGAAATATGATGTTCCGACGCGTAGTCGTATGGAACGAAATAAGTGAAAATAATAAGAAACCATGTTAATGGCTAAAAAGAAAATAATATGATCATTTGGTCATACAATGACAAATATGCAAGGAGATTAAAATGGTTACCTTATAGGGTAAACTCAAAATAAATAATAAAGGTAAAACGGTAATTCGGTCACGCGTTGACAATAACCGTTAGTTGTTGAAAAGACACTTTATGGCGTAAGCCATAATGAGTCAAAAGTGTAACATCCGTCAAAAACCGGATTTACCAAACCCGCTCCGTTTAATAACCGAACAATCAGTTAAAAATTTCGTTGCGTATTTAATGCCCAAAATAATTTTAAACGATACATAATTAATAAGTATATTGGAATATATAATTTGTTTTTGAAAAACTGTTAAAAACAATGAAATAAAAATAAAAAGCAGCTGCCGGGTTTCGAACCCGGGTCAGCCAGCATTTCACCAAAGTCTTATCGCGCACACACTCAACCACTGCGCCACTCATGCTTCTTGTTAAATATTGGAAACAAATAATACATATTATAATTCTCGAATTCAAATAACGACGCGCCCAATTGTAGTCTTCGGAAATCCCGGCGATCTCGCGAGATTAGACGGTTTCTTCAAGTCTTAACGTAAACATTAAACCTGCATCGGTTATAACCGATGCATGAACCCGCGACACAAGCTATAACCGCCGGAAAGTTTCTAACCGACGAATCAAGTCGGAAAACGAGCCAAATACGTCGATGACCCGACCTATAAATACCTCCTCGAACCTCTGCTAGCTTTTTCGCTCACAATCACACCTTTACCGGACGTAATTCCACTCGCCGGAAAAGTTCTGCACATCGCCGGAAAACCGAACCTTCACCTCTGTGCCTTACTGAACCCCCAGAGCTTTATACCGAAGTCACCCACATTTATCTCAAACTCGTTGAAGACTCTCTGCCGCAGGACATACGTCGCCGGAAATTTCTGCAGTCACCGGAGTTTCGCCGGAGAAACAGAGGTGTCCAGTTTCGGTATATCTAACACTTAATTTTTCATTCTTTTATTTATCTCACCTGTAATTAACTGAAACACACTAAAGAACATGATTAAAATCGTTGAATCAGTCAGTCATCGTTTCTGGTTAAGATCAACGAAGAAGACGAAGTTTCGGTAGTATATAAGTTTAATTTAAATCAAGAAATAACTCGGGTTAGACACACAGTCCAGTGGTGGACTGTGTGCACATTAAGCACGCAAACGTCTCGAGTTCGATACATGTCCCACGCACACTCGCCTTAATAAAAATGTTCATTTTTTTACCGAACCGGATTCACTGCTGATATATGTTAAGTTTAATAAAACCAGAATAATAACCAAGATAGACACACAGTCCAGCGGTGGACTGTGTGAATGTTTAAACACACGTCACGAGTTCGAATCCGGACTACCGCACCGGTCTGGACAATTATCCAACTTTTTAAATAAGGCAGAAATGAAATTATTTAATTGTATATAAGTATAATAAAAATCAGATTATATAACAAGTTGAACACACAGTCCAGCGGTGGACTGTGTGTTAACCTAAACCACAGGTCCCGGGTTCGAGACCTGTGGAGGCACCGAGTCTTTGGATTAAAATCGTTTTTAAAAGATAAAGGATTTTCTGTTCAATCTAATTAGTATATAAATATAATTAAAAACATAAATATTTCGGGTTAGACACGTAGCTCAGTTGGTAGAGCTGCGTGCACGCGTACGGGAGGTCTCGGGTTCGAGCCTCACCCAGCGCACACATACACGCATACGAACCGGTCAACAGTCAATGGTCAACGGTCAACGGTCAAAAAGTCAACATTTTTTTTATTATTTTTATTTATTTATTTTAATTAAAAATCAATTAAAAATACTTAAAAATAACATTTTTAAGGTGAGAAAATAGCCTTAAACTCACAAAAATACACCCAACAATCCTACTAAAATGGATTAATAAAATCCGTTTACTTACCAAACCATTATGCCATTATCTAGGTTAGTTTCACTCGTGGTTAAATCCAACTTCGCGTGCATTCAACATTATCAACCGAACGCACCCAATGTGAGTGAATCTTATAACTCCCCTTTTTAATTACACGTTTTGGGGTGTGTCATGTGTCACAAAAAATTAACTCGTTTATTTAAACTAGTGCCATGCCATATTGTGATCTAAACTTAGATTGTTTATATTGTTTGTGGTTATGTATTTCATTTTGCCAACTTATATGAAATTCATTCATTTAGCCCATTAGTTCCTCGTGGGAGACGAGTTGAGCAACGCGTGCCTAAAAACAAATCCATTATTGTTCGTGTGTGAATTATTTAGTTTATGTTGTTTGTAGTTATATACTTTATATTGTCAAGTTTATGCAAATCATTCATTAGGCCCATCAGTTCCTCGTGAGAGACGAGTTGAGCAACGCGTGCCTCAAAACGATCCATTATTTTTCATGTGTGCATTTTTTAATATTAAATGATTGGTGTATAAGTTTACATCTATTTTTACTCATGTGTGGTTGTGCACTTTATTTTATCATCAATTAAATAAACTTGTTTAAATGTTTTCCATAGGATTCACTCGCCAACTTTTAGTTGATCCAAAAACCATTTTTACACATGATACAGGTGAACAGGATGAAGCAAGGAAAACATAGGAAATGCCTTAGAAGAAATCAATGAAGCCTAGATTGATGTTTAGGGCATGATGTAATATTGATTGTAATTTCCCATTAAAATGTATTAATGAATATGAAACGTTAAAATAAATGTCATGAGCTTTGATGATAACCCAATCATGCCTCGATCACCTTTTCCGCTGCGGGTCGGGGTGTGACAAAAAGAGTGAAAAAAATGATTTATAAATACTATGACCGTACGGTGTCAACTGGAGCGAGTCATGTAGATGAGATGGTAATAAATATCATCTCGCAAAGATAAACGGTCACTTAGACCAACCGGGTCAAAAGGTGAAGATGTCACCCTTTGACAATATCGACTAATGATTATTTGTCGAGTTATATGCTTACAGGAATAGATATCTAATGGATATTAGCATCGCTATTAATTAGCGGTTATTAAAGCAAGGTATTAAAACGGGTCAGTATATTGATCCGAGCCAGGTATGCGTAATAGATTAACTACTCATTTTTAATTTAAGGTTCAATGAAAGATAAATGAAGTCAAGATTTGAAATTTGGTTACCTTAATAGGTAAACCCGATAATTTCAATAATAGTCATTGTGTTTCAAGAAATATAAGGATTTTGAAACAAAATTATAGTTACAATATGGGATTTTGGTCAAACATGTCATTAAAAAGTCCTTCGTCGTAAAAGAAGGGTTAAAGATGACCAAAACGCCCTTGTAAGCTAAATCGAGCAAACTACCCTTAAAGGTTGTTTGAAAATGAGATTTATAATCAAGTAAATACTTAGAAAAGTATAAAAAGCGAAAGGTATGAACCTTTGTGTCAATTGACTCTAAATGAGTCTTTGCCGTAAAATGATAATCCGAGGGATAAAACTCGGAATAAATGGTTCACCACATTAATCCACCACAAATATATTTGTGGTGGAAGACAATTCATAGGAAAATGTGGAAATATGATGTTCATGAAAGTTTGAATGCTATAGACAAGTTTTGTTTGATAAAAAACGAACGGGTCAAAATTTTGTAGAAATATATAAAGCCGAAGGCTTAAAAGTTTTAGAAAAATTGTTAATCCGGGTGTCTAATTTTAACTCCATGTGAAGGAGAATCAAATTACGATCGCTTGGAATCGAATTTGAAGCAAAATGGACCTACGGTCGCAAAGTTATCACGATTTGTGCGATTAAGAAATCAAAGAAAAGCTGCAGAGTGGGCTACGGTGCAGACCGTGACCCACGGTCTGCAGCTGCTGAGTTTGGCAGAAAACACCCACCGTGGGTCACGGTGGGCTACCGTGGCCTGCGGCGGGTTTAACACCAAAAATATTAAATGTTTGTTTTGAGTTCCTGAATCCGTTTAGATGCGTTTCAAGATCTCATTAATTAACGTTTGTGATAAATTTACAATGTAGGTGTGATTTAATTATGTTGTGTTGTTTTAATATAAAAATGTTTTAATGAACCCGTATTTTCAAATGTATGTGTAAACGTAATTATACAATTATGGTCAAAACCATACGGAAATTGTTGAAAATAAGTAAGGGTCTTACAGATGTGTAAATTATAATAATACAGGAATATTAGATTTTAATAATCTCAACTATTTGTCGTTAGCCGTTAACAGTTTTAACTTAAAAATAACCAATAACAGTCCCAATTATTAACATATTGGTTTCCAATGGATCCTGACTAACAGAACCCTAACGTCGTTAGTCTCCGGTCACCAGAAAAAAAACGTTTTTGGCCGGAAAAAGGTTTTAAAAGGTACAATATAACGTTACAAAGAGGTTTGGGACGAAAATGTTGAGTTTTTCGACCAAAAAGTTGAGTTTTATGGCCAAAATGAAGTTTTCTTGCGAAAAAGAAGTTTTCCGACGAGCTCAATAACTGGGGCTTTTACTTGAAAAAGGTTCCTAAAGGTCCGTAATAATGTTATAAAGATGTTTTGTACGAATAGGTTGAGTTTTCCGGCAAAAAAACGTTTTTTCGGTGACTAAAAATTAACGGCATTAGGGTTCTGTAAGTTAGGACTCATTAGAGGCTAATATGTTAATAGTTGAGACTGCAAGTTGTTATTTTTAAAGTTAAGATTGTTATCGGCCAACAACTTATATTGAAAATTACTAAACTCCAATATTCCCTGTAATATATATATAAGTAAGTTAACATGGATGTGTGAAATAACCTTTTATTTATTGTAATACAAGTCAATTAGTTTTTTTGTTTCACCTAAATGAAAATTATTTTATGTGGGCAATTTTGGTATTTAGTTAGACAGTAGTATATACAATAAAAAATTCAGTCATACAATATTAAAAGAGTAAATTACGTTTTTGGCCCCTATAGTTATATCACTTTTACTATGTTAGCCTAAAATAAGAATTTTTAACATATCTGTCTTCATGGTCTCTATAACTAACCATTTTGACCCCTAAGTCTAACATATCTGCCCCCATGGTCTCTATAACCAACTATTTCGGCCCTTAATTAATTAACCAAAGTTGAAGGTTTGGTTAGACTTAGGGGGCCAAAATGATTAGTTATAGAATCCAAAGAGACAAATATATTAAAAAAATTATTTTGAGCTAATATATTAAAAGTGAACAGGGCAAAAAAACATAATTTACTCATATTAAAGTAAAAAAAGTGTCACAATTGACGGAGGCAAACGGAAATAGGGACAAACAAATATGAACAAAAAAACAAGTGTGCCGTTAGGTCAATTCATGTCATAAGCGTTTTGCGAATACCCATACATACACAGAGAATGAACATGCAATAAGTCAATTTTCCAGTGCAACAGTTGGTGGAAATAAATATAATATAATATTTCCTATTTTTTACATGTTTATTACAAATTATAATTACTCGTTTAGGTAAAAGATATATACTCCTGAATAAGTGGTTTTTATATCAATAATTGACTTTTGCTACAAGTAACCGGTGCTAATACTATGTGTTATGGTTTCACATAGATGAGGCGTAAGATCATAACATATGATCTAAGGCTATATGTTACTTTTTACAGTTTTACTGTCAGATCATAAATTGTCTCTTACATCACTAACATATCACCATAACTTTTTCACTCACTTGTTTTCACCTTTGAGGTTAATAATTTCACAAGTTTTTCATTATTCACTATCAATTAAAATTATATTTAAGCGGCGGCAACAATGGTGATTGCTTCAAGTGGCGGCGACAGTGGTTGATTCAACCGTGTTGTAGTGCACCTAATGAGTCGGCTGCTCACCACCCTCTAGATCTTAAGCTGACTGTTGAGCTTGTCCCGTCGGAAACCGTTTTGAATCATCTGATAAAAGTGTCAATTTGAAGATGATGATTTGATTTGGGGGAATCCGGCTTATCAATTCTATCACCTTCGTTCTACATCTCAACCGGAAAATCAATGATTAGCAGGCTTGTGTTTGTACAATTTGGTTGTTTGTGCTCATTCATAGCTTTTTAGCAAGAGATTAGGGTTTGTACGGTTGAATATGTTGTTTGAGCTTATTAGCATTCATATATACAATTTTATATTCTTTCTAAATCTGTTTGTCACATAATGTTGCATAAAGGGATGAATATTGTTTGCATTTTGGGATGAACCTGACTAGATTATCTGAACTTTTTATATTGTTTAGGAAAGTCGAGTGGTATAGAGCTTTCAATTTTTCTGATAATCTAAACTTTCTATTCGTCAGTTGACGAATGGAAGTAAAATTGAAGGTCGAAGATGAAGTGAGGCTGAAGATTAGGGTATTTCAAACATTTCACTAGTCAACTAACATATTATGTTAACAGGGACTCAATTGTTGAAATTCAACAACATTGGGGACTTGATTGTTCAGATTAAAAAAGTAGGGATTTAACGTGCAATCTGGTGTAACCTCAAGGACTCAAATTGTAGTTTGCTCTAATAAAATAATGTTGGTGTTCACTTTGAACCAATTTTAATTTTTGGATTCACTTTGAACCATGTATTCTTAATACCTTGCTCTCCTTTTGAACAATGACAAATTGCTTTTGGTTTGAGAGTAAAGGACAATTTTGTGGAAATGTCAAAAGGAAAAGTGGAAAAGTATAGCATGACAAAAATAAAGCTTTATGAAATGTGAAATTATAAAAATACATTGATTAAGAAATATAAAAGATGACCAAAATAAAGCTGTATGAGTTGTGAAATTATAAAAATACATTGATTATTAAGAAATATAATAAAAATACATTGATTAAGAAATATAAAAGATGACAAAAATAAAGCTGTATGAGTTGTGAAATTATAAAAATACATTGATTATTAAGAAATATAAAAGAGTATTCTAAACGCACAATCCAATTTTAAGTAGAAAACTATGATAATTACATAATCACATGCACCTATTACTTTAACAATAATACTCGAACCACATATCTGTCTCACAACCCCCCCCCCCCCTTTATTGACAAGCACGACATACATGCGATACACGGTTCTAACATATCAATGACCAAAAGTGGGTTGATGGTAAAAAGATCATTCAAATATCTTTGCTCAATAAAAAAATGTTTGTTTAGTATTTTGTTGTCTATGTTATAGGAGTTAATACTTCATATGTTGTATTCTGTTAGAAGTTTGGAATTTTAGATCTCTTTTTCTGATTAGTGTGGGCCTGTTGGGTTTTTTATTGACGGAAACACAAAGGTCTAACAACCATGACGACCCAGATACAGACTAACAGCCCGTTTAAGAGCCCAGGCCCATAAAATAAAATCTAGCCCTAGCTTTCAGTAGAATGAGTAAAATCCCGAATAATCTTCGATTAGTCTCCGATTAATCACTGATCAGAGTTCACCGATTAATCGCTAAGCAGTCAGTGATGGTCCTTTTTGGTCAAATTTTGGTCAGATCCCAGCCAAATTTTGACCAAACTAGCCGGTATCAAATGATGGTGATGATCGTCATGGTGATGCACAATGTGCTGTATCAAATGACGATCATGTCCCTCGTCATGTGTTTAATCTGTACTTTTATCACAAAATATGCTTTGTTGTGCGGGAACTGTTTGTACAAACGATATGAACTTTTAGTTATCCCAAAAATTTTGATCGATCTCGGCATGTCATTGTTCAAAACCTGATGCATAGTCTTGTGTAGGAGTCTTGAAGCCACACTTTATTTCACTCTTACATTACCACTTTATATCCTCCATGCATTAACTAAGCTATAAGACTGACTGCTGGCACAGATGCCAAGATCGAGGGAATGTCTCGTCGGATCGACCTGATAGATAACTTGATAATGTGGTTAGTTGATCGCGAGGTCAACATGCTATGTAGAAAGGGTTGTCGACCCTATATACTACCACTACCACCAACACGAGAGTATCTAGATCATGGCGAGACAGGTCAGGATCCTGGCCCGCCATAGTCGTGGTTGTTGACTATTTTTATATTTTACGCTTAGTTGTACTTTTTTCTTATGCATGTACAAACTGACTTATATTTTTACAATTTCAGTTGCTTGTATTTGTAATGTTTGTTTACATGTTTAGTCTGTTTGGTCGGTAACAATACTAATTTTACTTAAATTTTATAAAACTTGTTAAATCGATAAATATTGTATAGATGTTTGAAAACTAAAATATAAAACGATTCTATATGTGTCGTATGACCACTTTTTCTTAAATATCTATAAAACTTGCTAAAATGATAATTTTTGTATAAATGTTTGCAAAACTAAAAATATTTATACATTCGTGTAGACCAATACGCCACATATAGCCAATTCAAAGGCTGGCCAAGTTTGGGAAAGTTGAAAATATATTTCAGTTGCTTGTATTTGTAATGTTTGTTTACATGTTTAGTCTCTTTGGTTGGTAACAATACTAATTTTACTTAAATGTTTATAAAACTTGATAAATCGATAAATATTGTATATATGTTTGAAAAACTAAAAAATAAAACAATTCTATATGTGTCGTATGACAACTTTTTCTTAAATATCTATAAAACTTGCTAAAATGATAATTTTTGTATAAATGTTTGCAAAACTAAAAATAATTATACATTCGTGTAGACCAATATGCCACATATAGCCAATTCAAAGGCTGGACAAGCTTGGGAAAGTTGAAAATATATTTCAGTTGCTTGTATTGTAATGTTTGTTTACATGTTTAGTCTGTTTGGTTGGTAACAATACTAATTTTACTTAAATGTTTATAAAACTTGTTAAATCGATAAATATTGTATATATGTTTGAAAAACTAAAAAAATAAAACAATTCTATATGTGTCGTATGACAACTTTTTCTTAAATATCTATAAAACTTGCTAAAATGATAATGTTTGTATAAATGTTTGCAAAACTAAAAATAATTATACATGTCGTGTAGAACAATACACCACATATAGCCAATTCAAAGGCTGGCCAAGTTTTGGAAAGTTGAAAATATATTTTAGTTGCTTGTATTTGTAATGTTTGTTTACATGTTTGGTCTGTTTGGTTGGTAACATTACTAATTTTACTTAAATTTTTATAAACTTGTTAAATCGATAAATATTGTATAGATGTCTGAAAAACTAAAAAATAAAACAATTCTATATATGTCGTATGACAACTTTTTCTTAAATATCTATAAAACTTGCTAAAATGATAATTTTTGTATAAATGTTTGCAAAACTAAAAATAATTATACATGTCTGTAGACTAATATGCCATATATAGCCAATTCAAAGGCTGGCCAAGTTTGGGAAAGTTGAAAATATATTTTGGCCTATACGTCACGTATAACGCTATACGTTGCATACATGTATACCTAGCCGCCAGACAACATCCTCTAGCAACATTTTGTGCATTATATGTTGACATCGATACGCCACATATAACTCTATACGTGACACATAGGAGTCAAGGATGGAGTCAAGGATGTCCAAATAACCAAACCCTTTACCATTGGTTATGAACAAAAAAGGGAATTAATTAACCCCAACCTCTGCCCAACTGTGTTCTTCGGTATTGTTTTTCCGGTAATCTCCACTGATTGATTATTCTTTTCTTTAATTCCGTATGAACTACACAAGACTTGGCCTTCGTTATTACTCTACTTATCATTCCAACGGGATGTTAGTAACTAATGTATAACTCATATCTTAGGTGTAACACTGATATATATGAATGTTTTCCTTCATGGTTATATCATAAATCTTTTCCACCACATTTGAGAGTGTCAACAAGATCATAGTAAATCTTTTCCACCACATTTGAGAGCGTCAACAAGATCCTAGATTTGAGAAGTAGATTTGATATTGTATGAACATCGCATACTATCGTCGTATCAAAGGCAATCGTCGTTGTATCAAAGATAGGCATGTCATTAGACATGACTAAGTATTCTACACATACATTATACTTTAACTAGTGGGGTGTCCACGCGATGCGGCTGAGAAACATCACATTTAGATCGGTGATCTTAGGGATGTGCAGGGTGCGATTCGATTTGGTTTTGAGCCATAACCAAAACCAACTCTCAAGTAAGGGGTGGCATAGATAACTTCCCAAAAACATGAAAAACTTTAAAATGGCAAAACACGTGTACTATTTCATAACTTTAAAGAAATTAGCCGTTCAAATTTTTTTTTTAACTTTCTAATTTTTCTGTAACCCTACAATGTGTTAAAAATGATTACAAATATAAAAAGTCTTGTAAATATTACCTTTGAACTTGTGAAGAAAGAAAATGAAAGGATTTTTATTATTAAATGGAGAAGTTAATCAAATGACGTCTTAATTGTGGGGACAAATTAGGAACTACGGCATAGAACATTTGTACCTTATGCACCAAAATAAATACTACGCATCTTAAAATGGAGAGTAAATTATAATTGTATCCTCCTCAAATATTTTATATTGTCTTAAAATGGAGAGTAAATTATCAATTGTATTCTCCTCAAATATTTTATATAGTAGTTTAGATATAACTTGAAGAACAGGTTGCAATTAGGGCTGTAAACGAGCCGAACCGAACAAGGGTGGGCTCAGCCTCGGCTCGTTTAAAAATCGAATCGAGCCGAGCTCGCTCATCTTTCTTAATGAGCAGGAAAGTTGGGCTCGTGGCTCGGCTCGTCAAAAGCTCGGGCCAGCTCGTGGCTCGTCGAGCCGGCTCATTTGTTTAAAAAAATGTTTTTATTTTTTGTATTTGTTTTTCCGCATAATGATATACATAAAACCAGAAAACATATAAATAAAACATTATTTAGGCTAATAGAATAGTAATTTTTGGCGAACTACTAATTAAGACTATAGCTTAACAATCTATTTTTTCAATAAAAAATAACCATGTTACTAATTAAACAACATTTCTTAAATATATTATAATATACATGCATACACACATATATATAATTTGGGGTTTAATTTAAACGAGCCAAACGAGCGAGTCAATGGGCCAACTAACGAGCGAGCCACGAATAGAACCAACTTTTGCTCGGGCTCGGCTCGTTTAGAGCCCCGAGCCGAGCCAGCTCGTTTAAAACCGAGCTGACTTCGAACCATGCTTTTTTCCAACTTTTTTCGAGCGAGCTTCGAGTCACGGGCTTTTTGAACGGTCATAGTTGCAATGATTTGGCCATAATTAGTTTATGTTTAAATACGAAAGAGTAAACGTCAGTTTGAGTCCATGTGGTTTAGGCCAACTGACACCCTGAGTCCATATTTAGACTTATTTTGTAATTTGTATCCGGTATATTAAAAAATCCGGGGTATACTCAATTTCTTTTACCGTACATTCATGAACAATAAAAAAACGATAATAAATAAAGGAAGAATTACATATTTCCCCTTAGAAAACACCCTTAATTGCATATTTACCTAATACAAAACCAAAATAGCGTATGTCCCCTCCCTTTTTAACATTTTAGATAAAGAAAAAATTGCCCTTTTAAAACTGAAAAACCACATTAACAATTATCTCATCAGTTGCTTTGAGATTCAAACACATCGCCGACTGTTTAGCTTCCTCTCAGCGTTTCGATCTTTAGGTTCTGGTTGTAGGTTGTTTGATTTTGTAGTCAACGATTCCATTATATAAAGAAAATCTGGTAATTTAAATAGTATATTATATGAGGTAGAGGTTCCTCTAAAAAGACCAAAAGTGTGAGAAGAGTAAGAAAGAATCTCAACCATTAGATCTTTTTATCTAATGGTTGAAATCAATAGGGACCAAATTGTAAAATGTTTTTATTAGTTTGGACTGATTTGAAAATTGTATGGGCAATTGTGTCTTTTATATCCACCTGAAAATAGGAAACTGTAAATCAATGCCCTAAAATTACGAATTCTCTTTCTTCTTCCAGAATTCGAATCATCCTCCTCCTCTTCCAGAATTCGAATCATCATCATCAATAATCCATCTCGAATCTTCATCATCATCAGTTTACATCTCGAATCATCATCGTCATCATCATCGATACAACAACATCGACATCTCCGAATCAGGCCTGCTAGACACCACCGAACAACCATCGCAAGCCACCCACCTGCTTCGATCGGTTCCCATCGAGAACCACTCAAGTTGTCGCACCTCCGCCACCGGTCCGACCACTCTCCATCGTGTCGTTATCTCAGACGCCCACCATTACGGGTTGTAGTGTTATATCTTTTTTGTAACGTATTACATTGTTATGAACTATTGAATGGTGTTTTGCAGTGTCTTTAATAGTGTTATATATTATTGAATGATGTTATATACTTATCGAATGATGTTATATACTTACTGAATGGTGTTATATATTATTGAATGGTGTTATATACGTGCTGAATGTCAGTTGCAGTGTTATTCGTAGTGTTTTTATAGAGATCTTTAAAATAGTGTTATATACTTATTGAATGATGTTATATAATTATTGAATGGTGTTATATACGTGCTGAATGGTGTTTGCAGTGTTATTCGTAGTGTTTTATAGAGATCTTTAAATTAGGGTGGTGGTTATGGAGGGTTTTGAATTAATTAAATCAATAATAAAATTACTTGTTTACCTTTTCAAATTAATTTAGATTTAGGACACATGTCACTTCCATAATATTTCTCACAATTTTTTCACTTTTAACTTTTTTAGGATAAGTTTACCCTATTATATAAACCTATTTTTCGTGAATGATTGCTGTTGCAATTACAATGGATGTTTTGACGTTGGCCATTAAAATAATCTAAGAACCTGTTGTTTGTGATGGGCATTTTGAATTTGCAAAATCTATTAAATAATTGGTCAACTGATAATATTTTTTCCTTTTTCTTGGATACTGTAATAGGTATTTTTCATGGTAAGTGTGACTACGGATTGATTCTCATATTACTTGATAATTGATGAATCCATAGTCATGGAAAATCAATTATTAACGCGTAAAAATGAAAAACAATTGTTAAAATTGGGTAAGCATAAACATAGGCCTGTAAATATCCGAACGAATACGAACACAGGCATATTCGTGTTTGTTCATTTAATTTTAACCGAACATGAACACGAACACGAGCATATAACCGAACACATTTTTCTGTTCGTGTTCGTTCATTAAGAAATCGGGCAAGTTCGTGTTCGTTTATGTTCGTTCGTTTAAAGCCTAAACGAACAGTTCACAAACATAAACGAACACAAACGAACATAAACAAAAAAAAATAACTGAACATATTTGAATAAACATAAACAAACATAAACTTAACATGATTGAACAAACAAAAATTAAAATGATTGAACAAACATAAACGAACACAAATAAACTTAATTGAACAAATATAAACAACCGCAATTTAACATTAGTGAACACAAACAAATAAGTCTAATATATTACAATTCATCCGAAAACACATCTAAATTAGGGTTCATAGATACTCAAATTAAGTAGTTTTTTATATAAATATTAAGTAAGTGATGAGTTACGATCAAAGAAAAATTCTAAAATTTTAATTTTTATTACTAGAAAACTCAATTACTAAGTAGTTATATTTATATAAGTAGTTAGAAAACCTAATATTTATATAAATATAACTATTTATGTATTTACGAAAATTTAAACGAACGTAAATAAATGAATATAATCGAACATTCAGGAACATAAAAAGAACGTTCACGACCATAAATGAACGAACCTTAACGAACACTTAGGGACATAAATGAACGAACATAGGGTGTGTTCATGTTTGTTCATTTAATTAAACGAACACAATTTTTAGTTCGTGTTTGTTCGTTTATTAAATAAACGAACATAAAGGAACTTCCCGCATAACAAGTTTACGAACAGTTCATAAACGTTCAGTTTGTTTACAGACCTACATAAACATATGGAATATGGAATTTTAGTTAAAACTTACATTCTATAATTTTGTTTAATAAAATAAATTAAAATGGGTAAATTTGGCAAAGAATATAGAAGAATAAAAAATATACAAATACATACGGATTGAAGGAGACTGATCGGAGGTCAATTGTAGTGTGTGTTCGCCGAACATCGGCAGTCTCGCCAGTGGTTCACAATCGTCGGATTTGTTGTTCGGGCAGCAAGATGCTTAATTACTTGAGAAAGAGGATGCTTCTACTCCACTTTCATCACCATTGTTATATAACAGTGCTTGTAGGTTTTGTGATTACTCCCTACACCAATTAATCCCTACCCCTCATCGCTAATTGATACTATAAGATCGCTTGCCGGATGAACTTCACAAGACTTCCCCATCTTTATTACTCTACTGCTTCAACCTCTCATTTCAAACGAAGACTTCTGGGAGCCACCAAAGTGGATGATGCCCTCCAACTGTTTGATGAAATGCTTCAAAGAAAACCTCCACCTTCCATCGTCCAATTTACTAAGCTGATCACTGTTATTGTAAAGATAAAGCAATATTCCACTGCCCTTATGCTCTTGAACCAAATGAAGTTGATGGGTATTCCTGATAATGTCTATACTATCAACATCTCTATTAACTGTCATTGCCGGTTGAATCAAGTTGCTTACGGTTTTGCCTTGCTAGCAAACATCTTCAAGCAAGGTTATTCACCCAGTTTGGCCACCTATAACACTCTCTTAAATGGGCTTGTTCTTGCTGATCGAGTTTTTGAAGCAGTTGAGTTATTCAAGAAACTACTTAGAGAGAAAGTTTGTGAGCCTGATCAAGTTATGTATGGAACTGTTATTAATGGGCTCTGTAAAGTAGGTCACACTAGCAAGGCCCTTGAATTGCTCCGCTTCATGGAATCAGGTTCATGTAAACCAGTTGTAGAACACTACAATATAGTCATTGACAGCCTTTGCAAAGACAAAATGGTTGATAATGCATTACAACTATGTACCAATATGACTGAAAAGGGTGTCCTTGCAGACGTTATCACTTACAACTCTTTGATTCATGGTCTATGTAACTTTGGTCGAGAGACAGAAGCTGCACAAATGTTGAGAGATATGGAGGACCAAGGAATATCTCCAACAGTGGAAACCTTTAATATCTTGGTGAATTCTTTTTGCAAGAAAGGATCTGCAAAAGATGCAGAGCTTGCCGTACAAGCAATGGTACAAAGAGGTCTAAAGCCAGATGTATTCACTTATAGTGCATTGATTGATGGATATTGTTTACGTGGTGAAATGGATGACGCAGAGAAAGTTCTTGATGGCATGGTGAAGAGGGATATTGTACCTAACATCATCACATACAACAGCCTGATAAATGGATACTGTAAGAAGAAGCAAATTGATAAGGCCAGGCATCTCTTTCAAGAAATCCAAGACAAGGGTTTGATTCCTAATGTTATTACTTACGGTAGCATGTTACAAGGTTTGTTTCAATCCAGGAATCCTGCAGCTGCTAGAGAACTCTTTAACAAGATGCAAGCAAAGGGTGTGACTCCAACTGTATTCACTTACGGTATCTTGTTTGATGGTATGTGCGAGAATGGTGAGTGTTCTGATGCATTGGTTCTGTTCCGTTCTATGGGAAGCAACAAACTGATGAAAGACGTAAATCTGTATAATATCTTGATCAAGGGTTGTAGAAACTGTGGTAAGCATGACTTGGCAATGGATCTGTTTGACGAACTATCTTTAAAAGGATTGAAACCGAATGTTAGGACATATACAGTGATGATAAGTGTGCTTTGCCAACAAGGCTTATTTGGTGAAGCGAAAGAGTTGCTAAGAAAGATGGAAGAGAATGGTTGTTCGCCAAATAGCGTCACATACAATGTGATTGTTCAGGAATTCTTGAAGCAAAAAGCATTCGAAGAAGCAGAGATTCTTCTTGAGGAGATGATTAGCCGAGGTTTTTCTGTGGATTCCGCTACTTTTGAGATGTTGCTTCACCAAATCCCGAGCAAAGGACAAGATTCTCCTATGCGAACTATCATTCAGAAGCTAACAAACATTAAATAAAACAACTGATAACTTATATTAAACTCATAAAGTAGAGTGTATTTTTCTGCTGGTATTTGGAATATTTCTCATCCATGATATTATCATGAATGCCAATATGCAGTTGACCTTTATATAGTATTTGGACCGGCTCAAAGAAATATAATGACAGTGTGCAAAACTCTCTTAGAACCAAAATAGGACTGGACCAGACCAGACACAACGGAACCACCTATCTCTGATGTGATCCTCAGTTCAAGATTTGGGTTTTTAATTCTGCCGCTCCTCAGTTCAAGATTTGGGTTTTTTTCCATCACATTTGAGAGTGTCAACAAGATCCTGGATTTGAGAAGGGAGATTCGTATGAAAATCGCATACTATCGACGTATCAAAGGCAATCGTCGTTGTATGAAAGATAGGCGTGTCATTAGACATGACTTAAGTATACTACACATACATTATACTTGAACTAGTGGGGTGCCCACGCGACGCGGCGAGGAATGCAATATTTTGGTCGGTGAATTTAGCGATGTGCATGGTGCGATTCGGTTCGGTTTTTAGCCATAACCAAAACCAACTCTCGAGTAAGGGGTGGCATAGATAACTTCCAAAAACATGAAAAACTTTAAAGATGGCAAAACAATGTACCATTTAACGTATCAAAATGTTTAAACTTTCTAATTTTTCCCTTTTTTTATTTCTGTAACCAAAAAATGTGTTAAAAATGACTACAAATATAAAAAAAGTCTTGTAAATATTACCTTTGAACTTGTGAAGAAAGAATATGAACCGATGTTTATTATTATATGGCGTCTTAATTATCCTATTTTTTCTTCATGTTTATCCTCTATTATTCGGTGGCATCCTACTCCTAAAACGGGAAAAAATATAAATAAATTGCACTTCGGAGACGAACTTGAGCTGCAGCATGGGTGGCCCCTCGGCGACCTTTATGTCCGCCACCGGGTATATTAAGCATGTATCGAATTTTCTCTTTCATTTGCTTTAATGAATCTACCAAAACCGATCAAAATTCAGCCCTGGCAACACACGGATGGGATCTTACAAGTTAGCCTAATTAAAAAAAAATGATTTCATGCCCTAGACCCCATGTTTTAAAAACCGGTTTTAAATCACACCGGGTTTGGCTTAAAAATGGTTCAACTTCTTAAGTCGGGTTGTGCCTAATGGTTCAACCGGGTTTACACAGTTACATCCAGTTTTATGTACACTACCTACTAGCATACACATATATGATACTTCATGTATACATGTTGACTCACTAAGACTATATATTATATACACAAATCGTAATACTATCAACAACAACAAAAATTCAAAGAAAACAAAAATTAAATGACCTACCAATCAAGAACCGGAGTCTGGAACGAACTGAAGTGATAAACTATGAACGAACAATGACGATGGAAGTTTGGAACGAAATTGGTGGATGAAGATGGAAGTCTGGACGAACGATGGAGCGATGGAAGTCTACAACAAGTCACGATGATGGAGTGATGAAGCAGGTTTTGAGTTTTGATCAATGGAGATGGAATATTGAAAGTCATTACTCGCTAGGTTAAAACTGGGGAGTAAACATGGCGATGAGCCGATAAAAAGTAAAAATCCAAACCCAAAATCTAACCTGGGCCGACACCGATATTGTGGTTCAAACCGGTATACCTTGATTTTAACGGTTGTACAAAGTCAATGTCATTTGCCCTATTTACCAGGGCGTGTATCATACCCATTTACATACGGCACCGATGATACCAGTTAACCGGCCGGTATTTACCGGTTTTTAAAACACTGCCCTAGACAACCGAAGTAAGCGGGTCAAAAACAGGGGTCCGAAGATTTCAAGCATTTGAGATTGCAGCAAGATGCTTAATTTCTTGAGAAAGAGGATGCTTCTTCTCCACTTTCATCACCATTGTTATATAACAGTGATTGTAGGTTCTGAAACTACGTCCTGCACCAATTAATCCCTACGGCTGATCTGAAAATTGACACTTGCCGGATGAACTGCACAAGACTTCCCCATCTTTATTACTCTACTGCTTCAACCTCTCATTTCAGCCGAAGACTTCTGGGAGCCACCAAGGTGGGTGATGCACTCCAACTGTTTGATGAAATGCTTCAAAGACAACCTCCACCTTCCATTGTGGAATTTACTAAGCTGATTACTATTATTGTAAAGAAGAAGCAATACTCCACTGCCCTTATACTTTTAAAGCAAACGAAGTTGATGGGTATTCCTGCTAATACTATACAATGAACATCTCTATCAACTGTCATTGCCGGTTGAATCAAGTTGCTTATGGTTTTGCCTTAGTAGCAACCATTTTCAAGCAAGGTCATCCACCCGATTTGGCCACCTATACACTCTCTTAAATGGGCTTGTTCTTGCTGATCGAGTTTTGAAGCGTTGAGTTATTCAAGAAACTACTTAGAGATAAATTTTGATCCTGATCAGTTATGTATGGAACGTTATTAATGGCCTCTGTAAAGTAGGTCACACTAGCAAGGCCCTTGAACTACTTAGATTCATGGAAGCAGGCTCATGTAAACCATGTGTAGAACAGTACAATGCAGTCATTGACAGCCTTTGCAAAGACAAAATGGTTGATCATGCACTAGAGCTGTTTGCCAAGATGACCGAAAAGGGTGTCCTTGCAAACGTTATCACTTACAACTCTATGATTCATGGTCTATGTAACTTTGGTCGAGAGATAGAAGCAGCAAAAATGTTGAGAGACATGGAGGAGGAAGGGGTATCTCCAGGAGTGGATACCTTTAATATCTTGGTGAATTCCTTTTGTAAGAAAGGATCCGTAAAAGATGCAGAGCTTGCTGTACAAGCAATGGTACAAAGAGGACTAAATGCAGATGTAATCACTTATAATGCACTAGTCGATGGATATTGTTTGCGTGGTGAAATTTGATGAAGCAGAGAATGTTATAGATCGTATGATGAAGCAGGATATTGTGCCCGATATCATCACCTATAACAGCCTGATAAATGGATACTGCAAGAAGAAGCAAATTGATAAGGCCAGGCATCTCTTTCAAGAAATCCAAGACAAGGGTTTGATTCCTAATGTTATTACTTACGGTAGCATGTTACAAGGTTTGTTTCAATCCAGGATCCTGCAGCTGCTAGAGAACTCTTTAACAAGATGCAAGCAAAGGGTGTGACTCCAACTGTATTCACTTACGGTATCTTGTTTGATGGTATGTGCGAGAATGGTGAGTGTTCTGATGCATTGGTTCTGTTCCGTTCTATGGGAAGCAACAAACTGATGAAAGACGTAAATCTGTATAATATCTTGATCAAGGGTTGTAGAAAATGTGGTAATCATGACTTGGCAATGGATCTGTTTGACGAACTATCTTTAAAAGGATTGAAACCAAATGTTAGGACATATACAGTGATGATAAGTGTGCTTTGCCAACAAGGCTTATTTGGTGAAGCGAAAGACTTGCTAAGAAAGATGGAAGAGAATGGCTGTTCGCCAAATGCGTCACATACAATGTGATTGTTCAGGAATTCTTGAAGCAAAAAGCATTCGAAGAAGCAAAGATTCTTCTCGAGGAGATGATTAGCCGAGGTTTTTCTGTGGATTCCGCTACTTTTGAGATGTTGCTTCACCAAATCCCGAGCAAAGGACAAGATTCTCCTATGCAAACTATCATTCAGAAGCTAACAAACATTAAATAAATCAATTGATAAGTTATATAAAACTCCAGGCCAGTGTTTCAAAGCATAGTGTATTTGTTTTCCTGTTTACTCTAAGTTAGAATCTCACAGTGTATACTCTAGTTTGCTTTTATGTTTTTGAGATTTTCTCCTTTATAGTTTCGTAAATCTTAAGCATGGTGAAAGGTTGCAGTCGGGTGGCTAACACGTCAAAATGGGTTTAGGGCGAAACGCGTTCGGGTCAAATTGTCAAATGGGTTCTGACCAAAATGATTTTGGAATTAAACAGGTCATTTAAAAAAAATATGGAGCCCCACTAGGCATACATGTTGCGTTGAGCTGTCTTGTAGTCGGTATTTCATACTTCCGTGACCCACTCGTTCGTCATGGCCACTACTTGGAGAATCCGGTACACGTGGAACCTGAAAGTGTTTGAAGGCCAATTCCTCCCGGTACAAAAGACGGTGGACCTAATACAAGAAGACGCATTCGTTTGGTTAAGTCATAGATCTAATATTGCTTCCCCTGCGTGGGATAATTGGCTTCATTTTGATGTTGTAAGTCTTCTTTAATTCTATTTTGGTTCTTTTGTTTCCGGACTTTGATGTTTTTTCAGCTTCTCGTTGGGCGCGCTCTCCTCTCTCTATATATAGATTAAAAAAATGTTTCATTCACCTTTAATTATGCATACCGTCTTTAATGTTCACTCAACCCTCACACTTTTTTTTTAACCCTGGGCTTATAGCTCAGTGGTTGGATAATTGTGACAAACCCACCGAGGGGGGTTCGATCCTGAACCACACCCAGGTTTTAATCCGACTGTTACTTCAGCGAGGAATCTCGTGTGGAGGCAGTACGGTTTGATTCCTAACGTTATTACTTACGGTAGCTTGTTACAAGGTTTGTTTCAATCCAGGAATCCTGCAGCTGCTAGAGAACTCTTTAACAAGATGCAAGCAAAGGGTGTGACTCCAACTGTATTCACTTACGGTATCTTGTTTGATGGTATGTGCAAGAATGGTGAGTGTTCTGATGCATTGGTTCTGTTCCGTTCTATGGGAAGCAACAAACTGATGAACGACGTAAATCTGTATAATATCTTGATCAAGGGTTGTAGAAAATGTGGTAAGCATGACTTGGCAATGGATCTGTTTGACGAACTATCTTTAAAAGGATTGAAACCAAATGTTAGGACATATACAGTGATGATAAGCGTGCTTTGCCAACAAGGCTTATTTGGTGAAGCGAAAGACTTGCTAAGAAAGATGGAAGAGAATGGTTGTTCGCCAAATAGTGTGACGTACAATGTGATTGTTCAGGAATTCTTGAAGCAAAAAGCATTCTAAGAAGCAAAGATTCTTCTCGAGGAGATGATTAGCCGAGGTTTCTCGCCTGATTCCACTACTTTTTCATTTAAAGCTTTGCTGGTATTTGGAATATTTCTCATCGATGAAAATATCATGAATGCAATTGATCTTTATATGGTATTTGGTTCGGCTCACAGATATATAATCGTCTATTTCTTGTTGCATTTCTTGGTCTGCAGAGTGTAATTCTCAAAAAAACAGGAAATTATGCTTTTCCACTGCTCATTGTTTACATGTGAAATCGGTTACTGTGAATTGTTAATTTGTTTAGTTTTCCTATTAGTTACATCCTTTCGGTAATTATCCGCTGTCTATTTAGGTGCTACTGAACTTTTTTTGAAAAGGAAAATGTCATCTTCAAAACACGTTTGGGCCAAGTTAGGTTCACGTCAAAGGGGGTTCTGACCAAATTGAATATGGATTAAAACGGGTCATTTTAAAACATATATCAATTTGTATCGCCGTGAGGCATATACTATAAAAAACTAGGATTAAAAACTAATTGAGATAGTGTTTGTTTAACTCAAGGGTGCCACAACAAACCAAATGTTAAGTTGGGGGTGGTGGGCGTCAAAGTGATACTTGGGGGTGGCAGCTGCCAATAGTCAATAAGTTGAGGGTGATAAAATCTAATAACCCTATATTATAAAAAATAGCATGGCGTTAGAAAAGAACAATACAACTGAAACACGAAACAATCAAACCAAAACAGAAGGATAACGACATACTAACAACCTCCACCTTATCATCCAATCCAATAAGCAAATAAAGTTGGATTTTTTTTTGAACGACAAATTTGGATTACTGACAGACCACTGGAGTATCATCGTGCCACCAACGGAACCACCCGATCATATCCATCTCCACTAGGCAAAATGCCTATATACCAATTCAGGAGGAAACCCAATAACTACCATTGCTGCCTAAATCAAGTTACTTATGGTTTTGCCTTACTAGCAGCAGTTGTTGAAGAAACACGAGTGTCAAGACGCAGAAAATACTCTCGAAGAAATGATTAACCGAGGTTTCTTGCCTGATTCTACTACTTTTTCGATGGTGCTACACCTAATTCCAAATGTAGGACTAGATTCTCGTATGTAAACTATCGCGTTTTTGCAGTTTTTTTTATTTTTTTATTTTTAAGGTGTTACATAATACTAATGCATATGAACAATTTTCCAATCTTGTGTATGTTGTGTTAATTTACTTAAGGGCATTTTAGAATCACTTACAAGGCCATTTAAAGGCGAAAAAAAAATCTAGCAACAGAATTCGAACGATTCTTCCGTCTGTTAACCGTAGCGTTTTGAATTCTCGCTAAAGAATACGCCTCGTTCAACGTCTTCGGTTTACACATTCTAACGGGACCCGCAATTTCCGAACTTAAACCATGAACAAACATACACACCGCCTGCGCTTCGTTAACACCCGACACCTTATTCAGAAGCGAATCAAACACATCACAAAAGTCTTCAAGTCCTCCTGTTTGCTTCAGCGATATCAAGTCTTCAAACGCGTTTTCCACTAACGAATCAGCAAACCGCTGTATAACATCTTGTTTATAATCTTCCCATACTATATCCTTAATTGTAACATTTCTAGCTTTCAAATGACCTTGATGCCATTGTAACGCTTTACCTTCTAAATAGATCACCGCGATTTCTAACTTTAATCGTTCTGGAGTTTCATCTACGGTGAAAAAGTGTTCTGCTCGGTAAATCCAGCCGTTTACATCTGATCCGTCGAATTTTGGGAATTCGAGTTTAGATAACCTTGTGGATGTATGTGAACGGTCCGATTTTGTAATTTGATTGTTGATCTCGTCGTCTAATGAGCCTTTGTTGGTTAATTGATCTGTTAATGTCGCTAAAGTCGACTGGATTGATGAATTTGATACGCGTAAATCTTCGATTGTGGTGGTGAATTGTTGGATCATCTTATCGTGTTCCTTAACCAGTTCTTCTAGCTCTTGATTACGTGTTTTTGTCGCCATGATGGGATTGAAATTGGATCGAATCGCAGGAGATTGCTCTCTGGTAACAATGTTAAGCACAGATTAGAGAGAGAAACGTTTTAGAGAGAGAGACCCTAACAAAGCAAGGTCGTTATGACATGCTCAACTCATTGTAACGAACTTTTAAATTTTGCATACTAAACACTATAGTCCCTGGACTATTACAAAATCACTATCTAGTCCCTAGACTTGTTACAACAAACTATGAAAAATTACAAAACAGTCCTTCAGTTATCCAAACAACTAGGGATGAGCTCGTAACCAACCGGTGCTGGTACCAAAAATCCTCAAAAATGGTTTCGGCAAAGAATATACACGGTACGGTACAGTCAGTTGCCAGTATTTAAAGTAAAAACGGTACCGAATTGGTACGAAAATGCCAAAAGTCGATACCAAATTGGAACGGAAAATATTTCGTTCGAAAATTCAGTCCTAATACCGGTTTGACATCAATACCTGATACCATTCCTCATCTTTACAAACAACTAAACATCGTAACACTATTATAACTTCAGTTGCTCAAGTGTTTCTTTACACAAGTCAAGTGATTTTTATTACAATCAAATAATTTTTACTTTACAATTAAATAAGAGTGTTAAAAGACTTGCAATATTCTCATCGAAAAGTCAAAGACACAATACTTACTTTTAGCTGAGGTAAAGTAAGAATCCTTACCTTATTTATTTATTTATTATTTTTTTTTTGCAATTTGACACCGAAAATTAAGTTTTACAAATTTTCTAAAATAGATTTTTAGGAGGTTGGTACGGCTTTCTATTAAATTCGTGTATTAAGAGATTAGCTCTCCAGTTTTTATTATTATTTATTTGTTTTCTTTTGGGTGTGTTAAATTATCACTTGTATGTGTATCTATATGTTGGAATTGATTTTAGAGTTGAAGAGTTACTGAAAGCAACCTCTTGATCCTTTGAGATAGAGATAAATCCTCCCTACAAGCTACATCTCATCAGCTCGGACCTAACCAATAGCTTTATTATGAGTGGAATTATACCAGGTATTGTTGTTTATCTGGCTGGTATTTAAAGTTTGGCTTGGGGATAAACAAATTTTAAGTAGAATCACATTTAACTCAAAATGTGGTAGTTTTTTTAGATAATTACTTTGGTTTTAGAGACATCTATGACATATAAAAAATATATAAGAACAAAGTATATATAGAATCAATATTTATACATATAAAAATTATGAACAAAATATATCATAGAAATTTATACATAACATTTACTAAAATTGTAAAGAAAAATAGTAAAATATAAACTGGGAAGATCTTTTTGTATAATAACAGGTGTCAAAAGAGCTCAAAACTTGAGAAGAAGCTCCACTTTCACTATCGGAAATTGAAACTGAAACAAAGTTGCTTGTCGATGAGCTGCACAAGATTTCGAATTTGTTGTTACTCTGCTACTCCCTCAACCCACCATTTCAATCAAACATTTGTCTCTCTCAAACATGCTTCTGGACCCACCAAGGTCAATGATGCCCTCCAACTGTTTGATGAAATGCTTCAAAGACAACCTCCACCTTCCATCATCCAATTTACTAAGCTGATCACTGTTATTGTAAAAATGAAACATTATTCCACTGCTCTTTCACTCTTTAAGCAAATGAGGTTGATGGGTATTCCTGCTGATCATTATACAATGAACATCTCTATTAACTGTCATTGCCGGTTGAATCAAGGTGCTTATGGTTTTGCCTTACTAGCAACCATCTTCAATCAAGGTTTTGCACCTGATTTGACTACCTATAACACTCTCATTCATGGGCTTGTTCTTGCTGATCGGGTCTTTGAAGCTGTTGAGTTATTCAAGAAACTGCTTAGAGAGAAAGTTTGTGAGCCTGATCAGTTTATGTATGGAAATGTTATTAATGGACTCTGTAAAGTTGGTCACACTAGCAAGGCCCTTGAACTGCTCAGGTTCATGGAATCTGGCTCTTGTAAACCAGGAGTAGAACAGTACAGTGTTGTCATTGACAACCTTTGCAAAGACAAAATGGTTGATCATGCACTAGAGCTGTTTGCCAAGATGACTGAAAGGGGTGTTCTTGCAAACATCATCACTTACAACTCTTTGATTCATGGGCTGTGTAACTTTGGTCGAGAGACAGAAGCTGCAAAAATGTTGAGTGATATGGAGGAGGAAGGAGTATCTCCAGGAGCGGATACCTTTAATATCTTGGTAAATGCCTTTTGCAAGCAAGGATCCGTTAAAGATGCAGAGCTTGACAAGTCATGCTTCGAAAAGGTCTGGAACCAGATGTTGTCACTTATTAGGGGTGAGCATGGTGCGGTTCGGTTATTGCCTATAACCGAAACCAAAACCGCACACTTCGGTTATCAAAAAATCATACCGTTCGGTTTCGGTTAACGCGGTTTCGGTTAATTGGTTATATGCGGTTTCGGTTCGGTTATAGGTCGGTTATTTTATCGTTTATAAAGTTAGGCTTTAAATGTGTGGGTTATGCAAAATTCATGCGTAAAAAATAAATATACACAGTTAAAGTTTGCAAAATTATCAATTATATTTTACTTCCACATGCATACTGAATTCCAAAAATAAAAGTAACACGTGTTATGTGGAAGTATACATACGAACACAAAGTGTCTAGAGTTTTAAATTCAATGAGGTTGGGTCATGGTTAAAAGACTTAAATACTTCACCAAAAAAACATATGGATTGGGCCATGGTTAAACACTTAAACAATAACTTAAAAACCTATGGTCTTGCGGATTCGAACATGTTTAAAACATTCGGTTCGGTTCGGTTATTTGCGGTTATGAAATTAATAATAACCATAACCGAACCGCAACATGCGGTTATTAAAATATAAATAACCGACCCTTCGGTTATTTCGTTTCGTATTCGATGCGTTTTTCCGGTTATTTTGGTTTCGGTTCGGTTAATTCGGTTTTGTGCTCACCCTATCACTTATAGTGCACTAATCGATGGATACTGTTTACGTGGTGAAATAGAGGAAGCAGAGAATGTTGTAGATCGTATGATGGAGCAGGATATTGTGCCCGATATCATCACCTATAACAGCCTGATAAACGGATACTGTAAGAAGAAGAGAATCGATGAGGCCAGGCACCTATTTCAAGAAATCCAAGACAAGGGTTTGATTCCTGATGTTGTTACTTACAGTAGCTTGTTACAAGGCTTGTTTCTATCAGGGCATCCTGCAACAGCTATAGAACTGTTTAACAAGATGCAAGAGAAGGGCCAGGCTCCAAATATATACACCTATCGTATCTTGTTGCATGGAATGTGCAAAAACTCCCAGTGTTCTGATGCTTTGGCTCTCTTTCGATCACTGGGGAATGAAGAATTGATGAAAGATTTAGACTTGTATACTATATTGATTGACTTTTGCCTCAAATGTGGGAAGCCTAACGTGGCTATGGATCTGTTTGATGAACTTTTATCAAAAGGACTGAAACCGGATGTTAGGGCCTACAGTGTGATGATACGTGTGTATTGCCAAGAAGGGTTATTTGTTAAAGGTAAAGAATTGCTTAGAAAGATGGAAGAGAATGGTTGTTTGCCAAATAGTTTCACATACAATATTATTGTTTGAGAGTTATTGAAGGAAAACGAGTGTGGAGAAGCTGAGATATTTCTTGAAGAGATGATCAACCGAGGTTTTATGCCTGATCACGCTACTTTTGAGAATTTACTAGTCCGGATCCCAAATGTAGGAAAAGATTCTCGTTTGCGAACTACTGTTCTAAAGCTGATAAGTGTTAAAAAGAAAAGACGTCAAGAGTACTTAATCTAACATCTCTGTTCATTTCTCGAACTTTGCGAAATCCAGTTTGGGTGTTTGCTAATGGTTGTAGATTTCTTGCTTGTTTAAGTTGCATAGAACATGATTATCATAATTTGTTACTAACCACAAGTCTTCTAACGTCCAACATACATAAAGTTCTAATATTTATAATAATGAATGAATGGTAAAAGTTTTTTTAGTTGCCTTTTTACTTTAATTTAACTGTTCTATATTTACAAACTGATATAGTAATTAGTTAATTAAATATGCTATATGAATCTATTAAGAATTATACTTTCTCTGCATTTTAAAAGTTGTATTATGAAGTATTTGACATAACGCCATATGTAATGGAGCGTGATAGTGATTGTGAAAGGCACGGCACGTAGGCGCCAGCTAGGCATGAGGGGTGACCCCTCTTAATTAGTATCACTAACATATGTAATGGAGTGATCACACTCACACTCCCTCACAGATGAGGGTCACACTACCCCCTCTCACGCTCACAATTATAAAGACCGTCAGAAATGACTCGACACATGAGATGTGCACATAGTTGAGTAAAAGAATGTTCCTCTTTGGACGAGGGCGCCATCAATGCACCCTTTGTGATTTAAATGTGTATAAATGCGTTAACTAGTTGATTCTTTAAATGGTGTTTGATAAGTCCGATTCTTGATTGAGAAACATCCTAATTTAACTCGTTATGATATTAATGATAATTTATGTCTCATGTTCAATGAGACGTTACTTGTTAGTAACAAATGTATAACTCATGAAAAATAGTATAACATGCTACCTTTAGCTCAGTTGACCCTTTAAAATGAAGCACAATAGTGTGTTATCTTCTTTGGCTACAAAGGAATGATAAATCCACTTGAGGTTGTAATAGTGGTATTAAGTTTTCGCTCATGGTTATATCTCATAAATTTTTTCACCACATTTGAGAGTGTTGATCAACAAAATCATGAGTATTCTGCACATACATTATACTTGAATAACATTGACTTTAAGTATATACAATAAACCAAGATCACGTGGATCGGTGGATGCATCAACGAGTGGAAAAATCCATTCATGTCGGAGCTAGAATATCAACATATGTACTGCTAATGCATTGCAGGGCAAATCTCCCTTGGCGGTTAGTGTTAGTGAATGACTTACTAACTGCCGAAGGAGTAATTACCCAGTAATGCATTCATACACTTAAATAACGGTCGAAGGAGTAGCTACTTAGTAATACATTCATACACTTAAACAACCTTTTAAAACACTTCTCTGATGCAACTTTCTATCGGTTTCCAAACAATTTATAAGCTAACCAGAAGTATACACAAGCTATATGCTAGCATATACTTCGCACATCCTTATCTCTTTGCTAGACATTAAATTGACAATGTTCTTGGATAATACTTTTATGCCAATGTACTTTTATTAAACGTCCAACTCAAAAGGATAAATAAATAGTGAACAACTCATTACTTATTGTTTCTTTTCCTTTATTGCAGAAAAGGATTTGACATCCACAAAATCACTTAAAGCTGTTCTTGGTCAAGACTGAAAATATTATTCTTATGTTACTAACACATTGGTATACATCAGGAACATTTTGAGAATAAGTTTATAGAAAATGTTATATGCTAAATAAAAAAATTTATGTTGCCATAATAGTGTGTGTGTGTATATATATATATATATGTATATGTATATATATGATATATTATATATATGTATATCTCTATATATGCTATGGAGAACTGTTATCACGATTTATATTATATTCTTTCCTTTAAATTGTCGTATATTCACCTGCTTGTCGCAAACTGAAAATTTATGTCAAGTTTACTGAAGTATTAGTATGTTATTTAATTCATTAGTGTATTTGAAAATGTAACATCATTTCCACTATTACCTTTTAGGGGCTTGGTTGAGAATAAAGTGAGTGCTATTGAGGTTACACGTTGACGTGTTTTTTTACCCTTCACACCACCAAAAGAGTAGTAGTAAAGGCTTTTGTGTAATTATTTTTATTTTTTTTAATTTTATATTTGTTTATTAATATAAATATGTAATTCAATATAATTAAAAAATATGTAATAAGATAATATTAAAGGCCATCGTTGGATATGACGTGATACATGAAACACGTATGTAGTCGAGTCAAAAAGTGTTCATCTTGTTTGGACGTGAGAGCGACATCTATGTGCCCTTATGATATATATATGTTCATTTTATTTTTTTTAACTTTTTTATTAAGACGGTTTCTACAAACATATGTTTATATGCAAAAGCTTAAAAAATTATGTACAAATAAGGTTTTTATGAGTTTTTCACACGTAAAACTTGTTCACTCCTTACTTTTTGTGGATCCCCAATAAACTTCTACATATGTTTGATAAATCTAATTATTGATTGAGAAACATAGTAATTGAACTCGTTATGAGATTAATGACGATGCATTCCATGTCTGTCCGGTAAAATGTCGATAACTAAAGTATAAGTTATTAAACAAAATGACATTTTCGTGATCATCAAGGGCGGTTGGTAAATCTCAGGGGGTCTCTTGGAGGAGAAATAACAAAATTAATAATAAGAGTAAATTGCTATTTTGCCCCTAAGGTGTAGTCAGTTTAACTCTTTCAACTCAAAAATGATTCTTTTGACATATCAGACTCTAAAGTTGTATTATGTAACGGTTTTGGCTTCTAAGACACCTTTCCCACTGGATCAATGTGCTTAGCCCTACTAAAAAGTTTTATAAAACTGAATTACAGGGTAAATCTCCTTTGGCAATTAGAGGTAGCATGGTGCATACTAACTGCTAAAAGAGTAATTGCCCGACAATGCACCAATACCCTTAGCAAAGATACTAGATGTTGAATATCGTTATCCCTTTGAAATTCTTATATAGGGTTGCAAGAAACATCATGTTATAGCATATCCTAAGCACATCCCCTGTCTCTCCTACTGTAAATTCTCATGGTATCAATGCCCACAAAATGTGGTTCGTTTTATTTTAGTTATTTTGAGTGGCCCTTTGGGTTTCAAAGAGACATGAAAATAAGATGCAAAAGATGTTATACTTGAAGGAACCAAGAGTGGTGGAAATATGTATAAGATCCTTGTACGTTCTTGCTATAAGATTCGAATGGTACACAAAATAAAAAATCACATACATGACCAACATATTGACCATATTTTCTTAATCCAATGTAGACATATATACGTACAAAATTAAAAGATAAGGAACGAAGATATGTATATCCTTTATTCCTTTAGAGAAGTTATTTCCACATAATTTTCTTTATAGGTTTTTAACGACCTATACATGTGTTCCACATATAGCATAAGTGATGCTACAACTTTCTGAGTAAAAGTTTTGATATTATCTTCAAGCCAGTCACTACTACACAAGGTGTAACAACCTGACTTTTCCGGTTGTTCTGTTATTACCGTTTATTCCGTTGTAACCGCTTGTAATCCGATATTCGATATATATATAAAGTGGTTTATGTTATTCTAAATACATTTTCATAACACATCATCACTGTTGCACACTTAAACGCTTTATACTCGCAACGCTAACGCAACACGAATCGCAGATAGTTATGTTATTTTATGTGCCGAGTGTGTTTGTTTGTTCGGTACTCGCTCACGCCTTCGACCTCACTTATCACACTAAATCGCAAACGCAGTTATTTATATTGGTTATGTTATGCTGTGTGTTATGTATGTCTATGTTTTAGATACTTTATACTCGCTCTCGCTCTCACTCGCTCGCCTCACGCAGCAACTCGCTCTCACTCGCTCGCTCACGCAACTCGCTCTATCGCACTATCATGTAATGCAACACTTAATACCTCGCTAAAACACTTAACGGAACAAAACGAACAAATATGAAAGATAACATCGAGCGAAAACAGCCTAGACACGAACCAGACTCACTCGCACGAGTACCCACTCGTACGAGTGAAGCCTGGCTCGCACCAGGTTCCCCACTCGCACGAAGACTCGCTCGTACCAGCCACCCACTTTTATGAGCCACCTTTCATGCTCTCCCTTTCTCCTATAAATACCACACTTAACACACGCACTCCTACTTGCTGTCACTCGCATGAAATCTACTCTATACGCTTTTCTCTGTTTCCAAGTAAGAAGATTATGATTTCCACGCGAATCACAACGATTTTGCACGAGATTATCTCTGATTTCATCTAAACATCTCTGTTTACGAAATCTTCATATTTTTCATAAAACGTTCTGTTTTTATCAAGTATTTACACTTAAACGAGTATGTTGAGCTAGCTTTGGCTTCTCAAGATTAGAAACTAGCTCACCAAGTGTTGATCCAAAGAAACTGTTTTAAAACTCGATTTCTACACTAAAACGGACTAAAACCGACATATGTTTCGTTCACTAGATAGCGGGACGAAGCAGTGTCGAAACTATCTTGAATTGGACTCGAAATTACGTCTGTTCCAAGCGAAAACTCAGTTTTGATTCCACAGAGACGCAAGAACAGTCATTTGTGATAACTGGACTGGCTCGCACGAACCACTTCGTTTTCGTATGGCCCAGTCCGAGTTTCCACAAATGACTCACTCGCTCTAAAGACCTCCCCAAGTTTTGGTTTGCTCAGTAGCTTAAGGTTGGAAGGATGGACACTCGATTTCCCAAGAAACGACAGGAAGACACTTGATTTTGGACTCGAAAACAGGTCACCCGCACGAGCAGTCGCTCATACGGATGATAACTCGCACGAGGGTGATGCCTCGTACGAGCCGTCACTCGTACGGACGATGACTCGCCTAAGGGTGATGCCTCGTGCGAGCGGTGCTTCGTACCACCCACTTGTTGTCCCCACGACTCTCTGTTCAACCATTCAGCACTATCGAAGACTGATGCAATTCTGTTTCTACACGCGGGCTCTTGTTGATACTCTCAAGGGTGGTGGAAAACATCTATGATATAATCATATATGAAATCTTAGGGCTACCGACCATTCTAACAAGCTTAAGTCTCAAACTTGTCTTGAATTGAGTCCCGGTGGTTTCTAATCTTAACTTTTAAAGTCCAAAAGACAAAGTCCGTTAGATTTTCTTAGTTAGTTTTTTGTAAAATTACTAAAATGCCCTAACCACTAAAAATAAAACTATATATATAAAAATACGCATATCCCTTACCACCTATCATATAACCCCACCATGAACCACCATCTACAATAACAACCAAACTCGTAACAGTCACCATCCACATCCATCTTCATCTTTGTTTAGCCTACTTAACAACACCACTGGTAAGCACTCTCTTACTTCGACTTCACTACCTAAAACAACACTTGTTTCTTTTCAAAGTAACCCAATTTTCGGGCTCGACCCCAACTTTTAGGGGCGGGTTCAAGAGAATCATGATCGTCAAAAAGAGATTGGGACATGCCTAGACGGGGGTGGGTTCAAGAGAATCCTGATCGTCAAAAAGAGATTGGGACATGCCTAGACGGTAGATGCAACATTGATTATAATAATGTTACTTTTTACCGTTGTCTATTTTTATGACCCACTTAATTTATCTTATTTTAGCATATCTAATAAGGTGTTTCTTATCTATTCATATGGTGAACGGTTTAAATCCTATAAGATGTATGTATAAGAGTTAATTAATTATAGAGTAAAGTCTTTTTTAAGTCCCAGTGGTTTAGTCATTTTAACTACCTGAGTCCAAAACTCAAATATGTCTTGATTTGAGTCCAAAGGGTTTCTAATCTTAACTTCTTGAGTCCAAAAGATAAATTCTTTAGATTTTCTCCGTTAAGTTTTATGAAATTATTAAAAAACCCTTAACATTGAATCGTGAAACACCTACACATGCATCTACTCACCTTCTCTCTCTCTCTCACACACACACTCCACTCACACACTTATCTCTCTTTCTCTCTCTCCCCTCTCTCTCTCTCTATATATATATATATTAAATATATATATAATATTATATATATATATATAATATATAATTTTATATATATATATATATATCACACACCGTTAGGGAAAAAGAAAGTAGAGAGAAATAGTTAGAGAGAGATGGTAAGTGAGAGAAGGAGGCCACCGGCCGGCTGGCCGACCGACTGGTTTTGCCAAAAAAGAAATGAGGCAGAAATGTCAGTGATGGAGGTTGGTGTGATATAGATGAAAACGATGAGTGATGGGGTTGTACGGGTTGTGAACGACGACGACGGTGTTCGCGAAAGAAGAAGATAATGACGGCGGTGGTTGGGGTTAACAATAGTGATGGTGGTGACGGTTGAAGGCACTAATGGGGTACTTAGGGTTAATGATGATGGTGTTGAAGGTGGTGGTTGACAATGTTGCTGCAGGTGGTGCTAGACGATATCGGAGGTGGATTTGGTGATAAGCTAGCGCTGGTAACAGTGAGGACCAGAAAACTAAGGTTGTTCTGGTGGTGATGATGGCAACTCCGGCGATCAGAAGCAGAAATGAATGATGATGGCGATTTTTCTTGTGGGTGTATGATGGAGATGGTGGTTCAGGTAGTGAAGGTCGAAGTAAGAGAGTGGTTACCAATGGTGTTGTTAAGTAGTCTAAACAAGGATGAAGATGGATGTGGATGGTGACTGTTACGAGTTTGGTCGTTATTGTAGATGGAGGTTCATGGTGGGGTTATATGATAGGTGGAAAGGGGTATGCGTATTTTTATATATTGTTTTTATTTTTAGTGGTTAGGGCATTTTAGTAATTTTACAAAAAACTAACTAAGAAAATCTAACGGACTTTGTCTTTTGGACTTTAAAAGTTAAGATTAGAAACCACCCGAGCTCAATTCAAGACAGTTTGAGACTTGAGCTTGTTAGAATGGTCGGTTGCCCTAAGATTTCATATATGATTATATCATAGATGTTTTCCACCACCCTTGAGAGTATCAACAAGATCCAAGATTATAGAGAAATAAGATTAGTATTTAGCAGGAAAATCACATACCAAAACTGTAACATCCGTAAAAAAAAACCGGATTTATCAAACCCGCTCTGTTTATTAACCGAACAATCAGTTAAAAATTTCGTTGCGTATTTAATGCCCAAATTAATTTTAAACGATACATAGTTAATAAGTATATTGGAATATATAATTTATATTTGAAAAAGTATTTAAAATAAGGAAATAAAAATAAAAGGCTGCTGCCGGGTTTCGAACCCGGGTCAGCCAGGGAATTCAGCAATGTCTTAACTCTCACACGCTCAACCACTCCGCCACTTGTGTTTCTTGTTCATTATTAGATACAATTAATACATAACATAAATCTCGAATTCAAAACCGGCGCGCCTAATCGCAGTCGTCGGAAATCCCGACGATTTCGCCGAGATTGGACGGTTTCTTCTGTTTTAACCGAAGCCTTAACTATTACATCGGTTATAACCGACGTCTGAACCCGCGACGCAAGTCATAACCGCCGGAAAACTTATTGACCGACGAATCAAGACGGAAAACGGACTAAATTCGTCGATGTTCTGCCCTATAAATACCCCTCTAACCTCTGTTAGCTTTTTCGCTCACAATCACACTTTTTCCCGACGTAATTCCACTCGCCGGAAAACTTCTGTAACTCGCCGGAAAACCGAACCCTTCACCTCTGTGCCTTACTCTAAACACTGAACACCCAGAGCTCATACCGAAGCCACCACACTCACCTCAAGCTCGCTGAAGACTCTCTGCCGCAAGACACACGTCGCCGGAACAACCTGCTGACATCGGAGTTTCGCCGGCGAAACAGAGGAGCCCTGTTCGGTATACCTTACACTTAATCTCTCATTCTTTTTATTAATCTTAATAACAACACCCTAAAGAAACTTGATTAAATCGTCGAACCAGCCGGACACCGATTCTGGTTAAGTCCAACGAAGAAGAAGAAGTTTCAGTTGTCTATAAGTTTAATTTAAATCAAGATATATCTCGGGTTAGACACACAGTCCAGCGGTGGACTGTGTGCACATAAACACGCATACGTCCCGAGTTCGATTCTTGTCCCACGTACGCTCGCCTTAATAAAAAATATTCCTTTTTTTAACCGAACCGGATTCACTGCAATAGATGTTAAGTTTAATAAAAACCGGAATAATAACCAAGATAGACACACAGTCCAGTGGTGGACTGTGTGAACGTTTAATCACACGTCACGAGTTCGAGTCCGGACTACCGCACCGGTCCTGACAATTATCAAACTTTTTATATAAGACAGAAATGAAATTATTTAGTTTGTATATAAGTATAATAAAAATCTGATTATTTACCAAGTTAGACACACAGTCCAGCGGTGGACTGTGTGCTAACCCAAACCACAGGTCCCGGGTTCGAGACCTGTGGAGAGCACCGAGCGAGTCATTTAAATCGTTTTTGAAATAAATGATTTTCGGTTTAATTCAATTAGTATATAAATATAATTAAAAACAGAAATATTTCAGGTTAGACACGTAGCTCAGTTGGTAGAGCTGCGTGCACGCGAACGGGAGGTCTCGGGTTCGAGCCTCACCCGGCGCACACAATTACACAGTCTGACCGGTCAACAAGTCAACGGTCAACGGTCGCAAAAAGTCAACATTTTTTTATTATTTTTATTTATTTATTTTATTTAAAAATCAATCAAAAATACTTAAAAATAACATTTTTAAGGTTAGAAAATAGATTTAAACTCACAAAAATATATCCAATCATCCTACTAAAATTGATTAATAAAATCCGCTTATTTACCAAACCATTATGTTATTATCTAGGTTAGTTTCACTCGTGGTTAAATCAAACTTCGTGCACATTCAACATCATCAACCGAACGCACCCAATGTGAGTGAATCTTACAACTCCCCTTTTTAATTACACGTTTTGGGGTGTGTCATGTGTCACTAAAAATTAACTTGTTTATTTAAACTTGTGCCATACCATATTGTGATCTAAACTTAAATTGTATATAGTGTTGTAGTTATGTATTTCATATTGTCAAGTTATATGCAAATCATTCATTAGGCCCATCAGTTCCTCGTGGGAGACGAGTTGAGCAACGCGTGCCTCAAAACAATCCATTATTGTATGTGTGTGCATTATTTAATATTAAGTGATTAGTGAATAAGTTTACATCTATATTTACTCATATGTGGTTGTGCACTTTATTTTATAATCAATTAAATAAACTTGTTCAAATGCTTTTCATAGGATTCACTCGCCAACTTTTTGTTGATCCAAAAATCATTTTTACACATGATACAGGTGAATAGGATAAAGCAAGGAAAACATAGGAAATGCCTTAGAAGAAAACAATGAAGCCTAGAATGATGTTAGGACATGATGTAATTATGATTGTATATTTCCCATTAAATTGTAATAATGAATATGAAACGTTATAATAAATGTCATGAGCTTTTATGATAACCTAATCATGCCCCGATCACCTTTTCCGCTGCGGGTCGGGGTGTGACAGATTGGTATCCGAGCCATGACTATAGGGATATAGGATAGGTTATTAGACCCTTAGAGCCTATACTATAGTTGATTAGATCTTAATTGTTTATGCGGTTACATGCAAACTTATGATGTTTATTTGTTTTATATTTGTTTATACTTACAGTCAAACATACATACTTACATGCACATTCATCATACATATTTCAATGTTCATATATTCAAATCATCTTCATACTTTCGTTATTCAAAGATTTTGTCGCAAATTTTCAAATCTCATCAAAGTGAGTTCTGCGACGGGCATGTAGTAACCGGAAGGGTACAAGTACCAGTAGTCGGAACGTCCTGTCTAGGTTGGCATTCGTATAAATCCAATATAACGGACCAGTTTGCCTACCTGGGGACTAACGATGAGAGTACCAAGGACCTATTAGGCCAAAGCATGCCGCACCAAACGTCGTTCGAACTAACCCCACTTTGAGGTGTCACTGTGTCCACACCTGGACACATTCCGAATATCATACGTTACATATTTCTAGATTTTCTCCGGGTTTTAGTGTACGTAACCAGGCTAACACATGCGAACCATATGAAAAACCCGGTATTCATGGGGGCCCACATGATTACGAAGGTGAAGTATGGCGGCATGCAAGACCCAATTACGAGCAAAGCCCAAGACATCATATGGATGTAGTAGATTTATTTTTCTATATTTATTTTATGAATGTTCATTCCTAAATACGACCCATGATCCCAAAAACATCCAACTCATACTCATGATATGTATTCCTTGTAGATGTCTTCTAGCCTCGCCCGTAGGAAGATGAGAGCAGGAAAAGCCCGCGAGCGCATGGCTGCCCTAATCGCTCAACAAATGGCTGCCGTAATACCCAACATTGTAATTCAAGTCCAACAAGCCCTTACCGCTAATCCCGTCAATCAAGAAGATCAACACATTGTCAATCCTCCCCCAATTACCACCAAATGCACCTACAAGCATTTCAAATCCTGCGACCCTCCAAAATACGAAGGGACTGAAGGTGTCACCGCTCTCCTCCATTGGTTTGAAGAAATGGAGAACACTTTTCTAAATTGCGATTGCCTCGATGATCGCAAAGTACGATATGCTACCGGTCGTTTATATGGAATAGCACTTACTTGGTGGAATACAGAGAAGGCCAAATGAGGCGTTGAAGATGCTATGACTTTGACTTGGGAAGAGTTGAGGGAAATCATGACAAGACGGTTTTGCCCAAGGAGCGAAATCAAGAAATTAGAGGATGAGTTCTATTCGTTGAAGCAGAAGGAAGGCGACCACACCACATACAACAAAAGATTCCTCGAGTTAAATCAAATGGTTCCCAACTTGTTCACTCCCCTCTACCGTTTGATCGAGCACTACATTCGAGGTCTTTCGTCAAAAATTCAAGACTCTGTAATAAGTACCACGCCTACAACTTTGGAAGCAGCAATGGAGTTAGCTACAGAGCTCACCGAAAACCGAATCCGGAACAACGACTTCAAGGAGGAGAAGAAGAAGGATAAGACATCAACTGAAACTTCAAACTCCACCCAAACCGAATCCCCTTCTCAACCCACTTTTAAGAGAAAACGAGATGGGCAACTTTTCGCTGTCACACAACGTAATCAACCGATTTCACAAGCCATACCCATCCAAGCTATCCCAATCACTCAAGTAGCACCCAACTCAACTTATCCAAATAAGAAACCATACCTTGGACCTCACCCTCGATGTAACACCTGTTTTTATCACCATCCCCCTACCTTACCTTGTCGATTATGTGCGAATTGTGGACGCTATGGTCATTTGAGCAAGGTTTGCCGCACCCCTCAAAACCAAATCTCACCCCCTCCTCAAAACATGATCCAAACCTATCAACAACCCCAATACCCCACATTACCTTATGTTCGAGCTTGTTTTAATTGTGGCGACCCTACCCACTTTAGAAACACGTGCCCTCGATTGGTTAACATCATAAACGCTCAAGCTCAATCAAACCCAGTTAACCAAGTAAATCAAGAAAACCCAATCACTAGGCCACCAGCAAGAGGAAGAGTTTTCAACATCAACGCCAATCCTGTCGAAGATAATGACGGCCCAAACGAAACCACCCAACTAGTCCCCTTCACCGAAAATCAAGATTCAACTCCAACCGCTTAGTTTTTATGTTTTTCTTTATGTTATCTCAATTTTCCCGTATCCCAGTTATAAATGGGAATCTTATCCAAGGATATTAATGCGAATTACTATTTCAGTTTGTTTATGTTTTAAAGTCACATAGAACTAATCATAACTTACGGATAAAGCCAATGAAATTTTGACAATAATATGGTGGATACGCCGCTGGTACTTCCTATATATAAGTATTCTTGCCAAAGGATCAGAGGCATTATCTGGCGGTTATGAGAAGTTCCATGTGGAATTTAGCATTGTCTTGATTGAAGTTTGTTTTGTACTTACTGATTTAGCATTTATGGCATCTTATCATTTAAAGAAATTGGATTGTATTCCATTTCTACATAGACTAACCTCTCCATCACAACAAACGAGAGAGGTATTGTCATCATTCAAACATGGATACTATCAGAATTAAGACTCAAGTTTTGGTTGTTGTGGTTGTTTTAGAGTCACATAGAACTAATCATAACTTGCGGATAAAGTTAATGAAAATTTGATAAGAATATGGTGGATACGCCGCTGGTACTTCCTATATATAAGTATTCTTGTCAAAGGATCAGAGGCATTATCAGGCGGTTATGAGAGGTTCCATGTAGGATTTAGTATGTTTTGGTCAAAGTTTGTTCATCATACATTTCAGCGTATTTCAATTTCATCATTTAAAAAAGTTGAGCTATGTCTCACTTCCACAATGACTAACCTCTCCATCACAACAAACGAGAGAGGTATTGTCTTCATTCAAACATGGATACTATCAGAATTAAGACTCAAGTTTTGGTTGTTGTGTTGTTGTAGAGTCACATAGAACTAATCATAACTTGCGGATAAAACCAATGAAAATTTGACAAGAATATGGTGGATACGCCGCTGGTACTTCCTATATATAAGTATTCTTGCCAAAGGATCAGAGGCATTATCAGGCGGTTATGAGAAGTTCCATGTAGGATTTAGTATTGTTTTGGTTGAAGTTTGTGTTATACTCCCTGATTTAGCATTCATATCATCTCATTATTTAAAGAAATTGGATTATGTTCCATTTTCTACATAGACTAACCTCTCCATCATAACAAACGAGAGAGGTACTGTCATCATTCAAACATGTATACTATCAGAATTTAGACTCAAGCTGTGGTTGTTGTGTTGTTTATGTTTTAGAGTCACATAGGACTAATCATAATTTACTGATAAAACCAATGAAAATTTGACGAGAATATGGTGGATACGCCGCTGGTACTTCCTATACATAAGTATTCTTGCCAAAGGATCAGAGGCATTATCAGGCGGTTATGAGAAGTTCCATGTAGGATTTAGTATTGTCTTGGTTGAAATTTGTGTTACATTCACTGATTTAACATTCATATCATCTCGCCATTTAAAGAAATTGGATTGTGTTCTATTTCTACACAAACTAACCTCTCCATCATAACAAACGAGAGAGGAACTGTCACCATTCAAACATGTATGCTATCAGAATTTGGACTCAGATATTGGTTGTTGTGTTTATTTATGTTCTAGAGTTACATCATAGAACCAATCATAACTTATTGATAAAACCAATGAAAATTGACAAGAATATGGTGGATACGCCGCTGGTACTTCCTATATATAAGTATTCTTGTCAAAGGATCAGAGGCATTGTTAGACGGTTATGAGAAGTTCTATGTAGGATTTAGTAATTTCTTGGTACATTGGTTGTGGCGTTTATTTATGTTCTAGAGTCACATCATAGAACCTACCCTAACTTACTGATAAAACCAATGAAAATTTGACAAGAATATGGTGGATACGCCGCTGGTACTTCCTATATATAAGTATTCTTGTCAAAGGATCAGAGGCATTGTTAGACGGTTATGAGAAGTTCCATGTAGGTTGTAGTATTAGAAATTTTGTTTTAGGATATAACCCTATCTTTCCAAACATATCAAAACTCTTACGCATGAAATCATACTTAGTGAATCAACTCCGCTTATCAATATTTTTACCGTAGGCAATAAAAAGCGATTCCTGTAGCAGGGTACTCAACCCTTACCAGGAACGTTACCGCCTCAAACAAAAATTTAAACTCTTACTCTTTTTCTAAGTATGTAACTGTCAAACTAAACACCATCATTTTTAGACAAATATATCACTACTTAAATTTCGGGACGAAATTTCTAAAAAGCAGGGGATACTGTAACATCCGTAAAAAAAACCGGATTTACCAAACCCGCTCCGTTTATTAACCGAACAATATTTAATGCCCAAATTAATTTTAAACGATACATAATTAATAAGTATATTGGAATATATAATTTATATTTGAAAAAGTATTTAAAATAAAGAAATAAAAATAAAAGGCTGCTGCCGGGTTTCGAACCCGGGTCAGCCAGGGAATTCAGCAATGTCTTAACTCTCACACGCTCAACCACTCCGCCACTTGTGTTTCTTGTTCATTATTAGATACAATTAATACATAACATAAATCTCGAATTCAAAACCGGCACGCCCTAATCGCAGTCGTCGGAAATCCCGACGATTTCGCCGAGATTGGACGGTTTCTTCTGTTTTAACCGAAGCCTTAACTATTACATCGGTTATAACCGACGTCTGAACCCGCGACGCAAGTCATAACCGCCGGAAAACTTATTGACCGACAAATCAAGACGGAAAACGGACTAAATTCGTCGATGTTCTGCCCTATAAATACCCCCTCTAACCTCTGTTAGCTTTTTCGCTCACAATCACACTTTTTCCCGACGTAATTCCACTCGCCGGAAAACTTCTGCAACTCGCCGGAAAACCGAACCCTTCACCTCTGTGCCTTACTCTAAACACTGAACACCCAGAGCTCATACCGAAGCCACCCGCACTCACCTCAAGCTCGCTGAAGACTCTCTGCCGCAAGACACACGTCGCCTGAACAACCTGCTGACATCGGAGTTTCACCGGCGAAACAGAGGAGCCCTGTTCGGTATACCTTACACTTAATCTCTCATTCTTTTTATTAATCTTAATCACAACATCCTAAAGAAACTTGATTAAATCGTCGAACCAGCCGGACACCGATTCTGGTTAAGTCCTACGAAGAAGATGAAGTTTCAGTTGTCTATAAGTTTAATTTAAATCAAGATATATCTCGGGTTAGACACACAGTCCAGCGGTGGACTGTGTGCACATAAACACGCATACGTCCCGAGTTCGATTCTTGTCCCACGCACACTCACCTTAATAAAAAATATTCCTTTTTTTAACCGAACCGGATTCACTGCAATAGATGTTAAGTTTAATAAAAACCGGAATAATAACCAAGATAGACACACAGTCCAGTGGTGGACTGTGTGAACGTTTAATCACACGTCACGAGTTCGAGTCCGGACTACCGCACCGGTCCTGACAATTATCAAACTTTTTATATAAGACAGAAATGAAATTATTTAGTTTGTATATAAGTATAATAAAAATCTGATTATTTACCAAGTTAGACACACAGTCCAACGGTGGACTGTGTGTTAACCCAAACCACAGGTCCCGGGTTCGAGACTTGTGGAGAGCACCGAGCGAGTCATTTAAATCGTTTTTGAAATAAATGATTTTCGGTTTAATTCAATTAGTATATAAATATAATTAAAAACAGAAATATTTCAGGTTAGACACGTAGCTCAGTTGGTAGAGCTGCGTACACGCGAACGGGAGGTCTCGGGTTCGAGCCTCACCCGGCGCACACAATTACACAGTCTGACCGGTCAACAAGTCAACGGTCAACGGTCGCAAAAAGTCAACATTTTTTTATTATTTTTATTTATTTATTTTATTTAAAAATCAATTAAAAATACTTAAAAATAACATTTTTAAGGTTAGAAAATAGCCTTAAACTCACAAAAATATATCCAATCATCCTACTAAAATTGATTAATAAAATCCGCTTATTTACCAAACCATTATGTTATTATCTAGGTTAGTTTCACTCGTGGTTAAATCAAACTTCGTGCACATTCAACATCATCAACCGAACGCACCCAATGTGAGTGAATCTTACAACTCCCCTTTTTAATTATACGTTTTGGGGTATGTCATGTGTCACTAAAAATTAACTTGTTTATTTAAACTTGTGCCATACCATATTGTGATCTAAACTTAAATTGTATATAGTGTTGTAGTTATGTATTTCATATTGTCAAGTTATATGCAAATCATTCATTAGGCCCATCAGTTCCTTGTGGGAGACGAGTTGAGCAACGCGTGCCTCAAAACAATCCATTATTGTATGTGAGTGCATTATTTAATATTAAGTGATTAGTGAATAAGTTTACATCTATATTTACTCATATGTGGTTGTGCACTTTATTTTATAATCAATTAAATAAACTTGTTCAAATGCTTTTCATAGGATTCACTCGCCAACTTTTTGTTGATCCAAAAACCATTTTTACACATGATACAGGTGAACAGGATGAAGCAAGGAAAACATAGGAAATGCCTTAGAAGAAAACAATGAAGTCTAGAATGATGTTAGGACATGTTGTAATTATGATTGTATATTTCCCATTAAATTGTAATAATGAATATGAAACGTTATAATAAATGTCATGAGCTTTGATGATAACCCAATCATGCCCCGATCACCTTTTCCGCTGCGGGCCGGGGTGTGACAAAAACATACTTAAAACAACTAAGTATTCTACAAATACCAAAACATACTTGACATTATACTTAAAACAACAATGTGTGAACAAAGCAAGATCATGTGGATGCTTACACACTTGTACATGTATTGCAAAAATGAACAACAAAGATTTCATAGTTAGTTAGTTATTGTTAACACCCACCATTGGAAATCCCATTCATTTCAGAACTAGAATATCAAAATATGTACAATTGATGAATTGCAGGGCAAATCTCCCTCGGCGGTTAGTGTTAGCAAATGGCTTACTAACTGCCAAAGGAGTAGTTACCCAGTAATGCATTCATACACTTAATGATATTTAAAAATCCCTTGCTTGATAAAACTTTACGTTGGTTTCAAACAATTTATAGGCTAGCAAGAAGTACACCATACACATGCTATATTCTAGCATATGCTTCACATATCCCTCTCTCTCCTCATTTGCTATACAGTGAATTGAGAATGTTTGTGGATAATACTTTTAGGCTTAAACTATCTGCACACCAACCCTGCCTATTTGCACACTTTAGGGTTTACCTATGCTGCGTATAGGTCTATACGCAGCGTATAGCCACCTTTTTTCAATTTCCAAGAGAATCTCTGATATGATGTGTTTTATCCCTTTATATAGGCTGCGTATAGACCTATACGCAGCGTATATAAAGGTTTTTTTTAAGAAACATTGTGATACATTGTTTATTGTTTTAACAAACTTTTATAATAAGTAATTTAAAAAAATAAATAAATAAAAAACATTGTTAAGTATTTTATAGGTCTCGTATACGCCTATGGATGTGGTATCGTATCATACAGTGAGTATAAATCTTGTATAAGGCCTGCAGGTGTAATATAATATTGTATCCTTTCGTATCGTATAATGTAGTAAAAACTTTAGGTATTATATCGTATAGTATATAATATAGGTCTCGTATAGGCCTATGGATAGAGTATCGTATCATATAGTGTAGTATAAATCTGGTATAAGGCCTATACGTGTAATATAATATTGTATCCTTTTGTATGGTATAATGTAGTAAAACCATTGTTAGGTATTCAATCGTATAGTATATAATATATGTCTCCTATAGGCCTATGGATGAAGTATCATTATATAATGTAATATAAATCTCGTATAGGCCTATTCGTGTAATATAATATTATACCTATCGTATCGTATAGTGTAGTATAAGTCATGTATAGACATATACGTGTAGTATGGTCTCGTATAGGCCTATAGGCGTAGTATCGTATAGTATCTTATTATATGGTGTAGTATAAATCTTGTATAGGTCTCGTATAGGCTTATAGGTCTCGTATAGGCCTATGGATGTAGTATAGGTCCCACGTAGGCCTATGGATGTAGTATAGGTCCCACGTAAGCCTATAGGTGTAGTATAGGTCACGCATAGGATCATATGTGTAGTTTAGGTGTTGTATAGGCCTATACTATACGAGACGTATGCTACACCTATATGTTTATACATGTGTTATATCATATCGTATAGTACCGTATCGTATAGTGTAGTATAAGTCTCGTATGTTCCTACGACACTACATCTATAGTTCTATACGAGCCTATACAAGACCTATAGGCCTATACATGTGTTATATCATATCCTATCATATTGTATCGTATCATATCATATTGTATCGTATCCTATCGTATAGTGTAGTATAAGTATCTTATATGCCTACGATACTACATCTATAGTTCTATACGAGCCTTATACTATATATATATCGTATAATAATGATTAATGTTTTATAAAAAAGTTGTAAGAAATACTTACTTTATAATTTATTTAAATTAGAAAACTTATTTTTTATAAAAATGATCTAAAATGATTAATATTATCAAAATTTTCTTTAAAAAAAAACCTTTATATACGCTGCGTATAGACCTATACGCATCATATATAAAGGTTTAAAACACAATTTTACCCTTAATTTAGGCTGTGTATAGCCCCAAAATCAGGGGTAAAATGGTCTTTTTGACCCTTCATATACGCCACGTATATGCCTATACGCTGCTTAGGGTCGAAAATACCATTTTACCCTTGAATTGGGGGCTATATGGAGCCCAATGCAATATATGCTGCTTATAGGTCTATAGGTAGCATATATAAAGGGTGGTTTTTTAACCTCAAATCTATGGTAAACTTGTGTGGTAAAATGGTTTTTTGACCCTTTATATATGCTGCGTATAGACCTATAAGCAGCATATATATAAGGGTCAAAAAACCCATTTTACCCTTGTTTTGGCTCCATATAGCCCTCAATTCAAGGGTAAACTGGTCTTTTTGACCCTTTATATACGTTGCGTATAGACCTATACGCGCGTATAGGAAAATATACCATTTTACCCTTGAATTGGGGGCTATACGGAGCACAAAACAGGGGTAAAATTGGTTTTTTGACCCTTTATATATGCTGCGTATAGGTCTATATGCAACATATATATAAAGGGTTTTTATTTTAGGAAACATTGGTATACAACATTTATCGTTTTGGCAACATTCTATTATATGTACTTTAAAAAAACCTTTTCAAGTATCGTATAATATAAGGTTCGTATAAACCTCGCCTACGGATGTAGTATCATTTCCTATCATATAGTGTATAGTATAAGTCTCGTATAGGTTCCCTATAGGTTTTGCATGTGCCTATAGGCCTATACGGGGCCTAAACTACACCTCTAGTATATTCCTATAGGCCTATGGATGTAGTATCATATCATACAGTGTAGTATAAATCTCGTATAGGCCTATACGTATAATATAGGTCCCGTATACGCCTATGGATGTGGTATCGTATCATATAGTGTAGTATAAATCTTGTATAAGGCCTGTAGGTGTAATATAATATTGTATCCTTTTGTATCGTATAATGTAGTAAAAACTTTAGGTATTCTATCGTATATTATATAATATAGGTCTCGTATAGGCCTATGGATAGAGTATCGTATCATATAGTGTAGTATAAATCTCGTATAAGACCTTTACGTGTAATATAATATTGTATCATTTTGTATGGTATAATGTAGTAAAACCATTGTTAGGTATTCAATCGTATAGTATATAATATATGTCTCCTATAGGCCTATGGATGGAGTATCATTATATAGTGTAATATAAATCTCGTATAGGCCTATTCGTGTAATATAATACTCTATCCTATCGTATCGTATAGTGTAGTATAAGTCATGTATAGACATATACGTGTAGTATGGTCTCGTATAGGCCTATAGGTGTAGTATCGTATAGTATCTTATTATATGGTGTAGTATAAGTCTTGCATAGGTCTCGTATAGGCTTATAGGTCTCGTATAGGCCTATGGATGTAGTATAGGTCCCACGTAGGCCTATGGATGTAGTATAGGTCTCACGTAAGCCTATAGGTGTAGTATAGGTCTCACGTAAGCCTATAAGTCTCGTATAGGCCTACGATACTGCATCTATAGTTCCATACGAGCCTATACGAGACCTATACTACACCTATAGGCCAATACGGGTGTTATATCATATGTGTCGTATCGTATCGTAACATAAAGTGTAGTATAAGTATCGTATATGCCTACGATACTAAATCTATAGTTCTATACGAGCCTTATAATATATTTATCGTATCGTAGAATATAATATTGATTTTTTGTATAAAAAAGTTTATAAGAAATACTTATCTTTTAATTTATTTAAAATAGAAAACTTATTTTTTTTATAAAACTTTCCTAAAATGATTAATATTGTCTAAATGTTCTAAAAAAAAACCTTTATATATGCTGTGTATAGACCTATACGCAACATATATAAAGGTTCAGAAAACCCATTTCACCCTTGCATTAGGCTCCATAGCCTCAATTCAGGGGTAAAATGGTCTTTTTGACTCTTTATATACGCCGCTTATAGGCCTATACGCTGCTTAGGGTCAAAAATACAATTTTACCCTTGAATTGGGGCTATATGGAGCCTAATGCAAGGGTTAAAATGGGTTTTTTGACCTTTTATATATGCTGCGTATAGGTCTATACGCAACATATATAAAGGGTGGTTTTTTAACCCCAAATCTTTGGTAAAATTGTGTTGTAAAAATGGTTTTTTGACCCTTTATATATGCTGCGTATAGGCGCATATATAAAGGGTCAAAAAACCCATTTTACCCCTTGTATTGGCTCCATATAGCCCTCAATTCAAGGGTAAACTGGTCTTTTTGAGTCTTTATATACGCTGCGTATAGACCTATACGCAGCATATATAAACTTTGTGAAAAAACTGATGCTTCAACCCACCTAAATGACCCCAAAAATTCTGATGGTTTATATACGCTGCGTATAGGCCTATACGCAGCGTATATGAACCCAAGTTTTCTGTACAATGATTGGTAACAAGGCTCTGAAACACATGCAAGCTATATGCTGCGTATAGGTCTATACGCAGGATATATGGGTAACCCTATACGCTGCGTATAGAGCTATACACAGCGTAGATAATGGCTGGTTTGATTAGGGTTTGGTGTGCAAATAGGCACATTAGTGTGCCAATAGGTACACCCTACTTTTATGCTAATGTATTAATCAAACTTTCACAATTAAGAAGACAAATAGGAACACTGATGCATGCGGATCAAAAAAAGTATATGTACGATGTTCGATCCATAGGTCAAGATGAAATTTGATGCTGATTTATTACTTATTCTTTCCTTAGTAGGCCAATGCAAAAAATGTTATGGGGTCCACAAAATCACTTAAAAACGTGTTCTAGGTTGGTCAAGATTGAAAATATTATTCTTCTGTTACTAACACTCTTTGTACAAATAAGGATTATTTCCTAAATTATATCTATAAAAATGTTATACGACATAGAACAACACTGATGATTTAAATGCATGCTTGTCCCATATTGACAACTAGTAAATTTCCCATTGTGTTGCGATGGGTTTCGATATGTAAAGTAACCAGTGACGGAACTAGCCCATTAAATCAGGGGTATCCCAAATTTTTTACCGTGCAGATCATACAATATTAAAAAAAACGACAATAAATAAATAAAGTAAAACAAATACCTAATATATTTGTCCTCTTCTTTTTCATAGTTTGAAATCGTTCCATCACCTAATCGACTTTTACTTTATGAAAAAAAAAATCATTTTCGAGCGCACAAACCATGACATTGTTTAAAGAGTAAATTGCCATTTTAGTCCATGAGGTTTGACTAAAATTGTCACTTTAGTTCAAATAGTTTTTTCTTGCCATTTTAGTCCAATAGTTTTGTTTTCTGCCATTTTAGTCCAAATAGTTTTGGGTGGTAATGGTGCAGGTACGTGGTAGCGATGATATAGAAAGTTGTGATGAGGTGGGTGGTGGTCGATGAAAATGACAAAAAATGACAAAAGTTAGAGACTAAAATGGCAAAAAAAAAAAAAAACAAAACAAAACCATTTTGACTAAAATGGCAAGAAAAAAACTATTTGGACTAAAGTGTCAATTTTGATCAAACCTTAGGGACTAAAATGGCAATTTACTCTAAAATTCCGGGTTGGTTAGGGGTATCCCTGTATTATTTTAGGGGTATCCTTGTAGTATTTTACAAGTTTGGGTTGATTAGAGTATCCTTGTATTATTTTAGGGGTATCCTTTTTATAAAAACCAAAAAAAATAAAATGACTTGAGCCGTAGCCCGTGCTACGGCTAATCTTATATTAGTTCCGCCCCTGAAAGTAACTCGAATTTTTACCGTCTTATGAGAACATATTATATTTTACCCATACATCAAAACGTAGACAAACTAAAAAACTACATATAAATAAACATGAAAACGTATTATATTTATCCAATTTATTTGTGAAAACCCTTAGGAACACAAACGATTATATAAATTATAAAGATGTCAAATTCAATATATATATTCATGCATAATCCACACCACCAATGCACATTGATGTTATCATCACAATATACAAAGGAAGGAAAAACGTGTAACACTATTCACTTTACAGAGTACTAATTTACAACTTTTCTATGTATAATGGTGTTAGATTTCATTCTTACAATGTTTGAAAAAATGTTTTTTTAAAGAATTTTAACACAAAATTTTTCATCTTTTACAATTTAGCTTGACAAAATTTGATTTTATTACTTTTAATCAAAAACTTTTTATCTTTTCCAATTTAACCTCACAACTTTTTACTTTTAACTTTGGCCCCATACACTTTTCATCTTTCTTTCGCAAATTTCCGTTTTAAATGTTGCGGGTTAACACAGCACAACGTGCATGTGTGGTTCAATGTTTTTACATTTCGTTCTAAATTTTGTGAGTTAACATGCCACAACGTGCGTGTGTGGTTTAACGTTTCTACATCAATTTTTCCCGTTTGACAGGTTCATCGCAACGTATAGGTCCTAGATCAACTTAATTATTCTTTTCTATGTTTTATGTTTCGGTTTCATTTCTTCTCAATAACACGCCGTAAACTCAGTGTTGGTGGTCGTTGACGGAATGGTGGTGGTGTGGCTTTAATGCTATTTGGCACGATTTCACACCCCGCCACTACACAGGGGGTTTATTCTAGTTACTGAATAAGGTACTACGATAGTTGTAGTGTAATTATGTAATTTAACAAGATATTCATAAGGTATCGGATGTACCCGTTAGTTTATTAAAAATACCTGGGTATACCATTCCCAAAACCCGAGTTAATCAAATACAACCGGGATGTTACCATAAGATTACAAAAAAAAGTGTATTTCAATCTTGAAGACCAATACGTAGTTTTTGGCAAATTGTAAAGACCAATCGTAAGAATTTAGAAAGGTTTTAAGAATATATACCTTTGAAGAAGTAGGGATGTTGTTGTATTAAATGGCGATTCAATGCCGATAAAAAGGAAAAGAAAAAAAATACTTTCTCATTTAAGGATACATATATATATATATAATATATTATATATATATATATATATATATATATATATATATATATATATATATAATAAATATAAACATGAAATTATTTCAGGTATACAATCGGGTAACTTTCACTTAAATGTCATTGTTTGAAGAGGATCTTAATCCAATATGCATACTTGTTTCTATTCATGTCTCTTTGAACCCCAAAGGGCCAGTGGGCCACCCAAATTTGACTAGCTCAAAAGCTACATTTACAAGACACAAAATGAACCCTATAATGGACATAGATACCTATAGAATCTATAGTTAATTGGAGACACATACCAGGATGGACATAGATACCTATAGAATCTATAGTTAATTGGAGACACATACCAGGATGTGCTTAGGATATGCTATATGCATAATACAACAGGATGTTTCTTGCTGCCTTATATAACAGGTTCAAAGGAACAACGATTTTTATCGTCCACTACACGCCTTTGCTAAGTGTATGAATGCATTGCTGGGCAATTACTATTTCTGCAGTTAGTATGCACCATGCTACCTCTAACTGCCAAAGGAGATTTGCCCTGTAATTCAGTTGTACATGTCAACTCATCTTGAATTATTCTGAAACACATTGATTAGGTAGGATTTGGCTCATTGATCAGGTGGGGTAGATGATCTATCAGAACGTTCATACCACATTAACTATTCTTTTGACTTTGAATGTCAAATTTCCGTTCACCAGTAATTGTTAATGGTATCTATTTTATTTTCCTAACGACCAACTTTTATAAAAAAAGACATACTAGCAAGATACTAGCAGCCGGAACTCAAACATACAATAAGAAAGTGAAGTTAAACCATTGACTCCACTTTATCGTCTTAAAAGAGGACATATTTTTATTGATAGAAAACCTAGAGACTTAATGTCTTCGATCATGACCCTGTGGTTTCTTTGCCTGAGAATATCGCCTCGTCTATCGCTTTCCAAATGCACCAGTCCGCTATCATAATAATCACTTGAAGCACCTTTCTTTTCTTCTTATTTAATTGACTACTCCTGTGAAAATTTAAAAGATCCAAAACTGAAAAAGCATATATGGTTGTTACATTACACCAACTTGAGATTGCTTCCCAAACATAAGCCGTTAACGACCATGAGATAAGTAGATGAGAGGTTGATTCTTTTCTTCTATTTATTGCTATTTTAGTATGGACAGCTTTGTATTTGAGTTACATTAATCTACTTCAAGTGCAGTCTATTTAATTGCAGTATTTTGATTGTTTCCTCAAAGGCAACATATATGTCTTTGATACCATAAATCTTGTCTAGGACATTTGGTATGTTTTATTTTAATTTGTAAGTTGCAAGGTTATACTTTCTTTTAGAAGTATCTCTATTCTCATGTTGACATTATGTGTGCTACTTTGCATTACATAGCTTTTCTTGTGTTGATGCACCTTATGTGGATACGGCTCGTTTCGGTTCGCCTGCGTTACACGTGAAGGCCTGGGTCAAGAGATCCTCCTAAATGACCCAGTTCAAGAAAGGTTCTCTTGTGTCTTACATCTGCAAGTTAAGACATCCACGAAGATTAAGAAGTCTTCGTGGGAGTCCCTATCCACGAACATTCTAAAGGTTCGTCCAGACTTTATGTGTCACGAAGACTTGATTGTTCGCTAGAGTTCATGTCGACGAAGAATGCATGTGGGACGAAGACTCCTTTGGACGAAGATCGAAGGTTCGTCGAGATTTGATGGTTCGTTGGAATGGTCCATGAAGAATCCATTCTTCGTGGGCCTGTTGAATGTTCGTTGGGCCAGTTTCATTCTTCGTGGATGTACTTGTATGTTTTGTCTATTTAAGCAACTTGTAACACATGAGAACAGATAGAGAACACTGTGAGCACACACCAGAGAGAGTTGAGAGGTTACCTTGTAAAACCATTGTATTGTAACTCTTCTGGATAATACACTTTGAGCTTTAAAAGTTGAATATTGTCTTGTGTTTGGTGTCTTTGTCTCGGTTTGTACACCCACTTGGATTCCGCACTTGCGGGTGTGTTCGATAACAAGGATAGGTTGATCTAGATCCTCCTCTAGGGACCTACAAGTGGTATCAGAGCATTGGCTCTCATCCTTGTCAAAATCGAGCAGTGTGTCGAGTTTTCAAAGTGTGTGTCTTGAAAGTTTCATGAATTAAAATATTTGAAAATCATGTTATTTTGCTGTTAGTTCTTATAAAAACCTTGTTAAAACTCATGTGTACGTGATAAGATATGGTTTTTAGTGAAGTTTCATGCAAAATTTGAGTTCGCAAATTTTTTCGGTGAACTACTTCGGCCGGAAAACTCATAAATATCATCGAGTTCTTCATAATTTCCAGATTTTGTTGTTGTTCTTGAATTATTGAAAGATTAAAATATTGATTGTTTGAAAAACTTGTCATTTAGTATGGTGGTTTGAAAATCTTGGTCTACCAACTCTTACCTACTGACACACTGCCCATACCTGTGAAAATAACAATATCTCCACGAACAACCTGTTTCAACGAACCTTTAGTTTTTCGTCAACATAGTCAACAAACAACCCTCTACGAAGAACAGATTCATCTACGAAGAATCATTCCTCGTAGATTATGAAGAATCATTCTTCGTCAAGAAACTTGATTCTTCGTAGATCACAATCTTCGTGGATTTGTTTGTTCGTTGCCTTTCATTGTTCATAGGTGGTGTGTTGTTGTTTTTCACAGAAAGCTTATATTTTCTCCAAATCTTACAAAATTTTTCTTTATCTCAAATAGTCCTTTATAAAACATAAAAATGAGTTCAGATTAATGGGGTTGGAAACCTGATCCAAAAGGAAAGGTATACGAGTAAAGGTCTAGTGCCTTCATGGGCCCAGTCTCCCACGACCTCGTCCACATCACAAACTAGTTCTATCACAGCAAATCAGTGGGCATTTGTTACTAACCAAAATCAAAGTATACAAAATCTTCTTTTGAGTGACAATGAGACCGGTAGTAACAACCGTCCACCAAAACTGATGCATATGAACGAGTATCCCAGTGGGAAGAGAGATTTCATACGTATGTTCTTGGGCAAAACACGGAGCTATGGTTGTCTTTTACAATGGATTTCAATCAAGCACTTGAAGAAGCCGGTTCGAATGCCGCAACATTTGCAGATCTTTCTATCGATGATAAAAAGGCATATGATTTAGAAAAGAAAGCATTTTCAATTCTAACTCAAGCCTTAAACAAAGATATTTATCATTAGTTTGTGAGTTTCAAAACGACAAAAAGTCTATGGGATGCTTTAAAGGCGAGAGGTCAAGGAAATGCGGCGTCACGCAAGCTAAGACATGATCTGCTCAAAAAGGAGTTCGACAGATTCATGTGTATGGAAAAAGAATCACTGGAAGATATGACAAGTCGATATTACCATATGCTGAGCGAGATGGGCAATTTTGGGGTAGTGACAAATTCAGAAGAGGTAGTTACAAAATTTGCCGATGCATTGCCAGCTCAATGGAATGGTTTCTTGGAGATTCTGAAGTATAATGGCACTTTGGCAACAACCAACATCTATGATTTCATTCAGTTGTTGGAGAACAAAAATCAAGAAGAAACGAGGAAGGCAAAAAGAGTCCCAGTGCCTCAAAATCCAGAAATGTATTATGGAAATTGTGGAGGTACTAGCACAACTGCAAGACCTACTCAACATGCTCAGCTACAAACGGCCTTTGTCTCAAGCACCGATATGTATGGAACACCACAACCAGCTGCCTCTGAACAACGCTATTAGTCTACCGGAGTACCATCATTTCTTGATCCAAACTACAAAGGTCAACAACAAGCCTGTTATGGAAACATTTCATCAACAGTCAATGCTGGTCAACCAACTAATCCAAACACAGTTCGGCTAGACACTTCAAGTTTCTCAAAAGTAAGTGTTGAGGTGGCAAAGGAACATATGGAGCTGTTAAACACTTTGGTGAGCGCATATTGTGGGTTAGTAGCAGGGCAAATTGGAAACATCAATTTGACTCAGGAAGATTATCAGCAAATTGATAAGGATGAAATGGATTTGATGGATATCAAGTGGGCATTTGCTAGTGCAGTGAGGCGAGCAAAAGACTTTATGGAAAGAACTGGCAGAACCAGCTTGGAAAGTAAGAAGGACACCAAGTATGGGTTCGATAAGCAAGCAGTCAATGGTTTCAATTGTGGTGAACGAGGTCATTTCAAACGGGAATGCACGAAGCCAGCTCAACATGGGAACCAGAATCCGTTTAGAAATCAGGGCAATCAACCTAATCAGAATGAGCGTGCCTTGATGCTTACAAACAATTCTCATCAAGCAGGACCATCAAACAACAACCGAGCTCTTGTGGTACAAGTTGATGAAGGCTGTGATTGGTCGCTTCAACTGGGTAGCAGTGATCAGGGTGGAACAACTTGTTTTGCTGAGATTGTAAAGGATCTAAGACACGCTGGTGGAGACTCTTCAGATGAAGACAGTTCTGGTTATCGTGGAAGCTCAGATGAGGAAACCTCAAATTCAGGTGAAGACGGTACAGATGAAGTGTCACATGAGAACATTGATGAAGATGATGAGGAGATTTTGAGTGAAGCAAGAGAAGGGAATGACCAAAGATCAATTCTGGTGGATCAAGCTGTTTATTCTTCTTCTTCTTCTCATCATTCAGCCTTTATGGCTAATATTGGTAGTTCGTCAAATCAGGTATGTGTTGATGAACCAAAATCTAACAAATGTGATAATTGTGTTGATTTAGGTGCTAGATTGTCTGACTTGCAAAGCAAATATGATGATTTGCAAAGCAAGTATGACGTGACATTTACCCACAATCAAAATTTGATCGTGGATCTTTCGAAATGCACAGAGGCCAATTTTTTCAATAAAAATCATGAAAAGGAATTTAAAAGGGTAATTGACACTTTAAAGGAAGATAAGTCCGAGCTAATAAAAACAGTTTCAAGAAAACAAACTGCTATAAATAATTACATCACTAGGCTCGAGGAAGCACAAAAGGAATTGGCCTGTGTTAAGTGTGAAAATGAGGCGATTCAGCTTAGGTTAGATAGTTACTCAAACTCTAGGTATGTGCTGGATCACATCATTAACATACAGAAAAAGAAGAATGATGTCACGTGTATTGGATATAAGAAGTGTCCTCCACCTGTTAGACACAATTATACCTCAATGCCTGACGAGGAGGATAAACCTAAATTTGAGCCATCTGTTCCACTAGACGTTGAGGAATTCGCAGGTGGACTTGGTTTCAAAAAGGAAGTATCTTCAGAATCGGATGAATCAGCAGTTGCGAAAGTGTCAACAGATGAAGAAAATCAGAATCCTCCGGTCATTGTTGAGGATGCCGATTCTTCAGATGATGAATCCGAGGATACTAACTCAACACAGTCTAATGCAGTGACCAAAGAAGAGGACATACCTCTCGAGAATCATATTCTATGTGATCCTCCCGCAAAACCTGCTAAGACTGTTCTGGTTGAGTCCATTTCTGCACAAGACCCTGAGAGTGTGAATTTTCTATATACTCTCGTTGGTGATGATAAAGTTTATTCAAACAAAGATTTTTCGATTAAAAATGTAAAAAATCTTTAATCAGTAAAGTTTTTGAGGATTCGACAAGTAAGTTTTGGGAGAGTCGAGTTCACGAGTTGTGGTAACACAATGTCCTCCGATTCCAAAAGCTGAAGTTCGAAAACAATATGGCAATCAAGAATTACCAACGAAGAAAAATCAGCAAAACCACACTAAAACAAAAGGTAAATCAACGACTCAAGGTCGAAAGAATCAAAACCAACGAAAGAATCAAAAGATGAACTTTGTGTAGTCGAAAGGAACCGATAAACTTGAAACTTTGAAAACAAATCTAACATAGATTATGTTAATCAAGTTAAAATTTTGAAAAGAGATGGTCAAAACAATTTAGGACCAAGTACTTCGAAATCACAAAGTTCATCAACAAGACATCAACATGATACGTCGGGGTTTGTGGAACGAAGATCATGTTTTAAGTGTGGTAAATTTGGACATATCATTCGAAATTGTCCGTATCTTCATAAGTTGAAAGCTAAAGTTGACGTTCCCCGTGAGCAAAGTTACCATAAGCGATCTGTTTCTTCAAAACAAGATCCCCATCTTGTGAAAGAAAGGGAGAAGAAACAGAAATGCAAGCAAATCAAGGTAATTGAAAAGGCTATTAAAACCGACGTGATTCCAAAACAACCTGTTTCAGTCAAACCAGAAATGTCAAAAACTTCTAATAATCACAAAGTTAAATCTTCAAACAATCAAACTGGTAAAACTCAACAGACATGGAAACCTAAATTGGTCACAAATTCAGGGGGAACATCACTATTTCAAATCATCGCGAAATTGAAATAACTTTTGTCAATGAAAATGGAAGACCCAAGTCCACGAAGGCTTGGGTCCCCATCTCCAACTAATCGTTTGATTACATGTGAAGGGTGTTCCAGGAGGAACTATCAATAGTCTTTGGATTGTAGATAGTGGGGCATCCAGGCACATGACAGGCGACATGAGACTTCTCTACGACGTCAAATCTATTAGAGGAGGTTATGTTGCTTTTGCTGGAGATAAAGGCGGATATATTACTGGTGAAGGCATGGTATCCAACGGGGTTGTGAGTTTTGACAAGATCAACTTTGTTCAACAACTTGATCACAATCTTCTCAGTGTTTCTCAAATCTGTGATAAGAAGTTTTCGGTGCACTTTGATGCTTATGGATGTTATGTGCTGAAGCCCGGTTTCAAGATTCCTAAAGTCTGGATTCTCTTATCTGCACCAAGGATTAATGACTTGTGTCACACCCCGACCCGCAGCGGAAAAGGTGATCGGGGCATGATTGGGTTATCATCAATGCTCATGACATTTATTATGCGTTTCATATTCATTTAATACAATTTAATGGAAATTTACAATAAATATTACAACATGTTCTAACTATCAATCTAAGCTTCTTTATTCTCTTCTAAGGCATTTCCTATGTTTTCTTTGCTTCACCCTGTTCACCTGTATCATGTGTAAAAAGGTTTTTGGATCAACATAAAGTTGGCGAGTGAATCCTATGGAAAACATTTGAACAAGTTTATTTAATTGATTATGAAATAAGTGCACAACCAAACGTGAGTAAAAATAGATGTAAACTTATTCAACAATCATTAGATATTAAATAAAGCACACATGAACAATAATGGAACATTTAGAGGCACGCGTTGCTCTACTCGTCTCTCACGAGGAACTGATGGGCCTAATGAATGAATTGCATAAACATGATAATATGAATGACACAACTACAAACAATATAAACTCAATGATACACACATGAACAATAATGGATTGGTTTTGAGGCACGCGTTGTTCAACTCGTCTCCCACGAGGAACTGATGGGCTTAATGAATGAATTTCATATAATTTGACAAAATGAAATAAGTAATCACAACAATATAAACAATCTAAGTTTAGGTCACGATATGGTATGGCACAAATTTAAATAAACGAGTTAATCATTTGAGACACATGACACACCCCAAAACGTGTAATTAAAAAGGGGAGTTGTAAGATTCACTCACAGTGGGTGTGTTCGGTTGATGATGTTGAATGCACGCGAAGTGGTTTTAACCACGAGTGAGATTAACCTAGATAAATCGCATTATGGTTTGGTAAGAAACGGATTTTATTAATCCATTTTAGTAGAATTGTTGGCTGTATTTTTGTGAGTTTAAGGCTATTTTCTAACCTTATAAATGTTATTTTTAAGTATTTTTAATTGATTTTTAATTAAAATAAATAAATAAAAATAATAAAAAATTTTGATTTTTTTGCTACAGTTGACCGTTGACTTTGACCGTTGACCGTTGACTTTGACCGGTTCGAATCGTGTAATTGTGCGCTGAGTGAGGCTCGAACCCGAGACCTCCCGTACGCGTGCACGCAGTTCTACCAACTGAGCTACGTGTCTAACCGTCATATATCTGTTTTTAATTATATTTATATATTAATTAAGTTAAACAGAAAATCCTTTTATTTTAAAAACGATTTAATTGAATCGGACCGGTGCGCTCCACAGGTCTCGAACCCGGGACCTGTGGGTTGCGTAACACACAATCCACCGCTGGACTGTGTGTCCAACTTGTTAACTTAACTGATTTTTATTATACTTAAACACAAACTGAACATTTCCTTTTCTGTCTTATTTTAAAAAGATAGATAATTGTCCGAGTCGGTGCAGTAGCCCGGACTCGAACTCGTGACCTGGGATTTAAACATACACACAGTCCACCACTGGACTGTGTGTCTAACTTGGTTATTATTCCGATTATTAATATACTTAACATATAACAGTGGTGCTTCCGGTTCGGTTAACAAAAAAGGCGTTTTTATTAAGGCGGCGTGTGTGGAACAAGATTCGAACTCGAGACCTTTGTGTGTTTATTGTGCACACAGTCCACCGCTGGACTGTGTGTCTAACCCGAGTTATTTCTTGATTTATATTATACTTATAAGTTACAGATACATCGTCTTCTTCGTCAGATTTTAACCAGAATCGGAAAATCCGACTGGTTCAAAGTTTTAATCGGTTTCTTTAGTGTTTTTTACTTAATTACAGATGAGATATAAATAAAAAAGAAAGGAAATTAGGCGTGAAATATACCCACTCGCTTCCTCTGTTTTTCCGGCAAAACTCCGGCGACAGCAACAGGCTCCGGCGTCGGGTGTCTTGCAGCAGCGAGTCTCCAGAAAGCTTACAAAGGATGTGGGTGACTTCGGTATAAGCTTAGGGGGTTTAGTAAGGCTTAGAAGGGAAGAACCCGGTTTTCCGGTGATGAGCAGAAATATTCTGGCGAGTGATTTTTCGCCGAGAAAGGGTGCGGTTTGAGCGAAAATGTTTGCAGAAGTTCGATGGGGTATTTATAGTGCAGGTTATCGATGAACTTGGTCTGATTTTCAACTTGATTCGTTGGTTTGAATTTCTCCGGCGGTTATAGAAGGTGTCGCGGACTCAGACGTCAGTTATAACCGATATAGGTTTAAAGTTTTACGTTATAACTGAAGATGTCGTTAAAACTCGCGAGATTGCCGGGATTTCCGACGACTGAACTTTGGGCGCCGGTTTTGAATTCGGAAAGACACTTTATGAATTAAATGATCTTAATAATTAACAGATAATACAAGTGGCGCAGTGTTTTAGTGCGCGTGTGTTAAGTTGCTGAACCGGCTGACTCGGCGACTGACTCGGGTTCGAAACCCGGCAGGGACATTTTATTTTTATTTTGCGATTTTCAACAGTTTTTCAAAAACAACTTATATATTCCAATATAATAATTGATTATGTATCGTTTAAAATTATTTTGGGCATTTAATTCGCAACGAAAATTTTAACTGATTGTTCAGTTAATAAACGGAGCGGGTTTGGTAAATCCGTTTTTTGACGGATGTTACAACTTGTATGTCCTTGATATGAGTCAAGCAATTACAACGTCTGCACAAGTTACATGTTTTGTTTCTAAAACCACAGAAAAGGAAACAATCTCTTGGCACAGGCGGATGGGACACATTCACTTGAGGAAAATGAATCATCTGGTGAAGAATGAGTTAGTAAATGGTGTTCCCGTTAAAAACTTTCATCTGCAAGACGTCTGTGTTTCGTGCCAAAAAGGAAAACAAAGGAAGAAATCGCACCCGATAAAGAAGATCAACACGGTAGCAGTGCCGCTTGAACGCTTGCACATGGATTTATCCGGTCCTGTCAAGCATAAAAGCATCAGTAATGACTCGTACTGTCTCGTAGTGACATATGATTATTAAAGATTTTCTTGGGTGGCGTTTATGGCACACAAGAGTGAAACTTTTGAAATTATCAAAAACTTGATCACTATGATTGAGAATTTGTATACTTTGAAAGTGAGACGCATACGCAACGATAATGGAACTGAGTTTATGAATCATGCTATGGAGGAGTTTTGTAGATCCAAAGGTATTCTTCATGAATTCAGTGCTAGATACACTCCTCAACAAAATGGCGTCACTGAGCGTAAGAACCGCACATTGATCGAAACTGCAAGGACTATGTTGGTGGAGCACAGTTGCCCATTCCCTTCTGGAGTGAAGCTGTGGCTTCTGCATGCTACACGTTGAACCGAGTCCTTACAGTAAAAAGATATAACAAGACCTGCTTTGAGTTACTACACAAACGGAAACCAGATTTACAATTTCTTGAACCGTTTGGGGCTCCTTGCACTATGATCGATCCGAATGGAAAGTTTGGGGCAAAAGCAATTGAGGGATACTTTCTTGGGTATGCTACCCCAAATTTAAGAGTTTGGAATCTCGAGACAAAAAGGGTCGAGGAATGGTCTGAAGTCAGAGTACAAAGGCATACAAAAGCCAATCAGATGTCCGGGTCAGCTGTGGATGTTTGAGTACGATGACTTTTTCAATTCGATCAATATTGAAGAAGATGTAGTGGATGTTGCGGCACAGATGTTTTTCGAGAGTGACAACGCAACAGATTCACCGTTGGTTTGTCCAATTATTGTCAACAATCAAGAATCATCTTCAGTTAACAATAATGCTCTTGATAATGAGGATTTTCACGATGCTACTGATCTGAACGAATCTTCAGAGGATGATGAATTTCTCGATGCAGACCAAGAAGTTCCGGCAACAGTGGTACAAGATACTTCTGAGGCTACACCCCCTGTGGACTGCCCTAAAACAGCTGAAGCTACTGTATCATCCTCTTTGCTAGTTCAGGGTATTGAATTGGTTGTTGATCTCAACTTCAACAATCTGGGTACAAATATTCCAGTTCCGGATAATCCAGAAATGAGAATTCATAATACCCATCCTCAACAAAACATCATTGGTAATGTTCATAGTGGCGTGCAGACGAGGAATCAGTTGAGAAACAACAACCATGCTGGCTTGTGTGCGGCGATAAGAGAGTCAGGTTTGCAGAATGATTGGTCCTTCGCGTGTTTTGTCTCACAAGAAGAACCAAGGTCTTGGAAAGAAGCCATAAAGGATAACTCTTGGGTGGAGGGTATGCAGGAGGAGCTGCAACAATTCCAGAAGCTTGGTGTCTGGAAACTGGTTGAAAAACCTGAGAACTACAAAAAGATTGGCACCCGTTGGGTATTCAAGTGCAAAAAGGATGACCATGGAGTAGTTGTCCGAAACAAGGCAAGATTATTTGTTCAAGGTTTTCGTCAGATAGAAGGAATTGACTACAACGAAGTTTATGCACATGTTGCACGTCTTGAAGCTATTCGGATTTTTCTAGCTTATGCTTCATTCAAAGGATTCAAGGTTTACCAAATGGACGTGAAAAGTGCATTTTTACATGGTGTGGTTGAAGAAGAGGTGTATGTCGAACAACCTCCAGGTTTTGAAGATCCTATTCATCCTGATCGGGTTTGGTTGCTCAACAAAGCTCTCTACGGATTATATCAAGCACCGAGAGCTTGGTATGCAACCTTATCTAACTATCTTGTGGAGAATGGTTTTCGCCAAGGTCTTATTGATTGTACTCTTTTCATCAAAGAAAGAGATGGAGATCTTCTGTTGGTTCAGGTATACGTAGATGATATTATTTTTGGTTCAACTAACAATGTTTTGTGTAGGGACTTCGAGCGTGTTATGCAGGAGAAATTCGAGATGAGCGCCATGGGGGAAATGAACTTCTTTTTGGGCCTACAAGTTCAACAAACTGAGTCTGGGATATTCATCCATCAGACAAAATATGTCGGTGACATTTTGAGCCGGTTAGATGTCCGAAGCGACGCCCATTGGTACCCCACTTCCGCAGAATCACGGGATTACTCCGGACTTGAAGGGTGAAAGCGTTAACTCTTCTTTCTACCGCGAAATGATCAGATCTCTTATGTATCTCACAGCCTCGAGGCCTGACATAATGTACCCTACGTGCCTGCTAGCCAAATATCAAGCCAACCCGAAGGCCTCACATCAAGCAGCTGTAAAAAGGATTTTCCGCTATTTGAAGGGTTGCCCAGACACCGGTCTCTGGTACCCTAGGGATGATAGCTTTGACTTGATCTCTTTCAGTGATTCTGATTTTTGTGGCTGCAAGATCGACGGCAAATCCACAACGGCTGGATATCAGTTTTTAGGAAATCGCCTGGTCACATGGCAGTGCAAGAAGCAAACTTGTGTTGCTACATCAACTTGTGAAGCTGAATACATTGCTGCCTCTAGTTGTTGCTCCCAAGTTTTGTGGATCCAACAACAAATGCGCGACTACGGTTTTGAATTCCTAGCTACTCCTATTTTCGTTGATAATTCTACTGCCTTATAGATCACTAGAAATCCTGTGCAACATTCAAAGACCAAACACATCGATATCAAATATCACTTCATACGTGATTGCTTTGATAAACGGCTTATCGATGTTGTTAAAGTCCACACCGATGACCAACGTGCTGACCTTTTTACCAAAGCATTTGACAAATCACGTTTTGACTTTTTACTTATGGTAAACGGCATTAAGGTCAAGCCAGAGTAAACCAACATCGGAAAATCATTTTTGTAAATATCCATTTGTGTTTTTTAATTTATCGTACGTTTTGCATTTTAAGGGGAGTAGAAAATACAAAAACATTAAAAATTATAAAAATACAAAAACATCGAAAAACTTCAAAAACACAAAAACACAAAACAATAGAAAAACAAAAATGAGTTTCCTGGTGAGCAAAAGAGAAAATGATAGTACATCAGTGGTCTGTTGAAATCTCTTTGAACTTAAAATAAAAAACGATAAGCAGCTCTATATAAGATGTATCGGTAGGCTCACAATCATTTTAAAGTGTGCAGGGTGATATAAACCTAAATCGACTGAAGATCGTGTGGGAACCGCTCATTGGCATATGGTCTTGGTACCGAAATTTCGTTTGATAGATTGCCGAGGTTCAGAGATACGTGGTCTTTATGCTATTTATCATCTGTGTATCATGGTGGTTTCTTTTTCCGTAGACAACGAGGACGCAAGTCTAGAGCTTCCTTGATACCATACGAACGTGTATATTTCATACAAACATGTATATAATACATGGTACATACGACCTCAATAAGTGATAAACAATCACATGTCCCAATCAATAAGTGATGCTAAATCACATCTATTATCCAAGAGTCAAGTTCGTCTCTTGTCGGTACGTTGGTACTAACCTGTTCACGGACTTGCTCTTGTGCCCTGCATGCATCGAATATCAAGTTCATCATTAATAAGTGATTTTATCACATTGGGCTTGTATTCATTCACAAAATAAGTTAGTATCTCACATCATATACGTTGAAAACAAATGATAATGGTATACTCACCAGTAAGATGATCTCTCGTGCATACTCTGATACGGGAATGTGTCGTGTGTGGATGAACACTGGTCGGTAAGTATAAATCATACATTAATCATATCCCCTAACCGCGAGTACATCTGATAAGTTGAGCTTATGTGGACAACAATACCGATAATTGTTATAGGATGCTTTTCTTAGTATTAACTAATTGAACAACAAGAGTGTTTTGGCATGACCGTACACTGATATGATTCTCTTACCCTCGAAACTCACAAAAAGAATGTCTGTAAATATTTATTTAATGCTTTTAGTCTCTACATCTCTGTATATATTTATTTACTGCTTTCCGTCTTTATATTTGAAATATTCAAAAAAAAAAATACTAAAAAGATTTTAGGTGTGTTTTAATATAAACTTTATAAAAACCAAAAAGATTTTACTTTATTTCTGATTGCCCGATGTTGGATCTCGTGTCTTTTCCACCTGAAGCCTGATCGAAACCTAAAACAATTGCACCTTCATAAACGGTCGAAGTTAACAAGTTGTGAAAGTTAAAATCTAAAATTGATTAACATTTAGAAACTTTCAAACTGTTGTCGGATAGTAGTTGATTGAGAGTTGATCAGGTGTGTGTCGTTTGTTTATGATTAACTATATTCCAAGCGGTTGTTCTCATTACGTGTTTAGCTTTCTTGTATGTGCAGATGCGTCATACGAATCAGCTAAAGGCGAAGAGAACGTGTTAGATAACGAGCTTTGAAATAAAGACACAACATGGATGAAATCAAAGGATTAAGATGATCGAGTTGCCGTTGACCACTCATCAACACGACAAGGATCTAACATTTGAACGAGCAACGTTCAAGGGGGAGCTTGCTGATACACCTCCTGACAGTGCTATGTGAAAACTTTAAAGATCCGACGACAGTGTGAAGATGAACCTCACAAGCAGCATCCGAGAGGGAGTTTGTTGATGCACCTTATGTGGATACGGCTCGTTTCGGTTCGCCTGCGTTACACGTGAAGGACTGGATCAAGAGATCCTCCTAAAATGACCCAGTTCAAGAAAGGTTCTCTTGTGTCTTACATCTGCAAGTTAAGACATCCACGAAGATTAAGGAGTCTTCGTGGGAGTCCCTATCCACGAACATTCTAAAGGTTCGTCCAGACTGTATGTGTCACGAAGACTTGATTGTTCGCTCAAGTTCATGTCGACAAAGAATGCATGTGGGACGAAGACTCCTTTGGACGAAGATTGAAGGTTCGTCGAGATTTGATGGTTCGTTGGAATGGTCCATGAAGAATCCATTCTTCGTGGGCCTGTTGAATGTTCGTTGGGCCAGTTTCATTCTTCGTGGATGTACTTGTATGTTTTGTCTATTTAAGCAACTTGTAACACATGAGAACAGATAGAGAACACTGTGAGAACACACCAGAGAGAGTTGAGAGGTTACCTTGTAAAACCATTGTATTGTAACTCTTCTGGATAATACACTTTGAGCTTTAAAAGTTGAATATTGTCTTGTGTTTGGTGTCTTTGTCTCGGTTTGTACACCCACTTGGATTCCGCACTTGCGGGTGTGTTCGATAACAAGGATAGGTTGATCTAGATCCTCCTCTAGGGACCTACATCTTGTCTGTTAGTAGCAAGTAATGCCAAACTTGCAAAAGTTGATCCGGAACTGGCGCCACCATTCGTATGGCATTTGTAAACAAGCTCCAAACAAAATGTTGGTGGTGAAAAAAGACGTTACCATGGCGAAGAGTCAAGAAATTAAGGAAAAATCGTTGAAGAGAAGTTAATACCATGCTGGGTATTGAATTATCAACCAAACCGATAATGGCTGAAAATGTGAAAAACTAGACGGTGGAAGAAATTTATGAATGTGGAGAACTTATACAACTCATGATTTTTAGTACTCTCTACTCCAAGGACTCAAGGGTGAGTTCTTAGTTTATAAAGATAGGTAGAATGATGAGGGACTAATTACTGAATTGGCCGACTCGCATATGGACCGATAGGAATGTGGGAAAACAATGAAGAAACAGGAAACCAACTCTACAAAATAACCATTCTAAAATATCTCTTATATATATATAATTTGGTTTTATTTAAATTGTTTATTTTATTAGTCTTATATTTAATTAAGTCTAGAATGTTGGTTATATTGGTCTTTTATTTCATTCTAAGTCTCTAGTTAGTAAATGTAACCTATAAGTAGAGATTCATAGTAAATGTTTATGGACAACTTTTGATATTATAATAAAGTTTTTTCGTTTGGTCCTTATATAAACCTCTGCTAAAACATGTTCGGGCGTGTTGTAAACTTCAAATATAAATACTGTAATAATGAATGATTATTATTAAAGTTTGGAATTTAATTATTAAGAATCTATTTTGGGGGTGAGTGTTACTTTGAAAAGAAACAAATAGCTTATGCCATGGTACATGCCTAGACATATCTCCTGTTACTCTTTTCCTTTTTTTTATTATTGGACCAGCAAAAACTAGGGTGAAGATTCTAAACCATTGAGACAATAGTTTATTGCTTGATATCATTTTGAGAGGGATCACTACTATCAAACTGGCGATTTATCACCAAAATTTTTGACAAAACAAATTTGTCAGAAAATTCCGACCATTTTTCGACAAGTTACCGACTGAAATTAATATATGGTTTTAGCGACTATCTTTCGTCAATTTACCGACAAAAATAATAGTCTGTATTTGAAGGAAACTTCCTTTCCAAAAAAGAAAAATAATAAAAGAAAAAAATTGTGGTCGGAAAATGGTCGGAATGGTTACGTAAATAAAAAATAAAAATATGTGATTTCCCTTTTTCTTATGGGATTACTAGCCGCGAACACTAATTATCTTTTTAATTTTTGTTTTGTGAGAAAATGTTTACCGGATATACAAATTAGCAACATAGAAGCTTCCTGGACGTAGAAAGAAGCACTAGAAAGGTTAGTGATTAAAATATGTGTTTTAGTTTATGAAATTGAACCTGCTGGATGCATGGAAGTTGTTCAACTAAGGGGCTGTTTGTTTAGCTCTTAATGAGGCTCTAAATGGTTCAGACCTCTTACTGGTTCAGCACTTAATGATTCAGACTGTTTGTTTCGCGAGTACATGTCTGAATGGTTCAGACATTTGCCTCTGAATGGTTAAGCATTATACTGAGTCTGAATGGTTAAGACGTCTAATCTGGATTGGTCAGACATTTGCTTCTGAACGGTTATGCATTATACTTGCTCTTAATGGTTAAGACCTCTTACTGATTCAACACTTAATGGTTCAGACCTCTTACTGATTCAGCACTTAACCATTCAGAGGTTGCTAAACAGCCCCTAAATGAAATTGCCTAAAATTGGTTGTTAGTTTGAGTTTAGGCCAAATAAATGTTCTATTTTTATTTATCTAAAGTGGCCTTTAAAAAACTCATTATTTATCCAAGACAATATGGCTAGAAGGGGAAATACACACTAATAACTAGAGTTGTAGATACTTTGGTATATGATGATTTTTTACAATTTTTTTATTTGTTTGTGTAATTTTTATGGATTTTTTATAATTTTTTTATTTGTATTTGTATATATATTTGGAGGAATCTAAATATATTTGTAATTATAAAATTTCTGGCATTTTTTTTAAATTTGGATAACTTTCGGTTGGAAATTGGTCGGAAAACTATTTGGTGGGAAAATAATTTGTTGGAAAACCGTTGGAAAATTTAAAGAAATAAAATAAAGACAAAAAGAATAAGTGGTCAAAAGCTGGTCGGACTATGTCGGAAAACTTAACCATAATTTTTCTGGGAAATTTGTTGGAAACTTTAGTCGGAAGTTTGTCGGAAATGTTTTCTGACTAGATTTTTCCGACATAGACTTTTTGTCGGAAACACGCTTTTCCGACCAAAATCACGGTCGGAAAAGGGGCTGTTTTTTAGTAGTGGATAAAAGGACCTTTATTAGAAATGGTGTAACGTGATACCTTTAGCTCAATATTAAACCCTTTAAAATGAATCACAACATTGCTATCTCCTTATCCAAAAAAATTGCTATCTATGGCCACATATTAAGTGATAACAAATCCTCTAGAGACTTGAGCTTGTTAGAGTGGTCGGCAGCCCCAATATTATCATAGATGTTTTCCACCACCCTTGAGAGTATCAACAAGATCTAAGATTTAAAGAGAAATAATACTAGGAGGAACATACATACTATACCGGTGTCAAGGCGATCAATGTTCAAAGGCATGTCACTGGACATGACTAAGTATTCCACACATGCCAAAACATAAATGACATTATACTTAAAACAACTAAGTATTCAATACCAAAACATGCTTGGCATTATACTTAAAACAACAATGTATGAACAAAGCTAGATCACGTGGATGCTTACACAAATATATTGCAAAAATCAACAACTAAGATATGTACAATTGATGAATTGCAGGGCAAATCTCCCTTGGCGGTTAGTGTTAGCAAATGGCTTACTAACTGCCAAAGGAGTAGTTACCCAGTAATGCATTCATACACTTAACGATCTTTAAAAGCGCTTGCTTGATAAAACTTTACGTTGGTTTCAAACAATTTATAGGCTAGCAAGAAGTACATTATACACACATGCTATATTCTAGCATATGCTTCGCATATCCCTCTCTCTCCTCATTTGCTAGACAGCGAATTGAGAATGTTTGTGGATAATACTTTTATGCTAATGTACTAATCAAACTTTTACAATTTAGAAGACAAATACGGAACACTGATGCATGCAGATCAAAAAAAGTATATGTACGATGTTCGATCCAAAGGTCAAGAAGAAATTTGATGCTGATTTATTACTTATTCTTTTGTTAGTAGGCCAATGCAGAAAATGCTATGAGGTCCACAAAATCACTTAAAAGTGTTCTAGGTTGGTCAAGATTGAAAATATTATTCTTGTCACTAACACCCTTTGTATACATAAGCATTATTTCCTAACTTATATTTATTAAAAAATGCTATACCACATAGAACAGCTCTTATGATTTAAATATATGCTTGTCCCATATTGACAATATATGTAGTTTGTAAGTTACAAGGTATTAATACGATTTTGATAGTCAAGTGCGTCATTAAAAACATGGCTATAGATACACTGTAAATTATTGATTTGTTTATTTATTTATTAATTTTTGTTAAATTTGACTCCTACAATATTATATTTATATTTTCTTTAAATTTATTATTATATTTAACCTCATCAGTAACAAATTTAGTATATGTAGCGAGTAAACTTTAACAAAGTTACTTATGTTGGATTAAATTTACAAATTAATTAAAATTAAAAAAGTTATCAGTTTTATTAAAAAAAAATTTCTGAAGGATAAATGCTTATGGTAAGTTATAAAAATAAAAAAAAAGTTTACGACTAAATAAAAAATCTTTATGGTTGTAACCTATTAGGGAACATCCCGTGCATTGCGACGGGGGACGTATAACATCAACATACTAACATGAGTGTAGGTGCACTTATGCATCCTATCTTACCAAAATGTAGTGAGTATAAACATGGCACGAGGTGTTGTTAACTGAGAAGATGCGTTCAAAAGGGGAAATATTGTGTTGGTGATGTGTTGTCATTAGCTTACGAAGGCTAGCCGAGAATTAGAGAGAAAAAAGGGAAGGGGTTTGGCCAACCCTAATGAACCCAATTTACTTAGTATCTTGTTTAACAAGTTTAAGAGTTAAACCCTCCCTAATTAGTTAGTTTACACACACACAGACACACACACACACATATATATATCTTGTACCTGTAACTCATTATCATTCAGTAATACGAAAACCCTAGTTGTCTTCGTGGACGTAGGTTGCACACCGCGACTGAACCAGTAAATGTATTGTGTCAAATTTATTACCTTTTGTTTATTTGTGTTTGTATGTGCTCGTTTGATCCTAACATATTGCCCAACCGATAAACCACCAACAAAATGCAAATGTTCGTTCTTCCTGTAATGTAATCTCGATGAAGTGGTCACTGTTAAAGCATGGAAATATTAATGCCTGTTAATTATCTTTGAATATATATTGAGGTGCATGGTAATTTAAAGGGTCTACATATTATTTTCCATACCCTCTGAGACGCCTCGTCTAGACGAGGCGTCTAGGGTTTCTGTCTCCGATCAAATTCCTAACCTCGTACCAGGTCAAATTAGTCATATTAGACGGGGCTTCTAGGCCTAGGTGGAGCGTCTTCAAGACTATTTGACTATGTGTCTGACACGTGAATAAAGTAATACGACAGGTATAGAGCTATACGGGGCATATATATTGGAATTCAAATAGTTGAAATATGGACATGCAGAGCATTCTTCAACCACCGAAAAAACATCGAACTTTTCTGCTTCTTTGCCTTCTATCTGATATCATTCAAAGGTGCTGAAATGTCATCACACTGGGACGACAACTATTTCTTTGGGCCGTATTTTGGCGAGTCATGGGTGCCCGAAGCTATTAAGGTAACAGTTACTATCTCAAATTACTTGTTGTTTTAATTATTTACTAATGATGATACCGTTTTTAGGAGGAGACTGGCTTTCCTGATTCTAACGAACAAGAGGAGGTTGTGTGTAGTGTACAAGGAAATCAAAGCAGACTGTTTCTAGATTTGAATGCGGATCCCCCTGTTGATGAAACATCCCCTGTAGATGACTCATACCATGTTGATGAACCATGTTATCCGACGCAACAAGGGTATCCGGATTATGGATACGGGTGTGAATATTTTACATGCAAAAACACTCTAATTATATATGTGAACAATGATTTTTTTGTTTAACTAAATTTTCAATATTGTTTTCATTTCATATGACTAAACATTAATTTTATTTTGTACACTTTTATTAAACCTTCAAAAGAGAATTACAAGGGTGAATTGTAATACTATATTAATATAACTTATATGTTTGGTTATATTAACATACATTTATTGTTGTTGTTGAAACTATGTTAATATAACTTATATGTATGGTTATATTAACATTTGTTGTTGTTAATTAAAAGATGAGCTGGGAAAATCTGTATGAAAGGCCTAACACAAACTAAAACTCTACACCATCAAACAGTTAAATTAAAAGATGAGTTTTACATTACATGGAATATGTTCTTAACTGCTTTTGTTGCTAACTTATCCGTTTTTAAGCTATGTATGTTAGTAATAAATTGCAGTCAAAGTTTGCCCACCAGATCATTGTGCTAATCCCTACTAACACATTATGTAAAGCTGAAATACAGGGCAAATCTCCTTTCACAGTTAGAGGTAGCATGATGCATACTAACTGCTAAAAGAGTAATTGCCCAGCAATACACCCTTACACTTAATACACTTAGCAAAGATACTAGATGTTGAAAATCATTATCCCTTTGAAATTGTTATATAGCGCAGCAAGAAACATCATATTATAGCATATCCTAAGCACATCCCGTGTCTCTCCTATTGTACATTCTCATGGTATCTATGCTTGCAAAAAGTTGTTCATTTTGTGTCATTCAAATAAAGCTTTTGTGTTAGTTATTTTGAGTGGCCCTCTGGATTTCAAAGGGACATGAAAATAAGATGCAAAAGATGTTATAAGTGAAGGAAACCAAGAGTGGTGGAAATGTGTATAAGATCCTTGTACACAAAATAACTATACATGACCAACATATTGACCATAGTTTCTCAGTACAATGTAGACATGTACGTACATAAATTAAAAGATAAGAAACGAATATATGCTTATCCTTTAATCCTTTAGAGAAGTTATTTGTTCCATATATTTTCCTTTATAGGGTTTTAAAAATTTAAGCACCTATATATGTGTGTTTCATATATAGATGCTACAACATTATGAATAAAAGTTTTGATATTATTTCCAAGTCAGTCACTGCTACACAAGGAAGTATTGTTTTAGGCATTCAAAACAATAAATTTTAAAAAAAGTTATCAATGAAATAGTTTATCTTCATAATAAGATGATAAATCATACATATTCTTTTCTTTAAATTTCGAAACTAGCAGTCTGAAAAATGGTTTTCCTTCTTGACGTTCCGTGTCTAAATATGTTGACATCATTAGTAGTCAATCATGTAAACAGAAAATACGATGAGAAACAGAAAGAAATATTAAAAGAAATCCATCATATGTAACTTTTTTTCTCGACCCTTGCTAGTTTAATTTTGCTGGTCCAGGAAAAAAAAACGAGAAGATAAAAAAGAGAAAGAGTCTAAATATATACCACGGCATATCCTATTTTTTTCTTTTCACGGGTACGGTATTGAAGAGGTATGGTCTCATATAGCTAATGTTATGTGGCAAGACCATACCACGTAACCCAACAAGGGTGACACACATCAGCAGGCTCGAACTAGGCTCCAAGGAAGATACCAGAAGCTTCTAGAAGAAGTCACAAGGGACAGGAAAGATGCTATCCCCGACAACCACTGCAGAAGGGCGCCTAGCTAGACGAATGGGGATATTCCACGTCATCCACTACGATGATGAGCACGGAGGAGACAAGAAGGATATTCCCCCACGACCCAGCTAGCGTCCAAACGACAGCTGGAGGAGTCTGTTAGTGCCTCCATCTTTCAGCTATAAATAGAGACTCTGTATGCAGGTTTATGGATTCACTCTCTCAACTTTCATTCCGATAACTTACTTTTATCGCTAGAAAAACCATACTTATTCTCACGCCGGAGGGTGATCACAAGGAGAACCCTCTTCTTCTCCTCCTCGTGGCGAGTCACCGGTGTTTCCATTTTGCAGTGTTCAGTAGAAGAGATCAGAGGAAAGGATTGAACCACCACTGAGAGATTCCGGTAACCCCAAGTTAACTGGTGTTTCAACATTGGCGCCCACCGATTTTTTACAAACAACCTTCGTCTTTTCCTTAAGAAAAAGGTTCTCTCATGGCTGGACAAGATGAGGAAGAACACTCCATGCTTGGTCCCGTCACGGACAACGTTCAAGTCCAAAGGCACCAAGGAGATGAAAGCACCCAAAGGGGAACAAGAAACGCTGAGATCCCAGATCTCTTTGGAAGTGCAACGAGGATTATACACCAAGCAAATTCAGCGGCGCAAGCAGGAAACCCTGGTGCTGGGCCGTCCACACCGTCGGGACCAACGCAACAGAACATCGTTGCGCTATTAGGATTACCAGAAGGGGAAACCCTCGCTTTCTGGTATACTGAGCAGTAGGCATCATTTAATGTCATTTACGCGCAATTAAACGCACAGCAGGCGGTGATACAAGCTCAGGCGCTCCAGACACCATTAGTAACCCCCGCGCAGCGCTCGGCGCACAACTTAACCTCAGAATACGTCGGCTCATGAGACCATAATCAGGAGAAAACACGTTCCACGAGACGACCAACGGTGCAAGAGACACGCGACACATACGGCGAAACAGAGAGCAACTTCGAGCAGAATGTGCAGCAGAGGCAGAGAGCACCCTTGCAATATCAACAAAGAATGGGATTCCTACGAGGAAGAGGATTCAACTTATAAACCAGACGAGCGTTCCATCTTTAGTAGATTCCCACACAATCATGAGTCATACAGACCCGCGCACGCGCACAGCACAACCAAGATGCAGAACACGATTATACCTTAAGTTATCGACCAGAAGGGGTAGCTGAGAAATCTAAATTCGCGAGGGAAATCGCCATGGCACCGTTAGAAAAAAACAAAGTTACCACATAATGTGGGGAAGTACAACGGGTTAACAGGCCCGGATGATCACTTGCAAGTATTCACAAGCGCAGGCGTGGTAGGGGGATGGTCCTTTCCAGTCTAGTGCCAGCTATTTGTGCAAACTTTTGTTGGGGCAGCATGTGCATGGTTCGACAGCTTACCGGCAGGAAGAATCAAATCCTGGATGGATCTCCAAGAAAAAATTCTTATCCCATTTCAGCCAGCAGAGAAGATACACTAGAGACCCTGCAAATGTTCTAAACATCTGGCGAAGAGACCACGAATCCATAGAAGACTTTATTACAAGGTACAACAAAGAGTGTTTAGAAATTGGTAACGTCGGAGATGAGATCAGACGCGCGCATTTCATGCGCGCCGTCAAATGTGATGACTTGATCAAGCGGGTCAAAGGGAGAGATGGCGGTCCTAAAGAATGGGAGACGTTCATAGAAGCAGCAAAAATAATTGCTCAAACAGACACACAACTGAACGGTGTCGAAAGCCGTCGTGGCAACCACTATTCACACCTCCCAGACATGCGAAACAAGGGAAGGAACCAACAATGGAGACCTCCAAGCTTCAGAGACAGAATCCACATATCGAAGATGCGCGCAACACCATCAATCAGATAAGTCATCGTAAGGAAGTCAAGAAAGAAAACAAAGAAAAACAGTGGACCCCACTCATGAAGACGCCATCTGAGGTACCGGCAACAGAGAATTATCAATTCAAGGCCCCTTTGCAAATGCGCAGCAAGAGGGGGCAAGACCCAACTCTTTTTTGTGACTTCCACAAAGACACTGGCCATTTAACAGACGACTGTTTTAGCTTAAAACAAGAAATCGAGCGAGCCTTAAAAAGCGGCAAGTTGACACATCTGATCAGAGGAGGAAAACGAGATAACCGAACAATCCAGCAAAGAGATGAAGGCCCCGATCACAAGAAAGTACGAAAATTGGAAACACACATGATACAAGGAGGGCTAAAGAAACCCCTGAAATACTTCAACAAAAGGGCGTTAGACGACACCTGGAGAGAAAGGCAAGTCATCTTCCCAGACGTACGGGGCGGGCCAAAGGAAAAAAGACCAATCATAATCCCAGGAGTGTTCGGCCACTACCAGACAGATTATATCTTCATTGACCCAGGCAGTACGGCAGATATAATCTATGAGCAATGTTTCAATCAACTGGACGAGGAAGATAAAGCGCGCCTAGAACGAGCAGATTACCCACTCACAAAGATTTTGTAATGAAGCAGTTTTTCCGCTGGGGCAAATATTTTTTCCGGTCTTATTGTCGGATGGCAAACACACCCGAACGGAGGAAGTAAGGTTCATGGTATTACCAACAAGCTCACGACATGACATCCTTTTGGGGAGAGAATCTCAAGGAGATTTCAACATGGTATGTTTCGTACCACATGCAGAAATAGGCTTCCCAACGGAAACAGGGATAGCTATTATGTACGCCAGCAAAGAGGTTTTGGTGACAGATGAAAGCAAACCACACAAGGCGAGCAAATCATCACATCAAATAGAATCAGAAAAATGGGTCTTAAACAAGAAATACCCAGAACAAACAATTGTAATTGGGCCGGCGTTAGCCGAGACAACTCGCGCAGCCCTTAAAACGCTGTTATCACGAAACATAGATGTTTTCGTCTGGACACCGGCCGACATGACTGGCGTTCCCCGGCACATCGCAGAGCACAAGTTGAACGTCATAGATAATGCGAAGCCAATAGTGCAAACTAAAAGGAATTTGGGTCCAGAGAAGCATGACGCCATGAAGCAACAGGTCACAGAACTACTCAACACCGACATTATCTGAGAGGTACGCTACCAGACTTGGGTATCGAACCCAGTAATGGTTCCCAAAGGGAACGGCAGATGGAGAATGTGCGTCGATTTTAAAGATCTCAACAAAGCGTGTCCAAGAGATTGTTATTCGCTACCAGACATTGACGAAAGATAGACTCTTTAGCGTCGTTCCGTTGGAAGTGCTTCTTAGATTGTTACAAAGGATATCACCAAGTACAGATGGCGACTAAAGATGAAGATAAAACAGCATTTCGAACGCTAATGGGGTTGTATTGTTACACAAAGATGCCGTTTGGGTTGCGCAACGCTGGAGAAACCTACCAAAGGCTGATGAATGAAACATTTGGCGATGACATAGGGAAACATGTCGAAGTTTACATGGATGACCTAGTCATAATGAGCAAAGAAGAGGACAACATGCTTCAAAACATACAGAAGACCTTTGATACGTTCCGCGGAGTGAATATCAAGCTTAATCCTATTAAATGTTCCTTCGGGATGGAGGAAGGGAAGTTCTTGGGCTTCATCGCTACTAAAGATGGTTTTAAAGTAAATCCAGAGAAGGTGGAAGCAATAGAAAGGATGCCCTCTCCGTCGACAGTTAAAGAGATGCAAGTCTTAGCAGGACGACTAGCCGCCCTAAACCGGTTCCTGGCCAACCATGCGGCGAAAGCATTCCCATTTATCACAACACTCCGAAATTGCGTCAAGAAGAATAGGTTCTCATGGACTGGAGAGGCAGAAGCCGCATTTAGAGAAATGAAGCAGTATTTAATACGTCTGCCCATGTTAACAGCACCCACAAACGGGGAGCCATTGATCATGTATTTATCTGACTCGGATAAAGCAGTCGCGGTAGTCATACTATTGAAAGAAAGATAGTACAAACACCGGTGTATTACGTCAGCAGAATGCTCAATGATCCAGAGACAAGATATTCCATGATGGAGAAGTTGGTTTTAGCTCTCGTACATGCAACGCAAAGGCTACGGAGATACTTCGGGGGACTCATGGTGGAGGTGTTGACAAATTACAACATAGGCAGTATCTTAGCTAAACCAGACGTTTCGGGGAGGCTAGCAAAATGGGCAATAGAGCTCGGAGGTTACAATGTAGTATTCAAACCAAGAACAGCGATTAAAGGGCAGGTCTTAGCAGATTTTTTGACGGAAGTGCCCAAGGAGAAAGCGCAAGAATGCGAAGCAATGGAACAACCAAAGAAGCAAGGTAGAGAAGACAAATGGCTGCTATACACAGATGGCGCATCAAACGAAGATGGCGCAGGAGCGGGCTTACGACTCGTCAGTCCAGAAAAACACGAGTTCACGTACGCCATTCGCCTAGAGTTCAAAAGTACCAACAACGAAGCAGAATACGAAGCTTTCTTGGCGGGGTTGCGATTAGCCGTAAAAATGGGTGTAAAACACCTAGAGGCGCACGTAGATTCGTTGTTAGTCGCAGGCCAAGTGAATGGACAATATGATGCAAAGGGTGATATCATGGCATTGTATCTGGAACAGGCAAAAGCGTTATTACAAAATTTCACATCTTTCAAAATCACCCACATCAACATAAGTGCGAACAAGCCAGCTGATGCACTCAGCAAGCTGGCATCAACGAGCTTTCAACATCTCGCCAAGGATGTACGAATCAAAGTCTTAAAGAATCCATCGGTCCCACTACGACAAGTGAATGTCACCCAGATAGGCATCACATCCTGGATGTCGCCAATCATAGCTTACTTGCAGACTGGAGCCCTACCAGAAAACAAGGCCGAAGCCAGGAAGATACAGAACAAGGCCTTACAGTACGAAATGTCTGACGGAATTTTGTACCGAAGGTCCTACTCGGGGCCATTACTTCGTTGCGTAGACCGCGAAGACGCGCTCTAGTTGATAAGAAAGATTCACGAAGGAATATGTGGGATCAAAGCACATATTTGATAAGAAAGATTCACGAAGGAATATGTGGGATCGAAGCACATCCGCAAGGAAATGGTCAGGTGGAGGCAGTCAACAAGAGCATAGTCGAGGATATCAAAGCAAGACTGGGAACCCAACGCCGAGGATGGGTGGATGAGTTGCCCAGTATCCTATGGGCTCACCGCACAATGCCTAAAACAAGCAACGGGGAAACCCCGTTCAGTTTGATGTACGGGTCAGAAGCAGTTATTCCAGCAGAAATAGGATTGCCATCACCAAGAATGACACGGATGAATGAAGCAAACAATGAGGAACAACGGAGGTTAGACCTGGACCTCCTAGAAGAAAGGAGAGAAATCGCAGCAATCAATGAAGCGAAGTACAAGGCAAAGCTGGAAAAGTATTACAACAGCAAGATGAAGATCTGCGCTTTTAACCCAGGGGATTACGTCTTCAGGGACAATGAAGCCTCAAATGCAGAAAGACCAGGCAAACTAGCCCCAAAATGGGAAGGCCCATATCAACAAAGTCCTGGGGAAAGGAGCATACCAGTTGCGAACCGTGGACGGCAAAGAAATACCTAGAGCATGGAATGCTCAGCAACTGAGAAAATGCTATATGTAATAGGAAGCCTCTTTTCATTCTCTATGTAAGGCACAAAGCCCAACACAAACATCTTATAATACAAGAAGTGTTGCTTAAGTATATTCTTATGTTGTGAATTGCAGCTGCAACTGCGTATATTACTTTGGGTATACATGAAAACATCGCTAGCATAACGACATTTGGAAAATCGACCCCAAAAACGGATGTAACTTATACACAGTCAGGGCGAACAAGTACAAACACATGTCATACGGCGAAATACTTCATAAAAACCCTGACACATGAAAACATCACGAAGTTTACGAGATGAGCAATGATTAAACTCACACACATGGGTGCAGTCACATAAACAATCAAGAACACACCCACACATGTCATTTCGTGACAAACTTCATAAAAATACATCAATGACAACGTCACATGCGTGGCAACTATCTTAATAGAAGGGAATATGTGGTAGGTCCTTTAGCGACACACAGAAAGGAATAGTAATATTCCACCTGACGCCATGACTATCATTCATTCATGATACCTGTTTCAAAGTAATTAACATACACACAAATTGCAACGATAAAAATCCACACTTGACTGATAGGGCAAATTAACAAAAGTTAAATGTCATAACAAACCATAAGAAGTAACGTAATTGTCTGAAATACAAGGCCATTGGCCCATACATCGGCATACAAGCCGGGAAACCATATAAGTCATGACTGATGACTAGGACCTGTGCTTCCACCTCTTTCACCGCCTGAAGGAGCATCCCCAAGAGCCCTTTTTAGAACATCGACCGCAGCGCCACGGCGAGCAAGCTTCTCCACTGCCCTCGCCAAACTCCAAGTCTGCAAACTCACCACGTTTACTGGCATAATTACCAGCATAATTTTCTTTACAAAGCTCGAATTTGGACTCATGAATTTGGGCAGCAGCAGCAGCCCTACCTTTGGAGTACCCATCTTGACGACCACTATTATAGGCACGCGCGCCAAGCTCGAACATATAACACGTAAGCTCCTCCGACCATGTCACACGATTAGCAATCTGCAAAGGAAGGAATGTCAGAATAAGAAAACACAAGTGCAAGAGAGCAATGAAGTAAGATAACACTCACCATAGGGACCCCGCGTGTCATAAGTCACTTGGAATCCTCACCCAACTCTTGCGCAAGGAGATTAGAGGTTTTCTTTTGTTCTTCTCGCTCAACCAAGGTCCGTTCAAGCTCCACAATTCGAGAAAGGGCTTGATCTCTTTCAGTTTTGACAGAGGTAAGCTTCGCCTCTTTTCTCTGATAAGAGTGGGAAAGATCAAGTAACTCCTTACTCTCCTTGGCCTTCTCACCTTTAATGCGAATAATCTTATCGCGAGCACTCTTCAGTTCGCGGTTCGAACGAACGCATGCTTCCTCCTATTCCTTCTGACGAGCGGCATGGTTTTGTTTTTCTTGATCGAGCTTGTCCTTGGCATCAGTAACCTACCACAACAAGCCTTTCTTTTCAGAGTTAAATTTCTCTCGTTCTTCATTCAGAGCTTTCTTCGCAGCCTCGAACTCCAGAATATCTTCACCCATGGATTGCCACTCCCGGACAACTTCCTGGGTTGTAGAAAAGAAGTTTACCCTAGAATGTACAAGGTCATCCAACAAGTCAAACCGACCACGGTTCTTCTGGAATAACCGCTCAGCGGGAGGCATGCACAGCGTAAAGAAAGATCGACAGTTGTCAAGATTATCCATGCGCGATCCCTGGGTAATAGTCCAGCGAGGAGTGTGGGGCAAGTCATCGCATACAGGGTTATGGGACATCCACGAGGAACTGGGACTGGCCCTGGTTATCTCAGGATCAGGGCGCGCCTTAGAAGAAGGCAGATCATCACCAGGAACACGTCGCGTGTACTGAGTCCCTTGAGGAGCAGTTGCCTCACTAGATTCCCAGTCAGTTTCCTGACCCTCCTCTTGAAGTTTTTCGCCAATCACCACCTCAGCAGTAGGCTTCTCCACCGGAGCAACACCTCCCTCCTCAACACCTTTACCGTTGTCCCCAGGCGCGGGAGGGGTAACACCTATAATGGCAGGAGGGGGAGAGGCAAGTGGAGTAATATCGTCAATATGAAGAGCAAGGACCTTGGAAACACCGGTAGTTGGCTTGGAAGCCTTAGCAGACGCTGCAAGAGAAATATGAAAACACTAAGCGAATGGTAGAGATTAACAAATTAAGAATGACCAAGAAAAAGGTTTCGTACTGCACGACACAGAAGAAGCCTCATAAATCTATTCTAATAGATTCCCAGTTGGAGGAGCAAAAATGTTAAGATCGATTTCTGATTCCGAAGGAGCGGCCGACACCACCATAACCTTCATTTTCCTTTCAGCTTGAAGAAGAGCAGCTTGGTCATCAAGTTCCTTTTTCTTATCACTTAATGTTTTTTGTTTCTTAGCCACCAACTGAGTTAATGTTTCCGCATCCTTCGGGTCCGCCGCACGCTTAATTCCTGCATCTAAACCCGACAGGGTGTCAGAAACAACAACATAATCCAGATAAGGATCGATTGAAGAACGCTTACGGGGAGCAGCACTGGAGGGAGCATCTGATGCTCGCTTAGTACGTGCCTCTTGCGCCACAGACCCACCAGGAACATCATCTTGTGAACCTTCATCACCAACCTCAACAGCAACATTATCAGGAATATGACCTCCAATGGGATCCTGACCAGGTCTTTAGAGAGGACCTGCACGAGTGGAACGATGGATCAATCCATGTGAAGAACCAGTAGATTCCCCACTAGAAAGGAGAATAACCCCTGCAGGAGAAGGTATGTTTACATCAACAGTATGATCAACAATCGCACCTAATGGAGTGTTGGCAAAATCGGCTAGGCTCTGGGCGGAAGGGTGTAGGAAGTTATCTCGAATCCTCTCCACCCAAGGACGAGAACCAGCACTGAGTAACCCAGTACCCACCTCACCGGCAGTATTAGGATCAAAAACATTCATCATGCTAAAAATTAAGGGCATAAGGAAAGGAAAAACAAATTGGAAGCCATTCAACTTAGAAGAAAGTACAAGCAAAACATACTTTTTCCCTTGTGAACGTAGAGAGGGAAGGCACGAGGATCCCCGGGAACCCACAACATGCTCATACCAACAGCAACGAGAGCATTCTCAGTATGTTGAATAATGGGCGTAGGGTTGCGAGTGAGCGTCTTGTACCAGTCTTGCTCAGCGAAGTCAATGGAGACATTAACCTCAGGGACACCTTCGGTTTCCAAATGATAATGCATGTCTATAGGAATAACACCGTGACGGATGTAGAAAATTTTTTTTTCCAATCGTGAAAACTCTTGGGAGGGTCCCGGCTACAAGGAAGAAAGCCAACAGTACGAGCATTAAAAGAATAGAAACCACCGGTATAGGTCACATAATAGAAAACTTTGAACATGTCAAACGATGGTTCTATGCGCTTGGCTCGACAAATAAACTCGAAGTGTGTTAGTCTTGGCAAACCTAGGGCGTTGATCTGAGAAATGTGCAACCCATAATTTTGTCAGCACTTCCCCAATAAACCTTGACAGCGGCAACCGAAGATTTCCTTCCCGGAAGAACGCAGCATAAAGTGTTATATAACCCGGAGGAGCATCAAGGGCATTTGAACCGGCAGTCGGAAACTGAGTACCCCATTCAGGAGAAAATCGAAGATCCCGGATAAGATTGTTAAGCTCTTCTTCCCTCCAGTTTATAACAGCTTGGCCAGGACCAGGGGTCGACCTAGCACGGGTAGGACGTCTCTTGCCGGAAGGTTTGGAAGAAGTAGACATGGTTCCTTCAAAGATATAAAGGAAACTGAAAGAAGAATGGCCGAGAAGAAGATATAGAGGAAGAAAGAGTGGAAGTGCAAGTGGAAGATGTGAAGGAAATAGGAGGGAGCACCAAGTTTATATACCCATCGCATTAAATGCGAAGGGCAGGGAAGATAGACGGTCCACCAGTAAGAAAACGCCACGTTAGGAGAGAGAAAGGAACTGGCGGCGGTTCAGGATAAGGGCCACCATGCGTCCGACAAAAAGGGAAAAGGTACAACCACTTTCTCGAAAAAAGCGACTAAGACACCCCTCACCGATAGTGACAGCTGTCAGATAGAAGTCGGTCAAGTCAAAAGTCTTGTCGCAAGTTTAAAAACTTTTAACAGAAGAAACCCACATGCGCCATGCGCCGTGCACTCACTTGGCTCAAAACTTTGCGCTTGGGTCATGCGCCATGCGCCATGCACCCACTTGGCTCAAAACTTTGCGCCTGGGTCAAGCGCCATGCACCATGCACCCACTTGGCTCAAAACTTTGCGCCTGGGTCATGCGCCATGCACCCACTTGGCTCATAAACCTTTCGCCTGGGTCATGCGCCATGCGCCATGCACCCACTTGGCTCAAAACTTTGCGCCTGGGTCATGCGCCATGTGCCGTACACCCACTTGGCTCAAAAGCTTACGCGAACCTCACCAGGCATAAACTGTCACACCCCGACCCGCAGCGGAATAAAAGTCGGGGCATAATTGGGTTATTACCAAAGCTCATGATGTTTACTAAGATGTTTCATATTTATTAAATTCAAATTACAAACTTAAATATCCAAAACAAAATTCATACAATTACAAGAAAATGAAACTACATAATTATTCCAAAGCATAAACTTGTTTATTCTTCTAGGCCTTCCTAAGTGTTTCCTGTCTCAGCTGGATCACCTGTATCATGTGTAAAACGGGGGAGATTTTGGGTCAACAGAAGTTGGCGAGTGAACCTTGATAAAACATTTTTACTAATTTCTTGTTTTATTTAATAAAGAAAATTCGTGCAATAATCACATGTGAGCAAACATATATAGATAAACAATCACAAACCACTTTGGATGAGTATATGACATGAATGATGATGTATGTGAGATCAAGACTCAATCAAACGGAGCCGATCTAATGAGGCTCCTGATGCTCAACCCGTATCCCACGGGGAACTGATGGGCCTAATGAAATGCGTGCACTGAAAATGATAAATCCAATCTACATATAATTCACACAACAATTGATACACATTTGATCACGGATATGATGTATGCACATGTGTTTAAATAAAATAAAAGAATTGTACGACACATGATACACCCCAAAACATGATTAAAACGGGGAATTGGTAGAGATTCACTCACAGTGGGTGCGTTCTTTGATGACGATGAATGCGCACGAATTTATGAATCAACCGACGAGGGAAAAACTAACCTAAATAATAACGAAATGATTCGATAAATAAGTAAATTTTATTTGAGATTAATATTTTTAATTAGTGCTCTTTAGTGGGATTTTTAGATTTATTTTTGTGAGTTTAATGAAATTTTCTAACTTTAAAATCTTATTTTTAAGTATTTTTAAATAATTTTTCAATTAAATAAATAAATAAAATAATAAAAAAATGGGTTGACTTTCTGATAGTTGACCGGGTCTGACCGGTCAGACTGTGTTAAATCTATGCGGCGGGCGGGATCGAACTCGGGACCTTTCGTTTGTGTGCACGCAGCTCTACCAACTGAGCTACGTGTCTAACCCGAATATTCTCTGTTTTAATTATATATATATATACTAATTCACTTTAACCTTATTTAGTTTTTATTAAAAATGATTTAATATGGCCGAACCGGTTGCAGAGACCCGGAGTCGAACTCGGAACCTCCGGTTCGAGTGCGCACAGCCCAACCAGTTGGGCTGTGTGTCTAATCCGCTTAACTACTGGATTATATTCCTCTTATATACATTCTGTGGATTGATCTGAATAGGTTTTAAAAACGTTGGTTTTATTCAGAAAGTCGGTAACATGTGCGATTCGAACTCGGGACGTGTGTATTGTATTTGCACACAGTCCACCGCTGGACTGTGTGTCTAACCCGGTTATATATCGTTTTTAATTATACTAATACGCATTTTCATCTTCATCTTCTTCACTTACAAAAATATAGAACAGTGAAATCCGACTGTTTTGTTTAATCGACCACAACTTATACTTGATTGAAATGGAAAGAAGATTAAGTGATATGGTATACCAAAACAGCGAGTTTGCTTCAGATTTCCGGCAAGATTTCGTCGGCTCTGATTTGCGATTTCCGGCTGAGTGAACTGTTTAACAGTTTTGATTATTGTGTTGAGCAATTAGATTACTAATCAAGAGATAGCAAGAAAGGTTTAGATGATTGTACCGATTAGGAGTAAGGCTTCGGTTCTCCGGTGATATTCCGGCGAGTGCGAGAATTTCCGGCGACGTGTTCTGAGTGGACTAAAGTTCAGGAAGTGAGCGTGGTTCTGAGCGAAAGGTTTACAGGAGGTTGGAGTGGGTATTTATAAGGAGGAACAGTTGATTTGGGTTTGAATTAAGGTCAACAATCGCGATTAAAGATTTCCGACTGTTTTTGACTAAATTGATTGCCGGAAACGGTTATAGCTGATGTCGAAATAAGTTTATCCATTTCAGTCAAAGGAAAAACAGCCAAAATGGCAGAGTTTAGGTTTTTCCGGTGATTGCGAGTTCTGGGCGCGCTGATTTGCAGATTTGACTTTTCGGTTTTTGTTATAAGTATTATTTGTTTCAGTATTTGTCACAAAAGAAAGTGTGTGGCGGAGTGGTGTGGTGTGTGTTTGTCTTTGTGGGAGACCCGGGTTCGAGACCCGGCAGCTCCATTTTATTTTTTATTCACATATTATTATTATTTATCAATTATGGTTTTTAAATTCTAAAATGTTTATTAATTATGTACTATTTAAAATAATATGAACAATAAATACGCAACGAAATCTTATAACTGAATACTTGATTATTAAACGAAGCGGTTTGGAAAACACGTTTTTCGACGAATGTTACAGTATCCCCTACTTTTAGGAATTTCGTCCCGAAATTTAAGTAGTAGTGGTAACTGGAAAAAGATGCGGGTATTTTTCGCGCATTGAGTCTTCACGTTCCCAAGTAAACTCGGGTCCTCGTTTCGACTCCCAACGTACCCTGACAATTGGAATACGACTTCGCCTTAAACGCTTCTCTCCGAAGTCCATGATTTCTACCGGTCTTTCAACGAAGTGCATCGATTCATCGACTTGAATGTCTTCTAGAGGAATATGGAGATTTTCATCAGCGAGGCACTTTTTCAAGTTTGATACGTGAAATGTGGGATGAATTCTGTTGAGTTCTTCTGGTAGGTCAAGCTTGTATGCTACAGGACCTACTCTTTTGAGTATCTTGAAAGGTCCTACGTAGCGTGGTGCTAGCTTGCCCTTTCTGGCCAAAACGAACCACTCCCTTCAACGGTGATACTTTTAAAAGTACTTGATCACCAATGTCAAACTCCAAGGGCTTTCGTCGTTTGTCTGCATAACTCTTTTGACGACTTTGAGTCGCTAGAAGATTGTTTCGAATTTGAAGGACCTTGTTGGTTGTTTCTTGAATTAATTCTGGACCGGTGATTTGCGCTTCCCCAATTTCGTGCCAACATACTGGAGATCGGCACTTACGACCATATAAAGCTTCGAAAGGAGCCATGCCGATACTTGAATGATAGCTATTGTTGTACGAAAATTCCACTAATGGTAGGTGAGCGTCCCAATTCCCTTTGAAGTCTATGACACATGCTCGCAGCATGTCTTCAAGGGTTTGGATGGTGCATTCAGATTGACCATCAGTTTGAGGATGAAAAGAGGTACTGTGGTCAAATCGTGTACCCAAAGCGGTTTGTACGGCTCGCCATGTTCGTGAAGTGAAACGACCATCACCCGGTTTGAAATGATGCTTAATGGTACACCATGACGGCTTACGATCTCGCTGATGTAGATACGAGCTAACTTCTCGTTCTTGAAGTCCTCACGAATCGGAATGAAGTGAGATGACTTTGTAAGACGATCGATTATTACCCATATGGTGTCATACCCACTGGAGGTGCGAGGTAACCCGGTAATGAAATCTATGGTTATGTTTTCCCACTTCCATACGGGTATTTCGGGTTGGACTAGAAGTCCTGAAGGTCTTTGATGTTCAGCTTTTACTTTGGAACAGGTAAGGCACTTGGAAACAAAAACAACGATATCCTTTTTCATGCCAGGCCACCAGTAGGTGTATCGTAGGTCTTGATACATCTTGTGGGCTCCTGGGTGTACATAGTATCGTGTTTAGTGCGCCTCATTCATGAGGAAATCACGAAGGTTATCGCGATCAGGAATCCATGGTTTAAATAGTATAGAATACCGTCGGATTTGGTTTCGATTTTGAGTTCAGCTCCACATGACAGCTCATCGCGTACGTCTTTTTCTGTTACAGAAACATGTTGAGCTGCCCGGATTCTATCTTTGATGTCGGTTATGATTTGCGAACATAGAAGACGAATGGAGTTCGCATAACCTTTTCGACTGAGCGCATCAGCCACCACGTTTGCCTTGCCAGGATGATACCGAATTTCACAGTCGTAGTCGTTGAGAAGTTCGACCCATCTTCGTTGCCTCATATTCAACTCCTTTTGGTTGAAGATATGCTGGAGACTCTTGTGGTCTTTGTATATTTCACACTTAGTACCGTAGAGGTAATGTCTCCATATCTTGAGAGCGAACACAACGGCTCCAAGTTCCAGGTCGTGGGTGGTGTAATTCTTCTCGTGAACCTTGAGTTGTCAAGAGGCATAGGCTATCACTTTTCCTCTTTGCATCAATACACAGCCTAGCCCTTGCCCCGATGCGTCGCAATATACCACAAAGTCATCGCAACCCTCAGGGAGTGTGAGGATAGGTGCGTCACAAAGTTTTTGCTTTAGAGTTTGGAAGGCTTCCTCTTGTTTAGGTCCCCATATGAAGGGTTTTCCTTTATGAGTCAAAGCCGTGAGTATTACATCAATACGGGAAAAATTGGCAATGAAGCATCGATAGTAACCAGCCAAACCAAGAAATGACCTTACCTCGGTAGGGGTACGTGGCGCTTGCCATTCCTGCACTGCCTTGATTTTTGAAGGATCAACATGAATTCCCTTGTCATTGACGACATGTCCAAGGAATTGTACTTCTCCTAACCAGAATTCGCATTTTGAGAACTTAGCGTAGAGCTTTTCAGTCCTTGAGAGTGTAAGGATGAGTCGAAGGTGTCGTTCATGATCGGATTTAGACTTGGAGTAGACAAGGATGTCGTCGATGAAGACTATGACAAAACGGTCGAGGTAGGGTTTGCATACCCTATTCATTAGATCCATGAAGACAGCGGGGGCGTTGGTTAAACCGAAAGGCATGACCATGAACTCGTAATGACCATAACGAGTCCGGAAAGCGGTTTTTGGGATATCTTCTTCGTGCACTCTGAGCTGATGATAACCAGAACGAAGGTCAATTTTTGAAAAGCAGGTGGCGCCTTGAAGTTGGTCTAGGAGGTCATCGATGCGAGGTAGTGGATAGCGATTTTTAACCGTTAACTTGTTGAGTTCTCTATAATCAATGCACATGCGAAACGTTCCATCTTTCTTCTTCACAAAGAGAACAGGTGCACCCCAAGGCGAGGAGCTAGGACGTATGAATCCTTTGTCAGTCAGCTCTTGCAGTTGACTGGCCAGCTCTTGCATTTCGGATGGGGCTAAACTATAAGGAGATTTTGCGACTGGTGTAGCGCCAAGTACAAGATCGATGCGGAATTCGACTTCTCTCACAGGAGGAAGTCCTGAAATGTCGTCGGGAAAGACTTGTGGGAATTCTTTCACAACTGGGATATCTTCGAGTTTCATCTCCTTGTTTCCCTTTTTGACGACGTAAGTTAGGAATGCGACATAGTTCTTGCGGAGATATCTTCGGGCTTGAAGGCAGGACATTAGTTTGAGTCCTTTCGAAAGGGTTTCCCCAAAAATACGTAGGGTCTGACCGTCTGCAAGAGGAATGCGAATGAACTTTTCGCGGCACACTACTTCAGCGTGATGCTGGCTGAGCCAGTCCATACCGATTATAACATCAAAACTTCCCAACTTCATAGGAATGAGGTCAACTGGAAAATCGTGATCGTTTAGAGTGAGGGTACAATTGCGTATAATAGAATTTAATGAAACGGGTTTTCCGTCAGCAACTTCCACCGTTAGAGATTCCATGAGATTAACACGAGTTTGGTTGAGGCTAGGTTCAAATTCTAAGGACACAAAGCTCTTATCCGCGCCAGTATCGAATAATATGGATGCATAACTACCATTGATGAGAAACGTACCGTTGACCACGTTGTTGTCAGCCCTAGCTTGGTTGGCATTGATGTTGAAAGCTCTTCCTCTGGCAGGTGGAGGAGCTTGGTTAGCTTGGTTTACCGGGTTTGCTTGAGCTTGGGCATGGATGATGTTCACTAAGCGTGGACAAGTGTTCCTGAAGTGGTTTGGGTCCCCACAGTTGTAACAAGCTCGCATGGGTTGCATCATGGGGTAGTTGGGTTGGTAGTAAGGTTGGGCTACGTGTTGTGTGGGTGGTAGAAGTAAGGGTTGTTGGGCTTGGCCCACTATCTGATTGTGGGTTTGGGTTGGAGGTTGATTGCAGTTCATTCGTTGAAGAGTACGGCAGGTTTGGATGGTGTGACCCGCACGGCCACAACTTGTGCAATGTTGGCAGGGGTTTTCGGGAGGGTGATGGTATTGACATCGGTTGCATTTTGGGTGTGGGCCGGTATATGGCTTTTTGAATGGTGCAGCTGGAGGAGCAATTTGGGTGATTGGTGCAGCAGTGATAAGAGGGTTGGTTTGAGTGACAGCGAAATTCTTGCCATTACGTTTCCTCTTACCAGCAAACTTTGAGGATGAGACTGGGTGGTTTGTAGTTGGGGTCTCTATGGGTGCTTTCTTCTTTTCATCTTTGAATTTGCCGTTTCGAATGCGACTTTCAGTGAGTTCTGTAGCTAACTCAATCGCGGCTTCAAGTGTTGTAGGCGATGTGCTTAAAACCGAATCTTGAATTTTCGAGGGAAGACCTCGAATGTAATGTTCAACCAAGCGGTACATGGGGGTGAACAAATTAGGGATCATCTGGTTTAGCTCGAGAAATCTCTTATTATAGGAAGTGTGATCTCCTTCCTTTTGTTTCAGTGAGTGGAATTCGTCTTCCAGCTTTTTGATTTCGCTTCTTGGACAGAAGCGTCTTGTCATGAGTTCCCTTAACTCTTCCCATGTTAAGGCCATGGCATCTTCAACTCCTCACTTACCTTTTTCCGTGTTCCACCAGGTAAGGGCTACCCCAAACAGTCTTCCAGTTGCATAACGTACCTTACGGTCCTCGGGACAATCGCAATTGAGGAAAGTGTTCTCCATTTCTTCAAACTAGTGAAGGAGGGCGGTAACACTTCGGTCCCTTCATACTTTGGGGGATCGCAAGATATGAAGTGTTTGTAGGAGCACTTTTTGGAAGGAGGGTTGGCGACGCTCTGGTCTTCTTGATTGGGAGGGTTGATGTGATTTGCGGTGAGAGCTTGTTGAACTTGAATCACGATGTCAGGAAGCACTGCGGCCATTTGTTTAGCAATTTGTGTGGCCAAGTGTTCATTTGATCTTCCTGACTTTCTACCTCCACGTAGTTGCCTAGCCGACATCTACAGGAACATACATAGGAAGATTGTGAGTTTAATAATTTTCTAGGTGTCATGTGTCGTAAAAAGAATGAAAAACAACATAATTGGCAATAATTTAACTACATCCATAGGATGTCTTGGGTTTGCTCATGTTTGGGCCTCCAATGTCCCCCATACCATTGCCTATGTAGTCATGTTGGCCCCCATGACTATTGGGCTTGGTAGGATTCACATTGGTGTCGGCGGATTAACACTCGCATTACCCGAATGAAAATCGTAAAATATGATTGCGAGATGTATGGTAGGAGGGTGTCCAGGTGTAGACACAATGACAACTCAAAGTGGGGTTAGCTCACACGACGTTGGTATAGCATGCTTTGGCCTAATAAGTCCTTCGTACTCTCATCGTTAGTCCCCAGGTAGGCAAACTGGTCCTTTATTTTGGATTTATACGAATACCAAGCCTAGACAGGACGTTCCGACTACCGGTACTCGTACCCTTCCAGTTACTACATGCCCGTCATGAGAACTCACTTTGATGTGATTTGAAAAATACAAAAATCATGGGAATCGTGAGGTGTGTGCTCTCATGGATATGATATGTTATGGGATATGATTCATGATGAGCATTGCATAATAACATGTATTTGTGAGCATGCTTGCATAACATTGAGTGTGAAAATAAACATAAAGCATATAAACATCATGAATTTTGTATGTAACGCATAAACAATTTAAAATTTAATCAACTATAGTATAGGCTCTAAGGGTCTAATAACCTATCCTATATCCCTATAGTCACAAGCTCTGATACCAATCTGTCACACCCCGACCCGCAGCGGAATAAAAGTCGGGGCATAATTGGGTTATCACCAAAGCTCATGATGTTTACTAAGATGTTTCATATTTATTAAATTCAAATTACAAACTTAAATATCCAAAACAAAATTCATACAATTACAAGAAAATGAAACTACATAATTATCCCAAAGCATAAACTTGTTTATTCTTCTAGGCCTTCCTAAGTGTTTCCTGTCTCAGCTGGATCACCTGTATCATGTGTAAAACGGGGGAGATTTTGGGTCAACAAAAGTTGGCGAGTGAACCTTGATAAAACATTTTTACTAATTTCTTGTTTTATTTAATAAAGAAAATTCGTGCAATAATCACATGTGAGCAAACATATATAGATAAACAATCACAAACCACTTTGGATGAGTATATGACATGAATGATGATGTATGTGAGATCAAGGCTCAATCAAACGGAGCCGATCTAATGAGGCTCCTGATGCTCAACCCGTATCCCACGGGGAACTGATGGGCCTAATGAAATGCGTGAACTGAAAATGATAAATCCAATCTACATATAATTCACACAACAATTGATACACATTTGATCACGGATATGATGTATGCACATGTGTTTAAATAAAATAAAAGAATTGTACGACACATGATACACCCCAAAACATGATTAAAACGGGGAATTGGTAGAGATTCACTCACAGTGGGTGCGTTCTTTGATGACGATGAATGCGCACGAATTTATGATTCAACCGACGAGGGAAAAACTAACCTAAATAATAACGAAATGATTCGATAAATAAGTAAATTTTATTTGAGATTAATATTTTTAATTAGTGCTCTTTAGTGGGATTTTTAGATTTATTTTTGTGAGTTTAATGAAATTTTCTAGCTTTAAAATCTTATTTTTAAGTATTTTTAAATAATTTTCAATTAAATAAATAAATAAAAATAATAAAAAAATGGGTTGACTTTCTGACAGTTGACCGGGTCTGACCGGTCAGACTGTGTTTATTCTATGCGGAGCGCGGGATCGAACACGGGACCTTTCGTTTGTGTGCACGCAGCTCTACCAACTGAGCTACGTGTCTAACCCGAAATATTCTCTGTTTTAATTATATATATATACTAATTCACTTTAACCTTATTTAGTTTTTATTAAAAATGATTTAATATGGCCGAACCGGTTGCAGAGACCCGGAGTCGAACTCGGAACCTCCGGTGTGAGTGCGCACAGCCCAACCAGTTGGGCTGTGTGTCTAATCCGCTTAACTACTGGATTATATTCCTCTTATATACATTCTGTGGATTGATCTGAATAGGTTTTAAAAACGTTGATTTTATTTCAGAAAGTCGGTAACATGTGCGATTCGAACTCGGGACGTGTGTATTGTATTTGCACACAGTCCACCGCTGGACTGTGTGTCTAACCCGGTTAAATATCCTTTTTTAATTATACTAATACGCATTTTCATCTTCATCTTCTTCACTTACAAAAATACAGAACAGTGAAATCCGACTGTTCTGTTTATCGACCACAACTTATACTTGATTGAAGTGGAAAGAAGATTAAGTGATATGGTATATCAAAACAGCGAGTTTGCTTCAGATTTCCGGCAAGATTTCGTCGGCTCTGATTTGCGATTTCCGGCTGAGTGAACTGTTTAACAGTTTCGATTATTGTGTTGAGAAATTAGATTACTAATCAAGAGATAGCAAGAAAGGTTTAGATGATTGTACCGATTAAGAGTAAGGCTTCGGTTCTCCGGTGATAGTCCGGCGAGTGCGAGAATTTCCGGCGACGTGTTCTGAGTGGACTAAAGCTTCAGGAAGTGAGCGCGGTTCTGAGCGAAAGGTTTACAGGAGGTTGGAGTGGGTATTTATAAGGAGGAACAGTTGATTTGGGTTTGAATTAAGGTCAACAATCGCGATTAAAGATTTCCGACGGTTTTTGACTAAATTGATTGTCGGCAACGGTTATAACTGATGTCGAAATCAGTTTATCCGTTTCAGTCAAAGGAAAAACAGCCAAAATCGCGGAGTTTAGGTTTTTCCGGTGATTGCGAGTTCTGGGCGCGCTGATTTGCAGATTTAACTTTTCGGTTTTTATTATAAGTATTATTTGTTTCAGTATTTGTCACAAAAGAGAGTGTGTGGCGGAGTGGTGTGGTGTGTGTTTGTCTTTGTGGGAGACCCGGGTTCGAGACCCGGCAGCTCCATTTTATTTTTTATTCACATATTATTATTATTTATCAATTATGGTTTTTAAATTCTAAAATGTTTATTAATTATGTACTATTTAAAATAATCTGAACAATAAATACGCAACGAAATCTTATAACTGAATACTTGATTATTAAACGAAGCGGGTTTGGAAAACCCGTTTTTCGACGAATGTTACATAAACAAACCAACCACGGAAGCAAATAAACACACCTTTTTAAGTCCAGTACCCCTCCTGCTATGATAAACTCATCTAGGAACGACACTGGACTGGGGGGACTTGAAGAGGTATGGTCCCATAAAGCTAATCTTATGTGGCAAGACCATACCACGTAACCCAACAAGGGTGATACACATCAGCAGGCTCGAAATAGGCTCCAAGGAAGATACCAGAAGCTTCTAGAAGAAGTCACAAGGGACAGGAAAGATGCTATCCCCGACAACCACTGCAGAAGGGCGCCTAGCTGGACGAATGGGGATATTCCACGTCATCCACTACGATGATAAGCACGGAGGAGACAAGAAGGATATTCCCCCACGACCCAGCTAGCGTCCAAACGAGAGCTGGAGGAGTCTGTTAGAGCCTCCCATCTTTCGGCTATAAATAGAGACTCTCTATGCAGGTTTATGGATTCACTCTCTCAAATTTCATTCCGATAACTTACTTTTATCGCTAGAAAAACCATACTTATTCTCACGCCGGAGGGTGGTCACGAGGAGAACCCCCTTCTTCTCCTCCGCGTGGCGAGTCACCAATGTTTCCATTTTGCAGTGTTCAGTAGAAGAGACGAGAGGAAAGGATTGAACCACCACTCAGAGATTCCGGCAACCCCAAGTTAACTGGTGTTTCAACAGGTATCAATTATAATAATGTTACTTTATAGGCTGGATGATGTGGTTTAATATACTCTCTCACATTAGCGCCACACAGGTTTCATCATTACCATTTTAGTCCACTTGTTAACTTCATCCATTATTTCTATTAACGAGAAAGGTAATTCGGTCATTTTATATGAAAATGACCGAATTTCTAGTTAACAGAATTACATATGAAAATGACCGATTTGCCCTTCTCATTAACAGAAAATATGGATGAAGTTAACCCAATGGACTAATGATGTGTTTATAATTTACATATTTCACGGATCAAATTCCCTACATTTCGAGTGGTTTGTTTATGGTTTTCCCGCGTTTTGATACTTATTTGAGTAAATTGTGAAATTGAAGGAATCGGTGATAAAACCAGCAGTTTGGAGGAGAAAACGAAAGAAACCGGGTGAAGACGTGAGACCGGGAAGTAGAGCGGAAAGAAACTCAAGAAAAAGATGAAAGAAGAGTAGGGACTGGATGCAGACCGCAACCATATTTGGATACGGTTCGCATCAAGTTAATTGACCCGCTTGTTTTGCAGTGGATGCGGACCGCATCCATATATGGATACGGTCCGCATGAGAGGCGGTTTTCGCAAAAATTATTATAAAAGTAAACAGCCGTCTAGGGTTTTGTCATTCCGCACACCAACCGACTTTGGAGAAATTTGGGACGAACTTGGAGCATTTTGAAGCTGCTTTGAAGTCTTGGAAGCTTTTGGTTCATCCTTGGAGCGTTTTGGGTTCGGTTTGACATTGTTTTTCGCACTTTGAACACATAAACCATGTTTTGCTTTGTTTTCAGTTGTGATTATGCTTTGTTTATGAATATTATGAGTAGCTAAACGTTGAAACTACTTAGGTTGAGATGAACTAGATGTCGTGACGTTGTTTTGGCTATTTTATTTGATTTACATAACCTATTCTTGAAATTGATCTTGATATTGCATGTTTTAGTGTTTGTGATTGATTGTTGATTAATAAATTCATCAGTATAGGCACGTAGAAATACACCCTAGACTTAGGATTTAATTTGAATCCGTTAAGCTTAGGGTTTTCGGTTTGAATCTTGTGTGTAGAAATAAATCAAGCTTAATCAATTATTAAAATCAACAATTAAAACTTGCATCCTCATCTAGTGACTCGACAGAGGTTTTCCCTGACTTTGTCCGTGTCAACAAAGAATTCGAAATACCTCGACGTTTTAGAACAGGTTCGAGTCAAATAGCAATGATTTGAAGCACTTCTTTTTACACTATTTCGGAAACCTTTCGATTTAGATGTGCTAGGTTATTAGCTAATCGTTGTTGGGTAGATGGGTGACCGACAGCTCGGGCTCGTTTATTTCATCGCGTTTAGGGTTTCCTAGGATTTCAATTCTCAAGGTTTGGTTTGCTTTGCGAATAGAGGGTTTTGGGTACGATAGTTTCCATAGACTTGATATTTGTGGGATTTGGTATCGATAGGTCGAGCCGGTTAGTTCTAGCTCTTCGCATTTCGTCCCTATCTTTCGGTTAGTTATCTCTAGCGGTAGGTTATTCTGGTAGATTAGGATATTAAGCCACTGCCATAGTCAAGATAGTGTTGCATGATTATAGGGATTCGATATCTAGGTAGTCCTTTCTTATTATATTTGATCTACACTTCGCTCCTGAGTTCGTTTGTGTGTTGCTTTCGTTAGCTTTATTCACCATTTTTATAATTAATTAGGTTGTTAGTTAATCATCAAAATCAAACTTAAAATTGACTTTTTATTCGATAACAATTCAGTATCTAGGGTTTGCCCATAGTGTCCACGGATTGATATCCGGTCTTGCCATCTACACTACACTGCGACCAGTGCACTTTTCGATTGTGTGTGTGATATCCGGCATGCTGCTGTGGGGGCAGAAGACGTCGGCGGTGGTGGGAGGAGGAGAGTGGAGGAGAGGGGTGGAGGAGAGGTGTGAGAGTTTTGTTATGTCTGTGTTTTATGAGAAGAGGTTTGAAGTGTTTAGAAGTGGGAGGTCCACATCTGCTTGCGGAAAAGGACGCGCAGACCTTCTTAAATGAAATCTCTTCTGAAAAACAAACATTCTGCAAACAAAAGGTCTGCGCGTGGTATACGCCGCGTAGACATAAGTGGCCAGTGAGCTCTTCTTGGAAAAAAACAAACAACACCTAGGCGTTAACTAACTTATCAAATTAACTATCCGGATCACAATAAGCATATTGAATACTTGTTTCCTTAGTGTTATTGGAAAGACGTCCCAGCGGCAAATTGCCAAATCATGTTCATTCGCGTTAGTGTAAGTATCTTTTAACAGTCATTATTGTACGTCGATATTTAATTCTATTTTAGTAACATTATGAAGTGTATGTAAGTTCAGAGACGACATTTCTGGTGGCATCCTAGCCTAGATGTCGTGATCTACAAAACATGGACCCAAGTCGTTACCTCATGGTACCGACTTACTAACTGCCGAAGGAGTAATTACCCAGTAATGCATTTATAAACTTAAACAACCTTTAAAGACACTTAGTTGATAAAGCTTCATCCTGGTTTCCAAACAATTTATAGGCTAACAAGAAGTATACACAAACTATATAGCATATGCTTCGCACATCCTCTTCCCTTTTTGCTAGACTCGAATCAAGAATGTTTGGGAATACTGAAATAGGACTTTATGCCGGTACACTTGTATCAAACTTTTACAATTTAAAAAGACTATTATTGATGCTGCAAATGAAAAAAATCACTAAATGCAGGACCGTTCCAATCTTTTTGGAGCCTGACAGGTGAACCGTAGGACGATTCTTAAGTGTTATAAATACAATGAAAATAGTATGTTTAAGCGTGCTATCTTTCAGAATTGGATGACTACGGTGTACTTTGTTATGTTAGGTACAAAAGGCGGAAAAGATGAAAAGAGAGAAAGCATAGTGAAGAGCGGAAGCTGAGTTGAAAGAAGAAGTGAATGAAGAAATCAAGAAGGCAAAGTTGGGTGCTATCGTAGCTTACGCTAGCTACCATAAGCTACGGTAGACATTATTTCAGAAAGCTGCCACCGTAAGACAATAGGTCTCCACCGTAGCTTACGGTGGAGGCTAGAAGCAAAATTCTCATTTCCTTATAATGGTTGGTGTGGAGTGACTTTTCATTATCTTTTCACTTGTATTGGACCAAAACTGCTTATGGGCGAATTTTGGGGTTAAGAACATAGTTTGTGTGATTTCTATAGGGAGATTGAAGCTTTCTCGTTGATGGATTATGGATTTGGTGCTTGTGTGATCAATCAAATGATGAGTGGCTAATTTTCTTTGTGTTCTTCCTGGATGTAAGGTTTCTTTGTGACACTTATGTTGATGTTCTTGTATTTATGGAGTAGTAATCTAATCATATTATGTTTAGTTTTTTTACGGTGTTTGTGTGATTGTTTGTAATTTTTGATATTGTTGAATCTATGTTCTGAACCATAAGTTCTTGGTGTCGTTGACAATCAAGATATAGTGGGAGGGATTTGGGTTGGCTATATTAATTGATTATCGGGTGACATCCTCGCGTCTTATGAATCTGAGTATTTAGTCCCCTTTCATCACAAACAATTGCACACACACGAGCCATGTCTATGTGGTTCTTTCCAGTTGAACATTAACATTTGTTGTCACGTTAAAACCTGAAACCCAGGAGGAGTGCTCTTTCTATTAATCATTTACAAACTTTTTAGTTATTTGCAATTTAATTCTAGTTCATAAATCAAACAAACCAAACTTCGAGATTACCTTCCTGCATTTTTTTATTTTATTATTAGTAATTTGCGCGCCACTTAGTAAACACATTTTCCACAAACTCTTTGTATTCGATACTCATTTACCACTATCTAATTAGTGTATTTGGTTTATTTTTTAGTGAGACTTCGACCTCATGTTAAGGCCCAATTCGAAATGAAATTGGGGCCCTTTTTCCTTCTTTGATTATCATAAACGATACTAACCAAGCAAAAATCTAACACAACTATAATAAAAAAATGGTTTTCTTGTATAAGGAATCAAACAAATCCAAAACAAGAAGTTTACACTAATATTAATAGTTACCATATTAATTTTCTTTTAAATGGGGCCCTGTTTTTTTGGAGGCCCTAGGCCCAAGACTAGGTTGCTTGTACTATAGGTCCGCCCCGACTAAATGTACCATGTTCCTTATTATATGTTGATGATCATTTATTACTTATTCTTAACTTAGTCCAATGCAGAAGGTGATACGAGGTTACAAAATCACTTAAAGTTGTTCTTGGTCAATTGAAATTATTGTTCTTAAGTCACTAACCCAACGGTATATACAAGGAACATTTCTTTGGTTAAATTTATACAGAAATGTCATATGCCAAAGAGAACAAATTTACATGACGCTCATCCCGTGAGAAATTAGTTTCACGCTTCTCCACCAAGGCCGATTACAAAGCCCTAGCCAATGCTTCCGCTGAAAATGTCTCAGCTTTAAAATCTCCTTGTGGAACTTCGTATTTCTATACAATCATCCCCCACACTTTTTTGTGACAATGCAGGGGCAACCTATCGATGTGCATACATGGTATACCACTCTAATCTAAAACACGTAGCATTAGGTTACTATTTTGTCTAGGAAAAGGTTGCAGACGACTCATTCCCTGTTCTTCATGTACACTTCGCGGATTAATTAGCCAATGTCCTCACAAAACCACTCAGTCACGTCTCTTCACCTACTTCGCTCAAAGATTGGAGTATCCGATGGATCCTCGATCTTGCGGGGGAGTATTACAGATATGCCCTTACACCAAGAAAAAGGATAGTGAAATTCCACTAAAAAATCAATATCATATTCAAAGATTGTCGTAACCACCCGCTCCCCAAATTTTTTGTATACCATTCCTGTATATGTGAATAGGCTTTTTAGCCTATGTGTATCTCAATTCAATATAGTGAAGAATATACATTCAAAATTCTATCTACCAAAATAAAACTAAACAATCAAATACAAATCATATAACAAAACAATACTGAAATGTGTCTAACATAGTTGTCAACCAAACAAGTAATCACAAAATCAATATAAATGGAATCACATAACATAAATCATATTACAAACAAGTTTTGTATGAATAGGGGAAGAACTATATGTAGATAGATTGATTTGTTTAAACCGGAAGTAAGTGTTGACCTTCCAGAAAATGTAACTATTGTGTTGCATTCGCTGCTAATTAATTATAGTTGATCCGTTTTTAGCTATGTGATTCTACCAGCACTATTCGGGTAAGAATCAGCTAGTATAGGAGATAGAATTGGACTTATGTATTACCCTCACCACACTAATCACCATGCAAGTTCCAAAAACTAAAACACACACCAAATTTCGGGCAAATTTATTATATCAAGGACAAGTTGCTATTTGAAGGACAACTAAATAATACCAAGAGAATGCATTTGCAGTAAATTAAAGCAAATTGAATGCAAAATAATTCCGTGTTAAAATAGTAATAACATAGATACCATCTTTTAGGTGGATGCAAATTTGTCATTCAAAGTCAGATGAAAAATATTGAATGAACGCTTAAATAGACATGTTGCCCACCTGATCCATGTGCTAAATCCTACAAAAACAATATGTAAAGCTGAATTACAGCGCAAATCTCCTTTGGCAGTTAAAGGTAGCATGGTGCATACTAACTGCTAAAAGAGTAATTGCCCAGCAATACACCCATACACTTAGCAAAGGCTGTAGTAGATGAGAAAAAGCGTTATCCTTTTGAAAATGTTATATAGGGCGGCACAAAACTTCATGTTACAGCATATCCTAGGTACATCCTGTGTCTATTCTAATGTAAATTCTCCTGGTATCTATCCCCACAAAAGCGGTTCATTTTCTGTCTTGCAAATAAAGCTTTTGTGATAGTTATTTGACTGGCCCCTTTGGATTTCAAAGAGACATGAAAATAAGATGCAAAGGATGTTTTATGTGAAGGAAACCAAGATGGTGGAAATGTGTACAAGATACTTGTTCTTGCACTAAGATCCTAAAGGTCATAAAATCACAATTATATGACCAAAAATAAAATAAAATCTTATAACATCTAGTTGCTCCCCCTTTATTTATTTTATTTAGAAGAACTTGTTTTTTTTAAAGATTGCACCATATTTATAACATACAGATAGTCCAATCAATTAATTAGGGGTCGACCTAGCACGGGTAGGACGTCTCTTGCCGGATAAGATTGTTAAGCTCTTCTTCCCTCCAGTTTATAACAGCTTGGCCAGGACCAGGGGTCGACCTAGCACGGGTAGGACGTCTCTTGCCGGAAGGTTTGGAAGAAGTAGACATGGTTCCTTCAAAGATATAAAGGAAACTGAAAGAAGAATGGCCGAGAAGAAGATATAGAGGAAGAAAGAGTGGAAGTGCAAGTGGAAGATGTGAAGGAAATAGGAGGGAGCACCAAGTTAATATACCCATCGCATTAAATGCGAAGGGCAGGGAAGATAGACGGTCCACCAGTAAGAAAACGCCACGTTAGGAGAGAGAAAGGAACTGACGGCGGTTCAGGATAAGGGCCACCATGCGTCCAACAAAAAGGGAAAAGGTACAACCACTTTCTCGAAAAAAGCGACTTAGACACCCCTCACCGATAGTGACAGCTGTCAGATAGAAGTCGGCCAAGTCAAAAGTCTTGTCACAAGTTTAAAAACTTTTAACAGAAGAAACCCACATGCGCCATGCGCCGTGCACTCACTTGGCTCAAAACTTTGCGCCTAGGTCATGCGCCATGCGCGATGCACCCACTTGGCTCAAAACTTTGCTGCTGGGTCATGCGCCATGTGCCATGCACCCACTTGGCTCAAAAGTTTGCGCCCGGGTCATGCGCCATGCACCCACTTGGCTCAAAACTTTGCGCCTGGGTCATGCACCATGCGCCCACTTGGCTCATAAACCTTTCGTCTGGGTCATGCGCCATGCGCCATGCACCCACTTGGCTCAAAACTTTGCGCCTGGGTCATGCGCCATGCGCCGTACACCCACTTGGCTCAAAACCTTACGCGAACCTCACCAGGCATAAACAAACCAACCACAGAAGCAAACAAACACACCTTTTTAAGTCCAGTACCCCTCCTGCTATGATAAACTCATCTAGGAACGACACTGGACTTGGGTTACTTGAAGAGGTATGGTCCTATAAAGCTAATCTTATGTGGCAAGACCATACCACGTAACCCAACAAGGGTGATACACATCAGCAGGCTCGAAATAGGCTCCAAGAAAGATACCAGAAGCTTCTAGAAGAAGTCACAAGGGACTGGAAAGATGCTATCCCCGACAACCATTGCAGAAGGGCGCCTAGCTGGACGAATGGGGATATTCCACGTCATCCACTACGATAATAAGCACGGAGGAGACACGAAGGATATTCCCCCACGACCCAGCTAGCGTCCAAACGAGAGCTGGAGGAGTCTGTTAGAGCCTCCCATCTTTCGGCTATAAATAGAGACTCTCTATGCAGGTTTATGGATTCACTCTCTCAACTTTCATTCCGATAACTTACTTTTATCGCTAGAAAAACCATACTTATTCTCACGCCGGAGGGTGGTCATGAGGAGAACCCCCTTCTTCTCCTCCGCGTGGCGAGTCACCGATGTTTCCATTTTGCAGTGTTCAGTAGAAGAGACCAGAGGAAAGGATTGAACCACCACTCAGAGATTCCGGCAACCCCAAGATAACTGGTGTTTCAACAGGTATCAATTATAATAATGTTACTTTATAGGCCGGATGATGTGGTTTAATATACTCTGTCACATTAGCGCCACACAGGTTTCATCATTACCATTTTAGTCCACTTGTTAACTTCATCCATTATTTCTGTTAACGAGAAAGGTAATTCGGTCATTTTATATGAAAATGACCGAATTTCTAGTTAACAGAATTACATTTGAAAATGACCAATTTGCCCTTCTCATTAACAGAAAATATGGATGAAGTTAACCCAATGGACTAATTATGTGTTTAAAATTATACATATTTCACGGATCAAATTCCCTACATTTCGAGTGGTTTGTTTATGGTTTTCCCGCGTTTTGATACTTATTTGAGTAAATTGTGAAATTGAAGGAATCGGTGATAAAACCAGCAGTTTGGAGGAGAAAACGAAAGAAACCGGGTGAAGACGTGAGACCGGGAAGTAGAGCGGAAAGAAACTCAAGAAAAAGATGAAAGAAGAGTAGGGACTGGATGCAGACCGCAACCATATTTGGATACGGTTCGCATCAAGTTAATTGACCCGCGTGTTTTGCAGTGGATGCGGACCGCATCCATATATGGATACGGTCCGCATGAGAGGCGGTTTTCGCAAAAATTGTTATAAAAGTAAACCGCCGTCTAGGGTTTTGTCATTCCGCACACCAAGCGACTTTGGAGAAATTTGGGACGAACTTGGAGCATTTTGAAGCTGCTTTGAAGTCTTGGAAGCTTTTGGTTCATCCTTGGAGCGTTTTGGGTTCGGTTTGACATTGTTTTTCGCACTTTGAACATCATAAACCATGTTTTGCTTTGTTTTCAGTTGTGATTATGCTTTCTTTATGAATATTATGAGTAGCTAAACGTTGAAACTACTTAGGTTGAGATGAACTAGATGTCGTGACGTTGTTTTGGCTATTTTATTTGATTTACATAACCTATTCTTGAAATTGATCTTGATATTGCATGTTTTAGTGTTTGTGATTGATTGTTGATTAATGAATTCATCGGTATAGGCACGTAGAAATACACCCTAGACTTAGGATTTAATTTGAATCCGTTAATCTTAGGGTTTTCAGTTTGAATCTTGTGTTTAGAAATAAATCAAGCTTAATCAATTATTAAAATCAACAATTAAAACTTGCATCCTCATCTAGTGACTCGACAGAGGTTTTCCCTGACTTTGTCCGTGTCAACAAACAATTCGAAATACCTCGACTTTTTAGAACAGGTTCGAGTCAAATAGCAATGATTTGAAGCACTTCTTTTTACACTATTTCAGAAACCTTTCGATTTAGATGTGCTAGGTTATTAGCTAATCGTTGTTGGGTAGATTGGGTGACCGATATCTCGGGCTCGTTTATTTCATCGCGTTTAGGGTTTCCTAGGATTTCAATTCTCAAGATTTGGTTTGCTTTGCGAATAGAGGGTTTGGGGTACGATAGTTTCCATAGACTTGATATTCGTGGGAGTTGGTATCGATTGGTCGAGCCGGTTCGTTCTAGCTCTTCGCATTTCGTCCCTATCTTTCGGTTAATTATATCTAGCGGGAGGTTATTCGGGTAGATTAGGATATTAAGCCACTGCCATAGTCAAGATAGCGTTGCATGATTATAGGGATTCGATATTTAGGTAGTCCTTTCTCATTATATTTGATCTACACTTCGCTCCCGAGTTCGTTTGTGTGTTGCTTTCGTTAGCTTTATTCACCATTTTTATAATTAATTAGGTTGTTAGTTAATAATCAAAATCAAACTTAAAATTGACTTTGTATTCGATAACGATTCAGTATCTAGGGTTTGCCCATAGTGTCCACGGATTAATATCCGGTCTTGCCATCTACACTACACTACGACCAGTGCACTTTTCGATTGTGTGTGTGATATCCAGCATGCTGCTGTGGGGGCAAAAGACGTCGGCGGTGGTGGGAGGAGGAGAGTGGAGGAGAGGGGTGGAGGAGAGGTGTGAGAGTTTTGTTATGTCTGTGTTTTATGAGAAGAGGTTTGAAGTGTTTAGAAGTGGGAGGTCCACATCTGCTTGCGGAAGAGGACGCGCAGACCTTCTTAAATGAAATCTCTTCTGAAAAACAAACATTCTGCAAAACAAAAGGTCTGCGCGTGGTATGCGCCGCGTAGACATAAGAGGCCAGTAAGCTCTTCTTGGAAAAAAACAAACAACACCTAGGCGTTAACTAACTTATCAAATTAACTATCCGGATCACAACAAGCATATTGAATACTTGTTTCCTTAGTGTTATTGGAAAGACGTCCCAGCGGCAAATTGCCAAATCATGTTCATTCGCGTTAGTGTAAGTATCTTTTAACATTTATTATTGTACGTCGATATTTAATTATATTTTAGTAACGTTATGAAGTGTATGTAAGTTCAGAGACGGCATTTCTAGTGGCATCCTAGCCTAGATGCCGTGATCTACAAAAGATGGACCCAAGTCGTTACCTCATGGTACCGACTTACTAACTGCCGAAGGAGTAATTACCCAGTAATTGCATTTATAAACTTAAACAACCTTTAAAGACACTTAGTTGATAAAGCTTCATCCGGGTTTCCAAACAATTTATAGGCTAACAAGAAGTATACACAAACTATATAGCATATGCTTTGCACATCCTCTTCCCATTTTGCTAGACTCGAATCAAGAATGTTTGGAATACTGAAATAGGACTTTATGCCGGTATACTTGTATCAAACTTTTACAATTTAAAAAGACTATTATTGATGCTGCAAATGAAAAAAAAAATCACTAAAGCCGTTCCAATCTTTTTGGAGCCTGACGGGTGAACCGTAGGACGATTCTTAAGTGTTATAAATACAATGAAAATAGTATGTTTAAGCGTGCTATCTTTCAGAATTGGATGACTACGGTGTACTTTGTTATGTTAGGTACAAAAGGCGGAAAAGATGAAAAGAGAGAAAGCATAGTGAAGAGCGGAAGCTGAGTTGAAAGAAGAAGTGAATGAAGAAATCAAGAAGGCAAAGTTGGGCGCTATCGTAGCTTACGGTAGCTACCATAAGCTACGGTAGACATAATTTCAGAAAACTGCCACCGTAAGACAATAGGTCTCCACCGTAGCTTACGGTGGAGGCTAGAAGCAAAATTCTCATTTCCTTATAATGGTTGGTGTGGAGTGACTTTTCATTATCTTTTCACTTGTATTGGACCAAAACTGCCTGTGGGCGAATTTTAGGGTTAAGAACATAGTTTGTGTGATTTCTATAGGGAGATTGAAGCTTTCTCGTTGATGGATTATGGATTCGATTCTTGTGTGATCAATCAAATGATGAGTGGCTAATTTTCTTTGTGTTCTTCCTGGATGTAAGGTTTCTTTGTGACACTTATGTTGATGTTCTTGTATTTATGGAGTAGTAATCTAATCATATTATGTTTAGTTTTTTTGCGGTGTTTGTGTGATTGTTTGTAATTTTTGATATTGTTGAATGTATGTTCTGAACCGTAAGTTCTTGGTGTCGTTGACAATCAAGATATAGTGGGAGGGATTTGGGTTGGCTATATTAATTGATTATCGGGTGACATCCTCGCGTCTTATGAATCTGAGTATTTAGTCCCCTTTCATCACAAACAATTGCACACACACGAGCCATATCTATGTGGTTCTTTCGAGTTGAACATTAGCATTTGTTGTCACGTAAAACCTGAAACCCAGGAGGAGCGCTCTTTCTCTTAATCATTTACAAACTTTTTAGTTATTTGCAATTTAATTCTAGTTTCATAAATCAAACAAACCAAACTTCGAGATTACCTTCCTGCATTTTTTTATTTTATTATTAGTAATTTGCACGCCACTTAGTAAACACATTTTCCACAAACTCTTTGTATTCGATACTCATTTACCACTATCTAATTAGTGTATTTGGTTTATTTTTTAGTGAGACTTCGACCTCATGTTAAGGCCCAATGCGAAATGAAATTTTGGGGCCCTTTTTCCTTCTTTGATTATCATAAACGATACTAACCAAGCAAAAATCTAACACAACTATAATAAAAAAATGGTTTTCTTGTATAAGGAATCAAACAAATCCAAAACAAGAAGTTTACACTAATATTAATAGTTACCATATTAATTTTCTTTTAAGTGGGCCCTGTTTTTTTGGAGGCCCTAGGCCCAAGACTAGGTTGCTTGTACTATAGGTCCGCCCCGACTAAATGTACCATGTTCCTTATTATATGTTGATGATCATTTATTACTTATTCTTAACTTAGTCCAATGCAGAAGGTGATACGAGGTTACAAAATCACTTAAAGTTGTTCTTGGTCAATTGAAATTATTGTTCTTAAGTCACTAACCCAACGGTATATACAAGGAACATTTCTTTGGTTAAATTTATACAGAAATGTCATATGCCAAAGAGAACAAATTTACATGACGCTCATCCCGTGAGAAATCAGTTTCACGCTTCTCCACCAAGGCCGATTACAAAGCCCTAGCCAATGCTTCCGCTGAAATGTCTCAGCTTTAAAATCTCCTTGTGGAACTTCGTATTTCTATACAATCATCTCCCACACTTTTTTGTGACAATGCAGGGGCAACCTATCGATGTGCATACATGGTATACCATTCTAATCTAAAACACGTAGCATTAGATTACTATTTTGTCTAGGAAAAGGTTGCAGACGACTCATTCCCTGTTCTTCATGTACACTTCGCGGATTAATTAGCCAATGTCCTCACAAAACCACTCAGTCACGTATCTTCACCTACTTCGCTCAAAGATTGGAGTATCCGATGGATCCTCGATCTTGCGGGGGAGTATTACAGATATGCCCTTACACCAAGAAAAAGGATAGTGAAATTCCATTAAAAAATTCAATATCATATTCAAAGATTGTCGTAACCACCCGCTCCCCAAATTTTTTGTATACCATTCCTGTATATGTGAATAGGCTTTTTAGCCTCTGTGTATCTCAATTCAATATAGTGAAGAATATACATTCAAAATTCTATCTACCAAAATAAAACTAAACAATCCAATACAAATCATATAAAAAAACAATAATGAAATGTGTCTAACATAGTTGTCAACCAAACAAGTAATCACAAAATCAATATAAATGGAATCACATAACATAAATCATATTACAAACAAGTTTTGTATGAATAGGGGAAGAACTATATGTAGATAGATTGATTTGTTTAAACCGGAAGTAAATGTTGACCTTCCAAAACATGTAACTACTGTGTTGCATTCGCTGCTAATTAATTATAGTTGATCCGTTTTTAGCTATGTGATTCTACCAGCACTATTCGGGTAAGAATCAGCTAGTGTAGGAGATAGAATTGGACTTATGTATTACCCTCACCACACTAATCACCATGCAAGTTCCAAAAACTAAAACACACACCAAATTTCGGGCAAATTTATTATATCAAGGACAAGTTGCTATTTGAAGGACAACTAAATAATACCAAGAGAATGCATTTGCAGTAAATTAAAGCAAATTGAATGCAAAATAATTACGTGTTAAAATAGTAATAACATAGATACCATCTTTTAGGTGGATGCAAATTTGTCATTCAAAGTCAGATGAAAAATATTGATATGAACGCTTAAATAGACATGTTGCCCACCTGATCAATGTGCTAAATCCTACAAAAACAATATGTAAAGCTGAATTACAGGGCAAATCTCCTTTGGCAGTTAAAGGTAGCATGGTGCATACTAACTGCTAAAAGAGTAATTGCCCAGCAATACACCCATACACTTAGCAAAGGCTGTAGTAGATGAGAAAAACCGTTTTCCTTTTGAAAATGTTATATAGGGCGGCACAAAACTTCATGTTACAGCATATCCTAGGTACATCCTGTGTCTATTCTAATGTAAATTCTCCTGGTATCAATCCCCACAAAAGTGGTTCATTTTCTGTCTTGCAAATAAAGCTTTTGTGATAGTTATTTGACTGGCCCCTTTGGATTTCAAAGAGACATGAAAATAAGATGCAAAGGATGTTTTATGTGAAGGAAACCAAGATGGTGGAAATGTGTACAAGATACTTGTTCTTGCACTAAGATCCTAAAGGTCATAAAATCACAATTATATGACCAAAAATAAAATAAAATCTTATAACATCTAGTTGCTCCCCCTTTATTTATTTTATTTAGAAGAACTTGTTTTTTTAAAGATTGCACCATATTTATAACTATACAGATAGTCCAATCAATTAATTAGGGGTCGACCTAGCACGGGTAGGACGTCTCTTGCCGGATAAGATTGTTAAGCTCTTCTTCCCTCCAGTTTTTAACAGCTTGGCCAGGACCAGGGGTCGACCTAGCACGGGTAGGACGTCTCTTGCCGGAAGGTTTGGAAGAAGTAGACATGGTTCCTTCAAAGATATAAAGGAAACTGAAAGAAGAATGGCCGAGAAGAAGATATAGAGGAAGAAAGAGTGTAAGTGCAAGTGGAAGATGTGAAGGAAATAGGAGGGAGCACCAAGTTTATATACCCATCACATTAAATGCGAAGGGCATGGAAGATAGACGGTCCACCAGTAAGAAAACGCCACGTTAGGAGAGAGAAAGGAACTGACGGCGGACAGGATAAGGGCCACCATGCGTCCAACAAAAATGGAAAAGGTACAACCACTTTCTCGAAAAAAGCGACTTAGACACCCCTCACCGATAGTGACAGCTGTCAGATAGAAGTCGGCCAAGTCAAAAGTCTTGTCACAAGTTTAAAAACTTTTAACAGAAGAAACCCACATGCGCCATGCGCCGTGCACTCACTTGGCTCAAAACTTTGCGCCTAGGTCATGCGCCATGCGCCATGCACCCACTTGGCTCAAAACTTTGCGGCTGGGTCATGCGCCATGCACCCACTTGGCTCAAAACTTTGCGCCTGGGTCATGCTGCCATGCGCAGCCATGCGCCCACTTGGCTCATAAACCTTTCGCCTGGGTCATGCGCCATGCGCTATGCACCCACTTGGCTCAAAACTTTGCGCCTGGGTCATGCGCCATGCGCCGTACACCCACTTGGCTCAAAACCTTACGCGAACCTCACCAGGCATAAACAAACCAACCACAGAAGCAAACAAACACACCTTTTTAAGTCCAGTACCCCTCCTGCTATGATAAACTCATCTAGGAACGACACTGGACTGGGGGACTTGAAGAGGTATGGTCCCATAAAGCTAATCTTATGTGGCAAGACCATACCACGTAACCCAACAAGGGTGATACACATCAGCAGGCTCGAAATAGGCTCCAAGAAAGATACCAAAAGCTTCTAGAAGAAGTCACAAGGGACTGGAAAGATGCTATCCCCGACAACCACTGCAGAAGGGCGCCTAGCTGGACGAATGGGGATATTCCACGTCATCCACTACGATGATAAGCACGGAGGAGACAAGAAGGATATTCCCCCACGACCCAGCTAGCGTCCAAACGAGAGCTGGAGGAGTCTGTTAGAGCCTCCCATCTTTCGGCTATAAATAGAGACTCTCTATCCAGGTTTATGGATTCTCTCTCTCAACTTTCATTCCGATAACTTACTTTTATCGCTAGAAAAACCATACTTATTCTCACGCCGGAGGGTGGTCACGAGGAGAACCCCCTTCTTCTCCTCCGCGAGGCGAGTCACCGATGTTTCCATTTTGCAGTGTTCAGTAGAAGAGACCAGAGGAAAGGATTGAACCACCACTCAGAGATTCCGGCAACCCCAAGCTAACTGGTGTTTCAACAGGTATCAATTATAATAATGTTACTTTATAGGCCGGATGATGTGGTTTAATATACTCTGTCACATTAGCGCCACACAGGTTTCATCATTACCATTTTAGTCCACTTGTTAACTTCATCCATTATTTCTGTTAACGAGAAAGGTAATTCGGTCATTTTATATGAAAATGACCGAATTTCTAGTTAACAGAATTACATATGAAAATGACCGATTTGCCCTTCTCATTAACAGAAAATATGGATGAAGTTAACCAAATGGACTAATTATGTGTTTAAAATTATACATATTTCACGGATCGAATTCCCTACATTTCGAGTGGTTTGTTTATGGTTTTCCCGCGTTTTGATACTTATTTGAGTAAATTGTGAAATTGAAGGAATCGGTGATAAAACCAGCAGTTTGGAGGAGAAAACGAAAGAAACCGGGTGAAGACGTGAGACCGGGAAGTAGAGCGGAAAGAAACTCAAGAAAAAGATGAAAGAAGAGTAGGGACTGGATGCAGACCGCAACCATATTTGGATACGGTTCGCATCAAGTTAATTGACCCGCGTGTTTTGCAGTGGATGCGGACCGCATCCATATATGGATACGGTCCGCATGAGAGGCGGTTTTCGCAAAAATTGTTATAAAAGTAAACAGCCGTCTAGGGTTTTGTCATTCCGCACACCAAGCGACTTTGGAGAAATTTGGGACGAACTTGGAGCATTTTGAAGCTGCTTTGAAGTCTTGGAAGCTTTTGGTTCATCCTTGGAGAGTTTTGGGTTCGGTTTGACATTGTTTTTCGCACTTTGAACATCATAAACCATGTTTTGCTTTGTTTTCAGTTGTGATTATGCTTTGTTTATGAATATTATTAGTAGCTAAACGTTGAAACTACTTAGGTTGAGATGAACTAGATGTCGTGACGTTGTTTTTGGCTATTTTATTTGATTTACATAACCTATTCTTGAAATTGATCTTGATATTGCATGTTTTAGTGTTTGTGATTGATTGTTGATTAATGAATTCATCGGTATAGGCACGCTCAAAGATTGGAGTATCCGATGGATCCTCGATCTTGCGGGGGAGTATTACAGATATGCCCTTACACCAAGAAAAAGGATAGTGAAATTCCATTAAAAAATTCAATATCATATTCAAAGATTGTCGTAACCACCCGCTCCCCAATTTTTTTGTATACCATTCCTGTATATGTGAATAGGCTTTTTGGCCTCTGTGTATCTCAATTCAATATAGTGAAGAATATACATTCAAAATTCTATCTACCAAAATAAAACTAAACAATCAAATACAAATCATATAACAAAACAATACTGAAATGTGTCTAACATAGTTGTCAACCAAACAAGTAATCACAAAATCAATATAAATGGAATCACATAACATAAATCATATTACAAACAAGTTTTGTATGAATAGGGGAAGAACTATATGTAGATAGATTGATTTGTTTAAACCGGAAGTAAATGTTGACCTTCCAAAAAATGTAACTACTGTGTTGCATTCGCTGCTAATTAATTATAGTTGATCCGTTTTAGCTATGTGATTCTACCAGCACTATTCGGGTAAGAATCAGCTAGTATAGGAGATAGAATTGGACTTATGTATTACCCTCACCACACTAATCACCATGCAAGTTCCAAAAACTAAAACACACACCAAATTTCGGGCAAATTTATTATATCAAGGACAAGTTGCTATTTGAAGGACAACTAAATAATACCAAGAGAATGCATTTGCAGTAAATTAAAGCAAATTGAATGCAAAATAATTCCGTGTTAAAATAGTAATAACATAGATACCATCTTTTAGGTGGATGCAAATTTGTCATTCAAAGTCAGATGAAAAATATTGATATGAACGCTTAATAGACATGTTGCCCACCTGATCAATGTGCTAAATCCTACAAAAACAATATGTAAAGCTGAATTACAGGGCAAATCTCCTTTGGCAGTTAAAGGTAGCATGGTGCATACTAACTGCTAAAAGAGTAATTGCCCAGCAATACACCCATACACTTAGCAAAGGCTGTAGTAGATGAGAAAAACCGTCATCCCTTTGAAAATGTTATATAGGGCGGCACAAAACTTCATGTTACAGCATATCCTAGGTACATCCTGTGTCTATTCTAATGTAAATTCTCCTGGTATCTATCCCCACAAAAGTGGTTCATTTTCTGTCTTGCAAATAAAGCTTTTGTGATAGTTATTTGACTGGCCCCTTTGGATTTTAAAGAGACATGAAAATAAGATGCAAAGGATGCTTTATGTGAAGGAAACCAAGATGGTGGAAATGTGTACACGATACTTGTTCTTGCACTAAGATCCTAAAGGTCATAAAATCACAATTATATGACCAAAAATAAAATTAAATCTTATAACATCTAGTTAATCCCCTTTATTTATTTTATTTAGAAGAACTTGTTTTTTTAAAGATTGCACCATATTTATAACTATACAGATAGTCCAATCAATTAATTAGGGGTGTTCATCATCCGGTTTGTGACATGTTTTAAACAAAATGATTAGTAATGGCCACGGATGATCTTAAACAAAAATCAAAGCACTAAGTATTAATCAAACCAACTCAAACTGTTCAACTCGGGTTCGTTTTCACGGTCTGGGCTTCGGGTAGGGAGCAATGATTGTGGATTAGTCAGTCATGGCCGGCCCTGAAGGTGGACGGGGAGGACCACCGCTGATATTTCAAAAGACACGTTATTTAAAAAAAAACTCCCATATGTATGTGTAAAAATAAATGAATTAATAGGGTATACCCATACAAACACCAACATAGGCTCACTTACAAAACTATTTTTATGGTTTAAATTAGTTATTAGCCCGTTGACATTAGGTTTAGACCTTTAATGAGCACAATACCCAATTTCGTTAAGGCCTAAGGGCATGTTTTCTCGAGTTCGAACAGGGTACATAAATTCTCAGGGACAGTCCTGTAGTCAATGAGGGAGTTGATACCCAATGCAATTCTTTGATATGGCTACAATTTGAATGCCGAATTACAAACAAGATTGTTAATGACTTAATGCTTGAAAACTTGCTCTGCTATCAACCACTGATTCATGATTTGGATCGACGGTAGCAGCAATATTACTTCAAAAAAAATATTATATTTGTCGTACGTATTCCTCCAATAATTATTAATTTGTTTTGCTGGGTTATAGTTTGAAGCTACAAATGGAGGATGCTTTGCTTTCAAGGTACTATGTTTATGATCCATATACCATACTAAGTTTGAAGTATTTCCCTATATGACATCTAAAATGTATGAAATTTAGCCGGCATGAGATATATAGAAAGTTTGAAATATGGCCTAATATATTTTTGCACTCTGTTTTGATTTGATACTGCGAGCTCCGGGTATATACCAAAAACTAAACCTTACTTTACACTTTAATTTTTTTTAAAGCTAACCAAAAACAGTGGCGGAGCTTGACCAAAAGTTTCGAGGGGCGTAAAGTAATGAGACCCAAAAATTTTTTGTCTATTGTTATGTTTCGGGTCGGGTCGCCTATCGATTCGGGTCAGGTTAAATAATAATAGTTCCAAATAAACTAAAAAATTTCATTCATTCAAATGACCCGTTCTTACACATAAAAACTTGCGATTAAGTTTATTGTGTGGTGGGTAATCTATGGTTATACAAATAAGAGTTCAAATATATTTATCAAACTACGCATCACTTATATACAAAGTGGTAAGAAACTTTACTTTAATTTATATACTGTATAAATATTTAGGATATACAGAGTGGTAACAAACTTTACTTTAATTTATATTTTGTATAAATATTTAAGGAAAAAAATTGGGGGGAGATCTTATATAAGTTTTTAAAATTTTCGAACGAAAAATTGAAACCTATACACTTCTAACCAAAATATTGGGGTGGGCGGATGCACCCCCGGGCACCAACTATCCTCCGCCCTTGACCAAAAACATAAAAGAAATGGACCATGACACCAAACAAATGATGGGTTTCGACCATTTCATGGTTTTAAACTCAACCATGTACACCCCTATCTAGTAGCACCCTTCTCATCCAATAAGATGAGCTATTATTGTTCTCTCAACTCACAACAACCCTTAAAAATGAAATTACACAATAGTGGTGTGTTAAATATGATTTCTAGCAACAAAGTTTCAGTGAATTTATTCATATTAAAGATGACTTTTTCCTCTCAACAATGCTCTTGAGTTTGGAGTTAAAAAAATTTCACACTTAAGGGAACCAAAATAAACCCGAAGTGTTGGCGACACAAATGGCTACTAAATCCAAGTAGTAGTGTTTGAAACTTCCGTGAAAACAATGAACAAATGAATATGGTACCTTGCCAATATCACTTAAATGGTTATGGGTTCTTATACAGGTACAAACCACATTTTGATTCTTATACAGGTACAAACCACATTTTTGTTAGATACTTTAGTGTAATCGGGATTGACTTGGTGACCAAAGCGAATTATAACACACATCAAACAAGTTTGGAGGTGCGGGGGTGCATGCTTGTTTGAGTTATTATAATTCAAAGTGCACGGGCGAAGCCCGTATACTAAGGGGTTTTTTTAAATAAAAAATGCCTTATAAAATTTATTTTCCTAAATTTCGTCAAGGTTTTTTTAAATAAAAAATTGGAGGCATTTTGTGGGCAGTTTTAATTTTAAAACAATAACTGCCACAGTTACCAGCCTTCCCCCCAAAATATTCGAAATTGTGTCTTGGTCACACAACTGGTTCATACGAATTCACAAAACATTCATACTGTTGTTCTAATTCTCGAAATCAGAGTTGTATCCGATTGAATTATTATATAGAACCACCGAAATAATTTGATCTGAGAGTGAATACATGCCTCTCTGATAGTCCGGTTATTGAAATTCCCCAACTATTTTGAATATTTTCTTCATATTTGTCCCAAGTATTAACACATTAAGTATGTAAGAAAATGTCGAAAACAGTTTTTTAATTTCCTCTTAACTCCCCAAGTATGCATATGCGTATGAAATGCAAACTCGTAAAAGTAGAAAGAAATATCTATTGTTTTTATTTTCTTAAATGCTCATGATGTTCACTCGTGTTCACATCATGCATGACAAAGTATTCAAGCGATAATCCCAAAATCGGGATAATCCAAAAGTAACTTCTTTGGGTGAAAGCAAAAGAGTTACGATTGTAAGTCACAGAAATTAAATAAGTGATGCAAAATAATATACAGGGAAAGGTTCATTCTAGAAGTTTTTTTATAAGAGAAAAGGAAGAACAAGATAAACAATTCATTATTTCAACCTTTAAACTTTTAAAAATATAACAATATAGTTGAAATATAATGTTTGGTCATCTATATTGAAATTAATATATATATATATATATATATATATGTGTGTATAAACAATTTTGTTTATTTATACAACTTAGACATGTACAAGTACTATGTAGGTTATGTATAGATAATATACCTACATGGAACTTGCACATAGTATAGGAAAAAGGTTTAAACGTTAAAAATCAACTGAACGAACTAAGTTTGGGTTTTTATGTATATAACAGACACATTTGTATTTGTATGTCAAAATTAAAAGTATTAATATATTTGAATCATTAATAAGAAATTTGAAGATCAATTTAGGTTTGTTCATCGATATCCCCACTAAAACTCTCTTCTCAAAATAAATATTTATACTAGTTAAATGAGTATCATAGATGATAAAACAAAACGCTTGGACTGTGTTTTAGAGTCTTGAAAACTCAACATATACCTTCTTTTCTCCCCCCCCCCCCCATTTTGGTAGTTCGTCGATGTCACACCCCGACCCGCAGCGGATAAGGTGATCGGGGCATGATTGGGTTATCATCAAAGCTCATGACATTTATTAAACGTTTCATATTCATTAATACAATTTAAATGGAAATTTACAATGATTGCTACAACATGATCTAACTACAATCTAAACTTCTTTGTTCTCTTCTAAGGCATATCCTATGTTTTCCTTGCTTCAACCTGTTCACCTGTATCATGTGTAAAAAGGTTTTTGGATCAACATAATGTTGGCGAGTGAATCCTATGGAAAACATTTGAACAATTTATTTAAATTGATTATGAAATATGTGCACAACCAAACATGAATAAAATTAGATGTAACTTGATCAACAATCATAATATGTTAAATGAAACACTCATGAATAATAATGGAACAATTAAAGGCACGCGATGCTCAACTCGTCTCTCACGAGGAACTGAGGGGCCTGATGAATGAATTGCATAAACATGATAATATGAATGACACAACTACAAACAATGTAAACTCAATGAAAACACACATAAACAATAATGAATTTGAATTGAAGCACGCGATGTTCTACTCGTTTCCCACGAGGAACTGATGGGCTTAATGTATGAGTTTCATGTAATTTGACAAACGGAATATAAGTAAATCACAACAATAAATCGATCTAAGTTTAAGTCATGATGTGGTATGGCACAAGTTTAAATAAACAAATTAATTATTTCATAACACATGACACACCCCAAAACGTGTAATTTAAAAAGGGGAATTGTAAGATTCACTCACAGTGGGTGCGTTCGGTTGATGACGTTGAATGCACGCGAAGTGATTTTAACCACGAGTGAGATTTAACCTAGATAAATCGCATTATGGTTTGGTAAGTAAACTGATTTTATTAAACTATTTTAGTAGGATTGTTGGGTGTATTTTTGTGAGTTTGAGGCTATTTTCTAACCTTAAAAATGTTGTTTTTAAGTATTTATAATTGATTTTTAATTAAAATAATTAAATAAAAGTAATAAAAAAATTTATTTTTTTCTGACCGTTGACCGGCCCGTTGACCGTTGACCTGACCGTTGACCGGTTCGATGGATTATTGTTGTGCGCTGAGTGAGGCTCGAACCCGAGACCTCTCGTACGCGTGCACGCAGCTCTACCAACTGAGCTACGTGTCTAACCCGTTATATATCCGATTTTAATTATATATATACATTAGTTAGAATTAAACAGAAATCCTTTTATTTTAAAAACATTTTAAGCGGAACGGTCTTGCAATCCACAGGTCTCGAACCCGGGACCTGTGGTTTAATCCAACACACAGTCCACCGCTGGACTGTGTGTTCAACATGTTATAACATTCGATTTTTATTATACTTAAATACTAATTATTTATTTCCTTTTCTGCCTTAATTAAAAAGAGAAGATAATTGTCCGAGTCGGTGCTGAAGACCGGACTCGAACTCGTGACCTGTGATATAAACAAACACACAGTCCACCGCTGGACTGTGTGTCTAACTTGGTTATTATTCCGGTTAACAATATATTTAACATATATCTGTGGCGATCCGGTTCAGTAAACAAAAAAAATGGATTTTATTAAGGAAGCGTGTGTGAGACGGGATTCGAACTTGAGACGTTTTGCGTTTTATATGTGCACACAGTCCACCGCTGGACTGTGTGTCTAACCCGATTAATATCATGATTTTAATTAAACTTATAAGATACAAAAGTGCACCGTCTTCTTCACTGAAAAATAACCAGAGATGAAGTCTGACTGGTTCGAGATTTCTATCAGTTTTATTAGTGTTTTACAGTTCAATATGGTGAGGTAATTGTGAAAAAGGAAAAGAAATTGGGCGAAGAAGTATACCGACTGGATCCTCTGTTTTCCGGCAGAACTCCGGCGACAGGATTCAACTCCGGCGTCAGGTGTCTTGCAGCATCAAGTCTCCGGAAAGCTTGGAAAAGGTAAGGGTATCTCCGGTATAAGCTTCAGGGGCTCAGTGAGGTTCAAAAGTTAAAACTCGGTTTTCCGGCGAAAAACAGGAAAGTTCCGGCGAGTGGAATTACGCCGAGAAAAGGTGTGATTTTTGAGCGAAAGTGTTTGTCGTCGGTTGTGGGTCAATTTATAGGACAAATCGTCAATGCACTTGGTCTGAATTCCGACTGTGTTCGTTATTTAAATTTTTCCGGCGGTTTTGAAAAGTGTCGCGGACTTCAAACATCGGTTATAACCGATGTCTGATTAAAGGTTTACGTTATAACGTAAATTGGTGTTAAAACTCGCGAATATTCCGGGATTCCGACGACTGAACCGTTTGGGCGCCGGTTTTGAATTTGTAACGACACTTTATCAATTAAATGATTGAAATATATAACAAACAGAACAAGCGGCGCAGTGGTTTATGTGTGAGAGTTAAGTCATGATTCTGGTTCGGTACAGACCCGGGTTCGAAACCCGGCAGATGTATTTCATTTTTATTTTGCGATTTTTGACAGTTTTTCAAAAACTAAATATATATTCGCGTATAATAATTGATTACGGATCGTTTAAAAATGTTTTGGACATTTAATTCGCAACGAAAATTTTGACTGACTGTTCGGTTGATAAACGGAGCGGGTTTGGTAAATCCGTTTTTGACGGATGTTACAGTCGATCATCTTCCTCTTCGTCCCCCTTGTGTGATGACTTTCCTTCTCTTATTCTCCCTCACGTCATGCTCCTACGACACATTGGACAAATATAATGATTAGGTTTTATTTATTCTTCTTATGTCGCTGTAACGCTGCCACAGTTATAGCTCCTGTCACGCAGCCTTCTGTTATGCCTTTTAACACAGTATAACATGCCACCTACAGCTTACTTGACCCCTTTAAAATGAAGCACAATAGTATATACCATTCTTTGGCTACAACTAGAGATAAATAAATCCACTTGAGGTTGTATTAGTGGCCCTAAGATTCCGTATATGGTAGATGTGAAGATAGGTGAGATCCGTATAAATATCACATAGTATCATGATAACAAAGGCAATCAAGTGAATCGACATTGTATCAAAGAAAATATGTCATTGGACATGCATGGCTAAGTATTGACTTTGAGTAAATGCAACACTACAAGATCACGCGGATGCACCAGCCATCGGAAAATCCATTCATGTCAGAGCTAGACTATCAAATTTGTACAATTGATGAACTGTTGGGCAAATCTCCCTTGGCAGTTAGTGCTAGTGAATGACTTACTAACTGCCGAAGGAGTAATTACCCAGTAATGCATTTATACACTTAAACAATCTTTAAAGACACTTAGTTGATAAAGCTTCATCCTGGTTTCCAAACAATTTATAGGCTAACAAGAAGTATACACAAACTATATATTCTAGCATATGCTTCGCACATCCTCGTCCCATTTTGCTAGACATTGAATCAAGAATGTTTGGGATAACTTGAATAGTACATTCTGCTGGTATACTTTTAATAAACTTTTACAATTTAAAAAGATCATTATTGACGCATGCAAATGAAAAATATCACTAAATGTACTATATATGTTCTTTATTCACTAAATGTACTATAATATGTTCCTTATTATTTGTTGATGATCATTTATTACTTATTCTTAATAGACCAATGCAGAAAGTGATACGAGGTCCACAAAATCACCTAAAGTTGTTCTTGGTCAAGATTGAAAATATTGTTCTTATGTCACTAACACCACGGTATATATAAGGAACATTTCTTTGGTTAAATTTGTGAGAAAAAATGCTATATGCCAAAGAAAACAAATTTACATTGGCATAATCATATTGTATATTAACTAGTAACTTACGCCGCACGTTGTCGGGGCTCGGCTTTGAATAAAGTTATATCCAAACTTAAGTAAAAATAAGCATGCCGCAACGTTATATATTTTTATTTATAACATATTATATTTTAAAAAAAACAAAATATGTTACATCGTCGATCAATCGAAAAGCATAAAACCGAATTTGTTGTTTGAGCGTTTTCGGTTTGGTTCGTCACAGCCTACAGATTGCAATTAAAAAATAATATGCTTTGAATACAATTCCGTTTTCAACAAATTTTATGCCAAAGTGTCAAGAAAAATAATTAAACAAAATTATGTACTAAGTTTTGTTCCTTAAAATAACAAACACAAATTAATAAATCAACACATATATTATGTATAAGTGATAAAGTTGAAACTTAACTAATATAAGAAATTATTACTGTTAATCGATCGAATTCAAAATGTAATGTATGTAGTATAAGGTAGGATAAATGTTATGATGATTTGCATTAATTTCTTTTCTTTAAATTGCGTTCTATTCAGCCACTTGTCCCAAATTGAGATTTTAGGTAGTTTAGGAGCAGCGGCAGACCAAGAATTCCTTTTTAGAGGTGCGAATGAAGGGTTCAACCAAATTTTCAAAGGGTACAGTCGGGATTTTTACCTCGAAATGCAATAATTTTTTCTTTTAATAAGTTCTAATAAGGGGGCGCCCGCCACCCAAGCCAAAGCTTGGGTCCGCCCTTATTTAGAAGTTTACAGAAGCATTAGTATGTATACATGGTAATTGAACCCGAACGTAATAGGTAATCCTGAAATCCGACATATTTGAGACGGGTTTAGGGTAGGTTAATCGGGTATGGGTCCGGGTTTGGGTATCCAACGTTTTAGTGTTGAAAACAATCCACTTTCAAAGCCGTTTTAAACACTCACGAGAGACATGCTGATTATGGACACAACCAACCTTATCAAAGTCAAGGCATGATTTTAAATTTTAAGTTTATATCATACTACACATTTATAATGCTAGATATAGGCATTTTTTTTTTATTTTCATTGTAGTGTTCTAATGCCATAACATTTTCTTTTATTAAGTTTTAACTAACAAAATTCATTAAATCCTAAAACTTCCATCACTTAAAATAACCAAATTATATACTATATATATGTGTGTTACCATTTCATTCTAAATATCAACATTTAGAAAAAAGAAACCGCTTCAGTTAAGATATGAAGAACAACTATTATAAAGATATATAGAAAATTAAAAATGAAGATGAAGCCCTCACACAAATACTCCACACCATGGAATAGTTAAATTAAAAGAGGAGCTTTAATTAAATTTAAAGAACAATCTGTATGTCGAGGTGGAGGAACTAGACATATATAAATCGATGAATTGCGACTGTTTAATTGTTTTAGTTGCGTTTGTTCCTAATTGACCCGTTTTAGCTATGTATCTAAGCATCACATTAAAGTTAGAAGAACAAGAAGATATGATGGCCTAAATATAGATATCTTGGTCATGTGATCAATGAGCTAAATCCTGCTGAAATAGCATGTAAAGCTGAATTACAGGGCAAATCTCCTTTGGCAGTTAGATGTAACATGGTGCATATTAACTGCTGAAAGAGTAATTGCCCAGCAATACATCCATACACTTAGCAAAACTGCAAAGGCACGTACTAGATGATACAAGAAACGTATCCCTTTGAAACTGTTATGTAGAACAACAAGAAACATCATGTTATAGCATATCCTAAGCATATCTTGTGTCTTTACTACTATAAATTCTCTTGGTATCTATGCTTTGCAAAAAGTGGTTCATTTTGTGTCTTGCAAATAAAGTTTCTGTGCTAGTTATTACAAGTACTGGCCCTTTGGATTTTAAAGAGACATGAAAATAAGATGCAAAGTATCTTAATTATACGGGAAGAAAATATTAAAAGTGTTGTTCATTTGTTAGCACGAGTGGTGGAAATGTGTATAAGATCTGTGTACGTTCTTGCTCTAAGATTCGAAAAGTACGGTCCGCATGAGAGGCAGTTTTCGCAAAAAATGTTATAAAAGTAAACAGCCGTCTAGGGTTTTGTCATTCCGCACACCAAGCGGCTTTGGAGAAATTTGGGACGAACTTGGAGCATTTTGAAGCTGCTTTGAAGTCTTGGAAGCTTTTGGTTCATCCTTGGAGCGTTTTGGGTTCGGTTTGACATTGTTTTTCGCACTTTGAACATCATAAACCATGTTTTGCTTTGTTTTCAGTTGTGATTATGCTTTGTTTATGAATATTATGAGTAGCTAAACGTTGAAACTACTTGGGTTGAGATGAACTAGATGTCGTGACGTTGTTTTGGCTTGATTTTGGCTATTTTATTTGATTTACATAACCTATTATTGAAATTGATCTTGATATTGCATGTTTTAGTGTTTGTGATTGATTGTTGATTAATGAATTCATCGGTATAGGCACGCTCAAAGATTGGAGTATCCGATGGATCCTCGATCTTGCGGGGGAGTATTACAGATATGCCCTTACACCAAGAAAAAGGATAGTGAAATTCCATTAAAAAATTCAATATCATATTCAAAGATTGTCGTAACCACCCGCTCCCCAATTTTTTTGTATACCATTCCTGTATATGTGAATAGGCTTTTTGGCCTCTGTGTATCTCAATTCAATATAGTGAAGAATATACATTCAAAATTCTATCTACCAAAATAAAACTAAACAATCAAATACAAATCATATAACAAAACAATACTGAAATGTGTCTAACATAGTTGTCAACCAAACAAGTAATCACAAAATCAATATAAATGGAATCACATAACATAAATCATATTACAAACAAGTTTTGTATGAATAGGGGAAGAACTATATGTAGATAGATTGATTTGTTTAAACCGGAAGTAAATGTTGACCTTCCAAAAAATGTAACTACTGTGTTGCATTCGCTGCTAATTAATTATAGTTGATCCGTTTTAGCTATGTGATTCTACCAGCACTATTCGGGTAAGAATCAGCTAGTATAGGAGATAGAATTGGACTTATGTATTACCCTCACCACACTAATCACCATGCAAGTTCCAAAAACTAAAACACACACCAAATTTCGGGCAAATTTATTATATCAAGGACAAGTTGCTATTTGAAGGACAACTAAATAATACCAAGAGAATGCATTTGCAGTAAATTAAAGCAAATTGAATGCAAAATAATTCCGTGTTAAAATAGTAATAACATAGATACCATCTTTTAGGTGGATGCAAATTTGTCATTCAAAGTCAGATGAAAAATATTGATATGAACGCTTAATAGACATGTTGCCCACCTGATCAATGTGCTAAATCCTACAAAAACAATATGTAAAGCTGAATTACAGGGCAAATCTCCTTTGGCAGTTAAAGGTAGCATGGTGCATACTAACTGCTAAAAGAGTAATTGCCCAGCAATACACCCATACACTTAGCAAAGGCTGTAGTAGATGAGAAAAACCGTCATCCCTTTGAAAATGTTATATAGGGCGGCACAAAACTTCATGTTACAGCATATCCTAGGTACATCCTGTGTCTATTCTAATGTAAATTCTCCTGGTATCTATCCCCACAAAAGTGGTTCATTTTCTGTCTTGCAAATAAAGCTTTTGTGATAGTTATTTGACTGGCCCCTTTGGATTTTAAAGAGACATGAAAATAAGATGCAAAGGATGCTTTATGTGAAGGAAACCAAGATGGTGGAAATGTGTACACGATACTTGTTCTTGCACTAAGATCCTAAAGGTCATAAAATCACAATTATATGACCAAAAATAAAATTAAATCTTATAACATCTAGTTAATCCCCTTTATTTATTTTATTTAGAAGAACTTGTTTTTTTAAAGATTGCACCATATTTATAACTATACAGATAGTCCAATCAATTAATTAGGGGTGTTCATCATCCGGTTTGTGACATGTTTTAAACAAAATGATTAGTAATGGCCACGGATGATCTTAAACAAAAATCAAAGCACTAAGTATTAATCAAACCAACTCAAACTGTTCAACTCGGGTTCGTTTTCACGGTCTGGGCTTCGGGTAGGGAGCAATGATTGTGGATTAGTCAGTCATGGCCGGCCCTGAAGGTGGACGGGGAGGACCACCGCTGATATTTCAAAAGACACGTTATTTAAAAAAAAACTCCCATATGTATGTGTAAAAATAAATGAATTAATAGGGTATACCCATACAAACACCAACATAGGCTCACTTACAAAACTATTTTTATGGTTTAAATTAGTTATTAGCCCGTTGACATTAGGTTTAGACCTTTAATGAGCACAATACCCAATTTCGTTAAGGCCTAAGGGCATGTTTTCTCGAGTTCGAACAGGGTACATAAATTCTCAGGGACAGTCCTGTAGTCAATGAGGGAGTTGATACCCAATGCAATTCTTTGATATGGCTACAATTTGAATGCCGAATTACAAACAAGATTGTTAATGACTTGATGCTTGAAAACTTGCTCTGCTATCAACCACTGATTCATGATTTGGATCGACGGTAGCAGCAATATTACTTCAAAAAAAATATTATATTTGTCGTATGTATTCCTCCAATAATTATTAATTTGTTTTGCTGGGTTATAGTTTGAAGCTACAAATGGAGGATGCTTTGCTTTCAAGGTACTATGTTTATGATCCATATACCATACTAAGTTTGAAGTATTTCCCTATATGACATCTAAAATGTATGAAATTTAGCCGGCATGAGATATATAGAAAGTTTGAAATATGGCCTAATATATTTTTGCACTCTGTTTTGATTTGATACTGCGAGCTCCGGGTATATACCAAAAACTAAACCTTACTTTACACTTTAATTTTTTTTAAAGCTAACCAAAAACAGTGGCGGAGCTTGACCAAAAGTTTCGAGGGGCGTAAAGTAATGAGACCCAAAATTTTTTGTCTATTGTTATGTTTCGGGTCGGGTCGCCTATCGATTCGGGTCAGGTTAAATAATAATAGTTCCAAATAAACTAAAAAATTTCATTCATTCAAATGACCCGTTCTTACACATAAAAACTTGCGATTAAGTTTATTGTGTGGTGGGTAATCTATGGTTATACAAATAAGAGTTCAAATATATTTATCAAACTACGCATCACTTATATACAAAGTGGTAAGAAACTTTACTTTAATTTATATACTGTATAAATATTTAGGATATACAGAGTGGTAACAAACTTTACTTTAATTTATATTTTGTATAAATATTTAAGGAAAAAAATTGGGGGGAGATCTTATATAAGTTTTTAAAATTTTCGAACGAAAAATTGAAACCTATACACTTCTAACCAAAATATTGGGGTGGGCGGATGCACCCCCGGGCACCAACTATCCTCCGCCCTTGACCAAAAACATAAAAGAAATGGACCATGACACCAAACAAATGATGGGTTTCGACCATTTCATGGTTTTAAACTCAACCATGTACACCCCTATCTAGTAGCACCCTTCTCATCCAATAAGATGAGCTATTATTGTTCTCTCAACTCACAACAACCCTTAAAAATGAAATTACACAATAGTGGTGTGTTAAATATGATTTCTAGCAACAAAGTTTCAGTGAATTTATTCATATTAAAGATGACTTTTTCCTCTCAACAATGCTCTTGAGTTTGGAGTTAAAAAAATTTCACACTTAAGGGAACCAAAATAAACCCGAAGTGTTGGCGACACAAATGGCTACTAAATCCAAGTAGTAGTGTTTGAAACTTCCGTGAAAACAATGAACAAATGAATATGGTACCTTGCCAATATCACTTAAATGGTTATGGGTTCTTATACAGGTACAAACCACATTTTGATTCTTATACAGGTACAAACCACATTTTTGTTAGATACTTTAGTGTAATCGGGATTGACTTGGTGACCAAAGCGAATTATAACACACATCAAACAAGTTTGGAGGTGCGGGGGTGCATGCTTGTTTGAGTTATTATAATTCAAAGTGCACGGGCGAAGCCCGTATACTAAGGGGGTTTTTTTAAATAAAAAATGCCTTATAAAATTTATTTTCCTAAATTTCGTCAAGGTTTTTTTAAATAAAAAATTGGAGGCATTTTGTGGGCAGTTTTAATTTTAAAACAATAACTGCCAGAAGGCAGTTACCAGCCTTCCCCCCAAAATATTCGAAATTGTGTCTTGGTCACACAACTGGTTCATACGAATTCACAAAACATTCATACTGTTGTTCTAATTCTCGAAATCAGAGTTGTATCCGATTGAATTATTATATAGAACCACCGAAATAATTTGATCTGAGAGTGAATACATGCCTCTCTGATAGTCCGGTTATTGAAATTCCCCAACTATTTTGAATATTTTCTTCATATTTGTCCCAAGTATTAACACATTAAGTATGTAAGAAAATGTCGAAAACAGTTTTTTAATTTCCTCTTAACTCCTCAAGTATGCATATGCGTATGAAATGCAAACTCGTAAAAGTAGAAAGAAATATCTATTGTTTTTATTTTCTTAAATGCTCATGATGTTCACTCGTGTTCACATCATGCATGACAAAGTATTCAAGCGATAATCCCAAAATCGGGATAATCCAAAAGTAACTTCTTTGGGTGAAAGCAAAAGAGTTACGATTGTAAGTCACAGAAATTAAATAAGTGATGCAAAATAATATACAGGGAAAGGTTCATTCTAGAAGTTTTTTTATAAGAGAAAAGGAAGAACAAGATAAACAATTCATTATTTCAACCTTTAAACTTTTAAAAATATAACAATATAGTTGAAATATAATGTTTGGTCATCTATATTGAAATTAATATATATATATATATATATATATATATATATGTGTGTGTATAAACAATTTTGTTTATTTATACAACTTAGACATGTACAAGTACTATGTAGGTTATGTATAGATAATATACCTACATGGAACTTGCACATTGTATAGGAAAAAGGTTTAAACGTTAAAAATCAACTGAACGAACTAAGTTTGGGTTTTTATGTATATAACAGACACATTTGTATTTGTATGTCAAAATTAAAAGTATTAATATATTTGAATCATTAATAAGAAATTTGAAGATCAATTTAGGTTTGTTCATCGATATCCCCACTAAAACTCTCTTCTCAAAATAAATATTTATACTAGTTAAATGAGTATCATAGATGATAAAACAAAACGCTTGGACTGTGTTTTAGAGTCTTGAAAACTCAACATATACCTTCTTTTCTCCCCCCCCCCCATTTTGGTAGTTCGTCGACCATCTTCCTCTTCGTCCCCCTTGTGTGATGACTTTCCTTCTCTTATTCTCCCTCACGTCATGCTCCTACGACACATTGGACAAATATAATGATTAGGTTTTATTTATTCTTCTTATGTCGCTGTAACGCTGCCACAGTTATAGCTCCTGTCACGCAGCCTTCTGTTATGCCTTTTAACACAGTATAACATGCCACCTACAGCTTACTTGACCCCTTTAAAATGAAGCACAATAGTATATACCATTCTTTGGCTACAACTAGAGATAAATAAATCCACTTGAGGTTGTATTAGTGGCCCTAAGATTCCGTATATGGTAGATGTGAAGATAGGTGAGATCCGTATAAATATCACATAGTATCATGATAACAAAGGCAATCAAGTGAATCGACATTGTATCAAAGAAAATATGTCATTGGACATGCATGGCTAAGTATTGACTTTGAGTAAATGCAACACTACAAGATCACGCGGATGCACCAGCCATCGGAAAATCCATTCATGTCAGAGCTAGACTATCAAATTTGTACAATTGATGAACTGTTGGGCAAATCTCCCTTGGCAGTTAGTGCTAGTGAATGACTTACTAACTGCCGAAGGAGTAATTACCCAGTAATGCATTTATACACTTAAACAATCTTTAAAGACACTTAGTTGATAAAGCTTCATCCTGGTTTCCAAACAATTTATAGGCTAACAAGAAGTATACACAAACTATATATTCTAGCATATGCTTCGCACATCCTCGTCCCATTTTGCTAGACATTGAATCAAGAATGTTTGGGATAACTTGAATAGTACATTCTGCTGGTATACTTTTAATAAACTTTTACAATTTAAAAAGATCATTATTGACGCATGCAAATGAAAAATATCACTAAATGTACTATATATGTTCTTTATTCACTAAATGTACTATAATATGTTCCTTATTATTTGTTGATGATCATTTATTACTTATTCTTAATAGACCAATGCAGAAAGTGATACGAGGTCCACAAAATCACCTAAAGTTGTTCTTGGTCAAGATTGAAAATATTGTTCTTATGTCACTAACACCACGGTATATATAAGGAACATTTCTTTGGTTAAATTTGTGAGAAAAAATGCTATATGCCAAAGAAAACAAATTTACATTGGCATAATCATATTGTATATTAACTAGTAACTTACGCCGCACGTTGTCGGGGCTCGGCTTTGAATAAAGTTATATCCAAACTTAAGTAAAAATAAGCATGCCGCAACGTTATATATTTTTATATTATATTTAAAAAAACAAAATATTTTACATCGTCGATCAATCGAAAAGCATAAAACCGAATTTGTTGTTTGAGCGTTTTCGGTTTGGTTCGTCACAGCCTACAGATTGCAATTAAAAAATAATATGTTTTGAATACAATTCCGTTTTCAACAAATTTTTTGCCAAAGTGTCAAGAAAAATAATTAAACAAAATTATGTACTAAGTTTTGTTCCTTAAAATAACAAACACAAATTAATAAATCAACACATATATTATGTATAAGTGATAAAGTTGAAACTTAACTAATATAAGAAATTATTACTGTTAATCGATCGAATTCAAAATGTAATGTATATAGTATAAGGTAGGATAAATGTTATGATGATTTGCATTAATTTCTTTTCTTTAAATTGCGTTCTATTCAGCCACTTGTCCCAAATTGAGATTTTAGGTAGTTTAGGAGCAGCGGCGGACCAGGAATTCCTTTTTAGAGGTGCGAATGAAGGGTTCAACCAAATTTTCATGGGGTGCAGTCGGGATTTTTACCTCGAAATGCAATAATTTTTTCTTTTAATAAGTTTTAATAAGGGGGCGCCCGCCCACCCAAGCCAAAGCTTGGGTCCGCCCTTGTTTAGAAGTTTACAGAAGCATTAGTATGTATACATGGTAATTGAACCCGAACGTAATAGGTAATCCTGAAATCCGACATATTTGAGACGGGTTTAGGGTAGGTTAATCGGGTATGGGTCCGGGTTTGGGTATCCAACGTTTTAGTGTTGAAAACAATCCACTTTCAAAGCCGTTTTAAACACTCACCAGAGACATGCTGATTATGGACACAACCAACCTTATCAAAGTCATGGCATGATTTTAAATTTTAAGTTTATATCATACTACACATTTATAATGCTAGATATAGGCATTTTTTTTTAATTTTCATTGTAGTGTTCTAATGCCATAACATTTTCTTTTATTAAGTTTTAACTAACAAAATTCATTAAATCCTAAAACTTCCATCACTTAAAATAACCAAATTATATACTATATATATGTGTGTTACCATTTCATTCTTAATTTTGTTATCTTAGATATGATATCAACATTTAGAAAAAAGAAACCGCTTCAGTTAAGATATGAAGAACAACTATTATAAAGATATATAGAAAATTAAAAATGAAGATGAAGCCCTCACACAAATACTCCACACCATGGAATAGTTAAATTAAAAGAGGAGCTTTAATTAAATTTAAAGAACAATCTATATGTCGAGGTGGAGGAACTAGACATATATAAATCGATGAATTGCGACAGTTTAATTTTTTTAGTTGCGTTTGTTCCTAATTGACCCGTTTTAGCTATGTATCTAAGCATCACATTAAAGTTAGAAGAGCAAGAAGATATGATGCCCTAAATATAGATATCTTGGTCATGTGATCAATGAGCTAAATCCTGCTGAAATAGCATGTAAAGCTGAATTACAGGGCAAATCTCCTTTGGCAGTTAGATGTAACATGGTGCATATTAACTGCTGAAAGAGTAATTGCTCAGCAATACATCCATACACTTAGCAAAACTGCAAAGGCACGTACTAGATGATATAAGAAACGTATCCCTTTGAAACTGTTATATAGAACAACAAGAAACATCATGTTATAGCATATCCTAAGCATATCTTGTGTCTTTACTACTATAAATTCTCTTGGTACCTATGCTTTGCAAAAAGTGGTTCATTTTGTGTCTTGCAAATAAAGTTTCTGTGCTAGTTATTACAAGTACTGGCCCATTAGATTTTAAAGATGTAACATCCGTCAAAAAAACGGGTTTTCAAAATCCGCTTCGCTTATTAATCGAATACCCAGTTAAAAATTTTCGTTGCTTATTTAATGCTCAAATTAATTTTAAACGATACATAATTAATAAATAAATTAGAATTTAAAATCTATAATTGAAAATGTATAATAAATAAGGAATAAAAAAATAAAAGGAGACGCCGGGTTTCGAACCCGGGTCACCCGGATGAACAAACACTCACAACACCACTAGACCACGCACCCTGTTTGTAAGGTTTTGAAATCTAATAATATATATGGGGTATGTGTGAGTCACTTGCGAGATTCAAAACATCCGGACGGTAACCGCCCTCTGATTCAGCAATCAAACATCTCCTCTTCTTTACAATTCTCCAATTAAATCGCATATAACCGTCAGTCAAGTCCAAACCTCAATCAAATTTATTTATAATCCAACTGTTATGCTCATCATCAACCCCAAATTACCGTTTCAAAATTTGAAACAAATCTCAACCCGTGAAGCCTATAAATACCTGATGTTAGATAAACTCGTCCATTCATTCAAAAATTTCAGTCGAAATTCCCCCTGCTCAAGCATTCTGTTCTCGCCGGAATCCTCAGTTACTCGCCGGAATCATCACCGGAGGATTTCAATTCGACTCTGATCGGTATAATCTTTTGATCCATGTTCTTTTATCATTTAATTTACTAAAGTATACTAGATTTCTGATTTGGCAGTCGAGTTCGAATACTGAGAATTAAACAGGAAGAAGATGAAGTTTATATAGTGTATATGTATAAATAAAACCGGTTATAAAACCAGGTTAGACACACAGTCCAGTGGTCGACTGTGTGCAAATTTAAATCAAGGTCTCGGGTTCGACTATGTTCTTGTTTCGATTCGTCACAATATTCAAACTTTTTTTATAAAACCCAAATATGAAACTTGACAGTAAGTAGATAAGAGAAATAAAAATCATTTATCATTCGGGTTAGTCACACAGCCCAGTTGGTCGGGCTGTGTGCAACACAAGGCTATAGTCGCAGGATGAGTCCGGTTCGAGTCTGCTGTGCTCCGATCCACTGAAATATCATACTCTTTTTATAAAAACCAAATCTTGAAGCACGTGATAAGTATATAAATATAATAAAAACCGGAATAATAACCAGGTTAGACACACAGTCCAGTGGTGGACTGTGTGCAAAAACATAAAGCACGTCGCGGGTTCGAGTCCAGACTCTCACACCGGTTCGATTAGTTTAAAAACCTTTTTAATTAAATAAAATTCTGAATAATCCAAATAGTATATAAATATAATTAAAATCAGAAATATTTCGGGTTAGACACGTAGCTCAGTTGGTAGAGCTGCGTGCACGCGTACGAGAGGTCACGAGTTCGAACCTCACTCAGCGCACACTTAACCACAGTCCGACCGGTCAACGGTCAACGGTCCGGTCAACGGTCAAAAAAAAGTCAAAATTTTTATTTCTTTTTATTTATTTATTTAATTTAAAAATCAATTAAAAATACTTAAAAATAATATTTTTAAAGTTAGAAAACGTCCTTTAAACTCGCAAAAATAAATCTAAAACTCCTATTAAGATTATGAATTAAAAATATTAATCTCAAATAAAATCCATTTATTTACCGAACCATTTCGTTATTATTTTAGGTTAGTTTTCCTCGTCGATCAAATCCAAAAATTCGTACGCATTCATCGTCATCAAAGAACGCACCCACGGTGAGTGAATTTTTACAAATTCCCCTTTTTATTCATGTTTTGGGGTGTATCATGTGTCGCTATAATTATTACATTTATTCAAACTTGTGCTATTACCATTATATGACCTAAACTTATGATGTAAATATTGTTTGTTGTAATACGTGTTTACATTTTGTCAAGTTGCGTGCAAAACATTCATTAGGCCCATCAGTTCCTCGTGGGAGACGAGTTGAACAACGCGTGCCTCATTCGATCGGCTCCGTTTGATTGAGCCTTGATCTCATTGTTCATTCATTTGGTGTGTGTGCTTGTGCATTTATTGATATTATGTGTTTTGTGATTAAGTTTACATTTACGTTTATTCATATTTGGTTATGCACGATTTTATTCAAATAACCAATATAACTAATCCTTTCAAATATTTAAATAAGATTCACTCGCCAACTTTTGTTGACCCAAAACCCTATTTTACACATGAAATGTAACATCCGTCAAAAACGGATTTACCAAACCCGCTCCGTTTATCAACCGAACAGTCAGTTAAAATTTTCGTTTCGAATTAAATGCCCAAAATAATTTTAAACGATACATAATCAATTATTATACGGGAATATATAATTAGTTTTTGAAAAACTGTTAAAAAACGCAAAATAAAAATGCAATGTCTCTGCCGGGTTTCGAACCCGGGTCAGTGACCGGTCCGGAAACAGACTTAACACATAACACTTGAACCACTGCGCCACCTGTATTGTTTGTTAAATATTGGAATCATTTAATTCATAAAGTGACGTTACGAATTCAAAACCGGCGCCCAAAAGTTCAGTCGTCGGAATCCCGGTAATCTCGCGAACTTTTAACAACATTTTCAGTTATAACGTAAACTATTATTAGGACATCGGTTATAACCGACGTTTGAGTCCGCGACACCTTCTATAACCGCCGGAGTTTTTATAACTTATGAATCCAGTCGGAAATCAGACCAAGTTCTTCGACGATTTGCCCTATAAATTCACCCACAACCCACTGCAAACCTTTTCGCTCAAAACCACACCTTTTCTCGGCGTAATTCCACTCGCCGGAATTATTCTGTTCGTCGCCGGAAAACCGGTTTCCTCATTTCTGAGCCTTACTAAACCATTTGAACTTATACCGAAGTCACCCACATATTTTGTAAGCTTTCTGAAGTTTCTCTGCTGCAAGACACTCGTCGCCGGAGCCTATTGCTGTCGCCGGAGTTCTGCCGGAAAACAGAGGAAGATAGTCGGTATACCTCTTCGCCTAATTTCTTTTTCTTCTTACTTATATCACACCGTAATGAACTGAAACACACTAAAGATCATGTTTTAAACTTCGAACCAGTCTGTTGTCGATTCTGGTTAAAACTCAACGAAGAAGATGAAGTTCGGTATCATATAAGTATAATTAAAATCAACTTATTAATCGGGTTAGACACACAGTCCAGCGGTGGACTGTGTGCACATAAAACGCAAAGGTCTCGAGTTCGAATCTTGTTTCCACACACGCTGCCTTAATAAAAATTTCTTTTTTGTTAACCGAACCGGAAGTCGCCACAGGTATATGTTAAGTATATTAATAATCGGAATAATAACCAAGTTAGACACACAGTCCAGTGGTGGACTGTGTGTATGTTTATATCACAGGTCACGAGTTCGAGTCCGGTCTTCTGCATCGACCCGGACAATTATTAACCTTTTTAAATAAAGTCAGGAATGAAAACAAATAGTTTGTATTTAAGTATAATAAAAATTGGACTATATAACATGTTAAACACACAGTCCAGCGGTGGACTGTGTGTTAGTTTAAGCCACAGGTCCCGGGTTCGAGACCTGTGGAGCGCATCGTCCGAATCAATTAAACTGTTTTTAAAATAAAATGATTTTCGGTTTAACATAATTAATATATATATATATAATTAAAAACAGATATATAACGGGTTAGACACGTAGCTCAGTTGGTAGAGCTGCGTGCACGCGTACGGGAGGTCTCGGGTTCGAGCCTCACTCAGCGCACTTATATTCCGACTCGAACCGGTCAACGGTCAGGTCAACGGTCAACGGTCAGGTCAACAGTCAGAAAAAAATCAAATTTTTTTATTATTTTTATTTAATTATTTTAATTAAAAATCAATTAAAAATACTTAAAAATAATATTTTTAAGGTTAGAAAATAGCCTAAAACTCACAAAAATACACCCAACAATCCTACTAAAATAGATTAATAAAATCCGTTTACTTACCGAACCATAATGCGATTTATCTAGGTTAATCTCACTCGTGGTTAAAACCACTTCGCGTGCATTCAACGTCATCAACCGAACGCACCCACTGTGAGTGAATCTTACAACTTCCCCTTTTAAATTACACGTTTTGGGGTGTGTCATGTGTCATAAAAATAATTAACTTGTTTATTTAAACTAGTGCCATACCACATCATGATCTAAACTTAGATTGTTTATATTGTTGTGATTACTTGTTTCCTTTTGTCAAATTATATGAAACTCATACATTAAGCCCATCAGTTCCTCGTGGGAGACGAGTTGAACAACGCGTGCCTCAAATCAAATTCATTATTGTTCATGTTTGTATCATTGAGTTTATATTGTTTGTTGTTGTGTCATTCATATTATCATGTTTATGCAATTCATTCATTAGGCCCCTCAGTTCCTCGTGAGAGACGAGTTGAGCATCGCGTGCCTCTAAATGTTCCATTATTGTTCATGTGTGTTTTATTTAATATCTTATGATTGTTGAATAAGTTTTACATCTATTTTTATTCATGTTTGGTTGTGCACATATTTCATAATCAATTTAAATAAACTTATTCAAATGTTTTCCATAGGATTCACTCGCCAACTTTATGTTGATCCAAAAACCCTTTTACACATGATACAGGTGAACAGGTTGAAGCAAGGAAAACATAGGATATGCCTTAGAAGAGAACAAAGAAGCTTAGATTGATAGTTAGAACATGTTGTAACATTTATTGTAAATTTCCATTAAATTGTAATTAATGAATATGAAACGCATAATAAATGTCATGAGCTTTGATGATAACCCAATCATGCCCCGATCACCTTTTCCGCTGCGGGTCGGGGTGTGACAGATTGGTATCAGAGCCATGACTATAGGGATATAGGATAGGTTATTAGACCCTTAGAGCCTATACTATAGTCTGCCTAAATTTTAATTGATTAGGTGGTTACATACAAACTTGTGATATTTATTTGTTTCATATTTGTTTACATTTACAGTCGAACATACATGCTTATATACATATTCATTATACCTATATCGATGTTCATGTATTCAATTTATTTTCATACTCTCATTATCCAAAGATTTTGTGCAATTTTCAAATCTCATCAAAGTAAGTTCTGCGACGGGCATGTAGTAACTGGAAGGGTACAAGTACCGGTAGTCGGAACGTCCTGTCTAGGTTGGCATTCGTATAAATCCAATATAACGGACCAGTTTGCCTACCTGGGGACCAACGATGAGAGTACGAAGGACCTATTAGGCCAAAGCATGCCACACCAAACGTCGTTCGAACTAACCCTACTTTGAGGTGTCACCGTGTCTACACCTGGACACATTCCGAATATCACACGTTGTATACATATTTCTCGATTTTCTCCGGGTTTTTTGTCTACGCAACCTGGCAAACCCGTGCGAACCATATGAAAAACCGGTATTCATGGGGGCCCACATGATTACACAGGTAAAGTATGGCGGCATGTAGGGCCTAATGGCGAGCAAACCCAAGACATCCTATGGATGTAGTAGATTTATTTTTCTATAATTATTTTATGAATGTTCGTTCCTAATGCGACCCATGAACCCAAAAACATTCAACTCATACTCTTGTCATGTATTCCTTGTAGATGTCTTCTAACCTCGCCCGTAGGAAGACGAGAGCAAGAAAAGCCCGCGAACGCATGGCTGCCTTAATCGCTCAACAAATGGCTGCCATAATACCCAACATTGTAATTCAAGTTCAACAAGCACTTACCGCTAATCCTGTCAATCAAGCAAACCAAAACATTATCAACTCTCCCCCAAATACCACTAAATGCACCTACAAGCACTTCAAATCATGCGACCCTCCGAAATACAAAGGGACTGAAGGCGTCACCGCTCTCCTCCATTGGTTTGAAGAAATGGAGAACACTTTTCTAAATTGCGATTGCCCTGACGATCGCAAAGTGCGATATGCTACCGGTCGACTATATGGAATAGCACTTACTTGGTGGAATACAGAGAAGTCCAAACGAGGTGTTGAAGATGCTAACTTGGAACGAATTGAAGGAAATCATGACCAGACGATTTTGCCCAAGGAGCGAAATCAAGAAATTAGAAGATGAATTTTACTCATTGAAGCAAATGGAAGGAGACCCATCACATACAACAAAAGGTTCCTCGAGTTACATCAAATGGTTCCCAACATGTTCACTCCCCTCTACCGTTTGATCGAGCACTACATTCGTGGTCTTCCGTCAAAGATTCAAGACCCTGTAATAAGTGCCAAGCCTGCAACTTTGGAAGCAGCAATGGAGCTAGCAACAGAGCTCACCGAGAACCGAATCCGAAACAAAGACTTCAAGGAGGAGAAGAAGAAGGATAAAGAAACGACTGAAACCTCCGACTCCACCCAAACCGAATCCCCTTCTCAACCCAATCCTAAGAGAAGAAGAGACGGGCAACTTTTCGCTGCTACCCAACGAAATCAACCAGTTTTACACGCTATACCCATCCGAGCTATCCCAATCACCCAAGTGGCACCCGACTCAGCTTACCCAAATAAGAAACCATATCTTGGACCTCACCCTCGATGCAACAACTGTTTTTATCACCATCCTCATACCCTACCTTGTCGTCTATGTGCAACTTGTGGACGCTATGGTCATTTGAGCAATGTTTGTCGCACCTTTCAAGACCAAACCTTTTCCCCTACTCAAACCATAAACCAAACCTATCAACAACCCCAATACCCCATGTTCCCATATGCTCGAGCTTGTTTCAATTGTGGCGACCCTACCCACTTTAGAAACACATGCCCTCAATTGGTTAACGTCATCAACACTCAAGCCCAATCAAACCCAGTTAACCAAGTAAACCAAGAAAACCCAAACACTAGGCCACCAGCAAGAGGAAGAGTCTTCAATATCAACGCCAATCCTGTCGAAGATAATGACGGCCCAAGCGAAGATACTCAACTAGTCCTCTTCGCCGAAGATCCAGATTCAACTTCTATCGTTTAGTTTTATGTTTTTCTTTATCACATAGAACCAAACATAACTTAAGGACAAAGCCAATGAAACTTTGACGAGAATACGGTGGATACGCCGCTGGTACTTCCTATATATAAGTATTCTTGTCAAAGGATCAGAAGCATTATCTGGCGGTTATGAGAGGTTCCATGTGTAGACTGTTAGAGTAATTATTGTATATTATATATTATATATTGTTTTCAGTATATGCTTTTGCCGAGGCCGCAGCTCCCCATCCATCGAGGTTGAGCTTGATCCCCATTTTATTATGCGGTTGATCTTGGCGTGCCCGCACGATCGGCTCCGTTTGATTGAGCCTTGATCGGTCATTTCATTTTACATTTCAATACATGCAATACGCTCGGCTCCGTTTGATTGAGCCTTGAGCGCACAGTTCAAGTTACATTTCCAGTTCATGCAATACGTTCGGCTCCGTTTGATTGAGCCTTGAGCGCACATACAATTTCAATTTCAGTACATGCAATACGTTCGGCTCCGTTTGATTGAGCCTTGAGCGCACAGACAATTTCATTATCAGTATCTTGTGGTTGTTGTGTTTGTTGTAGAGTCGCTTAGAACTAATCATAACTAACGGATAAAGTCAATGAGAATTTGACAAGAATATGGTGGATACGCCGCTGGTACTTCCTATATATAAGTATTCTTGTCAAATGATCGGAGGCATTATCAGGCGGTTATGAGAGGTTCCATGCATAGGCTATTTGTGTGATTAAGTTATTCAATTTCAGTACATGCAATACGCCCGGCTCCGTTTGATTGAGCCTTGAGCACACACACAATTTCATTTTCAGTACATTCAATACGTCGGCTCCGTTTGGTTGAGCCTTGAGCGCACAGACATTTCATTTTCAGTACATGCAATACGATCGGCTCCGTTTGATTGAGCCTTGATCGCATAGATATACTTCATTTCAGTAATTTATGTTTGTTGTATTGGTTGTAGAGTTATAGGACTAATCATAATTCACTGATAAAACCAATGAAAATTTGACAAGAATATACGCCGCTGGTACTTCCTATATATAAGTATTCTTGTCAAAGGATCAGAGGCATTATCGGACGGTTATGAGAAGTTCTATGTAGGATTTATTAGTTTCTTGGTAACCAATCATAACTTGTGGATAAAACTAATGAAAATTTGGCAAGAATATGGTGGATACGCCGCTGGTACTTCCTATATATAAGTATTCTTGCCAAAGGATCAGAGGCATTATCAGGCGGTTATGAGAAGTTCCATGTAGGATTTAGTATTGCCTTGGTTGGAATTTGTGTTACATTTATATCATCATGCTATTTAAAGAGATTGGATTGTGTTCCATTTCTACATAAACTAACCTCTCCATCATAACAAACGAGAGAGGAACTTCCACCATTCAAACATATATGCTATCAGAATGTGGATTCAAATATTTGATGTTGTGTTTATTCATGTTCGAATATTAGCTGTTGTGTTTATTTATGTTCAAATATCAGCTGTTGTGTTTTTATTTATGTTCCATGTAGGTTGTAGTGTTAGAAGTTTTGCCTTAGGATATAACCATACTTTCCCAAACGTATCTAAACTCTTATGCATGATATCATTTTTAGCAAATCATTTCTGCTTATCAATATTTATACAGTAGGCAACAAAATGCGATTCCTGAATAGGGTACTTAACCCATACAAGGAACGTTACCGCCTCAAACAAAAAACTTAAACCCTTACTTTTTCTAAAGCAAGTAACTGACAAACTAAACACCATCATTCTTTTAGTCAAATATATCACCATTCAAATTTGGGGACGAAATTTCTAAAAAGCAGGGGATACTGTAACATCCGTCAAAAACGGATTTACCAAACCCGCTCCGTTTATCAACCGAACAGTCAGTTAAAATTTTCGTTGCGAATTAAATGCCCAAAATAATTTTAAACGATACATAATCAATTATTATACGGGAATATATAATTAGTTTTTGAAAAACTGTTAAAAAACGCAAAATAAAAATGCAATGTCTCTGCCGGGTTTCGAACCCGGGTCAGTGACCGGTCCGGAAACAGACTTAACACATAACACTTGAACCACTGCGCCACCTGTATTGTTTGTTAAATATTGGAATCATTTAATTCATAAAGTGACGTTACGAATTCAAAACCGGCGCCCAAAAGTTCAGTCGTCGGAATCCCGGTAATCTCGCGAGCTTTTAACAACATTTTCAGTTATAACGTAAACTATTATTAGGACATCGGTTATAACCGACGTTTGAGTCCGCGACACCTTCTATAACCGCCGGAGTTTTTATAACTTATGAATCCAGTCGGAAATCAGACCAAGTTCTTCGACGATTTGCCCTATAAATTCACCCACAACCCACTGCAAACCTTTTCGCTCAAAACCACACCTTTTCTCGGCGTAATTCCACTCGCCGGAATTATTCTGTTCGTCGCCGGAAAACCGGTTTCCTCATTTCTGAGCCTTACTAAACCATTTGAACTTATACCGAAGTCACCCACATATTTTGTAAGCTTTCTGAAGTTTCTCTGCTGCAAGACACTCGTCGCCGGAGCCTATTGCTGTCGCCGGAGTTCTGCCGGAAAACAGAGGAAGATAGTCGGTATACCTCTTCGCCTAATTTCTTTTTCTTCTTACTTATATCACACCGTAATGAACTGAAACACACTAAAGATCATGTTTTAAACTTCGAACCAGTCTGTTGTCGATTCTGGTTAAAACTCAACGAAGAAGATGAAGTTCGGTATCATATAAGTATAATTAAAATCAACTTATTAATCGGGTTAGACACACAGTCCAGCGGTGGACTGTGTGCACATAAAACGCAAAGGTCTCGAGTTCGAATCTTGTTTCCACACACGCTGCCTTAATAAAAATTTCTTTTTTGTTAACCGAACCGGAAGTCGCCACAGGTATATGTTAAGTATATTAATAATCGGAATAATAACCAAGTTAGACACACAGTCCAGTGGTGGACTGTGTGTATGTTTATATCACAGGTCACGAGTTCGAGTCCGGTCTTCTGCATCGACCCGGACAATTATTAACCTTTTTAAATAAAGTCAGGAATGAAAACAAATAGTTTGTATTTAAGTATAATAAAAATTGGACTATATAACATGTTAAACACACAGTCCAGCGGTGGACTGTGTGTTAGTTTAAGCCACAGGTCCCGGGTTCGAGACCTGTGGAGCGCATCGTCCGAATCAATTAAACTGTTTTTAAAATAAAATGATTTTCGGTTTAACATAATTAATATATATATATAATTAAAAACAGATATATAACGAGTTAGACACGAAGCTCAGTTGGTAGAGCTGCGTGCACGCGTACGGGAGGTCTCGGGTTCGAGCCTCACTCAGCGCACTTATATTCCGACTCGAACCGGTCAACGGTCAGGTCAACGGTCAACGGTCAGGTCAACGGTCAGAAAAAAATCAAATTTTTTTATTATTTTTATTTAATTATTTTAATTAAAAATCAATTAAAAATACTTAAAAATAATATTTTTAAGGTTAGAAAATAGCCTAAAACTCACAAAAATACACCCAACAATCCTACTAAAATAGATTAATAAAATCCGTTTACTTACCGAACCATAATGCGATTTATCTAGGTTAATCTCACTCGTGGTTAAAACCACTTCGCGTGCATTCAACGTCATCAACCGAACGCACCCACTGTGAGTGAATCTTACAACTTCCCCTTTTAAATTACACGTTTTGGGGTGTGTCATGTGTCATAAAAATAATTAACTTGTTTATTTAAACTAGTGCCATACCACATCATGATCTAAACTTAGATTGTTTATATTGTTGTGATTACTTGTTTCCTTTTGTCAAATTATATGAAACTCATACATTAAGCCCATCAGTTCCTCGTGGGAGACGAGTTGAACAACGCGTGCCTCAAATCAAATTCATTATTGTTCATGTTTGTATCATTGAGTTTATATTGTTTGTAGTTGTGTCATTCATATTATCATGTTTATGCAATTCATTCATTAGGCCCCTCAGTTCCTCGTGAGAGACGAGTTGAGCATCGCGTGCCTCTAAATGTTCCATTATTGTTCATGTGTGTTTTATTTAATATCTTATGATTGTTGAATAAGTTTTACATCTATTTTTATTCATGTTTGGTTGTGCACATATTTCATAATCAATTTAAATAAACTTGTTCAAATGTTTTCCATAGGATTCACTCGCCAACTTTATGTTGATCCAAAAACCCTTTTACACATGATACAGGTGAACAGGTTGAAGCAAGGAAAACATAGGATATGCCTTAGAAGAGAACAAAGAAGCTTAGATTGATAGTTAGAACATGTTGTAACATTTATTGTAAATTTCCATTAAATTGTAATTAATGAATATGAAACGCATAATAAATGTCATGAGCTTTGATAATAACCCAATCATGCCCCGATCACCTTTTCCGCTGCGGGTCGGGGTGTGACATGATACAGGTGATCCAGTTGAGAAAAGAAACACATAGGATGGCCTAGAAGAATAAACAAGTTAATTGCCTCGGAATAAATGTTTAGTTTTGTTTTCCTTTGTAATTGTACTCTAGTTTGTAATTTGAATGAAAATGTATTTGAGCATGATGTATTTGTATGTTTATTGTAACTTCTTCTTTAAAGAGAAATAATAAATATGAAACTTTATAGTAAATGTCATGAGCTTTGATGAAAACCCAATTATGCCCCGATCATCATTTTCGTTGCGGGTCGGGGTGTGACAAAAGAGACATGAAAATAAGATGCAAAGTATCTTAATTACACGGGAAGAAAATATTAAAAGTGTTGTTCATTTGTTAGCATGAGTGGTGGAAATGTGTATAAGATCTGTGTACGTTCTTGCTCTAAGATTCGAAAAGTACACACAGAATCACAAGTCATATGCTTGACCAACATATTGACCATAGTTTCTCAATACAATGTAAGCATACTAGTTTTTGTCCCACCCGCGTTGCGGGGCACTAAACCGAATATTTCTCTCTCATAACACGTACGTTTATGTTTCGATTACTTATACATACTACTTGTAACACGATTTAAAAAAAATATATCCAGTCAACCAACTAAACCAAAATGTTACCATACTATTGCTAAAAAAAACTAAAACAAAGGAAAAGCTATAACTTTAAACTGAGAGCAAAACAAATGAGCATGTGCCAGGCGAGGCGAGACAGTCGCCTGACATGAATAAAAATTACACTGAGTAAACCAATTAAAATAAAACACTACCTATGTAAAAAAAATAATGAAAACGATGGTATGACTATAAGTTTACACCGGGGGCAAAATCGTAATTTGACAGCGAAAAAAACGGTGGCAAAACTGTAAATTTGAACAAAGGGCAAAACCATAGTTTGGATGGGAAAGAAAAAAAACAAAACCAATGAAAAGATTGTAAATTTAAACAGGAAAAAATTGTAATTCGACTGGACTAATGGAGAAGTGCCAGACAGCTGCTGCCTAATACTATTCCCCTCCACTTTTAGGAGGTGTTTGGGATTGCTTTTTCAAAATAGATTATGCGTTTTGAATAATCAGAATCAGATAATTAGCTGTAACAAAACGTGTTGCAGAAAGATACTGTTTGGATTTGATTATGTTGTTTGATATCACAATAGTCAGATAATCAACATTGTTTGGATTTGATTATGTTGTTTGAAATCACAATAATCAGATAATCAACTATTTGAGTGTTTGGCAAGTATATATATTTTAAAAAATAAATAAGTGAAAACGTAAAAAATCAATTTTTGGATTATCACATTTTCCTGCAGCAAGGGGTGACCTACTTATGGATTATCACGTTTTGAACTCTACAAAACGTAAAAAATCACTTTTTATTAATTTTTTACCAAACACTCAATATAGATTTTTTGCGATTTAAAGACACAATAATCAAAAAACAGGTTGAAAACGCAATCTCAAACACCCCCTTAATATTTGAGTTTGCTTTCAATTATTATACACTAACTTAAAATAAATAAATAAAAACTATTTGCCTGCCGACACTTTTAACCAATTCTCCATCACAAGAAATGTATATGTGGTAAATATATAATATAGGTAGACAATTTAAATTAATAAGAAAATAACGAACAGAAAATGCTTATTATTCTATAGAAAAGTAATTGCCATATGATTTCCTATATAGGTTTCTTAAGCACCTATAATTGTCTTTCACAGCAATACAATTTTATGAATAAAAGTTTTGAATTTGGATCTTATTTTCTAGCCATTCGTTACTACACAAGGAAATATTGTTTTAGGCATTTTGATCTTCATTAAAATACGACAATCTATTTTCATTTCTTTGAATTTTGAAACTAGCCGTTTATTTTTAAACAACAATTCCAACATTTTTTTAACATAAATGCAACAATCCTGCACTAGTGTGTAAGATTTGAACTCTCAACATTTTTTCATAGATAGTTCCGTTGTTGTTAAGAGTAATTAACCATTGGAGTGCCTATTCATACTAGGACTAGAATACCAAGATATGAACAATTGATGAATTACATGGAAAATCTCCTTCACAATTATTATTATCAAATGACTTACTATTATCATAGGAGTAATTGCCCGGTAATACATTCATACACTTACTATTATCATAGGAGTAATTCCCTTGCTTCTCACGTTTAGTGTGATAACACACCTTTCCAACATAGTGCTAGGTTACAACCCAATGGTGCGTGATAATAATGTTGTCAAATTTGATGCAGACATGGAAGCATATCAAATGGCTCAAGAAATAATGGACTGGATCACACATAGATGTCAACCAAACAAAATAACAAAACCAATATGTACTGAACATGCAACAATATTCATATTACAACCCAACTTGTATGAGAAGCGTAGGAACTATACATGGATCGATCCATTCAAAGTGAAAGAGAAATGCCGCCCTTACCAAAAGTGTAGCTAATGTTCTGTGTGACTCGATTTAGTTATGTGATACTATCGGCATCAATTGGGTGGGAATGAGCTAGTATAAGGAAGTGAGAATTGGACTTATGTATATCACCAACCATTTGAGGGAAAGTTACATTACCACCATGAGACTACATTTATAGTACATTAAAGTAATTTAAATACAACTAAATCCATTTTAAAATAGTAATAAATAGATACTATCTTTTAGGTAAATGTAAATATGACATTCACGGACAACTGAAAAACATGATATGAACGTTCATCATCTTACTCATTTGCTCAATGTGCTAATTAAGTACTACTAAAACATTATGTAAAGTTGAATTACAGGGCAAATCTCCTTTGACAGTTAAAGATAGCATGGTGCATGCTAACTGCTAAAGGAGTAATTGCCCAGCAATGCATCCATACATTTAGCGAAGACACCAGATGTTAAAAATCGTTATCCATTTGAGATTCTTATACAGGGCAGCAAGAAACATCATGTTTCTATGCCTACAAAAGTAGTTCCTTTTCTTTCTTGCAAATAAAGCTTTTGTGCTAGTTATTTAACTGCCACTTTAGGTCTCAAAGAGACATGAAATAAAGATGAAAATGATGTTATATGTAAAGGAAACCAAGATGGTTGGAATGTGTATAAGGTAATTGCTCTTGCTCTAAGATCCTAAAGGTGCATAAAATCACAATTATATGACCAACGTATTGACCATAGTTTCTCAATAGATTGTAGGCATAATGGCATATACTTATATAATATAAACTAGTAGTAAGACCCGTGTGAACACACAGGTAGGTTTAATAACGATTGGAATCAAATACTAAAAAATAAATTATAAATATATATCATTTGAATTGTTTGCGTTTAGTTGTATATCTTTATAAAACAATGTTAAAGACAGTATGTATTAGCACATAAAACAACATTTTAAAATTTATGACATTAAAACTGCACTAAAGTGATGTTAAAACGTTGCACAAAAATGATCTAAATGTGCACAAAACTTAGCTAAAACGCTGCACAAAACAGATCTAACTGTGCCCAAAACAATTGAGCTAACGCTACACTAAAGTGATGTTAAAACGCTGCACAAAACTGATCTAATTGTGCACTAAACTGAGCTAAAACGCTGTACTAAAGTGATGCTAAAACACTGCACAAAACCGATCTCAAATATACACTAAACTGAGCTAAAACCCTGCAGTAAAGTGATGCTAAAATGCTGCACAAAACCAATCTAAATGTGCACTAAACTCAGCTAAAATGTTGCACTCCTGATTTCTAACAGATTTGATGCCGCATCCTGCAACATATGTGTAAATCAAATTTAGAACTGAAAGAAGCAGAGAAATCTGATAACCAAATTTAACTTTAAACCATAAACAACATATGACTTCAAATGACACTATTTAAAGCACAAAGTTTACTTGTCAATAGCGCTTTTAACAACTTCTAAAGCACAAATTTAGAGTATAACCGAAAAAGCAAAGCAAAATAATAAAAAAATATATATTTTGCCAATATACGCTCGGTTCACCGACTTCTACGTCAAAGTCGTATAAAGAGTTACCGAATCAACCAACAAACTAACCTTCTCTTTGCCTTTTTTTCGAACAGACTTCAACTTTTCCGGCTATTTTGGGCATGACAACTCTTCCAACTACAAAAAAAAAAAAAAACAAACTTTCATCAACTGAAAAATAAAAAATTCTGAAGTGAAATAAGTTGTACGCAAGCTCTATCATAATTACCTTATTAAAGCCTACAGTAACATGCAACAATGGACTTCTGAAGTAATGTAGTATGGCGTTCTGCACCGAAACAACCATCAACATGTTGAGTTCATGGCAATTATGTAATGATCAGGTAAATGCATCCATGATATACCATATCTATCATTTGTTTTAAGATCAAAAGTCCTTAAAAATGATCATTCATCATCTTACCATGAAGCTGCTGAGGGGTTCACTCACATCCTGTTCTCTCAAGTCAACCCAAATTTCCAACTGGTCGCTCACAACTATCCTAAACGTATCACCAGCAGCCAATAATATCCACACATATTTAAGTAAATAATTTTACTAGTGAAGGAGCAGAATCACCAAGATTGAACTATGAAGTATACGAAGACAAATAAGTATTACAAATCATGAACTCACTGCAGCACCATCACTCTTCAACCTTTGAGCTAGTTTCCTGCCATTAAAACACCAAAAACTGTCAACTAAAATAACCACCAGTGGTCTATAATCCAAACTGGCCCATAATCAGAACTGGACTCAAAACCAAACTATATAAATCAAAGAAATCAAGCATCTATTGGGAATATAAACTTAATTATGTGATATATGTTATTTATGTTCGAATGTTTTTAAACTGATATATGTGACAATGTATGTATATGCTATGATATATTATGTAATCGGTAGAGTTGGTTATATGGTTGGCTTGGCACCGTTCTTTCAAACGGTTATCGTTCCCTCCAAAGCCAACTGTCGCCAACCACCACTATATATATTATTTGCCGGCAGTTATGTCCGGTACCAAGACATTTTCACACACGAAATTGTCCTCTCCCTCTATTACTGTTTGCCATTCATTGATCGCCGCACTGATACAATGAATCCACACACTAATATTAATTCCGCTGCACATGTGTTCAATATCCAACAAAGTGGTATCAGAGCCACTTCCGAAAGAGAAGAGAACACTGTGACGACGTCAACAACCCTGCCATGTATGCATTGCTCGAGCAAGAAGAAGGAAAGACGATAGTTACAGAGGAAGTGCTATTATTGCAATCTACCGGGACATCAGATTGCATTTTGCAAAGAAAAGGAAAATGATGAGGCTGCACAACTCATCCGTTTGGCGATCAACACGGGGACGCAACCACCGAAAGAATCAAGTGATGTAGAACGGAATGTTCAAAGAATGGACTACATGGTGACCGGAACTGATGGCGGTTTTTGTTCCGATAGTATGTCAGTAAATCTCTTAAGAAACACTATTCAGGAAATATAGATATGTTCAAAAGAATAAAGTGCATGATCGATGTCGAAACACAAACAGGCGAGAACAAATTCTATTTCATAAAGGGTATAGGAATTGTTGAATTAGTATCAGGATCCGAAAAGATGAGAATTCAAAGCGTATTCTTCACTCCAGATCTTGATAGGAACATATTAAGTCTATATCAACTTATAACTCAAGGGTATACAGTCAAATTTTGATACATGCAAAATATTCCCTACATTCAGTACTCCCGTCATAAATAAGAAAAATGATATAACGGGATTTACTAAGGAAGATGAGATCGGAAATAGAGAAAAGGAAATGGTATTAAAGTCTGATTCAGAATATGAAAATTTCAAATCGGAATACTTAAACCAATATTTCGAAAGTTTGAACGTATCTTCAAACGAGCCTGATTGGAATATTCTGATATTACAAGCAATGTCATTTAAAAAATTTCAAGAATGCAAGGTCCTTTTAGATATGTTAGAAGATGATAGTTATGTCCGCAAGTACAAGTTCCATTTCGAAAGGAAGTTTGAAGAAGTGGTTGATTGGTTTCTAAAAGATAAATTGGAAATCAATGCGAGGCCATTACCTACGTTTGCTGAAAACAATAGAAAAGTATGTTTACTGGATCTTTACATGGCAGTGAAGAGGGAAGGGGGTCACCGGAGAGTGACAGATAATAATATGTGGGCTGTAATCTCGAAAGACATGGATTTTGATTATAAAGAAGGAAATTTCATGAAACTTATATATGCCATGTACTTGGATGTACTGGTATATTATTATAAGTTCAAAACTATGCAAGAAAATACAACCGAGAAGGAGGTCAACGTCGATCAAGGAAGAGATGTTTCTAAAACAGACGAAGCTAAAGCTTAGACGGTGGAGAAGGGTCACGCAGGTGACTAGGTCCATATCAAGAAGGAATAGCCGAAGAACATTATGCCTTCTTTGCCGGTAATGACTGGTATGGACTGAAGAAACTGCAACGAAGGAAGAGATTCGATTTCAAAAGGGCGGAGAAGGGTGTCAATGAAGCCAATGACAGCGTGATTATGCATTCTCGGAAGAAACGTTAAGTTTATGGGGAGTGTATTGGGAATATAAACTTAATTATGTGATATATGTTATTTATGATCGAATGTTTTTAAACTGATATATGTGACAATGTATGTATATGCTACGATATATTATGTAATCGGTAGAGTTGGTTATATGGTTGGCTTAGCACCGTTTCTTTCAAACGGTTATCGTTCCCTCCAAAGCCAACCGTCGCCAACCACCACTATATATATTATTGGCCGGCAGTTATGTCCGGTACCAAGACATTTTCACACACGAAATTGTCCTCTCCCTCTATTACTGTTTGCCATTCAATGATCGCTGCACTGATACAATGAATCCACACACTAATATTAATTCCACTGCACATGTGTTCAATATCCAACAGCATCTAGCTGTTATTTGAATCAAAATAACTGATGCAAAAGTACCAAATGACCCTTTTACTACCATAAATAAAATTTTGAAAACCCTTTGAAGATTTAGGTTTAACTGATAATGAGGCTCTTAATTAATTTATATATTAACAAAAAAAATAGCAGGACTTTACTAACTCATCATGATGTCGATGTCGAATATCCACATACTCTGGATTGTGATACCTGGCAAAAAAAGAAGCATGATAAGCAAATAGAAGTCGCAAGATATTATACATTTTAAACACTATAAAATAAAGGCAAACGGTAAAATATAAAAAGTGCCTAACTAATAGTAACTGAGCATGTTAATCGGTTTAATTACCTTGGTACCAGAAGCTAATCATCGCCTTAATGATTTTGGCCGAAAAGCAAGAGAAGAAAGGTCCGATAATGACCAAATGTTTCAGAGTGAACCGCATCATTCAAACTCTTCTTATACTTTTTATGGTACTCGGCCTTTATATATTGCATATCAATCTCAGTCCTTGTCACAATCACCCTTATATTTGTTGTGTCATCGGTCCTAAGCCTGTCATTGACATATGTAACACCTATAAGCATTTTTTGAAAACAATATGAAGATGAGACATATCATACTGTAATGTTAACATTCTTGAGTTTCTGACCTAATATCCCTAATTTTACTACTTCCAATCTTCATTCATTGACCTTAATATCCGGTTTGAAATAATCAATTTGATTAAATGAGTTTCTTTATATTAAAATTAATCAATAACTAATGTCCACCATTGTTATCAATGAAAACAGATAAAGTTGACGTATGGAACTAAAGAAGATTTCACAGTTTACCTTTAGGGAAAATATTGCATAATCAATGGTTTTGGTTGCACCAGCTCCAAAGTGTTTTATCTGCACTAGCTCACCATAATGTTTTGAGACTGGTCCTAGCTTCATTAATAAACAACTAAGTTATTAAAGAACAAATCTCATAGATAGAGACCTACTTCTGGATAAAGCAAGAGCCTAATCTCAACATCTATTAGCCGGATAATGTTCCAAATAAACTATTTTTAAAGATTAAACGAAGACTAAGTTCCACCACAAGCATGAGAATTGCACACCACATCATTTTCATTGAGTTATAACTTGGTTTTCTTAGTAAGAACTACTTCCTTAACCTAAAAGTACCCTAACCATCAAATCAAACACGATAGCAACCCTATTTGAAAAAATAAAAACTATTCATCATATTTCTCAATTCTCAATCAAGTATTATACTTGGATTATACATAAAATAAAGCAAAAAAAAAAAAGTGGTACCTTCTCATCAAGCAAGATAGATCCATCCAAAAGCTCTAAGACCATTTTCGGATGATGCGGACCTTCATATTCCACCTATCTTTCGCAGGGTTCAGGTCTTCAACATAACTGAACGACAAAGATGAATTGCCGGAGCCCTGGAGACTTTCTTTAGACATTTTCGGATAGTGGTTGAGAGAAGAATAAGAGATTTTCTTTAAACTTGAATGAAGGAAATGATAAAGAAGATGAACATATAAGGAGAGAGATGCTCTCAAGTCTTCACACAATGATCACAATAGTTAGAAACATTAAATGAGCCTCCCACATCTTTCAATGCAAGTTTGAAAATTGTACACACATATTTTAAGAGGGACTTTTGAAAATTGAAATCTGATATTGATTATAAAAATTGAAATTATATATTTGAATTTGTGTTTAAAACTCATAATAATGACATCACCGAAATCCTTTGTGGCATACCCCATTGAACAACATCTAAGCGAAATGACGTCACATGTGCATCTCCTCTTATAGATAGGGGAGATTTAAAATAAGCTTATTCTTTCGGAAAGTTAGAACCATATAATTTCCCTTTATAGTTGTTTCAACCACCTTTATCTAGCCTATCGCTACTATGCATAGGTAGATAAAAACATCACACAAAACTTTATTTTAATATTTTGAACTCTAATTCGATAATCATGTTATAAATAGATCAAATAAAGTCGAATCAAATAGTTGATCAATGTGAACTCATGTTTAACATGTTAAATTTATTTATTTAAATATTTTGAGCCTAGAATAGACTTCATTTCCTTCTCCCTGCTACACAAATCCCTCAAACCCTACCAAATCCATCCTCACGCGAAACTTTATTTTAATTTTTTGAACTATAATCCGAAATTCAATATATATTTGATCTAACCGAGTCAAATAATCTTGTTGATCAATGCAAACTCTTATTTAACATGTAAGATTTATTTATTTTAATATGTGGCGTTCGTAAAGAATCTATTTCTTTCTTATGGCTACACAAACGCCCCAACTCTACAAAGTCCATCCACACACAAAACTTTATTTTAAATTTTTTAAACTATAATCCAAAATTCAATAAATATTTTGGTCAAATAAAATCGAATCAAATCTTTTTGATCAATTCAAACTTTTTCTTTAACATAAATAATTTTTTTTACCCACGTTGACTCCAATTCCTTCTCCTTACTACACAAATCCCCCGAATCCATCCTCACATAAAACTTCATTTTAACGTTTTGAACTCTAATCCGAAATTCAATATATAATATGGTTACGTAAAGTCGAATCAAATCTTGATGATCAATGCAAACTCTCATTTAACATGTAAAAGTTATTTATTTTAATATTTTGAGGCAGCATAGGCTCCATTTCCTTCTTATTATGAAAGGAAATAGTAAGCTTATTTATAATCTTCACTAATGTATGTATTACAAACACATCACATGAAATGTATAGTTATACACTTTAAAAAATTCTTTTTATCAGCCCAAAGAACCTATTATTAAACACACCACCAAGCCAAGCCTTAGCAAGTCACTAAGAGCTCGACCAGACAAGAACAATACAAAACATCACCTAAACAGACCACATCACAATGAAAACATACAACAAAAAAGAGAACACAATGAACAATTATCTTATGTAGTCGACATCTTCAAACTTGCACTGTTGCTGAAGCAATACATCCCCAGCTACGATCTTTTGGAAAACCGACAGTACGTTTCTTCTTTAATTTCTTCAACCACTTGGTGTGTCGTTCGCCCCATCACTTTGAAGATCTATTGATTACTGTTGTGTTAGGTTATGGAGGATTTGACTCGAGCAGACGATTATTCCTCTAGTTTAGATGATTCTTCCTCTAGGCAGAGGATTGTTCCTCCAGACAGAGGATTGTTCCTCTAGGAAGAGGATGTCGTTAGTCTGTCTAATGAAGATATATTATTATTATATTCAATAACCTAATTTGTACCCTATAAATACTTCTTATTCTTGTACCAGTACACTTTGAGCACCAAATACAAAAGGAAGAACTAGTTGTGGAGTGGATGTAGGTCAGATTAGACCGAACCACTATAGATCTTGTGTTCTTGTTATTGTGTTTTAGAGTGTGTGATCTTGTTGAGTTTATTCTAGTGTTCGTGTGATATCGTGTTCGGACCCAACTTGTTGTTCCATAATCTCCATAACTAGCGAGTATGTCCGCGCTTATGCTTTTGATTCATGTCTGGTATGGATCCATTAAGATTGTTATTACAGGTCTCTGAAATGGACAATTGTCAAAAAAAAGTTAACAATCAAACATGCATAATAAAAGATAAAACAACACAATAATTTATTATAGATATCTAGGAATTTTGCATCCTTACATATATGCAAGATTCCGTATCCTGCTAAGATCAGGGATTGGTCCTTGCAAGGTGCAATTCCTTAAACTCCCGACAAAGAAAACAAAAACAACACCAAAATAATCATGAGCCTGCAAAAACTTCATGAGAAAATTGATTTTTTTTTTCAAAAGGTGGCAAGATCGGCTGGTTGGGTAACATGTCAAAACAAGTTTCAGTGAAAAACCAGTTAACCCATTAGCAAGAAAATGAGTCAAAATTACCACAGTGCCTCAGCACATGTATTCAGCAGATTAGAACACATGCTTTAGTATTTGATTATAACATTAACTAGTTAAACGGGAACCATCTACCTTCAAGGGAAAGAAGTGTGCTAATCGCCTAATCAGTACTACATTTCTTTAGGATCAAAGTGCAAGCATGAAAAATGAAATTAAACTTACAACTTCAACAAGTGAAGCATGTTGCCAAAAGAGGGAGGTAATGACTTCGCGGTGCAAACGAGCCGACCTCGAGTAGCTCGGCTCGAAAAAACTCGAACGAGCCGAGCCCGAGCTTAAAAACAAGCTCGTTTAGTAAACGAGCCCAAGCTTCGGTTATTGAGCTCGAGCCGGCACACGAGCCTAGTGATTTTTTATTTTTTATTAATATATTAAATATATATTTAAATAATAATAACTAATATCTATAAGATAATAAAAAAACGAAAGTATATATAAAATATAGATTTTAATTAGTATTAATTAATTAATAAATGTTAAACGAGCCTAGCTCGAGCTTTAAAAAATAAAGCTCGAATCAAGCTGAGCTCGAGCTTTCAAAAGTTAAACGAGCTCGTTTAACCTAGTCGAGCTCTGCTAGGCTCGTTTGCACCCCTATCGTATTACCGTATAGTTCCATCAAAGTGGTTATTGTCAAGTTGACTGCCAAAGAAAGGAAAGTAGTGAGTGATTATAAATCTTTATAGATCAATACTGTAAGCATACAAGCTGTATGGAAACTGCTATTAGATGGTAATGTCAATCTAATGAAGAACGAAAACATATAGTATAAGCAGATGTGGAGGAAGATAGCCTGATTAGTTGTTATTGTTAAGCAGCCTGCAACATATGCCATGTCAGCAAATGTCAGGAAGATAGCCTGAAATCTTTATAAATAACAACTAAAACTGTTTCAATAAACTACATTTATGCTTCTTAAAACTAACATTTTCAACAGCCAACCAAACACCAGTGACCACTTAAAAATTAACACCACCAACAACCTCATGTCAGCTAGTGGCCATAACCTCTCATTCACCGTCTTCGGTTAGTTGGTTATCATTCATTTCACACCTCACCACGTCCCACCACAAAACCGTTATAAAACCCCCATCATCATCTATCTAGTGTTATGAAAGGGGATATTAAGAACTGTCTAAACAGATTACCTGAATTCTTAGTGGGTTTGGTTTTTGTCTGTTTTCGGTTTGGTTTAGGTTAATGATTTAATTATTACTAACGATAACCGATTTTGGTTAATAACCGTTAGGTGCGCGCTCGATGCGGCGGGAAACACAAACATTGCCACGATGTGCATTGTTGGGTTGGTTAGATTATTATACTCACCTCGAAATCGAGGTTATAAATTTGTCTATTTTATTAACTAATCCCTTTTCAGTTAATTGGTTGGGTTTATTAAGTTTGTCACACCCTCATTTTCCACATGCGGAGTATTACCGCGAGGCGTGTGACTTGACCAGGATTTTGCCACTAATCATATTTAACAATTAAATAAAGTAAAGTAAATTCATCACATCAATACAATCAGTGACTAAAGTTAAAGTTCAAAAACAACGTTTAGAGTTAAAAGCAGAAGTATAAAGTTTGACAATTTAATAATCCAAGTAATAGTTTAAAGTTCATGAATTTTATTAGGAACCGACAAAGGTTCAATGCAACCACTGCACTTCTCTGCTACAAGCTCCCGAGCTATACCTAAGATCCTGCAAAGCATGCAGTAGTGTGTCAATAATAAAGTTAGCGAGTTCACGGTTTTCCAGTTTTATTTCCAAAAACATAAGTTGTTAAGTTTACACATTTATAAATCATGTTTGTCATGGAGAGCTACCCCATCTGTAAGCTACTAAACTGTGTAATACCGAAGACATGCTACTGTTGTTGTTTCGTTGTTGCCCCGTTTGTCAATGTCTATCATCATTGACGGTTGCCAAGACATACTAGTTCATGCCCGTCCTCCCCGGCACGGTGTAAGGTAGGGGTGTGCAAATAACCGAATCATAACCGAATTAACCGACAAAACCGAACCGAAAAAATCAAACCAAATCAAAAACCGGTGGGTCGGTTAATGGTTTTTTTGAAAACCGAAAGTAGCGGGTCGGTTATGGTTATCAATGTTTTCATACCCACCATAACTGAACTGAACCGACATGTAATAAATCTTTGTACGATTTAGGACTTTTCACCATTTTTTTAATATTTGATGTTTTTTATTAAAAGTGATATTGGATTTAAATAATCTCAACTTTCACTAATTGCCGATAACACTCACAACTTTCAATTTATACCACACCACTCCCAACTTTCAACTTATTGACCAATAACACTCCAAAACCAGAGCCACATCAGCTGCCACGTCAGCATTTGGGAGTGCTATTGGCCATTAAGTTGAAAGTTGGGAGTGGTGTGGTAAAAATTGAAAGTTGTGAGTGTTATCGGCAATTAGTGAAAGTAAGGATTATTTAAATCCAATATCCCTTATTAAAAAAATTTAGTATTTATAGGTTATTTCATATGGTTTTGTGGTTTTGGTTGAATGTTTATTTGAATTTATGGAATATATCACATCACTTTATTTGAATATTCGGTAATAATCGGTATTAATATTATAGATTATATGTACTTTTTTTGATACTATGTAATATACTAATACATACAAATATGAAATAACATTTTATTTCATGTTAAAAACTTAAGCTATTTTTAGCTAGGCTAAATACACGGTTAACCACCCATAATCGACCTGCTATAACCATCACAACCGATTAACCATAACCGCCATAACCGATCGGTTATGGTTATGGTTATGGTTTTAGGCAAAAACCGACCCAAACCGCCCCATGCACACCCCTAGTGTAAGGTTTGTGAGAGCTAATAGTGTTATCAACTAATATCCCGTTCGTCAGACAAGACGATTAATCAGTATAGTAAGTGGGGACTTCGTGATAGAGTTGCTTTTGTTACACTGCGACATGAATTATAAAAAGTATTTTAGTAGTATTACTCCCCGGAATACTAGGCAATCCCAAACCAGGGAAAGTGTAGTTTGTTCCCAACAACCAAGAATACATGCTTTTAATAAGTGTGTGAATTCACCTTTGCTTAGCTCGGCAGATAGTTACTTGTTTTAAAGTTATCAACCATGCCCTATTATGGTTACCAATATTAATTAGGTTCTCATGCAAGCACGTCACGTATTTTCTACACATATCTAACACGTAGCATACAAGCTAAAACATCACTTATCACGTAAAGCATGCGGGCCATTTATGAATTTATGACACAAGTAAAACGGTTAACAGTAACTTGGGCAGTCCAAGAATGTAAGCACAATAGTGTGCGGCCCAATATAATGTGCAGTCCAGTGTGTGTGACCCAATGAAGTGTACGGCCTAATTAAGTGTGCGGCCCACCAGCAAGTGTGCGGCTACTTGCTGCTGTGCAGTTATGCATGTAAGGGTTGTACTGTGAGCATCAGATGATTGTACGATAAGGGTGTGCGGCTTTAAGGTAGTCACAATATATAGTGTACGACCATGCTGCGGTGACTATATACTATGCTCTAAAGGGTGTACGTTATAAAGTGTGCGACGAGTAAATTTTATGGGATGAGGGTGTACGGTCCAACAAATCAAATAGAATCTTGTTATCTGTTCTCTCAATCAAATCAAATAGAATGTCGATTTTTACTTAGGTTCTTAATATCACATTCATCATATACAAACAAATTTATTATCTCATCATCATCAATCAATCGATTCCTACAGGAAACCCTCAGACGTTTGTTGTCATGCAAATCCTAGTTCATTAGTAAGGCAGCATTCTTTGAACAATCCATGAATATCATTCCATACTAAATCACTAATACACTATGCCATGTAGAATCCTTAACTCCTTGCACACATATAAAATTTTCTAATTCATCTAACAACAGTATGGGATCATTTATTCTTATGTATATCCCTAGTTAGATCTTTATATAATCATCTAAATATATTTTGTAATTCAGATTTACCATTTTATCAACATAACACAAAAAGGAAACAAACCATCTAATGTCAAACACACACTTTATTAATACTTGATCATTATCATCAATCATGCCATAATGAATAAAGATTAAACATGCGTAGACATTATCATATGTTAAAGAATCAAATGGTGTTAACACACAAACCGGAGGTTTGAGATGCAAGAGATTGTAAAATATTAGAAAGAGAAAGAAAGCTCCAAGAGTATGATTGTTGATTGTTGTTGAAGCTATTGAGAAGATGGTGCCGCCGCCAAAATCCAAAAAGAGGAGAATGTTCTGGGGTTCCTTAAAAAGAGAATGTTTGCTGAAAGATAGAAGGATATTTTCTGAAAAGCTATCGTCAATGATTGGGGAAAAACATTTTAGTGTTTGAAATCATGTGGGTATTTATACACATGAAAGATTCCGCACAATGCAGTGTGCGGTTCTTATTAG